>CM068317.1:7797500-7930000 GCA_034766995.1 Acanthacorydalis orientalis | reverse complement strand
ATAAGAACTATATATTTTTTTACTGTATTTTTTATTAGATATAAACTTAAGTGCAGTACTGTAAAAATGCAAGGCGTATTGAAATATATAAATTAAGTATTATCACAAATATTAAAATCGGAACTTATAACGGTGGCGGAAAGTGTAACGATGAACGTTATAACTCGCTATTGGGGAAAAAATATGCGCTCTCGTAAAAACCATCTTTTATTACTTTACAATATACTCGTAAAAAAATTTCAAGTGTACATATTTGCAGTAACTAATAAATAATAGTACATCTTATAATGTACGTTAATGATACATATTGTTAAGACGATAAAAAAAAACATGAAGTAGATATTACAATTCGATCAAACATAAAATACAAATCTGAATGTTTGACTTGAGAGTGAATGAACGAATGTAAAATTCAGATAAATAATGCAAAGATGTTAAGCAGACCTCTCGACATGAAATGAATTGATAATGAAAAAAAATGATGTATGTTCTTAAACTTTACGTAAAACATATTTTCTAATTGTAAAATTATTAACTGTCAACTAATATTCTGTTGGAAGTAACAGTATATGAGCTATACAGTGGATTTAACAAAACAAAATGTTTATAGTTAAATTGCTTAATGCCACGAAATGTGTATAAGATAATTTTCTTTTTACTATTAAAAAAATTGCTACAAATTATCAATAAACTCAAGCGAAATTATATACAAAATGAAACACTAAAACATATATTTATATGCAAAGACTTATGTAAAAAATTTTACCTTGAGGAACTTGCTGTTGAAACGCACATATTAAAACAAAAAAAATAATATAATGTAATAATATTACCGCTTTTATAAAATACAAACATTCATTAATGAAAAAAAAAAATCAAACTTATAACACCAGGATTTAAGTTTTAAAATTTTACTAAAATATTTAACAGCCCCGAAATTAATTTATCTAAACTATAAACTAAATGCTCTGTTTATAATAATTCGACAAAGTTGGCTGCACTGATTCCTGTTCACTCTTGAGATCTTGTTGAGAAGGATCATTTCCATCGACAGCGACACTTGTTTTAGTTATTCGAAACCCACGGTAAAACTTTTACACAGGATTTGAATTACTTATGTATTTTATTGTTATTATTATAGTTATTTATGAAAATGTTGTATTAGATTAGTACAGTCCCTACACACATTCCTCTTGGCTCTTCCTTACACAACGGGCTACTTTTCTTTTAAATTCAGTATATGATTCTCTCCATTCTTTCTGTAAACATAAAAACATACAAATCATTACATATGCAGTCACATTAACTATAAAAAATAACGATGATAATAATAATGCATCTTAATATACTTTATTATTAAGAAATGGATAAATCATTATTATTGTCATCTTTAAGAAACATAAAAAGCACATGATTGAAATAGTATGTATAGAATAAATTTTACTATGTATAAAAAATGTATTACATAAATGCAATATCAACAAACTTACAGCTGCATCAACATTGGCGGGCGATTCATCATTTGGATCTGCTAACATTGAGATTACCGATATGAGAATTGTTTCAACAGTATGGACGGGTAACCATCTTTCAGATGCTTTTTCATAACCCCATTTGTCATCACCAGGCTCATGAAGTATTGAAATACACACATCTCCATTTTTATCAACTGTGAATAAATTTTATAACATTAATACTTATGTATATTTATAATTATTTTACAAAAATGGGTGCATATGATATATATATATATATATATATATATATATATGTATATGTATATATATATATATATATATATATATATATATATATATGTATATATATATATATATATATATAGATACACATACATAATATCCTTCATTTATATTAAAAAAATAAAATCACTCCTCACTCCACAATCAATTTACTGTTCACATTTACAAACATACATAAATATATACATTGCATCAGATTTGATTCAACGTGTGAATTAATTTTCAAATAGGCAATAAAACTTAAAAAAGAATATAAATATATACCCTTTCATACAGTGATCAGTTGCAAAAATAAATTTGATTAATTGTTTGTATTTTTCTAAATTTACTTTTAATTATATATTTAGCTATCTAGAAATAACATCACATAAATCCATAAAAAAATCATATATATAATACATGAGTTTTAAAATAAAATAAAACTTAAATTTTAAATTTTTTACAAACAGTATTACAAGTTTTTTATACAATATAATCATAAATCCTTATATTATTGTCTTCATCTGAAATTTAGAAACGATATCAACATTATATTTTAAAGCAATTTCAAATTTTATTTTTATAGTAATTTAAAAAAAAAAAATTGTCAGAATGAAGTTGCTTCACACTAGTACCATATAGCAAACGGATTAAATGTAAATAAAATTAATAATTTGTAACAAAATTTTCTTATTGATCAAATTTATTTTTATACAAATGTTATTTGATATGTTAATAATAATTCTGCAAATGAACTTAATTACATAGCTACACAAAATGAATGTAACTACACACATTACATTTTCTTTTATATTTGAATGTGGATTCTTAGTTATATGGATTTTGTATAATTTAAAAATGTATACAAATGATATTTTTATTTGTAACACTTATCTTTTATTAATCTTTTACAACTTCTAAAAAATTCATATATAAATAAAAAGGTGCATATCTAAGTACATACTTGAGAAATACTTAGAACAAGTATGACAAGAAACTTTTTAAAATCAATATACATGTGAGGTTATATTTATTAAACATTGTCAGAAGTAAAACAAATTTAAGAAAATTTGTGATACAAAATCAAATAAATACATATGGTTTATATAAATAAATTTAATAAAACCTTTACTACTCTAGCAACTACAACTATATCAATTTATTTAAACTTAAAAATATTTCCGGTACTATTTGTCACAAATAATTAAAAAGTATTTTTTTCTAAATTATAGCTGTATTTATTATAGGTTGCTTTATATTAAACATCAAACTGTTACTGTAATTACACATGTATATACAAAGCTATATTTTGTTCTATATATGCTATGATTGAAAATGAATTAAAAAATTAATAAATAAAAATAATAATTCAAATAATTATAAAATAATGTTTTTTTTTTAATAAATTCAAAGCACAGGTAAACGTAAATTGGAAAAAATACATGATAAATGTATACATAAGAATATAAATGGTCTAACAGTAAATAAAATGCACAAATGAGAATTCATGGAGACCATGTGTTTGTAATATTTGGTAAAAGACTAAATTAACTTTACAAAGCATTAATTAAAATAAAAATTAAATTCTTAGCTAACAAAACATATGTACTTACTATTCGGATGCCATATTTCTGTAATAAATTTCATTCTTGGTGGCCTAAGAGGATACTCTTTTGGAAAATTTAGATGACATTTAAAGAACCCGCCTTCACTGTAAGCAGGAAACATTTCATTTTAAACTGTCACACGTATCAATGATATTTAAATAAATACTTACTATAACGTATCTGGCGGACCAATAATAAGTACTTCCCATCTATATATATCATTGTCATCGATTAAGCCAGCTGAAAATCCTTCGACAGGATTTTTATTCAACTCTAAATAAATGGAAATAAAGCATATTGATGAAAATATATATATTAGTCCTTCACCAGTACAACATACATACGTCACTAGAGACCTTGCATCAATGATTATTTTTAAAAGTTATTGGAAATGTGCTAGTCTTGCATGTATGATTGCAACATTGTGTTTATTACCTTATTTATTGATTTTTAAAAATACCGTCATACGTAGAAATAAACGAAATGAATACATTTTATATATGAAGTAAACATGATCGTAATTTAAAAAAACGTTATTTTTAGACATTCTTTAGTCACACCACAGTAATCTAAATTCTGATTCACTTGGCGAGGTCGTCAATAGTCTGGCCCAAAATGAGCCTTATTACGACATTTTATTAATTTACGTGCACTCTACATGAATATATAAACAAAAAATTGTACCTGCTAACTGCTTCCTTAATAATAGTGCTGACTGTGGTTCGGACATTAATTACAAATATAATTTTGCTGAGGATCAGAAAACAAATGACTTTATATAAAAAGATGGCTGTCTCTCAGCGACTGGCAAATACAGCACAGACTCAGAAAACATATGTTATTTCCGGCTTGGTTTGCCGCTAGGGTTCGATAGTAACGTGCTGGTAGGTGCTGACTCATACGATGATGAGTCATAACTATGACCATTTAGAATCGGTAATGCGGATTTCTAATTTAATCAAAATTTTTTAATGGAAATTGATCATTTAAATTTAAATTATTTTTCGGGAATTGATAATTAGTTATAACATTATTCAATCTCCAATGATCGTTTATTGATATAATTTTTAGTTAACAGTTATTAAAAAGGAATTTGATTACATTCAAATCAAATTTGATATTTATTTTAAAATTTACATAATTTAAATTATATAAATTGAAGTTACTCTTCATTTTAGGAATAGAAAAATATTAGTAAAAAAAATGTCGTAGTATTATATAAGTTAGGCTTTATTGCCTTAATATATATATATATATATATATATATATATATATATATATATATATATATATATATGTGTGTATGTGTGTGTGTGTAACAAGAGTATATCCTGTGTAAGCAAATTACGTGACAAGAATTCATTTAGTATTTAGTTCAGAAATATATACTAAACTAAAAACAACGTTGGGAACATTATCAAGTACTGTAATGCAGGTTCGCGCTCAGTACGCCGCAATCGTTCAATCGATTCACATCAGATTAAAAATGTTTAACAGTTATAGAACTTCGGAATCTAAAAATGCTTCATTTGTTCAAGTCCGTTAAGTAGATTAAAAGTTAGGCCTTGCAATATATATATATATATATATATATATATATATATATATATATATATATATATATATTTAACATAATAGATTTATATTGACTTAAATATTTGTATGTATTGTCTTGAGAAACAAAAAAATATAAGAAAATATTTCAACATTAACCGATAAAATTCCATAAAATTTGATATTTTTCTGTTACCAAACAGGGTACATCATCTGATAATGTCAGTTACAAGTGAACTTTATTAATTAAAAGTAGGTTTGTCAAAAGCTGACGTGCTATCAAAAGTAAATATCGCAAGGAAAGATTAAATTTTCTTTCCATTTTGTCTATTGAAGTAGACATAACAAGATCATATCTTATGAGGATACAATTAGAGGCTATGCCGATGAAAGAATGGGGGTTGTATATGTACACAACCGCAAAAGTTTACGTTGGGTTAGAGAAGTGAAAATGCTTAAGGGGACCCGGTGGTCTAGAATTTTCGAAAAATCGATTTTTTTTTCGAAAGTATAGTATCTTAAAAATATACTGTTAAAATTTGATGACGAAATTCAGAGTATTTCAGGATCTACAGCCCATTAGAAGGTCAGGTAGGTAGAAGAATAAGTGGAGCAGTTGAAACTTTAAACGCGTTTATCTCGAAACTACTTTTTTTCGTCTTGCGGGGGCCAGAAAAAAAAACTACTTGACCGATTTGTCTGAAATTTTAATATGTTATTCTGAATAGTTCTAGCTCTCGCTGGAAGTAAAACTAATAGTTTCCGTAAAATATTTATATTTTTTTTATTAACAAAACATTCAAAAATACTGGTCGTTTTCAAACTTGTACTTTTGACTACGCGCCATTTTGTCAAATTTTTTTTTATTCTACTTCCTGCGATAGCTATACTTATACTAATTAAAAATTTGTCAATTGTTTTATTTCAGATCAGAGTGAGAGATAAATCATCATTCACCACGCAATTCCATTTTTTTAGAAAGGGAGACTTCAGCATCATTTTTCTAATTTAAAAAAAATTTTTTTTTGTCTTTATTTTCATTTTTGTGTAGTTTATTAGTAATAAAATAAGTGTAAAAAAATTTGAAAGCATTATTCATTACCCTCATATAGAAAAAAAAATTTTAAAATAGCATAAATTTTAGGCCGCTAGACCACCGGGTCCCCTTAAGTTGTTTAAAAAAAATATAATTTTATCTTTTCAGATGAGGTCAAAGTAATTTTTTTCGAACTCTCTAGCCTTCTTCCACCATTTTACGTTAACTGTAGTTTCTTATACGTTCCGCAACACTTTCTCTGAGCATTTTGAATTTGGGAGGTGTTTATAAATTTGATAGCTTAATTTCTGAATATTTTTAAAAATTAAAAAATGAATGTGGGCTCTACTTGCAGAGTTTTAAAAGCTCTATCCGCAAATATTTTAGCTTTTATGGTATGATAAAAAGTTTTCGAGATATTCACCTTTTAATGCTGACACAATGTTAAAATAGATGTTCAAGTTTGCAAGATCATAACTTTTAATCTAATTAACGTATTTTAATAAATGAAGCATTTTTAGGTTTCTAAGTCCTTAAACTGTTAAAAAATGTTGAATCAATGTGAATCGGTTGAACAGTTACGGCGTACTGAGCGCAAATCTACGTTACTGCAATTGGTAACGCTCCCACCGCTAATATAATATCCTACGCAATGAAAATGGGAGCTTTTCTTACAGACTTTTGAAGCTCTATACGAAAATATTTTAGTTTTTATCGTACGATAAAGAGTTTTCTAGATATTTACCTCTTAATGTTGATACAACATGAAAATCGATGTTCAAATTTGCAAGGCCTAACTTTTAATCTACTTAACGGATTTGAACAAATGAAGCATTTTTAGATTCCGAAGTTCTATAACTGTCAAACATTTTTAATCTGATGTGAATCGATTGAACGATTGCGGCGTACTGAGCGCGAACCTGCATTACAGTATTTGATAATGTTCCCAACGTTGTTTTTAGTTTAGTATATATTTCTGGACTAAATACTAAATGAATTCTTGTCACGTAATTTGCTTACACAGGATATACTCTGGTTACACACACACATACACACACATACACACATACACACACACACACACATATATATATATATATATATATATATATATGTATATATATATATATAAAACACCAAATTCGGAAAAAATAAAAGTGTTAGAATATACAGTTTATACAGGTTTCAAGCTTATTGACTATAAAATATCATTTTAATAATATTATTTTCTAAAATAATTGTTAAATTGTATTATCAATTTTACGTAAACTTTAATTATAATAATATTTTATAAAATCCAAAATATAGAGATGGAACTAAAGTAAATCATATAAGTTATAAAGAACTTGTTAATAACAATAACTAGTAAGTCAATACATCTAGATGACTTTTTCTTACACAATATTTTGAATAATCCACGGACATATATTCAGGTGTTCATTTATTTTAAACATTATTTTAAACATTATTTATTATTACAAATTTTAATTCCTTGTGATTTAATTTTACTTTTCTAACTTAAATCGTTTCATAAATATTTATATTATATTTATTAACTTTCCATTTAAATTAAAGAGTCATAATTTCTTGTTCTGTAAATCAAGTAATCAAGTTTTAGTAGTTTTTAAATATTATTGGAAAATTTCGGGGACATTAAATAGCTAAAATATTAGGTTGGCGCAAAAACAATTGCAATTTTTACGTATCGAGTATAAAGACGTATATATCAGTTAAAAAATATATTTATTAATCAAAATAAAGATCATTGACATGCACACATTTGTTCCAACGGGAAACAAGTCTGTTTATTCTTACAAGATAGAATTCTGAAGTCCTGGAATTAACAAATTTGTCAAATGTGCTTTGAGCCGATGCTTGATCTTTGAAAAACTTCTCTCGTAGGAAATTATTAAAATGTTTAAAGAATGACAATCCGTCGAAGACAAAACTCGAGAATAAGGTGGGTGAGGTAAAGTTTCATAACACAGTTCATTAAATTTTTTTAAAGACATTTGTTAGACGTGTGGTCAGACATCATGAAGAAGAATTGGTCCTCTTAGATTGAATAATGCTGGCCGTAAACGATACAACTTCTCATACATTTTTTCAATTTCCTGACAATATTTTTCTGCTGTTATTGTTTTACGAGAATTTAAGAAGTTGTAGTGAATGATGACACCTGCCGACCACCAAACAGTGACCATCATCTTTTTTTCATGAAGCTTTGGTTTAGGAAACTGTTTTGCTGCTTCTCCTCGGTCTATCCACTGTGATGAACGTTTACGATTGTTGTAGAGAATCCACTTTTTATCACATACGACAATGTGATTAAGAAAAGGATCATTTTTGTTACGCAAAAGAAGCACAGAGCAGACTTCTTACCATAGAATTGCTTGATTTTCATTTAGTTCATACGGGACTCGTTCATCAGCTTTTTTGTTTTTCCAATTAAGCTCAAATGTCGAACAACTGTTAAATGATCAACATTGAGTTCTTTTTCCATTTCTCGAGTTGTTTTAAGTGGATCCGCTTCAATAATGGTTCTTAAATTATTATTATTTATATCTAAAGGACGTCCACGACCCTTCTCATCATCAAAGCTTTCGTTTACATCACGAAATTTTTGGAACCGATGTTGATCTGTGCGTTCACTAATTGACTCTTCACCAAAAACAAATTTGATATTTCAAGCAGTTTCTGTTGATTTACGTCCCAATTTAAACTCATACAACAAAATCGGGCGAATTTGTTTTTTTTCCGTTACTAATTTATGAAATCATATCCAACAATACTAAAGAATGAAAACAATAAACAAACTGAAATGAGTACTGATATTTTCATTGTTTACAATGATGTATCACATGACTATAACAAAAGATAACGGTAACTAGAAAAATGTCACCAAACTTAAAATGATAAGAACCGGATTTATTTTGTACCAACCTAATATATTTATTCACATGGAAATTAAACGTTCTTTCAGTAATCCAGTACTATTTTAGTATTAAAAAGTAATAGAGTTATTTCGTTCGAAAGTTTAAATTACAAAACATATTTATATTCATATATGTATATATATATATATACATATATATATATATATATATATATATATATATATATATATATATATATACTGCTTTATAATTCATACGTGGCATAAGAAAAATATTAAATGCATTATATGCTTTTCTGCATCGTATTTCTTCTTGTTCTCATGTAAAGAAAATGCGTCTTAAATACTACACACAAGGTTACCATATCAATTCCAGCGGCATGTATTAGTTATATTCATGATTCTACACAATGTTATACGTGGTATTACAGCTTTGAGTTTTATATCAAAGGTATTAGGCAGTCGAGTATAAAGAAAATATCTTGCAACGCACTGAAATTTATTTACTTTCTTCTTTGAAATACGTTTTTGGTACACGACATACAGAACACATTGGTGGCATTTAAACAAAAGGAAAAAAGGTAGAAGAGAGACGTTTGAAAATGATCTGTGTACAACAGCGATTTAGCTTGCCTCGCGTACGAAAAAGCTTAAATAAATGATGGGAATTGAGAACATACGGGCTCGGTCCATTTCTACTGAAATAAAAACTAGATGAATCGAGAAATTATTTATCAGTTCCACTGCGAATGATGCGGCTCCATTCCTGAAGAAAGCGATGGAAAAAATGTTTCTGTCTATTTTTTGCGACTATTCGATGTGAATGTCGCTCATAAAGATCACGTTATTTTTATTTCTATTTTATCGATCCGTGAGCGGGTATAACTCTCTCTGTAACTCGGTGAGTCGACGAATGTCTCCACAGATATTTTGATATATGATAAAATCTTCACGAACATTTTTTCCTTCCGGGGAGCGAAAAGGATTTATTCGTGTATTTTTGTATTATAACTGTTTTACCAAGCTTATTCTGAAATAAAGCTCATTCGATATATTCAATATAGTAACGAATTATTACAAACATTGTAAATAATATATATATATATATATACTTTGTTCGAAAAACTCGTATATCTTAATCACTATTAATAAATTGTGTCATCATTATTTCAGTTTCAGATAGCATAATAGTAAATTCAGAGAACTGATTAAAAAGTATAAACAATATATTAATATAAGGGCTATTTCTAATTTTAAATTATATGTAGTTTAACTGAAGAAAATATGGTAATCTGAATGAAATCAAAATTTTCTTATTATTAGTGTTGTACGAGTGTCAAAATACAAAAGAACAATGTATCAAAATTTGTATAAGAAATGATTACAAAACGAAAATAGTATCTTCTGGAATCAATTTTAATTTTGTATAACTTATCCACTTCCTGGTTTTTAAGTTAAATCCCAGAATGCAGAAATAATTATATTTGTTACCTATTTTATATTAATTTATATATATATATATATATATATATATATATATATATATATATATGATAGACTTATATTAATTCTATTCGGAATTCTCAAATTAAAATTATAAATCAATATTTATTACTAATTTTCTGTAATAAAATGAACTTTTATTATAGTCTATTGATGATCATGTTAGAAAAAAATGGAAACTATTTATAGATTTAAGTCAAATGTACTACATATAAAAAAATTGTGCTTTTTTCTTACAAAAAAACGTTAAGTAACCAGATATGATTTCAATTAATTAATATAGTATTAAGTGATAAAATGAAAATTACTTGCTTCAAATTCTCAAATACTGTATACCATACTGATTGATTTATTGAGTTCGAAGTCATATTATTAAGGTAGTTTTAATACTTGTATATCAAACATGTACTTTAATTAATATTCAATCATTTAATTTAAGTTATATTTGTTTAAAAAGTAACATATATATATATATATATATATATATATATGAATATAGATATTATAACATAAGTTACCAATCTTGTGTAACTCATTAACCGTGTATATAATTGTTTGTTTTAAAAATTATATACATGAAGTACACAAATTGATGTCTTGCTTACAGTAATATATAGATATCTTAGTAAAATGGTTTGTCGACGAAGTAAATTAATTTGACAGATACAAATGTGTATAATAAAAGGATTTGCATTACAATTTTATAAACGATTAAAATTAAAAATATTACTTTTGGACATAGAAGTAATAGATATAGACTAATTAACTCTAAGTTTTGACTTGAGGTTTTACTCTAAAAATTCTGAATGTAAGATTAAGAGAAGTGCAAATATTCTTTTCTATAAATCAAATTCCTTGAATGTGTAAATAAGTAAAAGAAAGATATAAATACGAAATATAATGTTTATAAATACTTGTTAGGAGTTTTTTTGAAAAGTGTAGTTGGTGTATGCAAGATAAATAAAGATAAATTAAATTTGTTTTAATGACTTATGATAGTTATAAAATATAAGCATTAATATAATACGCTTTTTGTTGATAAATAAGATGACATTTAATATTTTGAAAATCAAGTCTCACGTTTTGCCTTAAGTAAATAATTTTTACCGGCAACGATATATTAATTCAATTTTTATTTATAAAGACATTTTCATAGTTATTATATTACAAAAAATATGAAATAGTACTCAACAACGAAAATTTATAAAATTGTTGTTTACAATTAGTAATAGTACGTGCGTCGTTTGATAAGTTTGATAAATTTCTATAATGGGAGTCCATCATTCATTTGGTAACGTCATGGTTACTAAGTGTCACTTTTCAAACTAGCATAGGCCAGATTTCAGCAAGAAGTGAAGTGTTGTTCACGTCCTACAGATGTTTGAAGCGAGCATTCTAACAGTTGTTGCAAAAATGGAAAAAAAACGAGCAGACAAATTTTGCGACGATTAGTCATCATGGATGAAATATGGATGTACTACTACTCACCTGAGTCAAAGCAGTGGTTAAAGAAGTCGACAACGACTGGTGAGAGTGCGTCGAAGAAAGCGACGACCGTTTTGTCGGCTGGGAAGATGATGGCCATTTTTTTTGTGATTCCCAAGGAATCATCCTAATTGACTAATTAACGAAGGAAGAAAACGATAACAAGAGCCTATTATACAAAATTATTGAACCGTTTGAAAGTAGAGCTGATATGAAAACGACCAATATTGTCACAAAAAAAGTGCTATTTCATCAGGACAACGCGTCGTTCCACAAATCGATTGTCGTAGAAACAGTTTATGAATGAATACCACACACTTGTATCAAAGCGCCTCCCAATTTTGTTTATTTGTGATTTGAAGTAGATGGAACTGTTCAAAATTATACAGGAAACGATCTGGAAAATCTAGTTCACGAGCCTTACGAGATCATAAGTGGTGCTAGAACAATTCTGATAACCGCCAAAGAAATATGTCCGATATGCTGCTCGTCGAACAGTTATTCTCAAATTCATTATGCATACTATTTTAAGATGTGTAAGATTGAAACGTTACATTCCAAGATTAGCTTAGACTTCGAGGGTTGATTTTTGCGAATGGTATATAAAAAATATGCAGAGGTCGATTGGTTTGCAAAAATATAGTTTGAAGTGATGAAAGAACATTTAAATTTAATGGTAAAATTAAACGACAAAGTTATTTGTATTGGGCAACCAAGAACGCACACGTTATTAACGAACAACATATGAATTTATAGGGTAGTGCAGTGAGCGTTGGATTATCATCCTTGGGCTTCATTGAACGATTCTTTTTTGATGCAATTGTTATCGGTGCTGTATCCCTCAACATGCTTTCAGAACTAATCGTCTCATATATTCATAAGCTACTGGAGGATAATGAAAGAACTTTTCCCAGATACATACGAATTAGACACGATATAACCAAACAAAATGATGAAAAACATATCAAGAAGTAAACTAGTTATAGGAGTTTCGAACCACTCAGTACAGTCACAACATTAAAGTCTACCGATGTGAAAATTAAGACAGAAAGCAATCAAACTTGTCAAAAAAATTCGAGGATGATGATGAATTTTATTTTCAATAAAATGAGGTATCTCCATCTGTTAGAGAGATGTCTCGCAATGTTAGGACTTTTTTGTATGAAACTTTTCCAAACAGATGGATAGGACGAACAGGCAGTGTTGAGTACATTCCGCTATCTCCAGATATAATCTTACTAGATTTTTATTTATGAAGATAATTTAAAAATAAAACAAATACCACAAAACCAGTAACTGTCACTGAATTATGGCATGCTATTGAGGTAGAATGTGCAGTATTATAAAAAGATTCTTTAGATGATCTATGTTCTTCAATTTTTCGACGATGTCAATAATTTCTGTATAAGAATGGAAGACAATTTGAATAACTGAGTTGCAGTATGTATTTTTTCATATTCTTTTTTGATTATACAATTGAATTTATAAAAATAAATGTAGAAGTCATTAACAATTTAATGTTTTTATACAACTTTTTTATATCAGTGTACACACACACATACAAACACAAACAAACACGCGTATATATACATACATATATATATATATATATATATATATATATATATATATATATATATATATATATAACTTTTTACATACTAATTGTTTCAGAAAAAATATAAAGTGTATTTTACTATTTATCTTTCTTTTATTTCAGAAAAATACGAATCAGTCTATATTTATTTTCTGTTTATATATACCTATACATTTTCTGTTATCGTTATATGACAAAAAAGCTTCAGACCAGCCAAGTATTGAAACTCTAACTGGTCCTAGGAAGTATTATTCAACTGGGTAAGTTTATATATATATATATATATATAAATATATATATATATATATATATATAGACTATCTATCTATCTACATATATATATATATATATATATATATATATATCTACATATTTATCTATAATTATTGTTTAAAATATTGAAATCACTAACTTGGTCTAAGAGAGAGGCTTATTGAAAACTTAATAATTATTTTACTCACATATGAAGTATAATGAGTGACAGTTTGTTTATAAATACAATACGTTTTTATCTATTTAATATTGATACTATTTAGATAATTTTTGAAAATAATAATATACGAAATATTTTTAATTCCTTTACATACATATTTAATAAAGGTATTTGTAAAACATTCAATATATTTATAGTTTCAATAACTTTTATGCTTTAAAAAAGATATCCTATTATATTTAATTTATTACACTATCTCTCTAACTTTTTATTGAGACATACTGTTCTCTATTGCATAAATTTTATTTATTTTTCAAATGTACAAATCAGTCGAACGAGTTAACCTTTTCGCACGTATATTACAAGAGTAGAATAGAATAAAATTAAATGTGTTCTCTCCTTGTATCACAATATACTGAATAAAATAAAACGTATTTTACCACAGACAACGTACTATATAGTGTAATAAAATAGAGTTAGTGAAAATTGAAGTTTCTCTTCAAGTTTGTACAGAAGTACTGTACTCACAAATACGATGAATAGAAATTATTTAAAAAGAACATCGTGTATATTTTGAGTGATAAGATATACTGGTAATGCATTTTTCTGTCTGGGACTAATATTATTCAAACTCTTTCTATTTCTCTCTCTACATATTAATTAGTTATTCAGGTATATATTTTCACAATTTTCTTTAAATTTAATTTAATTATTAAAAAATAGACTTCAATCAAGATAAAATTAAAATAAATAATTTTAGTATTTGATTATATTCAATTTTAATTTTATACGTTACTAAATGAATTTCGTGTGTAAATATGGCGATATTTTTGTAATATGTATTTTTTAACATTATATAAAATTTTAGTGAAAAATAAATCACACAGTATTTTGTTTTCTTACAAAGATACACAAATAATGTATTTTAAATACAAGCAGTTATATCTGTTAAAATATAAAAAATGATTAAATTTAAAATATTCATAACATATTTGAAAAAAAATTAAAAATATTTCAATTTACATCCGATTTTTAATTAATGATATATGAATAATAAAGAGTAAAATGTTTTGAAAGGTAATTGAAATTTGACTTACCTTTACGTGTTTCTTCTTCACAATATAGTTCTGACACTATGACTAAATTCATTTTGACAAATGATTTTTTTCTCATCCTTCAAACAAAAAAATGTTCCTTGATCAGAAATATTTAATATTGATCTTTGATTACTGAAACATTGGTTATTGATTTATTAATTATTGATTATTGAAAAATCAATAATAAATGATTATTATCCTTTTGTGTTTCTTATGCATATTTAATAGCATAGCACCATTCTCAGAGTATTAAGGTACAGAAAAATCTCTTTTGCGTTAAAAGATTTTTCTAACATTAATAATAAAAATTTTTCTGAAGACCATGACACTGAAATCGAAATGTGCATAAGAAAGAATTAAATGTTACTAATAATCGTTCAACCAATATTTTTGACTGGAAAAATATATATTGTTTTTGGGATGAGAGAAGTCATATGTAAAAGTTTTCTTCTTGTTTTTCGAATATACTTGATTCGTACTGTTCTGAAAATATTAAAAAAAGAAAATAAGAATTAGAAAGAAATAGTAAAATTATTAAAATAAAATGTTAAATAAAAATACTATAAAACTAAATTATTATATTTAATAAAAATATATTAATAAAAATGTCAAGGAGAATTAAATTTACAAGAAATGTGTTACCTTTTGGGAACTGGAATAAGAGTTAGTGCGAATAAGACTAACTAATGATTAATAAAACGAAGTACCATGAAATTAGCTGATTAATTTCATTTAATGAAATGGTCTAATGGTCTAATTCGTGTTAGTTTTCGAGTTCTATCTTGAGAGACTAGAAATTAAGAGAGTTTATAATTATTAAAAAGGCTAATACTTTCTGTTACAAATTTTGATTAAAAAATTTATGAAGTTATTACAGAAATTACAAATTTATAAAAAATTAATAAGTTTTTGCTAATGAAATAAAAACTAATAGTTCAATGCAAATATAAAAAAAAATCATTAATCTTTCAGGTTTTAATTCATTATTAAAAGTTACTTTGGAAATATTATAAAGAGAATGTATATATATATATATATATATATACATATATATATTCCTAAAAATGAATAAATAATAAAACACAAAAATAATATTATTATATAAATAATGTCTTCAATAAACGGGTAAATAAACAATTAAAAAAATAATGCTTAAAAATTATAAATAAACCAATAAAAATAATTAAATAACCGATAAAAATATTTCATTTAAAAATATGAATGTAAAATGTAAATACGAATAAATTTCATTTTTTAATACCATTTATTAGAAAGTAATCGAGTTTCCTTTTATTTTCTGTATGAAAAATATAATATATTTATGATAAATAAATAATAAATAAAATTTTATTATAAAATATATATAAAATGAACATTTTGATTGGAACAAGAAATTAATATCGAAAATATATAAATATTATTACTTGTAGGGATATATTTGAATATACATTACAAATAAAAAAAATTGAGATCAATATTTCTTAATATAATACTAATTTTATTTTAAAGAATAACTAACTGAAACGTGATTAATTCTGAAAATATAAATTTATATCATAGAAATATATCACTGAAAACATCATAATAAAATAGGTGTATGATAAATTTTAATTTTATTTATTAAACCTATTTACGTACAGTCAATCTGTTATTGTGTCTAAACAACAATACATACAAATAGTAACATTGGAATATATTTATTACCAATCCAGAATCCTTTTATGGTTCATTCAAACAATTTTCATATGCACATCACTATAATTATTATTATTTGAATTGTTAGGAAAAGAATATCTCGAAACTGTGAAAGTTGGAATAATACATGTTTTTATATACATTCTTATATACACTTTATACTAACAAAAATCACTTTTATTTATTATTAGAATAAAGTAAACTATCAAGAATATGGAAAAAATATATAGAAGTAAAAGTAAACTACAATGTAAATATTTATACAATACAGATAATCATATTGTTTATATATTATATACAGTTTTTAATGAGTAGATTAATATTTTTGCAGTTCAAAATTAGTCTTACATTTGATTTTTAAATATATATATATATATATATATATATGTATTAAAAAGGTATCAATTGTATATTTGAATACAATTTTTGGAGATATTGAAATTTATATAAATGTTGTTTAAAAATGAAAAATATTTAATGTTCGACAACTTGAAGATTTTTTATGAAAGAAATATTGATATATTTTATTCAATAATATAAACATTATTTTTTATATAAGGTATTCAATTATTTAATAAATGTATTTTTGTACGAATATTAAAATTCAAATGAAGCTCAATGTAATAGTTCAACAGAGTTAAAATATATAAAATTAATTGAATAGTATTGAGATATTTAATTTGACTGAAAACGTTGATAGCTGAGAAGACTTTTTAATGGATGAACTTTTTTTTCTTCGAGTAAATAGAATATACTTAATCATTTTTTTAAGAAAAAATTGAAATATAATAATATATAAAATATTAAAATTATTGGTTATTGGTTAGTGCTGAGCCCATATAACTAATGTTTCATTAATCGTTCTTTTGTAAATTTCAATTAGTTTTTTAAATAAAATAAATCCATATCTTTATTGTTTTATTCAATTAAAACATATCAATATTTCTATTTATTGTTAATAAATGACTTGAAAATAGATATAAAGGCATGTAATTTTATTAAAAGACATTTAATAATTGATTTATACAAGTAAATATATTTGAAATCGCTATTATAGAACAATCATTTATATATAACGTCAATATTTATAGTAAATATATATTTTATACAATTAAATATTTACTTCTTTTAGAAAATTAAAGTAGGTATTCGAGCCTTTTTAAAAAATTAAAACTAGTAATAAATATTCGTTGAATAAATAACGCAAATGAAAATTTAAATGAAAATAAGTGTTTACATTTAAAATTATATTAAATACATTATTTAAATATTTTCAATAAAATACATCAGACAGTTGTGTAATATTTTAAATATACATTTAACAATGAATTAAAAATTAACATATTAATTACTTACATTCCTCGTAGCAAAATAACGTTTTCACTCCTTTAAAAAGAACTTTCACAGTTTTGAGAAAAAGTATGTCCATTTGAAATAAATATTTATATTTGCAAGATTTTTATTTTATTTCAATTCTTGTATAATACTTGATAGTTATTCAATTCATTTACTTATTCTCTGAAATATAATACATAAAAAAGGATAACTTTATGTCCTTTATTATATGGGCAACATCTAAATTTATTATCCTAACCTACATTCGAAAGTGATATTTTTATTATTGACGATTTACTTATTTTTTTCTTTTAGAAATAATTGATATTATATAAAAAGAGTATTTTTGGCTATTATTTACATTTATTTTAAATATAATTTTATAAATCAAACGTAAAACCGTTCTGTTTATTATTCAATTCTAAATAATTTACAAATATTTAAGAAGACTTCGTCTGCTTCAAAAATTACCATTTATATGGACTTACACATTTAGGTTGCTGTCATTTTATTACAAATATAAGTCATTTGCATTTCGATAATGTTATTTGAAATGTTTTGTCTTTATGGCAGTACAATTTATATTAATACATAGATGTCATGTTATGTGCAAAAATTAAAACGAAAATCAATTCACTAATTAAAAAAGAGTTAATGATTTTAGAATATTATATTCCAATCATATTTTATGTTTGATTTTTTTTTGCAAGTCTTTCTATACCGATATATTAGTAAAAACATTTCATTTGAAATATATTTTCTATATTGTTTTACTAATATTTGCATAATATTAATTATGAAACTTATAGTTTTACAATATATATATATATATATATATATATATATATATATATATATATATATATATATATACATATTAATATAAGGAAAAGTGTTTGCTTATAATTCAATAATAATAAGATACATTAATAACAAATAACATTAAACTTTAAGTCCCTTAATTTTTATTAGTTTCAAAGGGAATTGTAATAATTTTACAGATTTAAATCACACACAAATCCTTAAAAAAAATTTTTCGTCGCTAATAAGTAACATATTTTATGTATAAAAATTTATAAAGTTTGTATTATTATTATCGTTAATTGAATTATTTCACAATAATTGTTTGTAAAAAAAAGATATTAATAATTCCAGGAAAAATAAACACGTAAATAATTAGATATTCATTAGACATATTCATTTGATACCGTACAGTTTTCATTTATATATTTTAAAACTTGTTTAGTATATATATATATATATATAAATATATATATATATATATATATATATATATATAATTAGATAGATGTATATATATATATATATATATATAGAGAGAGAGAGAGAGAGAATATAATTATTTAGAATAATTTATGGTTAAAGTACTAAAAACTAAAATTCAAGATTTAATATTTCATTATAATGCACGATTAAAAGTTATTTATATAATCATAATTATTATTTGAAAATCAAAAATTATCAAATACAAAAACGTGTCAATAATATTATTATTAACGTAATTTAAATACAACTCATTTGGTTTTCGAACATAATTTATAAATCTGGTATGTGAAATTTTCGAAAAAATACACACTTATTTACTTTGTTTTTGGAACTGATTAGATTGGATGATAATTCAAATGAAATTTAAAACGTAATATACTTTCCAGTACGTTTTATGTAGTCGAATTATCTTTATAATTGGTGTTTTACATCCTAGTCAACAGAAGTGTGGTAACGCTTTGCATGCGATCGTTTGTTTACTTTATATCTTTTAATTATTTTCTGTTTGTTTGCATTTTTCCTATATGCGCTTTCAACACGTATCATTTAAAAAGATAAATTGAATATTGAATAAATCAAAGATAATTGAAAATTGAACGATACTTGTATATTAAATAAATAAATACATACATACATGCACATACATATAGATATATATATATATATATATATATATATATATATATATATATATATATATATATATATATTGGTATGTATTTGATATACAAATATTATATTGCACAAATTTTATCTATAAGCAAATAGAATATTTCCAGTATAATAAAAATTATGCTGAATGTTAATAAATATAGTTTTTCATTATATTTAAATATCTGTGTCGTTTTGAGATCTGATAATTACTATTAATATTTCTTTCAATAATTAATATAAATAAGGTTAGAATAATTAATTTGTCTACATACAGTTGTTTTTAAACTTTACTTTCTTGTTTTTTTCGTCCCTATTTAATCTCAACACCTTTTAATCGTGTATGTAATAAAATCTTATACTGTTAATAGAATTAATATTCAATCTAAAACACTTTTCAAATTAAAATATTTTACTTTTCCTGATAAACTGAAGTTGGAATACATATATACATATATATATATATATATATATATATATATATATATATATTTAAATATACTAAAATATCTACTATTTTTCTAGACTAAGTGAGAAATAAAACTGATTAAAAATGGGTTTGAAGTGAAATTTAAATAAATATTTAACATTAATCAGAAAACATTTCTGTTATCGTTTAATTTATTTCTATAGATTAATTTTTCTGTCACCTCACAATCTACAAACATTTTTTTGATTAAAAGTGTTCATTAAATGACTGTTAATAATTCTTGATTTTTGCTCATGCGAATTTTAATAGCAAATTTACCATTCTCGGAGTGATAAATTATTAGAAACAATGAAAAATGATCAATAATTACTCACTGGATATTTTTGATTTGAAAATGTAAGGTTTGTGAACTGAGAGATAAATTTATTTGTAAATGTTACTAGTGACAATGTTGAATAGTTAAATTATTTTATTAAAGGAGAGAGTTATTCGATTTTTTTATATTATTTTTCTAACTAAAAAATCACGTAGAAAAATTAAATCATTTTATAAGCTTCAGAAGATAATAATATAAATATTCGATTTTATATTAGATAATAAAATATTAGTTATCTGAAAATTACTAAGCGTTTTCGTTGTAGCTTGTATATGTTAAGTTTTTTAATTACTTTACCATTTTTATGATAGTATTTAAGAATAATTCATTAAGTATATATTTAGTGCATTAGTTGAAATTTTTTTCAAGTAATATTAAGTGAATTTGAACGTGTTATAAACTTTTATAAAGAATAAGAATAAGGAGAGTGAACCTCATATTATGCTGTTAACTATGAATTTTAAAAAAGTAATAATTGGACTGTTGTCACAAAAAAATATTATACGTACTAAAATGATGAGTTTATTGTCAGTATTTGTTGAAAGTTGTGTACAAGATTCTGAATTCGATATTTGTAAAAAACGAATCACACGTTTTATATGAATTCATACAAAATTAAGCAAAAATTCATAATAAATTAACGAAGATATTGAATAAACATCTACAATTTTACATTTAATGACAATCTGATTTACATTTGAGGACACAGGTATCGGATATGTTATCAGACAGTTATTAGACAACAACAATTATTAGACAGTTACTGAATGAGTATCACTTTTCAAGTTTAGAGAAATAAATCGTTTTTGACATGATAATTGGGCATTCTTCAGTAATTTAGAATATAAATTACATTGGATTCAATCAGGAGAATCATTTTATATTTTTTCAAAGTAAGCATTATATCTCAAAAAGGTGATCTATTTGGAAAGATTGCAAATAAATTATTTATCACGAACTGTTCAACTATGACAGAATGATTAATACAGTGCAGAAAGTTCAAGCATTTCAAAATAGAAATATTATAATATTTTACCATAATTAAAGATACTATACAGTAACGAACATTTAATAAAATTTATATGAGTTAAACTGAACTGAACTGTGGAATTCAGTTGAATTTCTGTTATATCTGAATTTTCATTTAAATAAGACTCATCAGATATATATATATATATATATATATATATATATATATATAAAGAAACTTCAAAAACTTCTGCCAGTTTGTAGAAGAATTATATAATTTAATTTAGAAAAAATTAGTAAATTTAGAAATTAAGTTGTATGAATAAATAATTTAAAAAATGATAATATTGTACCTAATTGACTGAAAGAAATTTTAAGGAGAAGATACTGAATTTTATTTCAAAAAGTATACAAAAATGTTAGATAACTTAATTCAGTATCAGTGCTTTATCTATTTATGAAATGATTTATTAATGGTACGTGAATACTACAAATGTAGAAAAATATTCATAGAATATTATTAATTTTTGTCGATATTTACTTGACAAATTTCTTATTCGAAGATACTTTTGTATTTTAAAATAATTTATTAGTATAAAATCAATTTAGGAAACAAATGTGACTAATTATTTATAGAATAAATTCATTTTTAATATGTTTAAATATTTCTTTAATTCGTAAAATGGTCAGTGGAAAAATGATGTACTAGAAATTTAAAAAAATAAATTAGATAATTAATTATTTCTTTTTTTCAATTCGATAATGATATTATATGACTGCATGGTTTTTTATTTATTGATTGAAAAAAATCATAGAAAATCTATTTAAAACATCAATTTTATAATTTTATCAAATAATACGCCTTTATTATAATTAGAATTGAAATTAACTATAAATTTCAACAATGCTCCATCTGAAACATTAATACAAACTTTGACCTCTTATTTTCAAATTGAAAAATAATTTTAATTCAAATATAAAATTATTTTATGGCCACTTTTAATTTAATAACAATCTATATATACGTTATCCTCACGGGATTTTAATATTAATTAAATTGTTATTTTCGACGATAATCTCAAGTTAATAGAAATTTTTAACAGTGTTTTTGGCTTCATTTCCTCACATATATCTTATTATTTTATTTGTATACTGAAATATACACAAATTATACATAAATTTATGTATGTACATATGTTTGGCCAATATTGATAGATATAATATTTAATTTAACAGCATAATGTTGTAAACGTATTGCCTGTACAAATTGACATTTCTGTTTCATCTACAATAACCTCATTAATCATCATTCTGTCGTATATTAATAATTAATTGCATAATATAGGTTGATGGTAAATGAATGACGTATGACAAGGAATTGCTATTAAAATATTTACAGGTAGGTGGTGTGAGTTAGGAGAATAAGTAAAACTTGGAGTTAAAGTTTTTATTTATTATCCTGTTTGGAAAGTCAGAACAGACATATATATATATATATATATATATATATATATATATATACATATATATATATATATATATATATAAATATATATTTGATTTTCGTTCTTTAATATAAGCGATGTTGTTTCATACTTCAGTTCATTTTTTTAACAAATAGAAAAAAGTAGTTTAAAAAATCTTATCTACAAGTCTGAACATTTGCGTATGTTTCTTTCGAAAAAATTGAATATGTGTGTGTTTGCGTGTGTATAAATATATAGATGCAACTTTAGTATGGTAAATAAATCTCATAAAACTTTTTTCCCTGATCCATTATTCTTCAGTTTAGATATGGTGATCCAAGACCTATTTTTCTTTATCTTTATTCAATCATAAATTATTCATATTACAATAGTGAATATGAAATGTATTTTTTTTATATTTTATTAACATTTCTATATAAAACTTCATGTACATTACGTCAACAAAAAAATGAAAAATTTAAAAATAACAAATACTTCTTTAACTGAATAAAATTATAATAAAATGTATTTCTTTCTAAAAACTATTTTCAGTACGTTTAAAAACATATTTTCAAACAATAAAAGATATTCAATGTCAATTAAATATATTAATAGAGTAAATTTTGTACTTAATTATTTTTCTCTTCTATTTAGTTTATTTATATTAGTTTATTTTTTTTTGAAAATACGTATTAAAGCAGAAAAGATAAATACTGACAACAATATAATTTAAAAAAAATATTGGACGATCAGTGTATAAACTGATTATTGTTTCATTTCATTTATTCATTTAAAGATGTGCTTAATGATTTTTAAATGCACGAAAATCAAAAATAATTAAATTTTTAGCGTTTCTTCAGGTAAATTACTTAAATTATTAAAAAGAAATAAACTGAAATAGACAAATTTCAATTTGCCGTTATTCTAAAAAGCCGAAAAATCAAAATTCATACCTTTATTAAAAAATAAAAATATGTTCTTTAATATAAATTGAAATTTAAATAACGAATTAAGAAAATATACTATGAATACATTGTGCTAATTCAATAAATATTAAATGAAAAAATAAATAGTTGAAATACAGTTTCAACTTTGATGTTTAATAATAAAAAAAGAAGTTATATATAAAAATTCTAATATTAAAAATATAAAACTATTAATAATTTTAAAAAGTTGGTAAAAATAATTTATGTATTATGTAGTAATTTTGATCGTGTTGCCATTTAATAAATTCGTTACGTTTATTTGGCGAAAAATATTTATGAATTTTTTATAATTAAAATTTTATAACAGAAATATAACTTGGATTGGATACTCATATCAAGTTAACAGAAGAACAAACTTTTGATAAACTTAGTAATTATTTTTTTTCTTTTTAATCGATAACAAGAAAAATATCTTACATTTTAAATTTTCTTGTAAAAAAGTTGAATGATTTAACAAATAAAATTGAGTTATGGTAGAAAGAATTTTAATTTAAGTATAAATTGCTAAACATCTGTTTATCTGAAATAAAAAGTTTTTTTTTGATTATAAACATAATCTAGAAATGATTTATTATGCTTATCATTATCTTCTATTATAGATAATATTTGTATTATTTTAAATAAAAATATCATTGAATTTTATTGAGGGAAGTAATGAAAGAAATATATGTAATGTCTAAATTTTAAAATATAAATTGTCACATCGAAATTGATTCAAATAAATATTTTGTATTTTTTAAATAGACATAGTAAATGAAGTTCATTATATTTACTGTATTTTCTGTTTTCTTGTGAAATTTGAATATAATTTATAATATTGAATATGTAAAACAGTTTTTACCTTGGAAGTATTAGATATAAAAAAATGACAATCTCTGGTAGAAATACCCGTTTTCCAATATATATATATATATATATATATATATATATATATATATATATATATATATATATATATCTGAAGAATGTTCACGACAAAAATGTAAAATTCGACAAATAAATTTATTGGAGTTCCGTTTCGATATTAATCACAGATCTATTGAAATATGTCAACGATCAATTCAATTGTTGTTTACCGATTTGTGTACACGTGTCAGATAAGAAAATAAATATTTAGAATATAAACATTTGTCGTCGATTGTAAAATTAATCGTTCGAATTAATCACACAAACGAACAAACAAACAGAAAAAAGAATTGAAATTTATATAATAGGCGCGACTGTCATCAGATTTTTCATTTGATTAAAATCATCACTGATACAGAGAGATACGTCGAGACCGTATACACTGCGTCGACATTTTGTTAAATTACTTTCTTCCGATCGAAATATCTCGTTATAAACATTACATCGAACGGAACTTTGTAAAGCAGCAACAGCATACGGTATGAGTACCATTTTTTTCATCTATGACATTTATATTTGTCAGAGTTTTCAAGAAATAAATCGTTCTGTGTAATAGATCATATCCAGCGCGAAGTTGTAACAGCGAAAATGTCATATAGAGTAAATAGAGTAGCGAAGTTTGTTTTTATACTTCCAATTTTCAGAACGAAACTACGGTAATAAAAGTTTGCATCCTTCGGGATTCGTCTTATTTATTTCACAGCCGTGACCTCCTTAGGGGTACTTTGGAGGTGCAGGCAACTGGTGTCCAGGTAGTAGTACATATATATATATATATATATACATATATATTGCACCTTTCGAAGAAATGCATTGTTTTATTGTAAAATCGAATGTTGAGTTTCCATCTCTTGACCTATACGATATTAGAAGAACGTCTCAATTGTCATACCACAACTAAAGTGATAACCTTTTGCTAAATAAACTATTCACTTAAATGACATAAATTCCTAATTTAAATTTCCGATATTCAAAGATACATTTATTTTTGCTAGTATATTTTCATAAAAATATTCTTTTCGTAAAAAAATACATCTATTTTCTTCCACTTAATTCTGATTCGCGTACAAAGAAAACCTGCTCGGATGACAGAATAATGAATATTCATTAAATTTTGTATTAAAGGGAAAAATATGAAAAATATATATTAGTTAAAAAGAACTTACTTCTTTTTCTCAAGAGTTCATTAAATTCTCGTTAATGTACAGTAATAAAGAGGTTTAAATTAATTTACTTATTTTTCTGTTCCTTTTTGGTAATGTGACTATTTGAAGGAAATCTTCTTTTATTAAATATTTGCATATATATATACTGTGTATATACAGTAATTTTAAGTATTTAACAAAATACTATTTTGTTTAGGTAATTATATAAATTTATACATAAGAATAATTAATTCTCTCAACCGAACTTATTACTTTATAAGAAAACACAAGTTGTATTAATTAATTTTAAAGATATGCATTATCATAACGAATAATAAATAATTTAAAAATGTCTGCTGTACAAGTTAAAAGTTAATTCACTTTTGACCAGAAAATTAAATTTACATTAGAATGTTTTCATTTTCATATGCGTTTATATTAGGTTGTAACATATTAAGTTGCCAAATTTCAGTCAGAGATCGACCGCGATTGAGTAAGGTTTTGCGCAATATTTCACAAGTTCAGCTATTTGGAATTGACTAATGTATTGCACACTTCAATTGTTTTTAAATACGGAGTTATTGTTGTTATTGTTATTTTTTTATATTCTTTAACAGGATGGTGTCCACAAAAGATTTGCGTCTACTTTTTTTATATGAGTTCGAGTTGGGATACAATGCAGCGGTAGTAGGTAGAAATATCAATGAGTTTTAGGAGAAAGATCGGCTAGCCAGAGAACAATTCAATTATGGTTCAAAAATTTCGTTCCCGTAATATGAATCTCGACAATGAGCATCGAGGAAGGACCAGAAGCAATGTGAACGAAAAACATTTGAGAGCCATGGTGGAAACTAATCCACATACAACAGTTCGAACTCTCGTATGTGATTGAAGTGTTAGTGAAAAATCTGGATAAGTGGGTGCCGCACGAATTGACAGATGGTCAGAAAATGAGACGTTAAGAGGTGTGTTTTTCATTGATGATTCGAAATGATAAAACGCGATTTTTAAATCGAATCATTAGTCATAATGAAAAGTAGATTTTGTATGATAACAGAAAAATATCTGAACAATGGTTAAATGTAAATGAAGCCATAGGACACGCACCTAAGTTGTCATTACATAAAAAAAAAACTTACGGTTACTTTGTGATGAACAAATAGAGGAATAATTCATTATTCTTTTTTAAAACAAGGCGAAGCAATTACGGCTAATTCATATTGTCGCGAAATCGACAATATGAAAAATTAAAAACAAAACAGCCAATGCTAATCAATAGATATGGGCCAATACTATTACAAGAAAATGCTCGACTACACACATCTCGAATCACATTTTCCAAATTAAATTCATTAAATTTTGAAATTTTACCGCATCTCTCATTTACCTCTTATTCTCTTCTTTTTCGCCACTTAATACGTTATTTAAGAAATAAAAAATTCAGAAACCAAACATAAGTGATTCGAGGATTCCAAGACTTTGTAAGCTCTAAAAATGTTGATTTTTATAAAAATGGAATAAACAATCTACTTTTTCGTTGGAAAAAGACCAATAAAGCTGATGGAGCTTATTTTGATTAAATATATATTGTTTTGTTAAAAATATTGCGTTTTAATTCTCACCTACAATTCTAAAATTTCATATGTTATATCCTAATATTTGTTCAGAAAATAAAGAACAAATTGTTTGATGTTAATTTTAAATAGATATTTGTTAAAATAAGTAGTAAACGTAATTGAAGTACGAAATAAATAATTATAATATTTTGTGACATAAAATTAAATTCTATTTGAATAATGCTTTTTTTTTATTTTTTTTAATAAATTAGAAAATCGATATATAAAGATATAATAAAGTAGGAGTTAAGATAATTTAACACTAATAGAGTTAAATTTGTAGATAGAAAGGGAAAATCAAAATTTATAAGAAATATAAGCAATCGAATTATTTTTTTATGTAACTGAACCCTGTTTTAGATTGTATTTTGTATATTCATCGAGTAAAACTCGTTGAAATATGTCATTGATATTCCAAATGAGTGAATAAATTCTTAAATGTTCGTATATATAATGATTATTAAGGATAATAACTAAGTTTAAAATTAAATGAAACTTATTTATACTAATTTGTAACTAAAAGTAAAACACTTTTTGTATTATTTCTTTGTATTGTTAATTGTGTGTGATTTTTATTTCTTTTTCAGTTATGTATTTATTTACATAACATTTAAAACAAAATGAATAATGAAACATTATTTAAGCTTAACTATTTGTCCTTTTTTCGTTTTTTATTAAAGAAATAAAGTTATTAAATACGTATTTTTGACTGAAAAACCATTAGTAAAAATAAAAATTAAGAAAACGAGTTGAATAAAATATCTCTTTAGAAATATTAGTATAAATATATATATATATATATATATATATATATATATATATATATATATATATATCAATGAATTAATTAATTGTAAGCAAGACCACTTTTCCTATTTTATATTTCTTTTCAGTTGACTAAGGTGTTTATGTTGGAAGAAATTTTGAGCGAGTAGGTATAAAAATAGATAAGGGAAAGAATAAAATTCTAAAAACATAACGATTCTCAATAAAT
The DNA here is from genome assembly GCA_034766995.1 of Acanthacorydalis orientalis. Taxonomy (NCBI): domain Eukaryota; kingdom Metazoa; phylum Arthropoda; class Insecta; order Megaloptera; family Corydalidae; genus Acanthacorydalis; species Acanthacorydalis orientalis. The sequence continues at coordinate 7,901,197 of CM068317.1, read as the reverse complement.
CCATTTGAAATGAGTATTTTGATATTTAAATTCTCACATATCGCTTAATGAATATACTTATTTTTTTTAAGAAAACAGCCAATCTCGAGTATATTTTATTTGAATTACACACTCACTCGATTCAGTATTGATTATATATATATATATATATATATATATATATATATATATATAAACGACGAAACCAGTGCTAAGAATGAGAAAAAGTGAAACTTTACTGAAATTAATTAAGTTCGACCACGTCCACTTACATTTCCGTGTTGGCTTCCGTGGCATTTTCTTCGACTTCCGGTTCTTCTGGTAGTGTATACACACCGGTCATGACGGCACCTTCTAGCACTTCCGGTATTTTCGAATTCACCGGTACTAACTCGTGCGCACCGACCATTGCGCCACCACTTCCGCTCAATTCTAAAGATGTCGGAGTACTAAGAAGCGTTTCTTCAGTCATATTCCTATGATATAGGTTCGTGTTTTTGTTCTGTGTATGAAACTGTCATGATGCTAAATTATACGGGTCGGCGACATTTAAATCTTCGTTGAAATTTGACGAATTATTCTTGGTCAGTGTCTTCTCTTGATGTCGTAAACGGTGGACGATTTCATCGTGCAGGACGTTGAAACACATCGCTGTAAGTGCCATACCAGACATTATGTAAATTGAACAGAACCATATTGTGCCGCTCGATTCTCCGCCTCTTCGGAACGGATCTGAACCGGGTACAAGATCACCGAAACCGATCGTCGTCAGACTCATAAAACAGAAATACACTCCGTCGAGTATATTCCAGTTTTCTAGTCTGTATAGTGCGAAAGCGCCCAAACATATATAGCAGATCATGATGCACAGACATAACAGAATCGGCGCTAGTATACTTAATCCGTGCATCGATGTCTTCGAGTCACTGTCCATACAGCTGAGCGAATCTGATTCTTTTATTGTATCCCGTACGGGTGAATGTAAGTTATTGTGCGCTGTAGCGCTATATGTCGAATTTGATCTCACATAGAATGGCTCTTGGAGAGCTAATTGTTGTTGCAGCTCCAATTGTTGACGTTTCTTTTTCATGCGCCGTTCCTTTTCTGCCATGCGTCTCTCGTCGTAACAACAGTAACCACAATTCGAACAGAGACAGCAACAGAGCGCGCGTGAAAAGACACTGCGAGCTAAACGAGATAGAAGTGTTCCGGCGCTCGATAAGTAGATCAGTGTGAGAGGGATACCAAGTATGGCATAGCCCATTGTTACTGCTTTACCGAGTGTTGTTCTCGGAGCAATGCTTCCATAACCTGAAAATAGAAATAAAAACATATATGAGAATGAATACATTCGTTTCAATGAATTGAAAACCTTAACATGTGTCGAGATAAAAAAAACAATGCATTTGTTGGAAGATATGTAATTAAACGGAATTATTTGAAAGATAGTATTATAATTAAATAGAATTAGGTAAATATTAAAAAAATATGTTCATGTTATACTATTATATTTTAATTTTAATTTGATTTCTAACAATTTCAAAAGACTCTAAATGAATAAATAATTGGAAAGTGATTAATAATTCATAATTTAAATTTAATAACTTAATAATAGTTATAATATAAAATAAACATATTTTGAGGATAGAATAATTTGTGATTTTATAAAATAATATTTTGATAAAAAATTAACATTCAATAGACAGTACAAGATAGGTTAATAAAAAAATATTTAATAATATTAAAAAAAAATCAACATAACCGCGTTCACTTTTAAGTATAATGGAAACAAGATAGACTGGGTTTTCTTCAGAAATTAGTTTTAAATGTATAATAGTACAAGTCAACATACATATAATATATCACATTAACTGAACTAATTTATTTTCACAATTTTTATAAAATAATAAAAATATTTAATTATTAGTCTTTAAATTATAGTTTGTTAACATTTTTTAATACTAAATATCTAAAGTAATTATAAAATCCTATTCTCTAATTATGAATATCTAAAATAAAATTGTAAAAGATAAAAATTGTCATTTTAAGAGATTATAATTTTTGGTAATATTTTTCATTCATGTGTTGTGTGATTTATTATTTAAGTAAATTAGATAAATTTTATGTTTTTTTTTTAAATGCAAAATAATTTGTAAGTTTAAATTTTTCATGTTTGAATTATATTGGTAAAAAATATCTATTTTATAATATATTAATTTCGATTCTTTATTTAATGAACTACAATAATAACTGTTTTTATATTTATTTAAAATAGAAATTAAATTCTTATATACAATTTTTGTTAGATTTACTATTTTATTATTATTTTATCTAATTACTATTCTGTAGAGACTCATGGAATATATTATCTCATTTACTGTCTGGATTTTTTTGCTAGTGTAAAAGAGAAGTTAGTATTTAGACAGTTCCATGATTTTAAAACACAAGATTCTTAATTTTCAGTTAATATAACTGAGATAATACATTTTAATGTTTATTGTCTATGGAATTTTTATTTGCCTAGATGAAAATTTTCCTTCAAAAATAATTCTGTATTGAATTAATGTATATAAAATAATATATAATAATAAAAAAAGATATTTTATTATGATCAAATGATTATGTTTAACCACTGACTAAGTTAAACGTAAACTGATTTCTATTTTTATTACTTGCCATTTTTTGTTTACAATTTTGAACAATGTTTCTTATCTATGCTAGTATTTTGTTATAGTTATGATATGTATGGTAGATTTCTTATACATTGTTAAATGTAGTCGGTAGTGGAATTTGATTTGTGTATAAGTGTGATTTATTAAATTAAGAAAGATATTAAAGAAAAAGTTAATTCGTTTAAATAAAACGAATAAGTATATGTGGGAAAATGAAAAATTACAAATATGAACGTCCATTATTTTAAAAATCGTTCTATAAATTTAATAAATAATTTTTAATACATTTTATAAATAAATTAGAACATTTTTACTAACATTGAAGTAACTAATACTTTGAAATTTTTTCTTTGCCTATTATCTTGAAAGTTTTTTTTTCAATTCCTTTAGTACTAATACAATTACTTCTCATCAACAATATTCTATCGACTAAACTGTTATAGTAATGCATTTAATCACGTTTTATACACAGGGTAATAGAATGGAGAAGAGAACTATCGGATAGTACACATAGCTTGTGAAAAAAGTGTTAAAATAAACTAAACAGAGCTTTACTGTCTTATTACATACTTATTTTAAAATCATGATACAAACTATAAATTCAATTTACTTTGTGAGTTTTTTTTAATATATATATATATATATATATATATATATATATATATATATATATATATATATATTTATTAGTATAATGTTTTACGAAAATATATTGAAACATAAAAAAATAACTAACCGTTGTAAATTGTTTCACTACTAATTGAATCAGTTTCTTTAAATTTATAAAAGACGTAGTGTCAGTAGTTGAAGAATAATACTATTTAAAAATTATATGTACAATATTTGTTAATGGAAGAAAAAAATAAAATTTATTATTGTCTTTTTCTGTCTCTCAAATTTATTTAATAATGTTATCACGAAGTGTCTATAATTTTTAATATGTTAATGTGATAATTTCTCTGAAAATTTTGTAATATTTATCTACAAGAGACCTTTCTGGCTGAAACTTGCAGTTGGCACGAATACAAGGCTATCCATTAATATTTGAACGTGTCTGGTATACAATGATGCTAATGATCAGTTTGTGATGATATATATGAAGTCATAAATGTAATAGTCATAAATATAGAGTAATAACAAACGTACTTATAGATAAGTATTGAGTACTGAAATTGCGGGCGACTGAGTTCAAATATTTCTATAGCAATTTAAACATTTGAACAATGTACAAGTTAGTGGGGCGTAATAATAGAGTATTTCATTGCATGGTCAGTAGTTACGTTTCAATAGTTTTTATTAGATTGTTTACTGAGGTCATACTTTCTTAAACTGGGATAAATCATAAGAAGTATCCAAGTATGTTTGTGATAGGACAATAAGTTAGAATTATATTGATGAAAGTTTATAAGTTATTTTATTAAAATAAATAATAAATCTAAAATAAATTTATCTAAACTAAATTGTTTTTAAACTTATTTAACAGGAACACAGTTTTGCATTTCTTTGATTTTAAAGTAGCTAATATGCCTAATACTTCGATATCTCCATAACAGAATACTTTCTGAGTAAAAGTGGTATAAGTTTAGGTACGTTGCATGTGTTTCGAATACGTAAATGCATTAATGAGATAAAAAACACGTAACATTCGCCGCCCTTTTCGTCCGTGTTCATGCTTATTTAGCATGCGTAAAATGCTAATGAAGGTTTTAACACGACCAATGATAATGTGTGTATGGCAAAACAGCAGCAGTGCGTCGAGTGTGAGGATGTAGAGAGGTCAGGAACGACGATAGCGTTTTGTGGAAAGGTTTTGTTGTTGTACTGCGCCGTTGTGTTTTAAATTTAAATTAATTTCGTTTCGTCGACGTTTTCGTTTTGTTTCTGGCTTTCTGTACTACTCGAATAAGTCATTCGACATGCATGCGACACTGGCTCGCTTAAAAATTTATTCGTTTTTAAAACACTTACTACAGAGATATATTGGTATGAATTTTCTTTCTCTCGGTCGCGTTTCGGTCAAGAGAAAACGCACTACACCGATATGGATGTGGATGTACACGTATAATATTTAATATGACTTTAATTACATAACTTTTTATTTATCATATTGTAAATTTTATGGCATTGAAAAATAAATCATTTTTGTAGTATATTTTGATTTATATATATATATATATATATATATATATATATATATATATAAGTTAAAATAAGCATTTTATTTACCAATAAACATAAATAAATGAATAATGATACATTTTCAAGCCAATTTTGATTTTTTTTTATGTTAAAAATGAATAAAATCAGAATGGAGGTTTATTTAGATTACTTGTGTCATTGTTAAGAACACGTATTACTCTTATCGCTATCACTGTACAACTGATCAAGTAATCACCTTGAAACTTGTACTGAGCTTTACTAAAATTGAGAATATTTGGCACCAGGCTCGTATATATATATATACACATATATATACACATATATATATATATATATATATATATATATATATATATATATATATATGTATACAAACAAGGTTATAATGAAAAAAAAAACAGTCAAATTTTATTAAATTGGATCAGTGCAAAAGTTCGTATACAATACAATAGGCAGTGTTAAGAGTGCTGCATGGCGGCATTTGCAAGTGCAATGTAATTATGTTATATATCGTTTGAAAGGTTATACTCATAACTCTTATTTGAGCGTCAGACGCATTTGTTTAGATTCGATTTGTGGCAGAAAGAAAAATTTTTGAAAATGGACAATGAAAAAATACACTTTCGTCACGATATGTTGTTAAGTTTCGAAAAAAGGAGTAAATGTTGGCATCGCAACGAAAAATATTCGGGAGGTTTATTTACACTATGCTCAATTACTTTCAGCTGTGAAGAAATGGTTTAGTAAATTTTAACTTGGTGATTTTAACATCGAAGTTCAACCCCGTTCTGGACGGTTTACTAAAATCGACGAGGATGTTGTGCGCTCTTGAGTTGACAATAACACACGAATTATGATAGAATAGGTCGCCTAGATACTCAAAGTTGACAGATTGACTGTATTTCGGCATTTAAAGAAGCTAAGGTTCATGTTGAAGCTGGATACGTGGGTGCCGCACTCGTCGTCTGAAAAAAACAAGTTTGATCGCATCTCTGGCACTTTCTTTACTTGCAGACCTCAACAGAGCGATTTTTTTTTGGATCGGTTGGTAACTGAAAATAAGAAACTGATCTTGTACAACAACATTTGATACAGACGAACGTGGAAACAGGAGAATTAAGGGGTAGAACCAGTCGCCAAAGCTGGCTTCTATTTGATGAAGGTGTTGTTGTGTGTTTGGTAAGATTGCAAAAGTATTGTTTATTTTGAGTTGTTTCTATGGGGTTAAAAGATTAATATAGAGAAGTATTGTCAACAACTAACCAAACTGAACGCACCAATTAAAGGAAAACAACCGATTTTGGCGAATCATTATTTGTTCATCTTCCACCACGACAACGCCAAACCACATACAGTAGAAATGAGTCTGCAAAAACTGAAGCAATAAAATGGGAAATCATATCGCATTCACTGCATTCTCCGAACATTGTACCTTCAGATTATTATTTGTTAGTTCAACCAGAATAGTTTAAACGGTAAAAAATTTGACACTGTGGAGCTCGTAAAAAATCATCTCACCACTTTTTTTACCGAAAATCATACAGCTTCTTACCGTTTAAACTAAATTCTTACCAATATTACATTTACAAATAAATATAAATAAATGAATAATCATATATTTTTAAAATAATTTTGAATTTTTTAGTGTTAGAAATGAATATAATCAGAATGGAGGTTTATTTTGATACTTGAGATATTGTTAAGAACACTTCTTGCTCTAACCACTGTCACTGTACAACTGATCAAGTTATAGCCTTGAAATTGTACTGAATTTGATTAAAACTGAAAATGTTTGTGCGCTATCCTCGTATATATATATGTATATACACGATCAAGGCTATAATTAAAAAACAGTCATAAATTTCATTATATTTATATGCGAAAGTAAGCAATTCGTATTAAAAAAATACTAAATCATTCGCAAAAATCAGATCAAATAAAACATACTGAATAAAATTTCAAATGAATATCATGGAACGGAAAAATGTCTACCCACACTTAATACAACATAAAAATGTGAGAGCCCTCGTATTAAAAAATAGATAATAAATTAATCATTCAAATTTTATTATCTCCTTTAGGTATTAAATTAAAAATTTAAATTCGTCCCGTACATAAAACAGTATTAAGTACGTTCATAAATAATTCCATAAATCTCATTTTTTTAGCAAGAGATCGCACTTATTATAAAAAAAATATACGAGGCCATTACTCGATGAATTGAACAATGTAATGTATTAACGTATCCTTACATCGATCAGCAATTAATAATAACAATCCCTTCGTTTATATTAAGACAACATCGGTGTACCTCAAAGGCAAAACATAATACAAGAGGCAAGTTAAGCTCTATCGTAAAATCAATAGGGCGAGTCCGACGCCTAAGCACACCTCACCTCACTGTTGAAAATATCGCATAAAATAATGATTTCGTCGAAACGTAAAAGATCGCGCTTATATAAGAAATAATGTTCGCGGTAACATCGTCCATCCTCTCCAGTTAATCATCATGAAAACGAAATAAAAGTTAATGAAAGGAAACCTGTTTTTAGTTCATACTGTGAGGAAGTTTGCGTGGCAGGCTGCGTTTTATTATCCGTCGTCATTCCTAGAATACTGACTCGTCACTCGACGAAGGTGGTAAAAAGTATTAATTAATTATTTTCATGTGAAGTGGAGATTTTAAACTCATTTCTCGCGGCTAGACGTAGTCGGATGCGCAGGAAGTAATGTCGATCGTTTTTTTAACTACTCTGACGACGTTACATTTGAAACGAAATGATTTTTTTATTAATCTTTAAAATACGGAAATGGGTTCTTTTATCTTCAAACGCAATCATGATATTTGAAATATTGAAGAGATATTAAAACTGCAATGAGTATTTAAAACGGAACAAATCTTCTATAAAATTTAATAGCGTAATTATATATTATTTGAATGGGTAAAAAAATAATACTAAAACGTCTTTAATACATTTTATATGTCTATGAATAATAACTTATTTTTTCTAACAGTTTAGTATCTTTTGTATAATATGCAAAATATATTTAAATAAATATTTACTAAATATTAAATAAATATTTATATGTTACAACTACCGAAGATATTGTATTATATATTAGGTTATAAAGTATGAAATGCCCGATTTCTTCAAGTACTAAGTTTGTCAGCTGCCATCTTTGACATTTCACTTTGATTGGAATTTCCTGTTTTTTTTATTTATTTATTTTGAAGGTATATATCCGCATTCTTTCAAACGCACGTTTTGGCTTGTGTTTAATATTCAATTATTTTTTTGGGAAATTTTTCTGAAACCATGGAATAAGTCAAAAAGTTGTGTACATATCGTGAAACGAATGCAGCGTAGACAGTTCGAAATATAAACAAAGTGTTTGGAAAGGATGTGGCTAATGAATGAATAGTACGTTGATGTTTTAATAAGTTCCATTCTGGTGATTTTAATTTTAAAAATGAGCCACGTGGGCGACTTGAGACCATGGTGGAGAATGATGAACTGAAAGCTGTAGTGGAAGCATATCCATCTCAAAATACGCGTAAATTAGCAGAAAGGTTTGACATTACTGTTCCAACAATATTATATTACTATTACTATTCCAACAATATTGCATTATTTGAAACAGATCGGCAAGGTAAAAAAGCTGAATAGATATTAAATAAACGAGCGTCAGAAGAGAAATTGTCTCGAAGTTTACCTTTATTTTCTGTCACGACATAAAGACGAAGCATTTCTACATTACATCGTTAAGTGTGTTGAAAAATGGATTGTTTTTGACAATCACAAGTAAGTTAGATAAAGGTGAAGCACCTAAACACAGTCTAAAACTGAATATGCATCAAAAAAAGATAATGGTGACTGCTTGGTAGTCCAGCGCTGGATTTATCCATTACAGCTTGATGAAATTTGGTCAATAGATTACAGAGAATATCGACTGCAATTAATTGGACAAAATAATGAAGATACTTGCGATTAAGAAGCCGAGATTAGTTAATACAGACATGCCAATCCTCTTGCAAGACAACGCTCGACCACATGTCGCAGAAATAACGCTGCTCAAACTACAGAAGCTGGACTTGGAAAATAGGTCATTCATCGTATTCACCAGACCTTGCACCAACTAAACAACTATCACTTCTTCCAGGCTTTGGAGTATTTCTTGCAACGAAAAATATTCAATTGTCAACAAGATGTGGAAAACTCCCTTTGCAATTTCATCGTCATTCTCTCCAATGCTCTTCGCTGCTCTCATAAACAAGTTACCTTTAAGATAACAAAACTTTGTCGATAACTGAGGTGCATACTTTGAGTAATTGTACTGCTTCTTGTTTGAGATATAATAAACTAAACATTTGATTTGAAATCAGACATTTCATATTTAATGAGATAAAAGTATATTTATAGTGCATGTGTTTATAAGAGTACATATATTAAATATAACAAAATTTAATGAAATAATAAAGACATATTTTTATGAATATAGATAATTAAAATATTCAAGAAATATAATATATTCTCGTTTTTAAATAAGTAAATATATAATTCAAGACTTACAATATTATTTTTATGTAAATAGATATAAAATATTCATTTATTTCCGATTAACATGGTGAAATATATAATTAATTAAATTTATATCAACGGTGATAAGGAGAAAGAATCGTAAGTAACATTTTATTAAATTTTATTAAAATATTATATATAATATTTCTAAATGAATTTAAGTAAGAAAAAATTCCTTTAATGAAGATAAACTAATTATTTAAATAATTTTATCTGTAAAAATGGAATGAATCTAAAGTTGATAGTTCGATTTTTTATAAAAAATTGTTATTTACTGTTTTCACAACTTAAAAACGTTAGATATATAACGATATGTCAAAGAGATTTACATTATAAGCGATTAAAATGAAAATGTAATCGATACAAATGTGTACATAATATTAAGTGGAAAAAATAATTCGGTGCTTTTAAATTGAATCAAGCACAACTTTGTCTTAAATTGAAATAATTTCTTGTCGTTTTAAGATTTTGAAGTTTCAATCTTAATATTTAAAAACACTATGTATCTTGGCCAATCAGTTACCATGTCATCACAAAACAATAGTGAATATGATGACATCTGAAAGTAGCATATTAAACATTGCATTCTTTCGCATTCCAATTGAAAAATACTGCAGAAGCCACGGGAATGATTTGCTTGGCATTGAAAGAATGTACTGTACTGTATAAAACATGTAAAAAATTCTAAACCAGTGAAAGAGGTTCGAAAATGAATTGTTACTTCATCGACTCAAAGCTGCTATCATTTGTAAGAATACGAAAAAAATTTAAAATAAATTGAAGAAAGTAAAGTTATTAATTTAAGTACACACTTAGTCAAAGTGATTTGTATCATAACCGATTAAAATGAAAATGTAATTGATAGAAATGTGTACTTAATATGTATATAGAATGTTAGACTACTTAAAATAGAAGATGCAAAAAAAAAATTTAAAATACATACTTAATTAAATAAACATATCAATATGTTCTACTCGTAAATCTATTGAAACAAATATTCTAATGTATATTTACTTTTGTTAACATAAACTTTTCGTAGGTTATTTGAAGTTCGATCAAATGTTATATAAAGTTAATTAGAGTTGGATGCATTAACTCAAACGAATTTAATTAAACTATCACAAAGCAAAACGTTCATTAAAATCGAGTTGCTTTTAATTGGTAGATTCTAATGATTACTGACTTTGAACTTATACTATGTTCATTTGAAAGAGAAAGTTTAGAATGAAACATATATTTTCAAATTAAAAAACGCTTTCAACTCGATCATTTCGATTCTTCCCTTTTTAATTTCGTAATCCGATATTATGGTAAAAAAACAAATATATGTTTATTTTAAATGTAAATTAAAAAAACTGAAATTTAAATTATAATTTATATGTAAAAATGTATGTTTTGAATTTAGATGAAGCAATACTTTATTTATAATCAATATGTGTTCCAACACCCCTTGACAATTACAATAAATGAAATTACTAGAATAAATTTTATTTTTTGAAATCATTTTCATCAATGAATTTTTTTATAAATACTGATTGAATTCATAACCGATGATATGGCTAGGAATCGGTATTCTATAATCCAGAATAAACATCAGTGCAATCAATTTATGATTAATGGTTTTGATATTCACTAGCCAAACTCTATTGATAAAATGTCAATAAAAGAAAAATATATGTCGGAAATGGTGATTGAAAATGATAAATCATTGCGCAAACGGAACGTTTCCTAGTAATTTTCAAAGATCAAAACGTTCCCTCCTTTTTTACGTCTCCGTATACGGTATTTGTAGGATGTAATGTGCGTTTCTCTATCGAACCGAGAAAATTTAATAGTGATTTATTGACATGATATCAAATATTAATTCGTGTCTTAAAAATTGATCGAAGTTTGATATTATGAGGGAAAGATATATATATATTTTTCATCTACGCTTGTACGCACAATCATAATTGTTCCAAGAATCATTTAGAATAAAATTAGAAAAAAATAACAGTACCACAAATTGATTCTTACTGAAATATTTTGTTTTCAAAAATCATTATAATTTAATGACTTCTTCTTATTTATAATAATAACAGAAATATTTTGAAAATTACTTGAAATATTTATATATTTCTGTATATAATTTATTATATTATTGAGTGTACAATCATATTGATTTTTTTTAAAAAAAATCTTATTTATTATTTAACCCATTAAGTGCCGCTGTTGCGTATACATAACATTAATTTTGAATTTTTTTTCTCTGCTAAAAATAATTTTTTTCAAATCTTTTTTATATATCAGTAAACTATGATTCAATAGCAATAGAACTACATTATTAGTTTTTAGATTTTTGCGAAAGTGAGAAATAACCGGTATAGATGTAGAATTTGAAGATCCAGATCATATATATATATATATGCATATATATATACATATATATACGAGTATATATATATATATATATATATATATATTCTAATATTTCAAATCATTCAAAAGTTATAAACATTGTGTGAAAGTTTTTTTAACCGCCCCTTGCAGATAGTTTTTTATAATTTATTTTCATCAAACGAAAAGATATTAAGAATAAAATTTATTTCATTTTTTAATATTAATTTTCTTTAATTTATATTTTTTCTTAAAAAACACTATATAAGAAAAATTAATAGTAATGATAAAATAGAAAAACACGTTTTTGTAGTTATGGGCTGCAAAATATATTTTTTAAATGATTTTATTTAAAAATATTCTTCTAAATTCAAATTTAATATCAAATTAACCGTTAATATTCAATATAAAAATATGTATATTCCATATAACTATATATATTTTTTAAATTTGACCTACATAATAGTGGAATACATATGTATTATTAAAAAATTAAACATTTTGGATATTATTTTCAAAACAGGTTAGCTTCGAAACAGGACAGTTTATATATAGACAAAGCCATATTTACATATATATGAATGTAGATATATATATATATATATATATATGTATATATATACATATCTAAATAGTTATCATCTATGAAATACGATACATTTTAAGTATACACTAAAAATGTTCCGTATTCAAAAAAAATCTGATTATACAGGTAATATAAATGATAAGTAAAAAGCGATACTATTTTCACGTCACGTTATGAAAAACTGGAAAATGGTTGCCTTTTCGTTATACGGTTTTTATGTGGCAGTTTATTACTGTATGTGCCGTGTGGAGCGACTTCGAACCGATTCCAACTTTTATTTGCTATTTTAAATACACGTCTCGAATGAACACTAACTTTTTAAATTTAAAACTGTATTTCATTTTATGGTAATATTAAGATATTGCGCGTAAAGCTATCTGTAAATATTATAGCCAATAAAGATATACAAATCGTCAATACTGAGTTGGTCAAGGTATTCGAATAAAATGATAAAAGTATTATTTCATTTTATAAGTTTAATTACATTTTAAAGGTTTTTCGCTTATCTATAGTTTTTTTTATATGTCTGAGATAATTTACAACCTTTTTATTGTTGATATTTAGGTAGAGCATATCTCATGTTGTAAAGGTAATTGAAAATAAAAGCACATATATATATATATATATATATATATATATATATATATATATAATGATTTAATTTGATTTTGTAATCAAATTTTATGTATATTTCTGTTCTGGGGATGAAGATACGAGGGTAGCGCTAAATATTATTGGCTTAATATGTTTGCGCAAGTGTATACATGGAGCAAGAGTAGTAGAGTCATACATTAGTAGCATTCAGTAAACATTTCAAAGTTATTACTTGATTATTCGAACAGTGATAGCGATAAAAATATGACGTGTCTTAACTATGTCACAAGTAACCAATATTGAGTAACGCCCGGTAGTCAAGTTCCTGACAAAAGGAAGAGTTACATCGCATTAATTAAAACAACGATTAGATAACATATAACGGAAAGATTCTCTTTCATACTCGTACTATACGATAAAATAATGGGCTGAGAAATATAGGATGGCAGGAGAGTCATTTCAAGATGAATCGCTTCCCGGTCGTCCTGTGAAAGTGTTCACGTTTGATTACGCTGTATTTGCCGAAGATTTGGTGCTTAGTGACCGATGATTAAAAGTGAAAGAATTATCTTATATATTCCTTATTTCGCCAACAACCATTCGTCGAATTCTTCATGAGCATTTAGGTATGAATAAAGTGAGTACACAAACTTCATTCGGTCTTAGACAGCGTTCGTTTATTTTTAGATCTTTTTGAGCCAGATTCAAATGCAGTAATCGAGTTCAGTGTAAAAGGGAATGAAATAATAGTTATCTACTATGATATTCTGATTAAAAGAGAATCCACGGAATGACAGAGGGCAGGTGAATCATCCCCAAGAAAATCCAAAGTATCTCAATGTACAAAGAAAAATATGTCCACATTTTATTGGGATTGCAATAGTATTTTATTTATATATATTGTAAGGGGCATACTATCACTGTTAATAACTTATGCAATATTTCTGCATAAATTACGGGATAATATTCACAGAAAACGGAATGGAAAACTAAAAAATGGATTGCGCTTTTTGTACGAAGAAGCATCAGTTCTTGCCACTGCTGTTCCTAAAGCTGCAGTTCAGGAGTGTGGTTTTCAAGAACTTGATCATTCACCATACAGTCCAGACATGCTCCTTATCGATTATTACCTTTTTGATAATTTGAAAAAAAGATTTATCCAGACAGCGTTTTAATAATGACAATGAACTAAAAACAGCGGTAACTGATTAGTTCAATACAAAAAGAGAAAACTATTTTAATAAGGGTATAGAATTGATAATTAAGCGATGTAAAATTGTATTGAATTTAAAAGGGATTACATAGAAAAATAATCAAATTTTGTTTCTTTATTTATATTCCTTTCAGTCTATGCTGAGAATATTTGTTGCTACATTTGTATCATAATAGAAATGGTCGTAAACCATAACCGAAACTAATAAGAATAAATTATTGATCAAATCAATGTTTTGTAATGAGTAGAGAATACTTCATTTGAGAAAATGTAGAGTAGCATTGACAAATAAATTATTTTCTCAGCACAGAAATCATAAAAGAATTTTCTGATCAAAAATATTCAATAACATTATTGTAAATTTTTGATTATTGTTCATGTACATCTTGAAGATGATTCCATCATATTCAGAGCGCTAATGTATAGACAAATTTAATTTTTCTGAAATACACAACAATGTATTATTCATTCTTGAACAGAAAGTTTTTTTATTTTTTGCGAACCGAAAAAAGTATTAATTTGTTAAAGTGAATTTAGTCACAGTGTTAGAACTGTATTGTAGAATTTTATGATATTTCTGTATGTAAACGCTCTGAGTATAGTAGAATTTCTACCGAAATACCAAAAGAAATACTAAAAAAAATTGATAATCAATTATTAATCTTTTTTAATTAGATATTTTAACCTATACGGTCCAACAACAAATTAAAAAAAAAATATATTGACCAAAATGCAAATTATATTGTAATTAAATATTTAATACCCCTAAACAAAAATCTATGGAAGATAAAACATTTTAAGCATGGTAATGAAATCTGTCCAGCGAGACTGGATAGTGGACCCGTTTAATCAAAACGCAATATCCAGAATATTTAGACAGTGGACCATGAAGAGTTAATAAAGTGAAAAAATATATTTATTGTTTTATAAAAAAAGGAATAAATAAAAAATATTACTTTTTAAAAATTCTATAACATATAATAAATAATTTTGAAAGTGTTTAAGTAATTTAATTTTATTAATTGTCTTAAAAACTAAATAAACGAATGATTGAATATCCATTTATAATGACGTTTAGATTAAATATTTTTTAAATCAACTTTAATAAAAAAATTAAATTAAATAACTGAAAACAATTATTTTATATTAAAATAGAGAAATATTGTATTTGGATAACTAAGAGATAATATAAACAAATAACGAAAATATTTAACTAGTGATAAATTTAAATCAACAACTCTGTTAATAAATTAAAATGTAAACATAGTTTCATATCATAACTAAAATATTTCATGATCTACTTAATTAAATTTTGATTACATTTCATTATCATTCACAAATATTTTTAACCGTACTGAATAACTGAAGAAAAAAGTATTTAAACTTGTAGATATTACACTTTGTAATATAAATAATTTCAGAGAAAAAGAAAAAGTACGTAATTAGAAAGCAATCTGAGAAAATATTCAGAAATTCAGAGAAATTACGATTACATTCTTTACAACAGCAAAAAAATTATATTTAAATAATTTAAAAGGAAGAGATTTTTTATCGCGGAAAAAATAATCCGTAGTATAATTAAAAATGCGAGTTCCAGTTAAAAGTTTCATGTTTTGGAATGTTTCACAAGTCGTTACAAGTGTTTGTGTAAGAAATTGTTCATGCGGATAAACAATTTCGTTATATTTATATATATATATATATATATATATATATATATATATATATATATATATATATATATATATATGTATGTATAAATGAACGGATAATTAAAAAAATATTTACAAAATTAATATTTTATACACGAATAATTTCTTTAATTTACATACATACTTTTATTTGAATATATGATTATTAAATATCCATATTCAACAAATGTATGAAATTAATTAAATGTTCATTATTACTCAATATTCAGCTTCATTAAGTATTTATCATATTTTAAATCTAAAAATAGAAGTTACTATTTTATTCATTGCATTTTGATTAATCGGTGTTTCATTATAATTTTCGGTCATTCAGTCCAGTTGTTGTTACTCAACTGATATAGTTATGAGAATACATTATAACTATTGTTAAAAGTACACAATACTTGTACTTGAGGTCAGTCAATTTTGTATTGTGGTTTCAACAAGTGTTCTAACGTTGTTCAAGTTTATAATTATTAGTTATAGTTTACTGCTCTAGTTTATAGTTTGTAGTTTATGTATGTAGTCGATGGTCTTAAAAGTTTTGTTTGCATATTACTTTATTAACATATTTTAATATATATATATATATATATATATACATATATGTATATATACATACACCTGCAGTGGCGCAATCGGATAAGATTTAATTTTGGGTGGAGGGCGAGTTGAACGGATAAAAATTGTTTTAATGTAAATTCAATAAAATTCATTAGGTGATTATAAAAATTTATTTAAAGAATAAAATATAGTTTTCTTTTCTTTTTAGAAAGCTCTTGAATTAATCCAGTTGTGGTCACATGAATCTCTCTGTGTATACATAGGGAAGAGTGATAGGGTATTATATTAATCACTCTGTGTATATAGGAGCTTTAGGAGTGCTAGGCCCTCTTGGCTGCCTCCTCCTGGGTGCGCTCCTGTACAACTGTGTATATATGCAGATGTTGATTACTTAAAATAAATTCATGAACACTGAACTAATTATTATGGATCATATTGTTTTTTTTTTATATAACAGGTTCTTAAATTACTTTCCTGATGTTGGGATAAGTAGTTTAAAAAACTTAACCTTTTTGATCCTGTTGTGACATATATTTCTTAAAAATGTTTGTTATAAACCTAATATAATTTTTTCACACTAAAATTATATAGAGTTGAGATAATTTAGGATTTTGAAGAATAACTAAAGTTTACACAAGCCAAAGTATGATATTATTACTAATACACATCCATTTTAGCCTGTAAAATTTGAAAAAGGGAAAATCAAGGTATGGATTAGATCAAATGCAAAAACAGGTTGTGATTGTGATGCTAATATAAATCAAAGGAAGAAATCAGAGAAATTAGACTACTGTACACTTACTCCATACGTTATGCTATCCAGCTTTTGACAAATGTATGCAAAATAGAAACAATTTTTTAAAATCCGAATTTAAACATCCGTGGGGAGATTCAAAAATGATTGTCTGTAAAAAAAGCATATAAACTTGTTGCTAAAAAGATACAAAAACGTTGTACTTCTCAGTAATTTTTACGAGGAGAAAAAGGATATCGTCAACAGAAAGATAATGAATGGGAGTCATACAAAAGTTGTATGCTCAGATGAATTTATTTCTTATATAAATACATGGGATCCATAAACCATACTAATTAGATGGTTTTACTATATGATCTAGACAGAAAGGACAAGAAATGGTGGATCAAATTTTTTACAGGCTTTTTATGACAGCTGTTTTCAATTATTAAGCTATCTTCTGTGAGATAAATCATAATAAAGGTCCATTCCTTGATGTCTTAGTTTTAATCGTTTAATACGCCCTTCAAAAACATCAAAATCAGTAACTAATCTTGTAGATTACTCCCATGTAGAGGGGAAATGAAGAAGATGCTTTAGGTGTTTTTTTTTAATAAATACTGGAAAAATTACTGAGTACCTTTGTCGCAAATTCTCTTATATATTGAGTACTTTACAGTTTATCACTCACAATGTATGGTACATTATCAACAGAAACAAATAATTTAGCTATTGTTTTTATTGCTTTCACATATAATGCATACCTGGTTTATAATATATAGAAGTTTTTCTTTAAAATATTCGTTCTATTATACATAACTTATAATTTATAATTAAAAGTAACTAATGGAACTCCACCTGCAACTATAACAGGATAGATCGAGTGGTTTCGTTATAGTGGAAGCCGGTCTCAAACCCGGATAAAGGAGGAAGGTTAGTGGGCCAGGATAGCAGCCTACCCACTGCAAAAAAAGAATATATCGTTCAAAGTACTAGTAATGGCCTCGGAAATGGAGAAACGGTGGGTCGAAAGTCGGGCCTCCTCATTTATAGAGTTAACACCACAATGAGATACTAATGGAAAAACAGACTTAGTCTACTAATAAAGAAAGAAGAAGTAACAAATGAGTTGCTTTTTCTTTTCACGTCTTCTTTCATTGCTATAATATATATGTCAGTTAAATATTGTTGGAATAAAATCAAACCATAAATTTGATGTATTTAAATATAGTTAGAATATTTCCATCCCACTATCAAAAAAGTCCAAATGACGAAAATTCTTCTTACAAATATATGTGTTTATTTAAGGTCTCATAGAGCTAGGCAAAGTAGTAAAATAATTTATCTACATTATGCAAAGTCGGATCGAAAGGTTGAACAGAATTTTGCAAACAAAGTTAAAATTATAACACAATTTAACTTTATAGAGGTTGCACTCATTTGAAATCATTCATAATAACCAAGCCACATGATGATCGATTTAAATATCTGTCTTCGTCTATTTAAAGTTTCATTCATTTGGAACTTCAGTAAAACTCAGTGTTAGTTTTACTGAATTTGTCGCTCTGTTATTCCTTAACCGTGTGGAATCAAATTACGTTTACAATGTCGGATCAAATATGGATATATATATATATATATATATATACATATATATATAATATTCTTAAATTATTTATCACTATATAATTTAAATTATTAACACTATTTATTATCTTGTTTACTATAACAGGAAGTAATGTAAAGATTTATTATTATGCAATATTTATTATTAATAAAATTTATAAACTTTTAATGATAACACTAAATATAGAAAAGCAGTTCGAAAAGTTCAGGATTCGATAGTTAAATACTGTATTTATCTTTTTGTAATTACTTTTATTATTTAATATAATCTCCCTGAATTTCAATACAATTTGTTCGACGATGCTTAAGTGTTTTTATTCCATCCTGAAAGTCTGATTCCTCAAGATCCTTAAAATAGCCGTCTGTTATCACTTTCAGTTCACATTTGAAGAAAATCGTTTGTAACCCAAGACTTGTTTGAGATTTAGGAATAGAAAGATCTCTGACTAAAATAATCAGTTGAGATCATTTCAGAATAAAAAGGGATAGATACACTTAGTGTCAGTATATATTAAATTGTACATCAACAAATAAGCTATATAGGATTTGTAAAAATAACGAGAAAGAAATAATAAATATATCGATTGATATAGAACATATTTAATAAGCTTACATATTTTTATAATGAACTTGTGGCTTATTTAATTCTTTAGGAAATTCAGTGATATACGAGATTCGATTTGGACTTGATAATTGTGTTTAATTTCCGATTATCTATGACTGATGGTCAATAAATGACCTTAATGTATTTTTTAAACTTTACTTATTATTATCATTGATATAAAATTTTATTATATAATTGTATTTTTTTACATATTTATTTTATGCTCCATTATTGAAAGATAAAGAGTGACTTAAGTATGGACTTATTTTGTAATAATTTTATAATGTTCTTTTTGAAAGAATTTAGTATTTCACTTAATAGTTATATATTTTGAAATTAAATTTATCTATGTTGTAAAATTATTAAAGTTAGAATTTAAAATAAAAATATCTGGAGATATATATGTGTACGTAGGATGATTTAATGAAATTCAAGTT
Organism: Acanthacorydalis orientalis; assembly: GCA_034766995.1. NCBI lineage: Eukaryota > Metazoa > Arthropoda > Insecta > Megaloptera > Corydalidae > Acanthacorydalis > Acanthacorydalis orientalis. The sequence goes on along the minus strand of CM068317.1, from coordinate 7,881,382 downwards.
AACAAATAACGTTAGTTATTTATTTTCAAATGAATATTCTTTGAAGTGAAATGTATATGTTGATACTATAATAAGGCTGTGTTTTCAAAACAATCTTTAATAAAATCAATTAACACTGCATCATTTCAAATTCTATTAGAGAGAAATATTAATTTTAAAACACAAACGCTTCAAAGTAGTGAAAATTAATTACTTTAATGAAATTTATAAAAGCTGTGTATCTAGTCTACTTTTAGATACACATGCATTGAAGTTGAACAGAAAGCACTTAAATGATAGACCGTACAGCTGTTTCCGATTTTGCATCATTCATGTAATGTCAGGAAAGTTTATTTTATGACAGCAAGTTTAAGTTTATTATACTAGATCGATGGATGGAGGTATTTGTGAAACTTGCTTGTGTCAGATGACCGGTGGAGATATTCTATAACTTTATGAAGAAATTACTAGTATAGTTGGTAGTCGTCTTTTAATTAGTTTGAAAAATAATCGTTTCAAACTGCACTTATGTGCAGTAAATTCTGTAATGTTTCTTGCAAAGAATACTCAATTATATATAACCTTATTTAATTTCAATTTTAAATATCTTTATATTCAATACAGTTTTAATTAATTTTTTTTCTGTACTAAATAATCTCAATAATATTTTTGTATTATAATTAGATTTAGTTTAAGACAACTTCAAACCAATTAATTATTTGAAATATTAAAAAAGAACAATATATGATTTTATATTTTTTTCAGTATTGATATTCCATTTTATAATTAGGTTAATGATAAAAAACTCTTATAAGTTCTTTTTATAGATGTAATTAATTTATAAATTAACAAATAATTAAATAACAAGATATACAATATAAAAATTAATGTTTAAAAGTTCAATAACGTTTTTTTTAGCTTTTGTGGCATTTTTGCATTGAAACTTTCTTACTTTTTTAAATTTCGAAGTTATTTAAGTATATTGCCTATCGTATGTGTTATAATTCTTTAAAGGAATTTCATTTTCAATGGTTTCTTAAACACAATGGCTAATAATCCCATTCGTTTATTAATGAGATCCATTTAATTTTAATTATTATTATTCATTGTTCCTAATTTAGAACATTTTAACTATTAATATAAAATAGAAATATAGAAAACAAGCCATGTTCAGAAAAATATACTAATCAGAAGTAAATTAAAAAAGACAAACAACCCAATAATACCTATTCATATGTTATATTTATTATTTTTGTTGTACTTTTATATTATATATATATATATATAGAGAGAAAGATAAGTCATTTTAGGATACAGAGAGTGTTTTTCTAATTTTTGTTTCATTAACAAATGTGACTGATTTTGTGGAAAATAATTATAATTAAATAGATTAAACTAGCTGGGAAAAATATAATTTACAATTCAAAATTTATTATTTAATAAAAAAATATGTTTTTAAACAAGCAAGAGTGAAAAGATGAAATCTGATAGAATTAAAGTCTTTTTATAAAGAACTAAGCATTTTTATAAACAGTAGTTTAGTTTATGTAATTATTTTTGTGTAATGAATATTTTATTTATAAAAATATACACTTGTGTAAAGTAAGATTTTTATATTATTTATTACTGTTATGATGATATAAAATGAATAAATGTATAATATTTGTCTAGTGCTCTGATCTCGGTGTTTACAGTGAGGAGGGATTAAGCATCTTCTGAATACAAGAAGTCAAAATGTTTTATTTTCTTTTATCCTTTAAGTCACTGCATCCATTCAAATTGACGCAAATTGCAACAAAGCCGTCATTTTTTTTATGAATTTGAAATATTAATTAAAATTTCTATTAATGAATTTGTATCCCCCACAAAAAGTTTCCTAATTAAAATGATCAATAATCAACTATTGAGTATTTTGATCAAAAAACTTTTTATGCGGTTTGTGACAGTGGGAAAAGGGGTGAAAATTCATTTGTGGAAGTGAATTTAGCCACAATGATAAAATAATTACGTTTTTTTAAGTTATTACGTTTATTCAAATACATGCAATTTCTATTTTTGAACGGGAAATATTTTCATTTAAAAATAAATGAAACAGGCGAGTATATTATTTTGTATAGTTTAGTGAAAATATACGAAAATAATTTTCTTTCCATGTTAATTTAAATTATAGAGAATTGATATAGTGTTATTTTTTAACGATAAAATAATTATTTTAGAAATGATATTAGTATGGAATTTTAGTAATAATTTGAAACTTTATTAAGTAATTCTGTTTTTAATGAACTTTACGTTTAAGAAAACAATGTATCAAAGTCATATATGTACAGTAAGATATGACTTTGGTCATTTTATCACCAATATTCATCTATTTAAGAAGAAAATAATTAAAAAATATTTAATTTATTTACTAAAAATGATCAATTTTTAAAATTAAAGTATAGTTTAATAAAAATTATTAATAATAAGTATGAACTTTCAAATAAAATACTTAGGAAATTTAAACAAACTTCCATCTGTAACATTTATCTTACATAAAAACCTTTAGCAATAGATTAAAACAGGAAATTTGTGATAGTTGAAAGCTTTGTTTTTGAAAGGAACATCTACTATCGGGCTTACTGTCTTGAACAGGTTTACTTACTATTATTATCATTTGTTATAATTAAAGAAAATACATATTATAAAATAGCAGTATTTTGTTAAATACAAATTAGTTTTCTGTAGTAAAAAAATGATTTTATTATCTTATGAAGTATGAGAATTTAAGTTTTTTTATTATTTGATGATTAATGATTCTTATAATGGAGTTTCTTAGAATCAAAAAAAATCACAGTTTCCAAAATTTTAATTTTTGGACTATCAATGCTCTTACAAATAATAGATAGGTCATTAAATAAAGCCAAAACCTATCTTATTGATAAAAAATGTCACAAAAGTACCTATTTGGCTGAAAAATAAAATTATCTAGTGGATTTTGATTTGAAGAAAGTCTAACCAACTTTAAGTTAAAACAATTACGGTTGATACATTTTTCATGAGTTAACACAATTCGGAATTTTCGAAAAAGGAGGTTTTGACTCTCAGATTCTCAATTATTAAGCATGTTTATGATTAAATTAGAATGTGGCAGTATAAGTATATAAATAATTCAATCAATATTTATACATAACTAGACGCCACTGGAAAGGGACATTTTAAAAGTAGGCTTCTTCACTTACTGTTGGAGTGACAGGTTACAATTAAGTGATATATTGTTATTCATAGTCATTTAGTACATATGGAGCCGTGGTCTGTTGTACATCGAGCCTTTACTGTGCAATAATTTTACAAAAATGGGCAATCTACTATAACTGTACAACGGTTATTTCTCAATTATTATAACATTCCGTGTCGACGGCAGTTACCAACCGCTCATATGATCAACTTCTGGGTTCAGAAGTTTGAAGAAACTCGTTTTATATTAAATTTGAATGATCGATGGTTCAGAAGAATAGCAAGAACACCAGAAAACATTGACTGTGTTAGGGTTACTGTAACGCGTAGCCCACGACGTGATTCCAGCATGATTATTATGTTTCTTGTGGAAGAATTATTTCGATTTCCACAAATTACATGCTTTCATCAAAATGAAGTAACAAGTAATACCGCTAAAGTGTCCATGGATACTGTAAGAGTGCTCTTTCCGAACCATATCATTTTCAAAAATGGAGATGTTGTTTGGCCAGCAAGATCGTCAGATTTGACTGCATGTGATTATTTTCTTTAGAGTTATCTGGTAAAAAAGGTGTTTATTGATCGTTCTCACATTATCCCTGAACTTAAAATAAAAACCCGAGAAGCAATTGTGAGGATTTCACAAGACATACTGAGATACGTAATGGAAAATTTCCGAATAAGATTATAGGAATGCATGAACCGAAATGGTGCTCATCTATAAAGCATTATTTTTTAAAAAATAAAATGATTCGATATACCTAAGAATATGTAAATAAAACTATGTTAAAATAATAATTAATTTTTCGAAATTACCCAGTTCCTCTGGCGTACCAAGTATGTTTAAAATGTTTTTATCTAGATCATTGTAATAGCTGATTACATATAACATTTTAGATTTGTTAGAATAAAATGTATCTCTATAAAATTGTAATCGAGAACTTTATACATACATACATACATACATACATACATATATATATATATATATATATATATATATATATAATATAGTTATATAACTCTGTAGAATTACAATGTGAAATATAGTTTTACTCGGTGTAGAACATTATCATTTTATCTATTTTACATTTTCTTTAGATAGCAGTAAAGTTTTTCACTACTGCAGTTTTTTGAGATAGTTCTCTATAATGTTCTTGATAGATGAATAATTTTGTTAGGAATTATTGAAGCGAATGTAGATTATTCTGACAAGCCAAAGTCTTAAAAAATGGACGTAAAATTAATTATATGCAATAAACTCACAGAAATAATGCTTCTAATGAATATAAATCATAATATTTTATTTACACGGTGTTTTAAAGATAATGGATAATACCATAACAATATTTTTTTATTCGTATGGTAGAATTTTTCGAATTTTGAATATAAAAACTAAATTTCATACTTTTGTTGGTTATATAATAAAAATATTTCTGATCATTAATACAGACTGATTTAAAGATAGGTTTATATATTATTTTCTTTATAGTTTCTATATGAAGTGAATAAAATAGATTTTTTTATATGATTATTTAGATTTGAGAGTTATGCTTGGTAAATAATACCAACCAAATGTCGACGTCTGTCTGCAGTGCAAAATCAAACTTTTTCTGTGACATTTTTCATCATATTTTGAATATTTCTTGAGTTATCTTACCAATTTCTCGAGGAATATTTCCTTTAGAATTTAAATCGTCGATGGCTTGTTCGCATAAACCTTGCTCTTGTGGTATTCCCATAAAAAATTGGTGCCGTTAAATCTGTTGATCTTAGTGGCTTATCAATATTGCCGAATTTCGAGACTAATAGGTCCGGAAATATGGCAGTCAAAATTTCCATTGTGATAAGCGTTGTGTGTGACGTAGCGTCATCTTGTTGAAACCACATATTCTCTTAGTCCAATTTATCCAATTCATGTGTCAAAAAATTATCAATTACTTCATAATAGTAATCATTTATCAATTTAACAACATTATTCCCAACATTCTCAAAGAAGTAAAATTCATTGACACTTCCGAACTAAATACAGCACCACACTGTCTCTTTGTGTGGATGTACAGATCACTGATGGATCAATTATATATTTTCTGAATCTCACAAGCAGCTATTTTCCTTGTTGACAATGTCAATCAGGTCCAAATGAACCTTGTCATTTACAATTATTTTCATCTAAAGGTCTAGTTTGTCTATATTCAATATGTCTATGCTATCAAAATTGAGCTGTAAAAATGTTACTACTGTATTCCAGGAGGAATTTATTTGGTCTCTGGGTTGATGTTCTCGTGTCAAATAAATCTTATACAGGAAAAATATAAGTCCTTATTCAAATTGGACCATTTATCGCGAGGAGAAAGATCCAATTCCTGTACACGACGTCTGATGAAGGTGTTTGATGTTTCAGCCATGCTTAAATATTATCCAACAAGTATGTGGTGCAAAGATGCTCAGATTTGAATCTGTTTTATAACGGACGATCGTTTTTAAATCTCTTCACTGATTGGACTATCGTAGAATTACTTAACACATTATTATGGCCGAAATTTTTACATAAAATTCTAAAACTGAAATTGAGGATTTATTTTCATAAAAGATTTTTGAAATAAGAACGCGTTGTCTAATCGAATAGCTTTCCATAATGAATTTCCCATGTATATCTTCAAATATTGAAGTGCAAATAATACAAACTCACAAAACCAAAATGGTGATCAATCAAAGTTGTAAACCTATCTTTTAAACATTTTGTGTTGTAGTTAATTTTTTATTTATTTATTTTTTAATATATGATTCATTATATTATTAGTGACTATAAAAAATATATCTGCTCATTTTTTTTTCTTTTTGAAACTTGTTAATTTTTATACGTTCATATATTTTTGAAATATACTGGACGTACAACACAAAGTATTTTATAATAAAAATTATTAAGCACAAGAATTTATGATTCCAAACTTTAGGATTATATTCTTAAAATTTAATAAAAAAAGGACGGTAATTAGAAAATATAGATCTAGTAAAAAATCTGCGTTTCTGAGTGAACACTTTTGCCAAGGAATTTACTTTCACATAATAATATTTCAAATAATGATGATATATAATAAAAATAGAACCTTAAAAAAATAATGAGGCGTTTTGCGTATTTCGTACGATTTAATACAAGAATTTTATATTTAAAAAATCTGTTTTATGAGAAATATATACGAATTTACTCGTATGTATATATAAAGAACTTGAAAAGGAGAAACATTTATGTGATTTTAACATAATTCTCATTTACGTACAGACTTTTTCGATTTAACTTTTTCATGCGTGGTAGCGAAAAAAAAATATAAAAATTAAAATATATGAAATATAATCTATTGCTTGACGCTTCAAATCCAACAAAGTTCACATAGAATTTTTAAAAACGCGGATATTAAATTTGTCGGTGAGTACTACAGGAAATACTTCCGAAAAAATGTAGTAAAAACGCTTTTAATTATCCTTTAAAAATGTTCCTCGTATAAGCAACCGTTGTTGTTGCTATACAGAAAACCTTTTTAGTAATATTTAAAAAGCTTTCTTTTGATATGGTTATAAGTAGGTTGTTGATTATTTTTCTGTTGTTATGATGATGATGCATGGAAAAGAAACCCTTTCGAATTGGATTCATCTCCACTTTTTAATTATGATAAATTTTTGTTGACGGTTGACTGTAATTGTTTTTAAATTTAAATTTGTATTATTTATGAAACGGAATATTTAAAAGTAAATTTAAATATACACACATAAAAAATACATATATATATATATATATATATATATATATATATATATCAGTATGTATTTATTATAGCATTTAGTTGAAATTTGAACATGAAATCATAAATAAATAGCACAATGACAGATATTTCTCTTCATAAAATGTTGGTTTATTGACATCTATATTTTATTAAAAAAAACTTAGAATAACTGCATAATATTTTATATATTATGTATCACCATTCTTTTTATTACAACAATATGTTTTGAGATTTTCAATGAATTTTCCCTTTAATGGTTTTTCAAAATAGAAAATCATTCGGTGAAAATAAAAAGAACTAGGAAAAAAATTCCACTTGTAAATAGTTTCTTCTCGGAAGTTCTTTTACAATAAATTCATTGGATAAATATGTTTTCTGTATCACTATTTTGATGAAAGAACGAGTTGTATAATTTGTTTTAGTGTTAAAATAATATTAAACTGGGAGTATTATTTCCGATAAATAGAAATAAAAATCGCTTATAACGACGATTTTAATTTACAATTAAAATTATATTTGGCTAATAAAATGTTGTCTTAAAATTGTAATCTAAATATTATTTTTCAAAAGCACAATACATGAGTATAGTTGTGATTTTTAAAACGCCATAAATGTCATTTTTGCAAATTGATATACATAAAAAACTTAAATTATTCATTTTTGATATAAAATATTATATTCAAAATATTCTCTTCATTTTAGAACTAAAATTGTTGAAGAATTTACAACAACTTAAAGTCTTGGAAATCATAAGTTCTCAGTAATTGCAAGAATATTATTTTATATAGTTTAAAAAGGAAAATATACCATAAAGTCAATTAGATTGAAAGATAATTTGAAAATATTTCAGTACGCTGAATGTGCTTTATTAGAATTTATTTTTTACATCATCAAATAATGTTCAATACTTTTATAAACATTTACATCTCTAGACAAAAAATAAAATATCAATAGTTGATACTTCATTTTTTTTAAAAAAAAACTTGACTAGTAGCATATTAATAACAACCAAAAATTAATATTTCAATAACAATAGAGAATATATATATGAATTGGTAAATTTTATTGAGACAAATTTATAAAAAAAATACTTCTTCATAGATATCTCTTATATATACACACACACATACATATATATATATATATATATATATATATATATATATGTATATTAATATATTATAATTTATTGTTGACTTACAGTTTGAATAACGTGTATGCTAATAAAAACCATGTACGAAAATATACACGTACGTGTATATTTTGACTTGAATTATTCAGGTTAAGCACGAGTCAGAAATTCATACTAATTAAATAAAAAAAAGCACCGTCAGAATGGTATGTACATAAACAAAGAATAAAAGTAAAACCGGAACGAATACGAGATAAATGAAGCCCGTTAAAGCTTAAATACACAATGTAATATAGGGAAACGTTAGGTGAGAATGACATTGTGCGCTTGAGGCATATTTGATTAACAAAGTAGTAAATTTTAAATAAATACACTTAATGGAAGATAAACGTTATTTATTTATATATATATTTTTTTTATTTCGTTAAAGAGAAGTAATAACTCCATATGCTTTTTTTGTTTTTATTTATATATGATTTTGTAACTTTTGAAAGCTGAAGTCTATTAATTAATATGTAATTAAATATGTTTATTTCATATTTAGAATTTAAAACATAATAAAATACCCGTTTAAATAAATGTTACAAGATTAGATATTTTTTTAGAGTTTAGTAAACTTTTTCATGTATTATTTTTATTTTGGAAACTGTTTCTAATAAGAAGAAAATATTTTGGAATTATTTCAGTATAGATGTAACATGACTACTCATGTATTATTAAATACTCTTTCAAGACAAGCATAAAAAGTTTATTATAATATAGCTTAAAAATAAAGTATGATTTCATTATCAGTTTATTGGTAAATTATTGTGTAATAGTATATCTGTATTATCAGTATAAAAAATTTTAACTCTTGTCACTACTAAATTTTATGCAAAACACACTTAAATTTAAATTTTCATCAGAATAAAAACTTTCTGAAAACATATAATAAAATCAGGTGTTTTTTTCTCAATTATATTTTCAGTTATTTCTTAAGCACATTGACCATTCTGAAGATGTTAAAATATAATTTCTTCAATTTGTACGAAAATGCTCACTTGCATATTTAATCTAGAACTATTCTCTAGTGCAGTAATTTTCAAACTTCACATAACAATACTCCCTCTTCCAGCTTAGCAAAGTTTACTGCTCTCTCCATCTAAGCAACTATTCTCTAATGCAGTAGTTTCTAAACTTTGAATAACTACGTTTCACATTAGCTCAACAAAGTTTTCATATTATTTATTTTCGTCATGAAGAAAAAGATCAAAGATCATTACCTGTTGTTTATATATATATATATATATATATATATATATATATACATTAACATATATATATATATATATATATATATATATATATATATTAAATGTATAAATTAATTCAGTGCTTGTCTTATAGAAAATGCATATTTAGCTAAGGAAAAACGAAATATATTTCTATTCTCAAAATATCCATCAATACTTTGTATAACTTTGCTCCTTTTGTTGGACAACAGACGAATTCTTCGTCGAAAATAGATGGTGATTCCGAGTCGATGAATTTGTAACTCATTTTCGGATCTCTTCCACTGTTTTAAAATGATTATCAGCCAGGTAGTTTCTAATTCTTTACTCAAACAAATAACCTGTTGTTTTTAACGTATTGAACATGTAGTCTTTTCATCCCCGATTATGATTTTTTTCAAAATATCCTTTCTTTAAAACATTGTGAGCGAGTATATAAACATATCGCATTTTCTTTGTTTTCTGGGCTGAATTCATGTGGAATCAATCGGCTTTGCTTTTGAATTTTTCGATTTTAGGACGACATCGTGTTCACTACTATTTTATAAGGTTATGAAAACTGTTTGCTCAAGATATATAATGTTTTTAAATGCCAAGATCAGCACTTCAAAAGTATGTAATCTCTAATATGCTACTTTCAGATGTCTTCGTGTTCACTACTGTTTTGTGAGGATATGGCAACTGCTTGGCCAAGATATATACTGTTTTTAAATATTAAGACTGATACTTCAAAATCTCATCTTATTATGTAAGTTATATACTGTTTTTAATATTATGATTTGCGCTTTCAAATCATATCAAACGACGAGGAAAGTATTTTAATTTAAAATAAAGTTATGACTGATTCAATTTAAATGCACAGGAATAGTTTTTACATCTAATGTAATACAAAAAAGATATAAATATCATTTAGTTTACCAAGCACCGATCTAATTTTACGCCTAATGCATATATATATATATATTTAAAAATTTCTTTTGTTTCAATGAAAATGTAAATTCATTACTAAACATGCATTACTTATATTAATCGAATATATCATATTTGATAATTAATACTATTTAGGAAATAGTACATAAAATCAGTATAGTATTTCATATTATCAAGCAAATATATACAACTGAACATTAAAAAACTGGTTGTAAATATGTATCAGTAAAACGCTCATTAAATCAATTCGCTCTAATTACCAACAAACACAAAAATCCGTGGAAAATCACTTAAAATTGATAAATGTTTTAATTAATTTATCACCGTAAAACGAATATGTATGTATGTATGTATGTACATATATATATATAAACTAATTATATCATTATATAACTAAATTTAATGTTAAAATTCAAGTGAACTGAAGTTAAGATTTCGTCAAGCAGATAATTTTTATTTAATTAAAACTGACTTGTTTCCAAAACATGGCTTATATTTTTAATAAAATTGGCCAGTGAAATGTAAAAAATAGGTATTTTAAAAGATATTTTATAATTCTCTCATGCATGAAATATTAATTATTAGATAAACTTATTTTGTATCCATTCATTTAAGCAGTTAATATGAGAAATTGCTTTTAAAAACTGAAATTAGTTAAATATATATAAAAAAAATTAAGAATTTATATTTTTTTTATAAAATTAGAACTAATTCTTGTAGCAATGATGTTACTGGGTCAAATAATTTTTCTTATTATGAAGATGATAAAAAGTTTTTTTTAATACGTAAAAATGTAAAGTAAAACGTTTATTTTAAAATTATGTGTTATTAAATTAAATATATTTATTAAGATCTCTGTAATAATCCTTTGATCATTATATAATATTAATTTAAATTTACAGAAAATGTCAATTCATAGAAAGGATTAAATCTAAACTGTTTGATGGGTTTTTGGATATATATATATATATATATATATATATATATATATACATATATATAAATATAAATATATATATATATATATATATATATATATATATATATATATATATATGTGAGGAAGGATCAAAAAATTCGCTCAATGATCATGGTGGCGTGGGTAGGGTTGATCTTGAGCTTGTGCGTACGAAAGTAGTTTTCTTCAGCAGTATACGTATCTTGTTGCAAGTCATTCTAGGTAGTAGTTACAAGTTATCAATATCAAGTAAAACGTGAGTCAAGTGGGAATAAAATCCTCAAAATGAAAAATTTTCAGTTTAGCGCCATCATTAAATTCCTCGAAAAACAAGGAAACTGCCTCAAATGATTATGGAAGAGATTAAATCTGTTTACGGTGATTGTTATCCTGAAAAAGATGATTTATTGGGTAATTCAATTTAGGCTTCCAAATGGAAGTAAAAAAAGTGGGTGCAGGGGTTAAGAGAAATAATGTTATTCTTTTATTTAGTATTTTAATTCAATTCAGTACTAAAATACAATTTAACTAAAATACTAGATGGAGGATAACATGTTTTTTTAATTATTGCGTTTTTTTCAATACTTTTGTGCGGAAACCTAAGTTGAATCACACTATATACAAGTGAAATAGTCTCTTCAAATAAGGAAGAGACTCAATAAAAGATGACTCACGTTCAGGAAACCCCGTTGAGACACATTCTCCGAAAATTGTTAAAAAAGTACAGAAATTAATATTGAATGACGTCCGTTTAAAGAAGAAAAAAATCGCAGACATGGTTAGAGTATCAGCTATAACCATTTTGAACATTTCACATAATGTTACATGTTGAATTTATGTATATATGTATATAGTAGACTTCGTCAAAGAAAATGTATATTCTTCACTGTTACTTTAGATACTTTAGGTAGATGTTCAAGACGAATTTTCAATCAGTTTTATTTTCTATATAGGTATGTTTTTGATGGTGTGGTTATATTTTTAGGATAAAAAATAATTTGTATCTATTTATTCGTTTAATGAATTATTTATATATATTTTTAAGTTTTCAAGAATGTTTAGTTTTATTAAAACAATCTTGAAAACTTATTTTTAAAAAAATATTTAACTAAATTAAATCTTAAAAAATTATATAGAAATAAAATTTTAAATGAACAAATAAAAAGAAAGAGCGACCCGTTATTTTATACCTTAAAATTATTATCATACACTATCCAAAAACATTTATCGATATAAAATAAACGAACTTCAAATTAGTCTTCAATATCTATTTAATAATGATACTTAGAAAATAGATGCTTAAAGAACGAATTTTATCAAGATAACGTAGTTAACAGGATCACAGGTATAAAAATATATAATTACAAAGGACACAAATGTATATATATATATATATATGTTTGTATGTGCTTGTGTACATAAAATAGTTTCAAATAATTTCGTTACGAAAATTGAAGTGTATAAAATATTTTTCTGTACACTTGTTTAAATATAAATGGCCGCGTATCAAGAAATATGGATAAAAAATACAAATAATAAAAATAAAACAGATTTTCCTTAACAAATTGATACATGGTTCAGTACAAGAGGACAGATCATACATTAAGTATGTATACGGAGGTTTGTAAGGTAATGGATAAAGCGCTCGTTTACCACTCGAATGGTCAGAGTTCGTACACGCTTGATCGGATATTCTGAACAGAGTTACCCTTGGCTTCATTTTTCACTGCAGGCAAATGATGAGATACTTAAATGTATTCCATGAAAAATGTCTTTATCTCTTCTTTATTTCTATTATCAATCTTCAATGACCAGTCGAGAATGAATTCGAACTTGTAATATAATACGAAAAATTGTTATCTTCAATAAGAAATATGATTTTTTCCTAATTTATTTTTAATATAATTCGCTTGTTTATTGATAGGATTTTTTTATTATTTATTTTCAGTGATTGTCAGATTAATATAATTATGTTTTACATTTAAGTAAGAACTAATAATTATTAATAGAATTTATGTATTGAAAGGTATATATCATGTTTATATAAATAAATGATTGTGTTGAAATGAGTAACAAATCATTTTTATTCGAAAAAAGTTTTGCGTTTATTTCAATTGTCACACCAACACTACATAGCAAACAAGCCATCGATGCTGCCAACATTCATATCATATTTAACATTACAACGAACTATGAATATCAATTACATTCAACATTACAACGACGCCGAAGAACTCTCCCCAATGCTTATTCATTATTCAAATGCTTATACACTGTCCCAATTATTCACTGTCCTATGGGACACGAAATAAACAAAAACCTATGTTATAAATAGTTCACATCTAGTACACAATATGCATTATAAAAAGTTGTCTGTATTTTGCATAGACAATACAGTCTAGCTGATGTAAAATTTCTACATACTCTATCAATAACTGCGTTAGGATCTATTGTTTTCAGTGCGATACAATTTATCTTGTATTGTTTGTTGACAAGAGGTACATTTACACTTCGGCATCAGAGTTAATACTGTTGATTACAAATAAATAGTAATTAAAGTAAAATGTTTATACAAGCATGGCGTATTAATTAAATTACTTAAATTTATTGTCTTAATTTTGATTCATATTTGATGCAATATATTTTAATATATGTTCATATATGTAATATATATATATATACATGTATATACATATATATATATATACATATATATATATATATATATATATATATATATATATATATATATACATATATATAAACATATATATATATACATACATATATATATATATATACATATATATATATATATATATATATATATATATATATATATATATATACACTCAGATAAATATTCAATAATAATAGATATCATTCCATCTAGAATGTATTTCAAATCTTTCTCAAATACGAAGTTAAAGCAAACGCAAGATAAAATAATAATTTATGTTTGTGATTTTCTTTTTTCATTGCCTTGATAGTTTTCCTCTTTTGATATCTAAGTGTTTCTCCGAGAGTTTTTCTCAAACACTAGTTTTTGTCACGTGTTCCATATTCAGGTAGATATTGCATACTCTAGAGGATCAGTCGCTAATATTTACCTTCAGATTGTATACGTCTCGAAACTAGTAGTAAAGAGCATAAACTCAAATGTTCCAAAAGATCGAAGGCCATTAGAACAACAATGATATTAATAAAAGTTTTTATTGAATTCTAAAATCAATTTGATAAGCAACTAAAAATATTTTTACGAGAAAAGTTATACATAAAATAAGTGATCATTTTATACATTATTAAAGTTTGAGTAGAGTTTTGCAAATGAAATCAGGATATCACATATTTAAATATTTTTGGTTAGGCGTACAAATTTATAAAAAGTATATTTAGTTCTCAAATATTTTACCATTTCATAAATGCAGAGAAAAATATTAATTAAATATGTATTTGATGAACCCTAATTAAAAATAAGTAAATTAAGGTAGAATAAACCTACCCCAATTAAAATTAAGGTAGAAAAAAAATTCCAATTTATGACTTTCAAATTCGTATATAGCTTCATATACTAGCTATTTTAAGTGGTCCAGAACTGTTGGATGACTAACGCCTAACTTTTGTGCAAATTCTGGAATTGTTGTGGGTGGTTCTGATTCAACTAACACCTTCAGTTGGTTGTTATGTACTGAAGAAGAACGCCCGCGATCTTCTTCATGATCAAGGCTTTCGTCCCTTTTGGACCACCATTGTACCTTAACACCAAAAGCATTGTTTAGTTTACGAGCAGTTTTTGCTAATTTACCACCCGTTTTGAACTCATACAAAAATTTACTCTCATTTGCTACTTTTCTATACTTAATTCGATATCTCAATTTGAAGCAAAATTAATAATAAAACCAAACTCAATGTTACCAAAATACAGATAGAAAAATGCACTTTAAAATGATATTAACATGAACATGACGAAATGAAACTTTTGTAGAAAAAAATAAAGGTTAGGATTCAGAAAACAAAAATAGCAATAATTCTCTTATCAACCTAATTAAAGTAATACAATGAATCATAATAAAAGAAAAATGGATAAAAAACAATACATGTAAGTTGAGAAATATCTTCTTTCTCAAAATAGCACTGCTTTATTGAAGACGCCAGTTTAAGTAAATAAAAGTTAAAAAAATATAATAATTATTTATGTATTGTTTTTTAATTAATTTTGATTTTTAATATACTTAATAAGAAACACAAATTAACTGATGCATGTTCATAGATAATAATAATTTCCATGAATTGTATAGTGGAGTAGATTCAAGCAAAAAAACTGGTATAATATATTCATGCTATGGTCTCAGGTAATAAATTTATGGATGCGTACATCCATACTACAGTCTCGGAAACTTATGTGCTAACATGCATATATCTATGACAGGGTTTTGCAAGTTAATTAAAACATTTCGTAATAAAGAAAAATGTTATGTGTTAATATAAAAAGAAGAAAAAAATAATAAAATATTTTTCATCAAAATCTAAAGAAAACAGAAAAAAAACAAACTATAAAATTTATAGCACCTTTTTATTTAAAATAAAAATTGAAACCGATCGCTATTTATCAAACATAAAAATAATTTAGGATATGAATCAAATATAAGAATGTTTTAATAAATAAAACATATAAAAATTAAAATAGATTTGAAGTCAAAATATTACAAAAAACATATAATCATCATTACATTAATGTATTATCTATGATTTTAACGTATTATTAGTAAACATTTTTAGTAAAAGAATTATAATTTTTCATTTAATGTTTTATTAACGTGATTATAAACTAATTTTCACCTAATCATATGAAAATACTTTAATAAGATATATTAATAAGAAAATTTCGAATTAGAATGTGTTTGTTATGATTATTTAATATATATCTTATTATATACAAAATATAAGCAAAAAATAGGTAAAATTTAATAATAAAAAGGTTATAACTGCTAGCCAATATACTATTTAAAACTTGCTTATCTATTTTATATCCGTTTTTTGTGTATGAATTAATATTTTTTCAATTTTATTATTTAAATGTATATTAGAAGAATATATATATATATATATATATATATATATATATATATATATATTATCATACATATATATATATATATATATATAAATATGCATATATATATATATATATATATATATATATATATATATATATATATATATATATAGAATAGTAAACCTTTAACCAAGTAGTTTTCCTTTTAAATATTTAAAACCCTGAACTTATTGATTTCTTACACTTACTATAGAAATATATTACTAATGCTTTGTTAGTATTTAAATGCTTACATAACGTAAAGTTATTTTATTATAAATAATAAGTTAGATCTAAAATGATTTAAAAAAGAATATAGAATCAAAGTTAAACACTTCTTGAAGATTTTTTATTTACAAAAATACGCCAACATTGAATACAAAACGCAACCGTCAAATTGAAATACTTATATTTTCTTTGTAATGTAAACAGTACTGGGAAAAAAATATATAAACCAAATAAGGGTGAAAATACATTAGAGTTAAGTTATTCTCTTCGACCAACATTTCGTATTCGAAATTCAAACAAAAACCGGAGATAAAAAAATAAACAAGTCAACAAGAATTTTCATTCTTTTTGTCTCTAATATCGGCAAGAATATAAAGCAACTCTGTATCATTGATTTTCTAAATATCTTGAACTATAGTTTTTTTTTATCTTTCTGATTTAATTTGAATCTTATTAAATATATTACTGAAATATCAATATAAATATTTTTCTTGTAATATAAGTCTTTTATAAGTTAAACATTATTTCGATTGTTAGAATGTATTTTGAAGATATTGTGGCATTTAATCAAATATATGCCCAATTTATTTTTTCAACGAATTATATATTACAACAAACATAAATACAATAAAAGATATTACGATTTTATTATTAGTAAACATTTAAAATGACACAAAAATTATGACTGTTTTTTAAAGATTTTTTGTAAAAAATAAAAGTTTGACACTTTTAAAGACGTTCTAGGTATCAATTAATATTTTTCATACAATCATCTATAAAAATTCAATATTATATTTACATAATATTATATTTTCATTGCATACACTTATACTTAATCTATGTACGAAATAGAATACAGATGTGGTATATTCTATTATACAAAAAACCATAATAAGAGCAATTCACTGTAAAGTTTGTAAAAGCAATAAGGTCTAATTGAAGCTACAAACGGATCGCTGCATTACATACATACAGCACGAAAAATATTCTGGTATATAAATTCCACACGGATTTAGAAAATCTACGGTCATACATCTTGTCGAAAAACATAAAATCAATTCGAGTCGTATAATATTAGAATGTAGAACACGTACATTTTGGGCATACACAGACAAATAGAGTACACTGTTCTGAATATCTGAAATGGCGAACAGATGAATGCTAGTTAGGTTACCTAGCTGAAAAATATCTTGAACATGTGTGTCCTCTTAACTATTTGTAATTTTGATTATATTTTCCTATCATTATAAATAATAAATATTGGATAATAATTTTTGGTTTCATTAAGTGTTTTTTTTCATTTTTTCATATATAAAATATAGCTTTGTAAATATGATTTAACACGTGAATCATAGTAATTCTTAACTTAAAATATATAATAATTAGTTGTAAGTTCTCATATTTTAATAACACAAACTGAAAATTTTAAAAAATCACTTTATTTAATTTATTCATAAAATGCCCAATTTTTTCAAATAATTTAATCCAAAATACAATTTTCACCTTATGCATAATTTACTTCCATAAATTAATTATTTTTTCATTACACAAACTAAAACTTTTCTTCCAAGTAAAAATATGTATACATACATATATCTATCTATCTATCTATCTATCTATATATATATATATATATATATATATATATATATATAAATGAATATATATATATATATATATATATATATATATATATTGATTTTCATGTTGGTTCACAACTTTTTATGAATAAAATAATTATTAAAAACGAGTAGAAATTCTTTTTATAAATAGGAAAGATCTAAGAAGAATTTAATTTAACATAATTCTCCTTGCAGATAATACCTATTAATTCAATAAGAACTATATTTGATTAAAAATTATTATAAATCATTAAAAAAATTTCAACTTCAATCCTTTAAATGTAATATTTTGTAAGAAAAAATAATTGCCACGAAAAGAAATGACACCAATAAAAAAAGCAAACTATTTGAGAACTAACATACAGTTCTTACTGTTATAAAGTTCCATATATTATTAAATATATAGTTTTATTTTAGATCATGAAATAAAGTATTGTAGCCGCGCGAGCGAAAAAGCAGTATGAAAATACGAATATATTTAAAACTTTTCACTTAATGTCTTTTGTTGGCATGTAGACATTTTTCAGCATATGATCACAATGGAAATAAGTTTTTAAAGTCCGTGTTTGTGATACTGCATTACATGTGTCATAGATATGGCAGTAATTATGATAAATTATTTTTGTTCTGTGCGTAATTTGCCTAATGAGAAAGTTGCGTAACATAATATTGTAATTGAGTCAAGTGTTTGCTTTTTATTAATATATTTATATGTTAAATCATAAGGTTATTATAAAAATCGATTTTTTATTTCGAATAAATACGCTTTCCAGTCAATGTATACAATTAAAAGTGTATTTGATAATGTTAATATATCAATGGAATCAGAATCAATGGATCAGTCTTTGTATACTTTATTATATGATTCGAGATATAATAGTACCTATTTATAGAATGTATTGAATTTAATTTAGTACTCTCTAAAGATATTATTTAAATAATACCAGATATTTTTAACTATGAAGAAATCAACAATGATACGCGTTAAAAACAATGAGAGATAGTAAGAATCCTGTTTGATTTTACTTTACAAAAATAGTTTTTAATAAAATATATTAATTTGTTTCTAAATAAAATTCAATTAATTAATTGAATGAGGGTCAATGACACGACCCAAAATGGATATTTAATTGTTAACCTGGCCAAAGAATTATGTGATAAGCATTTTTTTCGATCAGTTATTATAATACTCAAATATCGAGCTTTCAAATATATTTAAACCTTTAAATGTTCTGCAATGGCAATCAATTAATGTCCACTATATCAGTAATCTTCTCAATCGATGTGTGTATGTTTTCATTAGATTTCCAATAAAATTACCATTAACGTCATAAGAGTAGCAAGATGAGATAACATATGAGATGTAAAATAAATTCTGTGCTTTTAAATTTAATCAATCATAAGGTTGTTTTAAATTAAAATACATTCTCATCGTTTTAGGATTTTGAAGTGTCAATCTTAATATTTAAAAAATACTGTATCTTGACCAAACAGTTGGTATAATCTCACAAAACAGTAACGGAAAAATGGCGTTCGAAAAGCAGCATATTAAGTATACATACTTTTCACATTGCTGTTGAAAAAAATCCTGTTGAAACGAGAATAATTTTTTTCAGATTTGGAGAATTGATGCGACAGTGATGCGTTCAAAAAATGCTCAAACTGAAAAAGTGCTTCAAAAATGCATTACGACTTTATCAACTTAAAGCCGCTATCTTTTTTCGAATGGATTTATCAGTTACCAAAGCAAAGTTATACAAAATAATGGGAGATAATTTGAGGATTGAAATGTATTTTATTTTTCCATAGACATTCATTTTCTATAAAATGAGATACCGAATTAATTTGTACACCTAATAAAATAGCTGTATTTGAATTTTGAAACTTACTGTCTGACGGTTCTATCAATAATTTTGTGATTGATAACACAATTAATCTTCCTGAAGCTAGAATAACATGATGTAGTGAAAATACAAATTGTTGATATTAATTTTCGATAATAACAAATCCAATGAAAATACACTGAAACAAATCGAATTCGCACTTAAATGAAAATTTACACCATATCTTTTTCGACAATTTGAATAAAATTAAAAACGAATGAATAAAATTAGATACAAGTAAAATTATTCATTGATTATTATACATATATTTTCAATCAACTTACATATTTTGCTTAAAAATGTATGAACAGTTATATGAGAAAAAATTATGAAATTGAAATAATAATTTCAGCATAATAAAGTAATAATTACACAGAAATAAAAGAAAGATGATATTTGTCACTGAACAAAAAAAATGAATCAAGTAGTTTTCAAACATACTGAATCTTAATGTAATTAAATCGATGTAGTCGAGATTTTTCTTAAAGTGGTTGAAAATGTAAGCATTGAATTCTATAATTTAATAATAACAAATGAATCATAATTAAAATTTGAAAATAATTAATAAAACATAAATTTTAATTTCAAATATTGTAAACTAGTTTTCAAAATATATGTCATTATGCGAATTTAGTCACAAACATTTCAGAATGAACTGTCGTCTAGAGATAATTAAGAATTTTACTATATTATATAAAATGTTAACATGAGCAGCTCAGAAATTTCGTAAAATTTGTTTGACAATTTACGGAAATTTAAAGCCGAATGAATATATATATATATATATATATAAATATATAAATATATAAATATATAAATATATAAATATATAAATATATATATATATATACACATGTGATAATATAAAGTACTTAGAAGTTAAAATGTCTGGTTTTTAAGATATTATCACCAAAATATAAATAAAAATGAAAAAACGACGAAGTAATAAAGAAACTTTTCTTAAGGATTATAAATATGACATACGGCTAACTCTTGTGATGGGTTAAAATATTTAAAATAAAGTTTTTAAAGAAATTTAAGTACTAAAAACAGAAAAGAGAACAGAATTGTAAACATTATTGAATGTTTTATATATATATATATATATATATATATATATATATATATATAGATAGTTAGATAGATAGATATAAAGATTAAAATATATCAAGAAAATGCAAAAAAACAATGCTTTGTCTTAAAATAATCAAAATTAGTTGGAAATATGAAATTATCAATGTAATCATGGTGATATACTATGAAATAGAAATTTGAAAACAAAGATAAAATAAAAAACATTAATGGTTAAAATTATTGTTATTATAATATATATATATATATATATATATATAATACAGAACAAAAGAGATGATTAATAAGTAATTTTTTATTTAGGCTTACTCGCATTTAGATTGATATGCCATCATTCTCAGAGACACGAGGTACAAAAAGATTAGATCAATAATTCTTATATCTATCAATAACTCTTTTTCCTTCTCCATTTTCTTAGATTTTTTTGTACTTCAGCATTTTGAGAATGATGGAATTTTCATTGAAATACATAAAAAGTAAAAATCAAAAAAAGGATGCACTGTGACTTATTGAATATTGTTGATTAGAAAAACTTTTGTAGTTTTCTGGCATGAAAACAGAATTTATTTATGAAAGTAAAACAGGTCTTGAATGACAACATAATTAATCAATTAAAAGCAATACAAAAAAATAGTATATTGTGAGTTAAGGGACTATTCGTTTATTAATATTTGTCGTTGGGGGGACTTATGTTTTTAGGTAATAAAAAGATGTTCGAAGAATAGTTTATATATATATACATATATGTACATATATATATATATATATACATATGTACATATATACATATTTACACATATATGTACATATATATATATATATATACATATATATATATATATATTCATATATATATATATATTAAATTATTTCATAACTGAATGATAAAATTTAAAAAAAATTTAATAAAGACCCGATATTTAACAAACGTGTTTGTTTAAAGTATACTGTCTTATATAAACATTTTTATTCGAAAAATATTTCATTTTAAATTACACATTTATACATTATTGGAATTTATATGGTATTCAAATGTTAGATTTTATTTATAAAACTTAATAAGAACGTAACCTTTTAATTATAGGCATGTATTATATATATATATATATATATATATATATATATATATATATATATACGTTTATAATTAATGTGTGTCTTTTAATATAATTATCAAACTACTTTTAATTAATCTACTGGTAGATGAAAGCCCGTCCGTTACCTTTTTAGTAATTTCTCTAAATACGAAATCTCTTTTATGTCATTATGTCTCTTGTTAGTTTCAAATTATACCCGTTTATTTTAAAACACGTGAATTCCTATATATCACATATAAGCAAACCTATATTTCGAAACACATTCACCAATTCAATTGTACTAATCTACGTTTCTGTCCTGAATATTTCGTCTATATTTGAACACACAAACACAGAAATACTCCAAGTCGATTCAGTTTAAAGCGAAATAATTCTACGATCCGTACGGCTTTCATCTTCTATTGGCTTAACATGGGTCGTACGTGGTAAACTGTGAACTATCCACAAGGAATTTTCACATACATTTCCTGTCTAGCGTCTGTCCAGGCGTGGCAGCTAACATGCAAACACGTCGCCGCTGGTACCGCAGGGCACGCAGTTACTGCGACCGAGGAAAAACTCGCTCCGAGTGCTGTTACATTGCGTCGAAGGTGGGCGTTCGAACTACAAAAGCATATTAAATGAATTTATTGTACGACGTACGTACGTTCAGGGTCTTCGGAACGACTCCGTCGATATGTATTCACAGCATGAGAGATTGTTATTTGAACGATGCAATGGATTCTGTTTCAATGATTATAATTCAAATCATTTCTTTTGGATTTCAGCAAAGCACAGAGATATTATAAATCTACATGGAATACTTGATGAATAGAATATATGAACAATATTGTTGGAGAGTTTTTATTTTTTTTTAAATAGTGCAAACAAAATATTATATAAAATAGATCTTTAGCTATCACAAAAAAGTTTCATTAATTATTAATAAATATTCTCACTAAATAATTAATACAACTATTGGATATTTCATTTTTTCCTTTATTAACAAGTATTTTCACATTTTCCTAATTAGCATCTCTATAACATCAGTAAACTGCATTGTATAAATATAAAATAATTTGATGATGTCATTGTACTTAGAACCAGAAATTTCATTTTTTTTTGTTTTCTCTTTTTTTATAACTTAACATTATTTTAAAGGTAAAATATTTATCAAAATACTCATAAGTTATAATTAAAAATAATTAATATAATTTAGTTTGAAAACCAAACTCGTTAAATAAGTTATAAATCTCAAACGAATTCTTTTTTTGTCCAATAAACTATAAATATTTTTTCTGGTCGTATATATTCAAAAAAATATTAGTAAAATTAAAAATGATGTAAATTCTGAGTGAATTCCTTTATAGAGCAATATATATAATACCGTATATAAACTGTATCAAAAGGTTAATACTATTTGAAATATAAGTAGATTAATTTAACTTTAACTTCTGAATACTGTTAAACGTGAAAAATATTGACACATTGAAAAGATGTTCTCAACTTAGTTAAGTAGGTTATTTCGAGACTTTTCATGCACAAAAGACAATTAATTTCTTAATGTAAGATAGGTTATGTCACTAAACTCGGTTTGATATAATGAAACATTTTATAATGACATATAATGAAAACTACCTGCTTGGTTACTTCATTTAAAAACATGTTTTTGTTGAGTCAATTATGTAAGAATTTAAAACCGCTGTTTAATTTTTTACCTAGCAGAATTAAAAATGTATTATTTACACAACAATATACACTTACACGAACGATACGAATATTTTTTTATTAGATTATGTAATTTCAGGTTACACCATGTAGTTTTATACAAAATGTACATTTTTTTACTCCTCTGACACCACTTTAATCCAAAAACAATGTATTCAACAGATTTTTTTCCACCGCCGTCACATAGAAATACCTCATTGTTTGAAGTTTCGTTTAAGGAAAACTGGCCGTATTATAGCATATTTGATGAAATTTCATTCGTTTGAAGTTAATGTATAATTCATGATCTCTTCTATCAACATGCAAAAGCAGGTTTGTTCCTGACTTTATATACAAACACATTTATGTATACATACATTGTATGCTTGCGTGTATGCTAGAATATGTACATAGGCAGACAACATCGTACGAAAGCTGCAGGTTGCTTATACACTTTCGAACACATAAGCTTTTGCGTATAAAGTTTCATAATTTAGAGATATTCTTATAAAAAAAACATACATACTAACGTATGTCTGAAAATGGGGTTTTATAAAAAAATATATTCTAGATAGGAAAGAAATAATATTAATTGAAGATAATTACTTGTTCGTGAAACAGAGACGCTTGTTCAAATAATTCATTATTTATTAAACATATTTCAAAAGTATGAATAGAACCTTTTTTAATTTTTGTACATATATATACATACATATATAATTATGAATCTAAAATGTTATGTATAAAAAATATTTTACAAGAGAAAATGTTTTGTATTTCGTAATAACCTATTTAAGCTTAATAAAAAAACACACAACTTAATTAATTGTTTTAATAGACCCTTTTGTGACTTTAGTTTCAAATACAATATAATTAATATTAAATTCATGTCTTTATGCTCAGGAAATTACTGAATATGAAAAATTATTTGATGTACGAAAAATAAACGATAACTATCTCACATTTCACTTTCAGATATTGTAATATATATATATATATATATATATATATATATATATATATATATATATACATATATATATATATACATATATATATATATATATACATATATATATATATATATATACATATATATATATATACATATATATATATATATACATATATACATACATACATATTTGTACATAGTTTTATAAGATTTAAAAATTTGTACACTTCAGAAGGTCAAGGATTTTATCGGAAACGTGTGTACACTGAATGGTATTATTCGTGGTTTCTATATTTACTTCAGGCAAATACTGACTGGTTCCAACAATGTCTATTACGAACATATTTCGTTTTGTATCCCTCGGCAATGTGGAGTGTGTTGGAAAGGTTGGCTCTCGAAGCAATACAAGTATTTAAAATGAAACATGCGTGTATTTATATATATATATATATATATATAATAAGATTTATTCTATATGTTTTACTTTGGCTGATACTTATAGCAATTTTAAATAAATATAGAAATTTTCTGAATAGCTCCCAGGTTTACATAGCATACAAGTCGTTTGAAACAAATTGTAAAGATTTTCTTTATACTTTATGTATACGGTAGCGCTAACGTCCACAAAATATTTAAATAAAATCATAATGTTTATACACTATATATATATATATATATATATAAGAGTGTGTGTGTGTTTAAACTAACTTCATAAATTTTATTACTATTAACGAGGTTTGGCAATTTCATTTCCGGATTGACGCTGCAACGTATTGAAGTCATGTGAAATTACAACAAAAGTAAAGCAGCATGTAATAATTTACAGTTTTATCAAAAGAGAGTCTTCAAGCAAAGATCGAACAGATGTTAATTTTTGCGTAGGAAGCAAATACGTATATCGTGTTTTTGTCAGTCGACATAGAGAAACGATTGGATAATAAATTTTAATGTAAATTAGGGAAAACAGTAAAAGAAAGTTATGAAATGTTGAAAACTGTGCACGATGATAACACCTTAGTTTGTGCTAGAGTGTTTGAATGGCTTAAACATTTCAAAGATAGACATACGGATGTTCAAAATAACCTAAGAACCGGGCGTCCTTCGACACTTGATATGCAGATTCGTAAAAGTTAATGAAATTGTGGCAAAAGATCACTGAATGACCTTCCGAATGATGGCAGATGAGTTTAATATTAATGAGGAGAGGATTCGACAAATTTTACATTAAGATTTGGGAAAGAGAAAGATCTGTGCAAAGTTCATCCTGCAAAGTCTTACGGATGAGTAAAAACTGAGAAGTGTTGTGCATCGTACGCAGATTTTATTCATATTTATAGCATTATCATTATTGTAGCATAGTATTGTCATAGTTTCTTAATTGAATTGTCATTGGTGATGAGTTATTGGCGTTTCAGAACGATCCTTAGACGAAACGCCAGAGTGTGCAGTGGATTGGAAAATCATCACTAAGAACTAAAAAATTAAGTTTCCAAAAATCCACAACGAAAGCCATACTGATTACATTTTTCTATAAATAGGCTGTGATTCATAAATAATTTGTGCTTGAAGGACAAATAGTTAATAGTGTATTCTACATTAAAGTGACGAAGAGATTATTGCCACCCGTTTCGCGAGTGTGACCGCAGTTTAGAGAAAATGGTAGTTTGTTCTTATTGCATGACAATGCACTTGCTGTTTCTGCACCGATTGTAAAGTCATTTTTCATGAAACAGCGTTGTTGAGATCAATCATCCAACCTATTCACTTGACTTGGTACCAGCAGACTTTTTATCTTTCCTAAGCAGAAAACTGTTCTCAAAAGAAAACAATTGCAGGATGTAGAAGATATTAAAAAAAATGTAACCGCTGAATAGAAAACAATGTCTTCGGATGCCTCTGTCGACTGTTTTCAAAAACTTTTAAAACGTCGAATAAGTCGATTAAAGTGATCAGAGATTAATTTGGATAAATATCAAACATTTATTAAGTTTTTTAAACTGTGTTGCCTTTCATTGAACCAATCCGAGAATTAAATTACCAAACCTCATATATAAATTTGATTTTATAAAAATACAGTTCGACAATATGTTTCAGATTTATACAGGAGTAATATCATTTTAATATTAAAAATTAATCGTTTTAATTTAAATTATTTTTTATTGTTCAGAGTAGCGACATTTTTTTTAAATTGATGAAACAAGACTAGTCATTTCTACTTTAAAAAGAAGACCATATTCAAAAGTATATATACATATATATATATATATATATATATATATATATATATATATATAACTGAATATAATATGTATATATTGAATCTAAATCACGTTTAGTATTCGTACATTCGTCTTGGAAAATGTAAATTTTTTCTTTGAAAATACAACACAATTCTCAGTACACACGCCCTCAATTTATACATTTTATACAAAAGTTCTCTTTGATTTCTTTATACTTTACTGGACATGGTTTCTTATTTGATATTATCCGTTATTTCGTCTTCTTTTTTCTTTTTATATATATTTTTTTCGATTTGTCTTGAATAGGAAAAATTATATTATTAGGTTTATGTTTTCCAAACAAAGATTACCATAAAATTGTATACACATCAGTTTATATATATATATATACATATTTATATATATATATATATATAGATATATATATATATATATATATATATATATATATATATATATATATACATACATAGAGGAAGAGAGAAATTATGTACGAGAGTTAAAAAAATGTTTTTGTAATGAACATTCAGTATTTTGAGGATTAAGTTAATTTCCGTAATGTAATAAACCGATTATTTTATTTTGTCTTGAAAATTTTCCCTCTGTTGAAATATAAAGTTATATATTAATTAAATTTTATGATTTTAATAAATAATACATGAACTTTGTTCTACAATTGTAATAATTTTTTAGCTAGAATTTAGAACCGTACTTAATTTTTATTTTATGAATTGCATGGATCTCCATTCTCATTTCTAAAATGAAATATGATGAAAATGTTTGTTAAAATTTATAGAATTAACAAAAGATTTAAAATAATCCCTTGAGTACGAAAAGAAATATTTTCTTACTAAGAATAGTTAAGATAATGTAATGACATTAAATAAGAATTATAAGATATCACAATGTTTATTTTTAATTTCTGTTTATATTCTCGAGATAACTTCACTGAGGAAATATTAAATTTGGAATAGAATTTTCATATGTAAAAATGTAAAGAAATAAAATATTTACGACAAACAAGAAAATAAATAGAATATATTCAGTCAAGTATTTGAATGAAAGAAGCTAGTCAAAAGTTTGAAATAACTTTATTTCCTATTTTTTATTTTTCTTTAGTTGTGTGTTTATTGTGTCAGAAAAATGTATAAAGAAGAAAGAATATACAAATATTGAAAATTATCGTATTTAAGAATAAATATTTTGTTATTTACAAGAAAATAAATTCGTCATCTTTTTACAAATGAATTTATTACTCACTGGATAAACCACGAAAAATCTCTTCTGTTCAGAAATTGATTACTTAATATTTTTGATTACTATTAATGAGTATTTTAAAGGAGATGCTAAAATTCTCAGAATGATTTTATATTAATATTAATTATTTAGGTATTGTATGAAATTGGACACATAATATAAGGTTTTCTATATTTTTAATACTTTTAATAAAATGAAAATTGAGAATAATATAATTGAAGTAAATTTAATTAACAGGTTGAATATATTTAATAGGAGAATAAATAATTATGTTTTAAAAATGCATATAAATATATTTATAGATAATATACTTTTTAATTGTAGTTCGTTCATTACTCAATTAAGCGAAAAACACATGTTTTAAAAGCAACATATTTAAAAAACACGAAAATATTGATAATAAAAATAAGTGTTAAATGATATAATAATCACTTTGTTTTTCAAATATGTAAAAATAGCATTTCAACTCCGGTCCTGATTGTGAACTTCATCATCTTTGCAACTTTCTGCGACCGCAATATTTTAAACTTATGCGTTCTTGTGACAATTCACCAATCGGCCTTTTGGGAAATTCACGTACAGGTATATATTTTCGTTGAAAAAGGACAGGGAAATTGAGTGTTGTGTTTACTTTGTTAAAGTTTCCTTGTGGGCTCGAGTATATCACTATTCACGTCAAATTTTCGATGCGGTTTTTCTTAGAAGTTTTCTCTATACGAACGTATATACGCACTGGCACATGTAAAGGGATGTAATATAATTTTATAAATTATTTTACATTTATTCATTTTGGCATTAAATTTTATTTATTTACTGTTCACGTATCTTTTTCTATTTTTTTAAATCATATGTTTATAAATATTAAAAATATTTACATGTATTGAAGTTATTCCAATACAAAGTCATTTTTAATGAGCTTGAAATCTGTATTTCTATATCACTATATCTTTTATCTAATTATGTGTTATTAACCCATATCATACAACTCACTATATATACCTTTCATTTTTTTTAAATATTAGTACTTACATCGAACTGCATGGATTTTTTTATTTAGACAACGTGATTATAAAAATATGTACTGATTTAAATTTATTTTTTTCGCTTTATTGTACTGCTTTTATATATACAGATTATATATTTTTCCTATTCACAAAAATTTTACTTACTCTTTTTTTAATTTTTCTTTAAAAAATTTGGTTTTTAATACTAAATTTAATTGAATTTTTATTTAGTTAGTAGATTTATCACAACCTTGCCTAAATTCACTTTTATAAATACATTGTTCACTCATTCCACAAAAAAAACATTTCTTTGATCAAATATGTTTAACGAATTATTATTGATAATTTCTGGCTGTTGTGTATACGCAATCTGATGACAAGGTTATCATTTTCAGAGAGTTATGTTAAACAATTATCTGATTTGATTTGAAAGATTACTAATCAAGTCCATTGTAACAGAGGATGAAACGATGGTCATTTACTATGATCCTCTGTTTAAAAGATAATATATAGAATAGAAGCGAGTAGGTGACTTCCGTCCCCACAAGTAAAACCAAGGTGTTTTAATCTAAAAATAGATAATGGGCACAGTTTTTTGGGATTACAAGGATATTTTCTTCTTAGATTTTAGGAAGAGCAAGATCAATGTTGCATAAATTTCGGAATAATATATAATATATAAATATTCATGAAAAACAGTGTGAAAAATTAACAAAAGGAGTGCGACACACTAGTTCACACTGCATAAACATTACACCAGTTCATACTGTTATTCAGGACTGGAGCTTCCACGAATTTGACCACCCACCTTACAGTCTAGACATGGCCTTTAGAGATTCCTACCTTTTGGTGAATTGAAAAAAAATTTACATGGACAACGTTTTCAAAATCACAATGAGTTGAAAATAGTGGTATTTGATTACTTAACCCCTTGCCATATAATATCATTTGAGACTCGTTATTCGGCTTGATTATGGCACGAGCTGTCGCGAATTAAATCATAAGGCAAGAGATTAACACGAAATGGGAATATTATTTTTATAAGGATAAAGAATTGATAATTAATGTCTGTAAAAATTTATTGAAGTTAAAGGAAATTATATAAAAAAATAGTACAATCTTGTTTATTTTTACTAACGGTCCTTTTTACCTAGACCGAATATGTTTGGCATTGCCCTCATAATTTCAGTATTTCTCTACAAAATAAATTAAAATAATAATAAATGAATAATACTTTCGAGCATGTTATTTTTTTATCAAATTTTGCACAAAATATAATAATAAAAATAAAGTTAACGTTGAAAATGTCAGAAGAAATATTATGTTTTCAATGTTCAACATTTCATACATTCATATCATTGAAATGAAAAAATGAAGAAGAAAATAATAAACAAAACTATTTATATACCATAAAACATTACACTATAATAACAACAAATATGAAAATTACCCTTGTTACGAAAGAATATCTATCTAATATTAGACCAACTCTTATAGATATAGGTGTTCTTTATAACCACGACATTTTTTTTATCCATACATGTATTCTTTCTTACGGAAAAAATTCTTCGTCCTATTACAAGCGGATTATTACACTAAGCCTGTAATAACCATTAAGTAACATGACGTTGTTCGAGCCACGAAACAAAATGTTCACAAAAACTGACAAAAAGATATATTTTTTATAACGTAATATAAAGAAGATATATGTTTGACGTAACTAAATTGTCATTGTGCTTCTAATATTGTATATTTTTCAAGTACATTAGTGAAATGATGATTATATAAATATACATTGAGATATGACGACATCAATTATGCAAATATATATTCATATATATATATATATATATATATATATATATACTAAGTGTATATAAATGTGTATATTTTATATATATATATATATATATATATATATATATATATATATAAGTTAAAAAACTATCTGTCAAGAGTTATTTTGAAATCATTTTATATAGAAAATTTGTAAAAATAATTTTTAAAGATAAAACCGACATTTGACATTTAAAACGTTATGAGATTTTTCTCTTTCTTCTAAAATAATTTAAAATTAGTGCTTTTATATGATAATATATAAAAATATATTTAAATTATGTATGAGATATATATTTTTATGTACTTATTATATATATACACATATATAAGGATGATTTGAACAGTTCGCGACATAATGTATGTGGTAGTAATATTTTAAATATTTGTGGCGACATATTAATTTATAATTAATATGGCGAGCAGTTTGTAGCAAACATCAATTTAAATAAAGTTCTTTCTGTACCATTGTTGGAATGGACAAAGCTGAACATCGTATGGTGATAAAGTTTTTTTGTCAAAAAAAGATGCTAAGGTTATGTGTGTCTCAGATGAATGCGTATATCACATCCTAAATGAAGAGTTAGGTATGAAAAAGCTATCTAGAAAATGGGTGCCAAGTTTTCATATTGATCATAAACACAATGGAAAAAAAATTCTGAAGAGTGTTTGGATCGATTTAAGAGAGATATAACTGAGCTTATCCGACAATTTGTGATTAAAGATGAGACTTGGACCCACCATTACACTTCATACAACAATCAAAGTCAAAACAAAAATTAAAGAAATGGGAGCATGGTGATTGTTCGCCACCAAAAAAGCAAAATTAATTTTATTCGCTGTAAAAGTTATAACTTCATTTTTTGGATCCTAAAAGGATCCTGCTAATTTACTACCTTCTAAAAGGTCAAACAATAACGAGAAAGTATTATGTTAAACTTTTAAATCGACTTGATGAAACAATTCTTGAGAAAAGATCAGGTTTATCAAAAAGAAAAAAAATAATTTCCCATCAGGACAATGCACCTGCCCATACGATATGATAAGTGCTGTATCCATAGCAAAACCCGCTTGATTTAAATACGACTTGCTACCCCATTTAGCCTTTTATCAAAATTTGGTTCCCTTTGATTTTTATTTGTTCCTAAAACTTAAAAAATTCCTTAGTAGTGAACGATTTTCGTAGGACGAAGAACTAATAGCCACAGTGAACCGCTATGTTGGATCCCCTAGAAATGGATTTTCGAGACGGCATAAAAGGACTGGAGTATCGCCGGATGAAGTCCATTGAAGTTCAGGGAGGTCATATTAAAAAATAAAAGTAATATAAAATCACAAGTTATATTCTTTCATATTTATGCAGCGAACTTTTTAAATCCTCCTCATATATAACATGTTTTAATAATACTTTCATAAAAATATAGAAAATTATTTTGTGATCAAATTTATTAAACTAACTGATACATTCTTATAATCTAAATTAAAAGGAATTGAAATTCAAATATAAATATTATTCAATTTATATAATATATGGTATTTAATTTGATATTTTATTATTTTTCAATATTCAGATAATGTTATTCAGATATACTTAACAGTTTATTGTTGATTTTTTATTTAAAAATTCGATTATTTAATTAAATTATTATATTAACAAATAAAAAATGCGATATAATTAATTATATTGCTTTTTTGAGAATTTATTTAATTTTTATTATTTAAAATAATCTCCTTCTCAGTGGTTTTAGGTGATTTTAGAATTCAATATATCACAAAAATAGTTCTGAAACTGTAGCTAAATTCACTTTCACGAATTTTTTATTTTTTCATCCCACAAACCACAGCAAAATTTTTCAATCAAAAATATTCAATAATTTATTAATAATTATTTTCGATTGTCGCTTTTGCGCATTTCGATAGAAGTGCTTTTATTTTCAAAGTGCCAATTTGCCGAAAAATCTCCGAGGATGAAGGCGTTTCCATCGAAATGCTCATTAGCGACAATTAAAAATAATCATTAACAATTTATTGAATATTTTTGATAAGAAAACTTATTTTTGTGGTTTAGAGGGTAAAAAAGGTATTCTTTCGTGAATACTCAATACATATTCGATTAAAATACAACTCGTAAGTCGTGTAAATAAAACTTTTTTTAATATTTCAAAACTAACTTTGAAACAAAGTAAAATCTTCATTTATTCGATCTTAATTCATGCAAATTAAGAATAATTGTACATGTGAAAAATGAATAAAAGGATATATAAACATTGTCTTTTATAGAGATGTTTCTGAATATATCATAATGACTGTTCTATTCAGTTATTTACTTTTTATTTTTTGAATTGCGTATTCATATTTGATATTGATTAAAGTCTATGATTTTATGTTATTATTGTGTCTTGTGTTCATGTAAAATCATTAAAAATAATTAGATAATTCAAAACGAAGAAGATCATCACGATAATATAAGAGAAATAGTTAAAATTCCAAATGAATAAGTCAGCATTTGTAAAAATAAGTAGTAGTATTATAATGAAAAAAGAAAAATAAAATAAAGGTAGATTGTGTTAAGTGTAAAAATTAACTCCGTGCCTTTAAATTTAATCAATCATAACTCTGTTTTAAAATAAAATTATTTCTTGTTGTTTTTGGATTTTGAATCAACCTTAACATATGAAATAATATAAAACTTGACCAAGCAGTTGGAATAACCTTACAAAACAGCAGTGAACACGATGCCGTTCGAAAAACCGCGGGGATGATTTGTTGAGCATTGGGGAAAGGTATTGTGAAGCATAAAACATGCAAAAAATGTTTTAAAAGATTTCGGAGTAACGACTTTCATCTTTCAGATTAAGAATTTCCCGGGCAACCGAAAAAATTTGAAGAGAGGCATGAGTAGCTTTTAAGTGAAAACTCCGCTCAAAGTGAACAGTAACTCGCTTAACAGTTCGGTGTTACCCAGCAAGCAATTTCTTATTTTAGATATCGGTGGGGAGAAACCAAAAGCTAGGCCGATGAATTCCACATGAGCTCAGCCTCGAAAATAAAAAAATAAAATGCGATACGGTTATGTCCTCACTCACAAGATTCAAAATGGAAGATTTTTTGCATAAAATCATAAACGAGGATGAAAGATGGGTTTTCTATGACAATTATAAGTAACGGCAAACATTGAATCACGCCAGGTGAACAATTGCCATCGACTCCGAAACTAAATATCCACACCAAAAAGGTGTTATTGTGTATTTGACGGGATGACTGTATTATGAGTTTCTCAAACTCTGGCCAGACTCTAAATTCAGAGGGTTACCAACATCTCGTCCGTTTAAGTGACGAATTAAAGAAAAAAAGACCATTAACTCTGCGAAAGAACGACGAAAATTATTTTGCAGCACGGAAACGCTCGCCTGCACGTCGAAAAAGGAACAAGGACAAATTTGTTCGTTAGGCTGGGAAGTTCTCCCCCAAGCGATGTATCCACCGGACCTATCCCAGTCAGATTATCACTTGTTCCGGTCACACCAGCATCACCTTACTAATAGCAAGTTTAAGACAGTGAAAGAGGTATAAAAATGCATTGACGGCTTCATCAAATCAAAGCCGTCATCTTTTTTTAACTAAGGGATTCATCTATTATCCAACAGCCGTTATATAAACTATTGGAGGATATTTTAAGTATTGAATTGTATTCTATTTTTCGATGAAGAAATTCTTTTCTATAAAAAAGGTACCGAATTAATTTGTATACTTTATATATATATATATACATGCACTTCAAAGATTATGATATCGTCAACAAAATGCCTATAAGTCCATCAAATTGAAAAAGTGTAACTGTTGAAAATTTTGATTAGAAAAAATTGTGACGTGTGGGAGGAATTGAGTTGTAAAAGAGTGTAACTAAAATTAAAAACAAATTATTACGTATGAGTTTAAAATAACTTGAAATTGTATTAGTACACTAATCACTATCATATAATCATAAAAAATTAATAACATATGTTAGAGTTTTTGTATTTTAGGAAATTATATATTAAATATGTAATTAAATAGTAAATTAATAATTAAAAATCGATTTATCTACACATTCTTAAATATATATATACATATACATATATATACATGTATATATATACATATATTAAAATATATTAATACTAAAAATAAATAATATGAAATATTTATTATATAAAACTACATTAATACTTGACAATATTGACTTTGTGGATTATTCTGATAAACAAACATAAATAATTGATAAAAGAGAAATAAACCCCGACTAAAATGTAGTTTGTTTGTTTGTTAAACATGTTTGTTAACAGTAATCCACGACAAATTTACGTGGATATTTTGCAAAAACCGTCTGCTACTCCAATCATTTATTTATCTTGACTAGTGCAACATTAATCTACTATAAGTATTAACCGCATGAACTTTCAACAGCGGTATCTGTTCTCAAACGATGCATGTGCAAAGTTGCCACTGGCAAGTTGTATTATTTATGATATGAAATACGACTCTATTGCTCCAACTTCATGTTAAATCTCAGATTCAATTTTCCCCAGTGTGCAGTTTGGATTGTGTTTGGTTGTCAGTGAGTTATCCTCTCAAGTATGGGAGTTTTGCAAATAAATAACGTCAGCGTAGCTCTTTAAAATGATACGTTCGAACGGCATTCTTGGAACTCGTATGATTTCACAACGTGTTTTATGGGAAGCGATAAAAAAATATTTTACAATGTCAGGTAACAACTTTTTTTCTGTTATTTATAATCTTTATTACTATCACAAGTTGACTTGTCATTTTACTGTACGTTGTAAAATATCGCATAAAACGTTTATCTCTTTATTTTGTTGCCATTCCTTGTATAGTTTTTATTTTATACTTTTAAGAAACATATATTTGTATTTATTTTTATGTATTTTATAATAAAAACAACAATGTAATATCTTAAATAATACATTGATCAATACTGATGATAAAACATTTTGATTATACAATTTTTGTTCAGTCCTATGGTTTAAAATGAAAACATCTTTTCATCGTGTAAATATTAAAGAATTGAAACTTTTTGTCTAAAATATATCTAATTTTTCCCTTAAATTACTTAAAACCTTCTGTGTATTCTTTCATATTATATTTATTACAGTAATATGAGTTATTGAGAGTATTATAATCGTTGCTTTTTTGTAATAAAAATTACAAAAAAGCAAGGATTAAGTTTAAAAATTGATGTTTGAGAAGTTTCTATCATGTTACGATTTTAATCAAACAATTATTATTTTTAATGAGGAAATCATAAATTCTTGATGATTGTCATCTATAATAAAATAATGATGTTTTTTTCTAGTTACTGAATGGACCTTACATAAAAATGAACCTGCTATTTTTGAATTAAATTTTAAAAAGGCTTTTTTATCATATTAATATCATAACAAAGAATTAAATACTGATATTACATTAATTAAATACATTAAATAACATTAATAATTGAATATAATTAATTTTACAAGTATTTTGTTACCTGAAAGGTTAAATTATACAATATTGAGTTTATTTTACATAGGAAAAAGAACTAAGTAACCTAACTAAACAGAAAAATTAATATAAACGAAACATTTAGTTTAAAATTCATCAAAGATACGGAATATATATTTTTTCTTTATATAAAACGTGTTAATACAGACGCGTATGTACATTAGAAATTCTACTCTTGAGAAACAAATTTAATTTCAATTAAATGTGACTAATTAATTATAAAAAAATTATAATATATTAAATTTAATTTGTCACACTTTAATTGAATAAAACATATCAAGTAAAAACAACAGACATTTACTATCAATGTTGAAAATTTCGAAAAGACTTTATACAAATTATTTTTCCATTATCTGTATTCTGGGACTTGACAAAAAGTTTCGTGTAAAAATAATTTACAATAATTTATTTCATAAAATTCATCCGTATATCAAAAAAGTTAAATATACAACGCACTTATAATGCATCCAAACGACAGCCATTCTAGTGGTACTATGACAAAGGTGTGCTCACAAGCTATGCAAATTAACTTTGTCGTATCGTGGTTTTGTGTGACACAGGTTGGCAACTCGACGTTGTGATGCGAGACGCCGCCAAAAAGAAGAAATAAGGAACGTACGCTGTGAGATACATTTCAGGAACGAATGACGCTATGTCATTAGCAATTTAGTTATGAATGTGTTTGTCGCAGATTCAATTATTAATATTCATTTTTTTTTGAAGCGCGTTGAGATTGATATTTATAAAAAGGTGATTAAGGATTATAAAAATCGTTTTATGTACTGTTTTTTTTATTTATTTTATAACCGCGTCAATATTGATATTTTAAAATAGTTTTTTTCATAGATAATGATATTTTTAATAAACTTTACATATGATAAATACTCAATTGTGATAATAATTTATATTTTTCCATATTTATAATATATATATATATATATATATATATATATATATATATATATATGCTAAATAAAATATGTTATACATGAAAGTTAATGTAAAAGAGCATATGGAAAATTTTTATAAAAATGGGGTCAACTACATCATATATATATATATATATATATATATATATACATATAATACAGCCATATATTTATAATGAAATATACTTTTATTACACTTAAAAAGTATATGCTGCTCACATCTATTTTTGCACACTTTGGTATGAAAAATGTTTCATTGAATACAATTTTATTTATTTAAATTTCATTTATAAGTTTGGTAGATAAGTAATTATGGTTTATGACCTTTTAATTCATATACTTTTTTAATTTAAGAGGTTTTAAGTGATCTGGAACTATTAGATGACTAACGCTTAACTTTTGTCCAATTGTGCGTGGTTATGATTCAACTAACGCTTTCAGTTGGTCAGTATTTAAGTTTCGTAAATTTATATGATATGGCGCCATCATTCATTTAATAACATCACGGATACAAAATGTCACTTTTCTAACTAGAATAGGCGAAATTGTAGCCAGAAGTGACGTGTTGTTCACGTTCTATAGATGTTTGAAGCGAGCAGGCTTCCAGAAATGAAAAAAACGAGCATGTCTTTTTGTGTCGATTCGTCATCGTGGATGAAACATGGATCCACCATTACACACCTGAGTCGAAACAGTAGTTGAGGAAGTAGACAACGACTGGTGAAAGTGCGCCGAAGAAGCCGAAGACCGTTTTGTCGGCTGGGAAGGTAATGGCCACTGTTTTTTTGGATTCCCAAGGAATCATCCTGATCGCTACTTAACGAAGGGAAAAACGATAACAGGACCATACTATACAACGTTAATGGACCGTTCGAATGAAGAGCTGAAACAAAAACGACCGAGATTGGCGCACAAAAAAGTGCTCTTTCACCAAGCAACGCAACGCACCGTTCCATAAATCGACCGTCGCAATAGGAAAATTGTATGAATTAGGCTTCAAATTGATTCCACATCCACTTCATTCTTCTGACTTAGTATCGTGTGACTACTTCCTCTTTTCAAACTTAAAAACTTGGCTAAGTAGGAAGAAATTATCCTCGAATGAGGATGTCATCGCCGCCGTTAATCGTATTTTGCCGACTGGCTATACCAAGTATATAGCTCTCAATGGATACTAATTTGAGAAATAAAATTGACTTTTTTTAAAAAAAGGTGTTTAATTTGCTTTTTTACCATATTTACCAAACGACCTATGTATATATATATATATATATATATATATGTGTGTGTGTGTGTGTGTGTGTGTGTGTGTGTGTATTTAGAGTAATATAGAACTTGAGTATGAGATGTTGATGAATAAGAATAGTAATGATATAAATAAG
This sequence comes from Acanthacorydalis orientalis, assembly GCA_034766995.1. NCBI lineage: Eukaryota > Metazoa > Arthropoda > Insecta > Megaloptera > Corydalidae > Acanthacorydalis > Acanthacorydalis orientalis. Next base: position 7,842,270 of record CM068317.1, on the reverse strand, counting down.
GATTTACTTATACCTGAGGTACAAGTACAGCGACCACCACTGGTACAATATAATTATCTTCGGTATAAAAATAAGAAGGGAAATTTGATACTATTAAATAGAAAAATAATTTATAAACTTCTGTTAATGATATTCTCGCCAAGCTGTATATTCAAACTGAACTGTATTGTAGAATAAAGTTTTGTAGCTGTCAGTGGCCATAGAATTGCTCAATAAATAAGTTACCTCAGAATATTGCCTTATTTATCGCTAATTTGATGTATTGTAAGGATATATAATTAAATCATTTTTATGTTTCATAAAGGATAGAGAAATAAGAAATAGATTTTAAAATTACTCTTCACATTATTAATTGAAATCAAAATTCGATATACGAGTAGTTATCCATGTAAAGATTTAAGCATTAGAAATTTATTTTTTCAAAAATTTTGTCGAAATAAATTCTATATAACTGCATATATTTCAAGTAAAATTAATTATCAGAAAATCTGGTAGTGAAATAATACTAAATTAAGTTAAACATAAAACCGTACCGTGATGAACGTATGAAATAAATGTCGTCAAGAACAACAATCAGATTTTCAGTGCATTAAGTAGTGAATTCCATGTAAACGACGAAAATAGCTGAAAATATCTGTACGAGCAAGTTGTGTGTGAACGAATAGAACAAACACGTTCGGGCACTGTCACACACTTTTGACTGGCGTATACAGTGCATCGCACATTGTCTGACGTGAAAATACGAAAATTCCATAGCGGACTCGACGCGCGAAAAAGGTTCTTTTACCATGTAATCTGCGTCCGGAGCTCTTTTTTAGTGAAACCGACGTGCGTTAGCCGCTGCTGTGACGGTCAAGGGTTGAATGCGTAATGGGATATAGTAGTGTACATGTTGCGATATGTCGTTAACGTATGTTAGCTCCTTTCCGTCGCTGAACTTGAAAAATGGCACTTTGAATTCGTCGTGTCGAGGGTGAGGAATTAAAGTGTCACTGACTAGATAGACAAGCGTTTTACACAATTGTATATTACGCTCTATCTATGTAGCGTTCATTACGGTTTTGTTCTTCAGGCTAAACAAAATTTATTATGTGTTGTTATGTTTCGCAATTATTCACTGGACGTAAATGTCTAAAGTTGTTAAGAATTTTATGTTTTATTCATGTGTATATATTTTTAGTGACTATTAACACATGTGGTGTGCGATTTATAATATATATATATATATATATATATATATATATATATATATTACCCCTTGATATATATATATATATATATATATATATATATATATATATATATTAGGGGGCCTAAATGTTTATTTTAATGATAAAAATATAAATCGAAATGAGAATCCAATTATAAGAGGGTATGGGAAAAATGCATTAGGTTAAACATATTTTAAAAAAACTTTGAAAGTGTTATACATATGCAAAATACAGTTCAATGAAGGAATATCTATGTATATCATGAATTAAATAATTCATGATATACCTAGATATTCCTTCATTGAATTGTTTTGACAACTTATTAACAATTCTAATAACCCATCCATGTTAAAGAGCTCCAATGAATAGTCTGATACTGAACTTTCGATGTCGTTTTTGGTGTTACATTTTTATATTAAAACATTTTGGAAGATTTGAAAAAAATAATAAACCAGTAATTTCGATGTATCTTACAGAATTCCTGAGTATCTTGTAGTGTTATACGATCTCTAAATAAATCTCAAGACAAAATATCTGTTTTCAATTCATTAAATATATGGATGGTTCTTTAAATAATTCTGAACTTAATATTGAAAGCTTTCAACATATAAATTTGTTATTAGAATAGATTCTAATAGCAAAAGCATTTAAGACTATAGATATAGTACATTCGCTTTTGTGAATTAATTTTGCATTCTCCACAAACTACACATATTTTTTATTTAGAACAGTGGTCTTCAAAACTATACTGACTCACGGAACACTTAATATTACATTTTTTTACGAAACCCCTATCATCACCAGAAAACTCAAGATGGGTACTCCACAAGTTTTAGAAATCAACCATTTTATATTACTAAATTTTATTATTTACATCTGATTGTGCAGAGTCGTAATGTGTACTCATAAATGCAGTTTTACTACATAATAGATATCAATACAGTTTTGCTGCATAATATAGTATTTATGGAAATAAAAGCAATTATTATAAATTAACTACCTTGAATTTTTAGCTTTTCAAGTTTTTCCTTCGAAAATTCTTTCAAATTTTGACTTTGATTCTCGGAATCCCTGAAGAGATTGTACGGAACCCCACAGTTCCGCGGAACACAGTTTGAAGAACACTGAATTAGAATATTCAACGATTAATCATTGAAAACTTTGATAACACCTGCGTATTTTGATAGCGATGTTGTAAACAACGGTGTGTATAAAAAATAGATTTTTTATAATTTAGCTTTCCGAGCAATCAGCAATAAATTGTGTGGCTTGTGGGCAACAAAACAATTATTGGTAAAAACATATTCGATGTGGATTTAAACTTTTTATATTTATCATTTGACTGTCTTACTTTTATAAAATTATGAAGTAGTAATGAGTATTAATTTTGCGTCATCAGTTATGATTTATTCAAAAAACATCCCTGCAGATTAGGTTTATAGTGAAGTGCAAATGTTTATTGGTTGTTAGCGAATGACTTCCGATAGAAATCATGAAACCCTCTGTCCAGGCTTAGATAGCTTAGTTTTTTTCTGAAGGTAACAAAATATAAGTTCCATAAGATAAAATTAACTTCATCAGTAACTTCAGAATACAGTTCCGATACTATGGCTAACGTCACTTTCCAAGTTAAATACTATTTATCTCATAAATCTCAAAAGTTTTTTTCAAAAATATTCCATTAACTTTTATTGATTATTTTAAACTGTTGCATATGCGCATTAAGATTATAATTCCATCATCTTCAGAGCTTCAAGATATAGAAATAAAAAAACTCTGAAAATAATTTTTTTTTCTATAATCTGATTCACTATTTAGAATATGCATCCATAATCTAATTAGAGCATCGTTTTAAAATCAACAAGGCATTTTAAATGGAAATTGCATTCGAAACTTTGAATATTCGAAACTAATTATAAGTAATTCTCACAATAATGATATTCTTTCCAAGAACTCAACTCAATTGTACTTTTATGTTGCAGAAGTTGTATTTTCACATTTTAAAAATAAAAAAATATAAAAAACGATCTGTATACTGATATTTTTATCATATTTTCAGGATTCAATTCGTGTCTAATTTTCCAGAATCCGATAAAAAGTAAGAATTTTATCTCACTTTAAAAAAATCCTCATATTTGTAAACAAACTGTCACATAGAAATAATATCTATAAAATATAGGATATATATATATACATAAAATTATAGACTGATAAGAAATATAAAAAAATGAAAGTAAATCAATATCAAGTACTATTGCATGTATATATATATATATATATATATATATATATATATATATATATATATAACATAACATAACATTTAGTGCATATTGATGTTAAATCATGTTATTCGAACTAGATTTACATTGTTAAACTCAGCGTTTGTGCTGAAAATCTAATACGACAACCCTGTAGTCGAGTTTCATGCGTATAAAGATCTTCCGTCTTTATATTGAGTATACCACGCGACACACCAAATGTTGCAATGATATCGTTTACATAATAGTTGTTCGTGTGTTCGCGACCACATGGTCCTAACGCGTCCTCGTATCGTCAAATCGACCTACAGATTAAGATATCGTATCAAACACGAGGTGAACCAAGTCGGATGATGCTCATGAATAATGTAGCTGTTTATATCATACACAGCATAAGTTGTTTTCCCTCCTTCATCAAAGAAAATGAGATTTTGTATCCTGTGCTCAGTCACCGGATATTATTTTTATATTGAAACATACATAAGCGTCTCTGATTATATTTATGTGACTTGCTTCTTCTTTTTTTAAAAAAGAAAAACCTATCTAGTTTGTTATATGAGATTACTGTAGATTACATACAATGTTACAGTGTTTATTAAAAATACAAATGCTTTAATATGACAGAGCTTTTATATTAAAATGATTTAAATTCTAGTAAATAAAAGTAGCAACAAATAATATTCCATCCAATAAAAAATGTAGATTTCCACAGTTGAAATATTTTTACTATATGATTTTTGTAACGTTTAAAGAAAATGAAATTTGGATATTTTTGATTTATAATATTTTATAAGTTTAAATAAGAATAAAAACAAAGAAAAATTTATAAATAAAATAATAAATTTCAAAAATTTTTGTCATTTGAAGGTATTATAATAATATACATTGTTACTATTAAATATTAAAATGTATAATTATTAAAAGATTGTATAAAAATAATTATAAACATAGAATCATTTTTCATATAATATATGACATAGTCAATTCATTAAACGTCACTTATTTGAAGAAGTACAAAAACATTTTTTTTTGTTATATGTTAACACTTTACCGACCAAACCCTATATTTAGGCTTTTTATCGGTAACGCTTATTGACCAGCAGTAAATTTATCGGATTTTTCTCTCCAGTGATTATCGACTAGAAGCATATTAATAGGCTTTTTGACACAGGATCTCCGTTAACAGGCGAATATTTGTTGTCAGTGATTATAGTCTGTTTTTTATTTCTTAGTCTGAGAATTTTGAATTTTGATTTCCTAAAAAGTATTTAGATAGTAGAACTAAACAATTTGCTTCAAATAATTTGAAAGTATTCTAGTAGTTTTCCGGAGAGTGATTGTAGTGATGACAGTGGTCTAGTTAGTCGAAAACGGCGTAAGGTTCTCAAAGTTATTTCAAAAATACCACTAATCAATTATTTCAAATTTAAACACATATATAAATCCATTTTTTATTATTTTCTAATTAATTACATATTCTCCATCATTATTCATGACCTTTTGCAGCTATTCTATAATTTTTTAATTCCTTTCTTATGAAAATCTGGTGGCTGTGATGAAACATATGATTCGAGGTCAACATGAACATCAATGATATTTAGAAACTTTTTAATTTTTAAAGAATGTCCCATAGATCTAAAAAAATGACAATATGATGGCGCAATATCTGCTGAACATGGTGGATGCAGTAAAAGTTCCCAATTAAGCTCAATTCTACCAAGAAATAGATCACTTCGTTACCTAGTCAATAATGATGTGCAAATTGTTTATCGCTGATCTTTGTTTGTATTCGACAATTGATTCTGAAACCAAACGTCTTGTCTTAATACCTTTCTGATTTCAGAAAAGTGTGTTTTCATTATCGACCAAGTGACCCTAAGTGGGTCAGCTATTTCTTGAACAATAAATCTTGGATCCGACTCAATTAGTGTTTTTAAAGCATCATTATCAAATTCAGCAGGTTCCTTCACCCTCACACCCATTTTGAACACTATCAGATAAGTCAAAATCAGCACTGAACAATTTTCTGAACAAATGTTTGTATTTATTGACATTCAAGCCGTCCCCGATCACATTTTTTTATAGCGGTGTTGCGTTAAATCCGACTGCGTTAAACCGATCGAAAATGAAACAACATGCAACAAACGTACGTGTTCTTAAGAATGTTTGTATTCTGCCATTTTCTTTTGGAATACTAAAAACCTTTTTTTGTTCTAAATAATAAATCCACAATCTGTTTTACAATATACAATAACAAAACCCGTCTTCACATGTCAGAGACTTAAGTTGAATTGAATCTAAATTACTTATTGAAAAATATTGATGACTTATGGGCACCCATAATAATTTTGATTCTATTAAAATTAAGAATAATTTAACATCAGAACGTCAATATAAATAAAATTTAAGTTTATTACAATCAAATAAAACATAATTTTACAGTGAGTACTTTTTTTTTATTTTTATTTTAGTAAAAGTTGTAGAGTTGTATTATTGAAAGTCCATGTTATCGCACGAAGAAAAAAATCGAGCCCGAACTAGCAGTGTAGCTGTGTTAAAATGAGTCGATTGGTAGTGTGTATTCACTTCATTTACGAGTGGTAGGTAAAATGTAAAATAATAATAAATAAGACATCGTTTTGCAAAATAAAAAAATTATTAACAATTCAATAAAGCGTCATTAATTTCAATAAAGCGTCGTTAAGTCATCAATAGCGAAATTTATAAAATTAAGTATTAAGTTTGTATTGCGAATTATTTGATTTAAAATAAAAATTTGAAAATTATGTAGTGTTTAAATAGATTAATAGTAATTAAATAGATATTACAGTTTTACAAAATAAAGGGTGACTCAACTTAGGCTTCCACACGAAAGTATTGAAAAAAACGTAAAAAATAAAAAAAAATCATGTTATTCCCCCTTTACTATTTTCGTTCAATTGTATTTTAGTATTAATGAACTAAAATACTAAATAAAAAATAACATGACTTTTCGTAACCCTTGCACCCTCTTTTAATACTTCCATGTGGAAGTCTAAATTGGATTACCCTATATAAAGGAATATTCAGACATAATTTACTTTGCCTTTTTTATTTTATGGATTTTTTTAACTATACTGCACTCTTTCGTACATTATTAACGTGATATACTTTTCATAAGACAGCTGAATAAATACAGGACAAAATATAATATTTTTATGTCTAAGACTAATGATTGAACTCTATTATCACTAATCCATAAAAGATATAATGGGAAGATCCACTTTGTGAACATAATTAGTATATAAAATTAAACAATTTATATTTCAAAATTTTGTACAAATTTAATTTGTTTTATAACATCTCCAATATTTAATTGTATGGATTTCATATTTTATAAATAATAAGATCCTTTTTTATAATAAAAAATATATTATTTAAATCTGAAAAAAGACAATGGGGTGTTAATGCCATTTTAATGAAAAATGGTTCATGTATAATATAAAAAATATACATTAACAAAAACGAGTAATTGTATTCAATGATCATTAACATTGATAAATAGAAGGTATATTCCATTTTATCATCAGAATGGCTTAAATTACTAAACATTTCTTGGCCATAGTGCGTGTTTATCTAAAACTGTTAATTCTTACTATACTGAAAATTCTTATAGAAAACTGAATTAATATTGTGATTTATTTGCAAGTGTACACACAGATATAACAATTTTTTGATTGGTGTGGCAGATAATAATATTAGGTCATGATACGTTAGGCTAGGAGATCATAAGTCAAGATAAATCGAGGTAGGTCAGAATATGTTTAGGTAGGATAGAATAATGAGTTATATTTTACTTGTATTAGGTGTACACATTAGTTCAGACTTTTTTTGTTGAAAATGAATATTATAGAAAGAAATTCTTAGAATTATAAAGTTGTATTACAAAAAATCTTATTAAAATAGTCATTATTATATTCTGTCTATATACTATTGAGCAAGCACACAATTAATCATTGTATACAATAATCGATCATTTTGTTCAAAGACAACAATTTCTTATATTATCTGTAAAGTTTGGTTATATAAAATTACATATTGAAGCGTACAAATTAATTGTAACTCACATATCTAAAAAGATTGTCAAAAAAGATTCTTTTCTTCAATTCATTGAACTGTGTACCATCAATTTCAATTTTTAGATTAAATATACGTTTTAAACTTATATAATCATCGTATCAAATAAATATTTTTTTGTTAAAGCCTTTTTCAAACGAATATTTAATAATAAAGTTCATCCAACTATAAAATTCTTCTAACAATTCATGATGTTTTTCAAGAATCGATTGTAACAAAGAGATGAAAATAGAAAAATGTACGTAGATGATTGGGATATTCAAAGAACTTTCATTAAAAAATCAGCATATATTTGTAAGATTTAAAAGTCAAATGACTAGTAGTTACATGAAACGATGTTGTGCAAAAAGCGATAGAATTCGTTAAGTAATTGAATATTTAGTGATTGAGAAAAATAGATTTTTTTCAATTAGAATTGTTACTGAATGACTTTGTTGTAAAAATATGTACTCAATTATAAAACTTTGAAACGCGTGTTGCTATAAATTAAAAAGAGATAAAGAAAATATATACTTCAGAATTAGAAACGAAGGAACGAATAAGTCGAGTTTAACATTGATATTGTTACATCTAATATTAACATATATATATATATATATATATATATATATATGAAAATAAATTAAATAATTTTTATCTAAAGTATAATAATATTTATATCTGTATTTCATAAATTTCATAAATTAATTTAAAATTAAGAAATAAGGAATAAATAGAAATTCAAATTCGTTTGTTTGCTTTCATCAAACATTTTCAAACGAAATTATATAACTGGAAAATGTACATGATTGCTCATTTTATTATTATTCGTATTTAATTATATGTTTAATTACATGTGGTTTGATATATTACACATTACATAAAACATGCTTTCATTGTTAATTGTTAATTCAGGGAAATTATAATTTAATTAATTTAATCAAATATTAGTATTATATTAATGAAAATTTTTAATGATAACATATTTTTACATAAAGTATATTATATATATATATATATATATATATATATATATATATATATATATTTGGTATGCAAATTAATTAAGTGATTTTATTATAGAAAATGAATGTTTACAGAAAAATGGAATAAATTTTAATACTCAAAATGTCCTCTAATGTTTTATATAACTTTGTTCTGTCTGTCGGATAACTGAAGAATCACAAGTCGAAAAAAGTAAGTACTTTGAGTCGATGAAGTCGTAATGCATTTTTGGACGTTTTTCACTGTTTTAACATTTTTTGCACGTTTTATGCGTCACAACATCTCCCCTAAAGTTAAACAAATCATTCTTGTAGTTTCGGTAGCATTTTTTGAACTGGAATGCGAAAAGAATGCAATTTTTAATATGTTGCTTTTCTGACGCCTTAGTGTTAACAACAGTTTTGTGAGGTTATATCAACTACTTGGTCGTGATATATGATGATAAACACAAAAAAAGAAAATAGTTTGGCATAAAATTTTTATGAGTATTTTAAATATAGTGTAAAAAGATATTTTTTAATAAATATTTACATATTTTTGACGTTAAACAAATTCCAATAATGCAGTTCTGCATAGACTAACCAGTTTAGATTGAAGAGTCATGTTGAAAATATATGACACTCGTTATTGTTTTTTAATACAGTTTATTGATTTAAACTAATATTGGAATGACAACCCTTATTATAGTTCTTAGGATAATATAAATTATGAAGCATGTAAGATTTTTTCCAAAATTATCTGATAATTTTCATAATTTTTATACAATTAATTTTTAAAACATATGTAAATATACCTCAATTAAAAGAAAATGAAAGATCTAAGCATACACAACATTAGAAAAGCACTTTATACCCGTAATAGAGAAAATAGCAGTGTTTATAACATTATAAGAAATATTTTTTAATCTAAACTTATCACAAAGTCAGAGTATACAATTATAGATGAGACCACAAATTAAATTTATTAGTATTATTCTGAGGAAATTTTATGAAATTTGCCTTTCATTTGTACTAAACGAAAAATTCGTATTTTTAGATGTGTTACTATATGAATGTTGTAATATACGAATGACGTGACTTTTCTGATAATATTGTTATTATTCGAATGTAAATAACCTGGCACTCAATATGTTAATAATGAAGTAAATGTTTGAATAATGTTTATTTTTAAAAAAAATATTTTAATACATTTTTTTATATAACTGATTAGTTTGTTTAGAAATATTTTAAAGAATAGAAAAAGTAGATTTCCTTTGAAAAGTAAAGCTGTATTATATTACCAGATAAAAATAATATTGTTTTATATTCAAAATGGAACGAAACAAGTCTCGAAACAATATTATTTACGTTGTAATTCTATCCGAAGTCAACAAATACTTGACCAATTTACGTCAATTTCATTCCATAGATATAAATAATCAGAACTTTTCCCATTAAACAAGTACGTTTTTGAATGAAACACATTGCGAACAACAATGTATAAAGTTAAAATTGAATACCTGTAAATATTTGTTAAATCAAGAACGTACTTAAATTAAGTGATTAAATTTGATATTTGAATAATTTCAATGATGAAGCGAAAGGAATATGAAGATAACTTACTCGGATTGTGCGAATTGAAAGTTTTTAGTAAATATAATTTTAATTAAGTTCGTTTTAAGATAAATTAAGACTGTCCTTACATCAAAGTTGATGTCAACTTTTTAAGTGATAGCATAACATTAAGGAAAAAGGATAATGTATTCACCCTTTAAAAAATGTAAATTACAAATTAAATATGTACATAATCGTGAACTTTCCGTAAGTGACTGCTCAAATGACCTTGTTACGTTGAATTAATTGTCACTTTACGACTTGAAGAACCTGTAAGTTGTGTTTATTGTTTTGGGGTTGAATCTGTACAGTCGACTGGCAGTCCACTTTACTTAACGTTTCGTTTACTTTAGAAATAATTGAAATCGTCGCGAGAAGTTTCTATTCTCACTTTGAAACAAATTAATTTTTTGATTTAGTTAACGGTGTATATTTAATATTCCTTTATCCACCATTATAAGAGACGTGTTTGTTGCAAATAATGTTGTTTGAGATGTCGAAATGTTTATTTTTAAAAAGTTTGCCTTTTTTGCTAATACAATGAAATATAAATAAGCGAACAGAAACGGATTCGATTCATCGAATGCGTTGTTCAACTGACAGTTGCGAAATTTATGGGCGGAACACAAGACAAAGTTTCAGTCAAATAAATATGTGCAAATAACGGATACATTCACATACACAGAATACATGTATGTGCACAGTTGAATACAATAAAACTTTATTGATATGACATAGTTTTACAATCATGTCTTATATGATTATGGTACAATGCATTTATTGAGTTGCCTATTTACACTAAATATTATTTTCTTTTAAAAGAGTGGTGAAGTTTATGTCTATATGGGGTGTTTTATTTTACTGTTCATAGGGATCTTTACTAAGAAAAAAAATATTTAAAAACCTAGCTTGAAGTACATAAAATGTATCTAGAACTTACTTGAATCTAACTTAACTACCTAACCTAGGAAGTGTTTGTTGCTGTTTTTTTGGTCGTACGAAACGATGTCTTATTTATTGATATTTTATTGCGTGTTTTTTTATCAGCACTACCATTTGTCACAACATTTGCACGTAATTACCTGTTAACGAGTGCCTGATATTGCTTAATTGGAAGCTAAAGAATGGGAGGGGGAGAGGAACAAATGCAAAGGAGTTGTTGGTTGTAAAATTTGATATCGTGTTGGTATATTATTTGACGTGCTCTCTTGGAGCAGTTTGTATTTGGCTTGTTTATTTCGTTAATTAGTCGATTGGGGAGAGTTGTCGATGTGTCTTTTCCTTAGTCTGGTTATGAATTTGTCTAAGGTCGATAAGATGGCAGAGGTCTTCGATGGAAGTGTGAGACTGGTGGGATGAGGACACTAGCATGAGTGCTTTGTTTTGATTGGTCTGGAATCGTTTGAAATATTTTTTCCGAGTAGTAAACCATACTGGAGACCTTGTAAACGTGGGTTTGTAGGTTTGGATGTAAGAATACGTCTCATTGTCAAGAGTGATGCTAAGGCTTTATAATTTTTATTTTCGTATCGAAAAATGATTTGTATATTAGTTTTTATATAGTCTGCAAAACGTTTTCCATAAGAGTTTTTTGTTTAATTACATAAATTAAAATAAATATATATTATTAAATTTGAACCTATAGAGAATATGACAAAATTTAAAATTAATTTCATATTTCAATATAATGTAATTCAAGAATAAAAAGGGATTTTTTAGATTATCAAAAAATATATTTATTATAAAATATTAAATGAAATAGTCTAAAGAACTGATAAATAATAAATAGTGGGACTATCATTACACTTTTACAAACAGCAAGTTTAAGCCTTTCTTGCAAAATAAATATTTTTAAAATCAAAAATCATTGTTTTTATATGATGCTCTATGAAATAAATAAAATATTTTACTTATATTGTGACGATCTGAATAAATCCCCACATTGTGATAATTTAGTTACAGCTATAAGCAGTAGCGCACACAGGAGAGGGCGAAGGGACTTGGCATCCCATAAAGACAAAAGGAAAAGAATACTAGAAAACAAAACAAAATCATCATGGGAAATGTTTCCTTTACAACTGTATACCTAAAGGTGACTGGAGTATTGCGTGGGCCACGACAATGGAAGCCTTCGCAGATACACTGATAATCGAAGCAAGCTAAAACTTGCACGCGTAGATAAGAAACGATGCCGTAACCAACTGTATTTCTTGGAAGTGAAACAATCGAGTACAACTCAGTCATTCACAACACTTTTTTAATGACTTTCGTATTGCCGACGTTTCAGATGCTTAGTTATAGGTCGTATGTAATGACAATAATTCTAATATTGACATTAAAAAGCCAAGGACTGCATCATAACAAACATTAAAGTCCAATGTTCCATTTGATTGTGTAGAAGAGTATTTCAGAAGAACTACATTCATTCCATTTATTGACCAAATATTGACTCAACTTTATAAACTTTTCATTGGGCACCGAAACATTTTGAAATATTTTTTTATTCTTCTACCAAATATGGAACATGCTCCAACAGAAAGTGCAATAGAAGATTTTCGTCAGTTGTGTAAATTTTATACCCGTGATTTGTCTTTTACAAATCCAGAAATTTTGAACGCCGAATTCAATTTGTGGTAAAAAAAATTTGAAAAACCGTTTGCAACAGCGCCATGCAAAAATGTCATTGATGCAGTTTCGAAGCGTGACAAAATGATATATCCTAATATCTATAACTTATTAAAAATATTTGCAACGCTTTCGGTAACAACATGCATCAGTGAAAGGTATTTTCTACCTTATGCCTTTTAAAAACCTATTTAAGATCTATAATGACACAATTACGATCGAACGGACAGGCTTTACTATATATACAAAAAGAGATTAATGTAAACACGACTGAAGTAATTCAAGAGAACTGTAAAAAGAAAATAAAACTGGATTTTATTCCTCAAATAATTTTTTATAATCACCTAATGAATTTTATTGGATTTATATCTTTTATCCGTTCAACTTGGCTCCTCGAAGATAAATCCTGAGTGCGCCACTGGCTATAAGAGAGAAGATTCTCACATAGATGTAAATGAGAGCATGAATAAATATTTTGGTAATAATTATTGAGTTGAAAAATATTTTATAAGTATATAGCGTTTTATTAGAAGTGTGTAGGAGTGAATCATATAAATAAAGGTAAATACGTGCTTGAGTGTTTATGTTGTAACTCTAAAACCAAACAACCTAGAATTCGTCATATGTATTTAGAAAAGCATCAGGGAGTGCACCTCGGGCGTGATACTTATTATATAAAGGATTGTTGTTAAACAACTTTCTCTCTTAAAGCACGAAAAACTAAATTAAATCGATATAGAGAATTCATTTTTTATATTTAAGATATGAACACAGTTCTTTGTAAAAAGAAATATTTTTTTTATTTTCAAAAATTAAATTCGAATACCACTTGACAGCGTCGAAACATAAATAAAAAAACTTATGGTTATAGTATAAACTCTAGATAAGATTGAGAAATTTGCAATTTATTACAAAATTCGATTAAACTAGTTTTATTTTTCATCAAACTACATTGAAGGTATCTTTTCCAGCATATTTCTACTTTGAACTTATTTATATTTTTTATTGGATATTGTATTATAGAAATATAGTTTTAACTGACAGGTATACTCTTGAGAATCATATTTAATGAAAATTTAATATGTAATTTTAACATAATGGAATTATATCTTTTGATATACATAAAAAGTAATTCTTTGTAAATCATTTATTAATTTTTAAATTTTATTTAGTTAAAGTGTATACAAAATTTGTATTTTGAGCGAAGTTAACATAAATTGTTCGAATAACATAACGTGAAATTTATATATATTTTTTTTTAAATTCCGAATTTGTTTCACAACGAATCTTTGTAAATACCAATTTTTTCAGCGTTATAATATTTACACCGAATCACATTTAACACAGCACATTAAAACATTACAATAATGAGTTATGTCGTAAAATTAATTTGTAATTTAATACTCCACACTGAATTTTGTTACAAGTATCGTTCGTATGAAAATATACGTTAATTATTTCAGTATTGCGTAAAATAAAAACAGTTTGGCGCACAGGAAACGAAAAGCTTCGCGTTTATAATGAAGCTTACTTCTAACTAGTACTACATCTACGTCAATGTATATTAAAAACGTATTTACAGCGCTGTCGTATAAGTTTGTACCATGGGACGACTTTATAAATTGTAATATACATTCAGGTGGAACAAAAGTGAATAAAGTTTGATGTATGGCTGGAAGTTAAGTTCACTTAAAATTTTACGCCCCGGTGCTTTATTTAAAATTGTTGACTTACGCATAAATAATGTTGTTTCTTCTTGAATATTTTATGGAAGTTTAACATTAAAATACATTTAGTACGGTAGTTAAACGGACATAGATGTAACGTGTGTGGAAATTTTTGTTTGACATGCTTTTTGTTCGTATTTGAAATATGTTTGTATGGAAAACAAATGTCAAAGAAAAGTCAACGAAAAACCTACGTACAGACAGGTTTATATATATATATATATATATATATATATATATATATACGAGATATATATATATATATATATATATATATATATATATATATATTCTTGTTATGTTTGTACGTGAACATTAAAAAAGCAAATGAAATATTTTAACTAAAATGTTTACTTCAAATAATTGTGTTTGCTAAACAAAAATATTAAATGGTTAAATTTATTATTTCATAAATTACTGTAGTACACATTATTAAGATATTTTTTATAATTTCTTACAAAATTAATACTTTTTTAAATAAAGCATTGCAAGGAAATCTTTATTAACAATTTAGTAAATGAGAAATGATGTTTTCACGATATATACTAAACTATTTTAAACAGTTTTTTTAAATAATAAAAATTCTAATTAAAGCAACAAATATAAAACAATTTAATAAGACTTATATGCTCTTCATGTACATACTTTACATTTTAAATATACTATACTTTTTTTGTACATAAATAAAAAGGCAAAAAAATAACTAAAATATGTAAATAAAAGAACCTAAAATATTTTTTACTTTTACTTATTTATAGATGATTTAAATTTGAAAATTTGGGGTTATTTTTATTTTCTATTTCAATATTTTAATTATATAAAATGGTATATTCTTATTCCAGAATTGGTCAATCGGAAGGGTATCGTTTTCCACCAAGACAACGTTATATCTCACGTTTCTTTACAGATCCAGCAGAAATTTGTGAAATTTGACTGGGACGTCCTAACTCACCTGCCATATTCACCCAATTTTGTACTTTCTGAATACTATTTATTTCGGTCCCTACAGAATTCTCTTAATGGAAAAAACTTTACTGCCATGGAAGTCTTCATAAAATATTTGGATTAATTCATCGCTAAGAAAGATGCCAAGATTTGGGAGGACGGAAATATGAAACTAAGTGAAAGATGATTGATCAGAATGGCATATCTGTATTAGAATAAATATATGTACAAATAAGTAAACATTGTCTTTGAATTTCGTCTTAAAAACGCTACGATCTTTTGTTCTAATCTAATAAAGGAAACACAAGCAATAATACTTTGATATTATTTTTAACTTAATTTTCCTTTTATAGAAAATAAGAACAATTTACAAACGATGTTCTTTTATAACGATTTATTAACATTTACTTAAGACATAACAATATCCTCTCATTTGGTGTACTCAATAACTTGCTCATAATAGAAGATAAAGTTACATTTTAACTGAGTTAAAATCTGTAATAATAGTTTGAAGAAAAGACAGGTAATGACATATTCATTTGTAGAATTGAATTTAACTAAGCATTGAACACTAAATTTTTTATAATAGTGTATTTCACATGCATTGAAAAAAATTGAATAAGTAATTAAAAAAACAGTTAGAGATAAATCAAAAATTGAAACAGATGATGCAAGTCAGGAGAATATGGCATACAATAGACATTTTTTAGAAATACTGGAAAATTATTAAATTTCATCTTTAAAATCAGAAGTTCTTAAAGCAATAATGTATAAAATTCTTAGGTTGCAAGATTAGAATGGAAAAAAATATTTTTAGAAAAAATCATCCAAAACAATCAAATTTAATTATCACTTGAGTGATAAAGCTGAAAAATACGGATTATTTCTTAATAATTTGTTGTTTAGTGATGTAGTAACATTCCAAATTAGCAATTAAGTCAATAGATATAATTTATGTATTTGAAAAAATACAATATAAGAAATGGGACAATATTTCAAGGACTACTTTGAAGAAAATGGGGAGTCTAGGACGATTATAAGACAATAGTAAGACATACACAATTGACCAGATCATTTTTGCAGGAACAGATTTTTGAAATGAGAGCCATTTTAGAAAAGGTAGATTAGCCTTATACTTGAATAAAGATATTTAAAATATATGAGTATAAATAATATATTGTTCTTAACATCATTCCTGAACGAGTTTATCTAGATTCTTAACATATGGGGTGTGACATTCCTCACGAGGTGCAAAGGGGTTAGTGGGGAGATGTGACTTTCGGTTATAATTTTTTTTAATTGCTTTTTTAGAATTTAGTTTAGTTTGTACTCAGCATTTGTGGTCTCATTTATCAGAAGCAGCTACAAGTATCTTATTAAATGACATGAGGACCTTAAGTGACTTCATAATCATGATGAAAGACAATAAGATTTTTTGAAGAACAACATTTTCTTTACTATTTCTATGTATCTGAAGATGTTAAAATAAAACTTCAACGCTAGTTTGTAATTTATCCATTATTAATTGCTTTCGGAAAGAAAGGGATGTGTGAATTTTACTTTCGGGAGAGGTGCTAGACTAAAAAGGTTACGAGCCCCTGTTCTAGAGGAACTATTAGAGTAAGTATATCAAATCTATAGAAAACAAGGTCTCTGAAATAATGCTCAGTGAACTATTGCAGAGAAGACATTACAAAATTGTTATTTATTTATGAAAGCTTTGCTTACGAGAATATTATTATATTAGACATAGCTGGATAATTATTGTATAATACATACGATTAGAGAAATAATAAACTTAAATATATTCTAGTATATTGTCTAGTATTCCAGAATACGTATGGTTATAAATAATAGTCTTAATATATCAGTTAATTCTAAGAAACATTATTATTTTTTAAGGTTTGAAATGTAATCATTTTTTATTATTTTCTGAAAAAATCTGAATATTCACTTCACCAACTCCAATTATGCATCGATTAATTTCATAAACGCTGTTAGGTAGAATATGTTTTTAATAAAATTTTTATCACTAATTTATTTGTTGCTATTAACTTTCTAAAAAAAAGTTAAAAACTAGTATCAGACTTAGTGTGTTGAAAATGATTGATATTATTTTTTTATATTGAGTATAGATGATCTGCAAATGCATTTAATTTTAAATTTTGTTAAGGAATACATATATGTTATATATATATATAAAATTCTAACATAAAGAAAAAATCTAAACTGAAACTTAAAATCATCAATTACTTGATTAAATAAGATAAGACTTTTATAAAAAAAAAATATATAAAATTGTTGCGCTTGAGACACACTCAAATCTTTACAGACCACGTAAGTTCCATTCAGAGTATACTTTGAAAAGAGATAAAGCTCTACAGAATGTGTTCTAGACCGGATGACTTCTGACGACGCGATAACCGTAGAGTATGGTGCAATTACATCGCAACGATAAATATCTCGGCAGTAAAAACACGTCTAAGCGTTGACTCAATTATTAAACATATCGATAAGAGAACGTCTGCTCGACATTTCATTAAAATCTCAATACATTTAGAAAACGGTGCATGTGATTCGACACGAATTTCGTTACATTTAAGTGTAACTAAAAATAGAGATTACACTGAACATCAAAATGTTAACAAATCTAAAATTGAATGCTAAATTACAAAATATATATTAAAAGGATACGTAATAAAGATTAAGGATTATTAAGAATTACATATTTGAAATAAAATAATATTAAGTTATACAAAAATATAATATATTTGAAATTACTTATTAAAGCATGTAAAAATATATATTTCGTACTTAACAAAATTAAAGATGATAATTTTTTAAAAGAAATCAATTGTATATAAAATACTTTAATTTGTACTTTTAAAAAATATTTAAAGTACATTTTATTCAAAAAATTATAAATCTTTTATTAACTATTGTTTTAAAAATAATTAAATAAAAATATTAATATTTTTTTTACAAAAGCATTAAGAACTTAATTTTACACATTACATAAATATCAATAATAATAACCAATAGTATATAAAAGTTATTAAATAAAAGTGTTGAATTTAATTCATATAAAAAATATATTAAATCAGTATTGTAACGTTAGAGATATTAAAAATATTTTTATAATACGATAAAAATGGATATAAAATATTTAATTTCGATCATAAATCCACATATAAACTCACACATATTACGTGTCTGAGTTCATATATATATATATATATATATATATATATATATATATATATATATATATATATGTGTGATGGAAATATGTAGAAAGGTAACATATATCGTTCGATGTTATTAATGAAGAAATGTATAGGTGCGCACGGGAATGTTTTATTGTGCATTTTATGAAACAAATTACGAAACATATTTCAATGTAACGTAGACGCATTTGTACCTGTCCTACAAGTTATACGTATTGACAAAATTTAAATTGGCTATTTATCAGGCTCAAATGACGGCTCTTATTTATGCTGAAGGAACGTTTTCGAGCGAAATTTTAAAACGAAAGATTAATTTACTCTACATTTTTATATAATTTTTTCAACGGAGAAAAATTGAAAGATAATCTTCAAAGAAATCCCTTTTTTCAAATGAAAAGAGGTTTTTTAAGATATTCACAGCCATGCTCAAACATTAATTCTTATATATATATATATATATATATATATATATATATATATATGTATATATATATATATATATATATATATATATATATATATATATATGTGTGTGTGTGTGTGTGTGTGATATGTTTGTACTTACATTTTCAAATTGATTTAAAATAAATGTTTAAAAATAAATAAAAATGAACACTTGCAGGTAAAGTTAATAAATAAATATGAAAAATAAACTTGTAAAATCTCTTATTTGAATAATTTGGCAACCAAGCTAAAATGGAAGCTTGGTAACTTTTTTTATTAAGGAGTTATTTTTCAATACAAAATAAAATTTTATACAAAACTAACCTGAAATTCATCATTTATATTCCGTAAATGTATTCATTATCTCACTCTTAAAGTTTTAATTTATAATCAATTTTAATTCAGTAAATTATAGAGAATAAAATATTATAAGCAGAAAAATAATATCAGAAGATCAAAAATGGATAAATATTATCACATAAATAAATTAAAGAAAATTTAAAAAAATGGTAAAAATATATATTTAAAAACATAAAATATTTATATATTTTTTTAGTTCTCTTCAATGAATGTGTTTTTAGATATGATCAGTAGAAAAAAAATAATTCTGGGGCATGAATTACTTACAACACATACATTAAATCCTATTTTACTTAAAATATCCAGAGAAATAAAAATTATTTTTAAATTAAATTTAAATTCTTACATTAATATCAATATAAAATAAACTTTCAGTTTTATAAAGATTAATCTAAAACTTTATTATGTGAAAATTCATAAACATATAAAAATTAAGGTTATTAGTTAAAATATGTAAAAAGGATATGCAATAAATACATAATAATATAAAATTACAGAGATTAATCATGTTGAACACATATATTCAGTTGATTTTTTTTTGATAATATAACAAAAGCCCTTTAAAAAATTATGAAATAATATAAAGTAGTTAATTATTATTTTATATACAAAATAGTATAAAATATTTCATTAAATGGAAACCTAAAACGTTTTTTATATTATTTTTCATCTTTTAATAGGCATATATACCAAACAATCGTAAGTTTTCTGTAAATTTATTAAATTTGTTCTATATCTTGTATAGATAATAATACTGAAGATAAGAATTATCATTTTTTTCAAATGTCGCGAAAATCTTTGCATAAACTATCAAAAACTAACGATCCATCAATAAAAAAAGTAGGACAGTAAAAACTTACCTCCAATTGTTATCAATAAACAATACAACACTTTCGAACTTATTAAATAAGTTTATTGTAATATACTTAAACACAAAATTTGACACTTTATTGATAGTCATCTGAATGATACATGAGTTATGAACATTTTGTATCGATTGTCAAATTTTATCTCAATTGTTTTTTTTAAAATCACAATTTTATAGACTCGAGCACTATCTCATGGAAGTTGTACAAACTAATTGTTTATCATTAAATAAATCGATATGTGTATATATACATGATATGTACATATATATATATATATATATATATATATATACATATATTATATATATATATATATATATATATACATGCATATGTACATATATATATAGACATGTATATATATATATATATATATACAATCATATATAAGCCAAAAAAGTAAGTTAACACTGTCTTGCAATAAAATTTTCTCTTGTAATTATTTTTATTACATTTATTTCTTTTTAAGGGTCTCTAATTGTGTTACGTGTACTAAATGAATCAATGTATATTTAAGCGATGTATAAAAAAACTATACGATACGATATTGCCAATTTTATTAATTTTAATTAAAATATATTTAATCATAAAATTTTTTTTTCATATACTTTGATTTCTAGCCAGATTCATTATTTTTAAGCAACATAGCAAGTTCAGTGATTCATAAAGATATCTTTTATATAAACTGAATTATAAATAAAAATGTTGTTTAAAAGTAGTATTTTTTATATATTTAAATATGAAAAAAATTTGTTCAATATAACTTTGTTCTCAGTTGAAATAGATATAGTTTTTGATTTTAATTATTATTCTTCAGAGTGATATTAAAATATAACTTTCATTTAAAAACATTTACTTGTTTGATAATTTTTTCAAGAGAAATTATTAATTAATGATCTAATAGTTTCAGCAAATCTATACAATGTTATTTATTTATTTTTATATCAAGAAATTCAAATATTTTGCATTTTCAACTAGATAAAGGTACAGTATAGTAATGTCCCTCAAATAATATCAATGAAATAAACTTGGTTATGCATATATATATATATATATATATATATATATATATATATATGTATGTATATTGAGAGAGAGAGAGAGGGAGACAAATAAAAAGATAATTAAATAGAGAGATTGATAGATACATTGATATATGTTATTGATATAGACAAATATGACAGCTATTTTTTTTGAATTGTCTTTCAGCTACAGTTGATTATTTCTATAATTATCATACAGGCAAAGATCTCATATTCAGTAGTTGATTTTCCTTAACTTGTATTTATAAATTAATATTAGACATAGCTTAATTATATTATTTAATGTAAAAATACTTGAAACTTGACATATATTCCATATTTATTTAAAATTAAAAAGTAAACATACATTAAAAATTTAAATATTTTCAAAGTCTACATTTAATTTTTTAAGGTATAATTTAATTTAAAATGCCTAATTGCACGTTTTAATTTAGAAATTTATTTTTAAATTTAATGTACATACTGATTTTTAAAGAAGATATATTTTTTGATAAAAGGAAAAAATTGTAAACTTAAATAAAAAAATCTGAAATATTTCATTTCTGAAGCATTTCTATTCGGATTTTTTTATTTTATAAGAATATCAAAATAGTATTGAACTAAATATATTTCGTTAGATATTTTTAATGTCATGAAAAATTATATATATATATATATATATATACTCAATTCTCTCCATGTTCAAGTGTAGAGAACTTTGTATTGAAGGGACGAATTAAAGTTGATGTAATGTCTAAATCCCAAAAAGAGAGTTGCAAATCCCTTCAAAAAGAAAACAACATAAACATAAATTATAGGATAAGAGGTTCATTAAAGGGGCACATTTTTTATGTGCACACCTTTTCTCCAAAGATTACATGAGCAAATTTCTAAATGTGGTTCTGTCATCGTACTTTTTCTCTTCATTGCGACCACTACTATGTCTCTAGGGCTCCACTGGCAGTGTTGTTTGCCCAACAGTTATCCCTTCAATTTATATGACCACTTCACTGTTATTTACAATAGGTTCTTATTATATCTTCTTTCTACAAACACAGTGATTTTTTTTTATCCGTTTGAGTAAATCTTAGTTGAAATGTTTCTTTTGTAACGAGATCCTTTTTTTAAAAAAAATATCAAAATATCGTTTTCTTGTATTTTATAAAGGACATATTTATTTTTAGTAAAAAAGGATTATATCTTAAGATACATATAGCATGTTAAAATATTTAAAAACTGTCGTACTGATATGGGACTTACATTTATAGTAAGATTTGAAGAGATACTTAAATATTATTTAGCTTAAATGTGTACCAATTTTTAAACACAATTAAGAAAGTACGATTTAGACAGTTTTAATATATAGTATTTTTAATGTTTAACCAATTTAGGGTTATATATATATTCACATTAAAAATATGTCGTGAGGTTGATCTAAACTTTTATCAATTGATAAACAACAACATATATTAACAAATATAAAAAAAGAATTAAAAAATTCCCTATACAAAATGTCAAATTAAATTTTTTTTATAAAAAATGAAGTATCTAATATAACTCAAAATATATAAAATAATAAAAAAGATATAAATTACTTTTCTCATTTTTTTATTCATTTTAAAAGCAGCATTAATAAAATTATGTATTTTTGAACAGATGCAGTTGATTAATCAACGAAGTTCTTCAAAATTTAATTCTAAATAGGCTTGCCTTTTAAAACTATCTGATAATAATATTGATAAGAAATAGAATCTTTTTCTTCATATTGATGTTTTGGAAAGAATATAGATTTTATAAGGAATAAAAGTTTTTTTCGCCAATGAATCTACGATTTTGTATTTTTATAACAGTTATAACTGTGACTATTTTTGAAAAAAAAAATATCCATTAAAATATAATGCATTTTTTTAAAAATTTAAACAGTAGAAAAAACAACATGCCACGAGTTAAAATTAATATAACAAAATCAGTTAAATATTTGGTAAATAAAATTTCGTTTTAAATTTAACAATTATAAAATATTATATACTGTTAATTATAATAAGTTTAAAAAAATCAATGAAATATTTTTAATTACTGAATTATTACTTATATAAAATTAGTTTTGAATTTAAAGAAGAGATATAAAAAAACATAGATATTTTCATACATGATTATTATAATGAAATATTTCAGATTCATAAATGAATTATTTTCCCATTCCATAAATGTATCAATTTTTTTTGATCAAAAATGCACAAAAAATTATTAATCATTTCTGATTATTACTTATGAATTTTTTTATGTCAATGCTTTATTATCATCAGAACATTAAGACATAGAAAAGTCTAATGTTTTAAATTGAAACCTTCTTATATATTAATCTGTATTTTTTATACATGGTTATTTTTCTATATCCCATTTTGAACTTCTTTTTTGTTTTTATTATTAATGTCATATTACTATTAGTCCTCTTTTTTGTTACATTCATTTATCTTTATAGACATTTTTTTATCACTAACTAGTTTTAGGCACATACCGAGCAAAGTAGATATTTATAAAGAATTGTTTTCTTTGCTTGATTGGTAATAAGCCACATTTTTTTAAATACCCTAAATGTACTTTTCCTACGCATCTTCAAATATATTTTTTTTACATTTCAACTGAAATTATTATCATTTTAATTAAATATTTGTATTAAAGAAAGTGCAAAGTGTGTTTTTATATTAAATAATGTGATAAATATACTTATATTGTTCTAGTTCGAGTATAGGTTTAATTAGAATTTTACATCCTCTAATTTAATATACTTTCCCATTTTTAATATAAGTTACTGTCATATTATTAAAGTTTTATAGAAAAAATAATATTTAGTTGAAATTTATCTCTTCATTGCAAAAGAAAGAATTCATTTCAATTTTAAAAGAAAATTTATGGAGGTTAAAAATTTAAAATCATTAAATGTCGTAATCATTGATGATGAACTTTAAATACTATTCTTAACAATTTTCAGATTAATTTTTGTGATTTCCATGATATAATATGCAATTTATAGAGGAAATACTATAAGTATTTAAGGCAAAGAAATGTCTATTGTATTTGAAATATATTTTTTTATAATACAGCAATGTTATATAAGATACAAGATACTATATATGTGTATATATATATATATATATACGTATATTCGAACATGAGTATATAAAGTTGGTTGAAGTAACATCGAAATTCAGAAATAAATATATTTTTATCAAAAAATCCATTCCTTTACAAAGCATGTCTGCAGTATCGATACAAAAGACGTCTTGTTTTCATCGTCCCAGTGCAAAAAAACAATCAATTGAAATAAATATCACGATTTCAATTCTCGATCGACACAATATTGTTCGTCCAGTGTCTTCAATGGTACGTCGTCAGTTGAATTTTTTTTTGCGTAAACTTCCTCCTCACTTTACTATGACAATCATCCAATTGTGTAGTAGCTGCTCTGACAATTTTTCCCATCACCCGTTTTACTTACCGCGCGGCTAGATTGTTTCGTATAGTTTGAGACGCGGGAAAAGGAAAATTGTGTTTCGTAGTCGACAACGAGCCGAACTACTTGACTGTGGCGTACGATACATATAGATGATTTTTCCACAACGGGTTTCCAATCACTGTTACGGCAGGTCCGGATTTAGATACACATTCGATTAAATGTGTTACAACATCCGTAAACGAACCGAAAAACATTTTTACAACGCATTTTATTTCAATCCGAACAAATTAGATACAAATATATTATTCCTACTAAAAAAATCTACATAAGTAGTACAGTTATTGAAAAAAATATAAGATTGGTAGAAAATTAATTCAAACATTTTTTAATTTAAGTGGTTTTAATTAGTCCAGAACTATTGGATGACTAACACCTAACTTTTGTGCAAGCTCTCGAATTGTTGTGCGTGGTACTCACACAACCAGAACCTTCAGATAGTCGTTATAACTGAAGAAGAAAGCCGGCGATCTTCATCTTCAAGGCTCATCCTCTCGTACCCAACACGAAATTTTTGAAACCATCATTGCACTGTACGTCTCTTAACAGTACTCACACCAAAATAGTCGTTTAGTTTACGAGCATTTTATGCTGCTATACCACTGGTTTTGAACTCATATAAATAAAGTTGATCTTATTTTCTTCTTTTCCGTCTTTAATTCATTAGCCCAATTTGAACTAAATTAATAATAAAACCAAAGTGGGTGTTACTAAATTATAGACCAAAAAATGCACTTTAAAATGATATTAATATAGACATGATGAAATGATATTTTAATTAAAAAAAGTTAAAGTTAGGATATATCTAAATATGTGTGAGTAAAGAGCCTAATTAGGTTCAGTAAGCACTGTAGATCCAAATATAATTAACTCGTTATAAATGTTACTCTTTATACCAGTGGCATGTAAACTCAATTTTATCTTTTTAATGTTTCTATTATCTTTTTCTAAATAAATTACAATAGTATTATCAAAATTGTATTAGAAATGTTAAATGGCCCTAAGAAATGATAAATGACAAGTATATATGAAATTGAAAAAGAAATACTCGAAAATTTGCAGAATAAATTCAAAAATATTTATTATTTTATATAAACAGACATTGCCACCTTCAGTAAACACATTTTTTTTTCAAATAACGATAATATGGACAGGCTAGTGACAGTTTATATTTATTAATATGCACAACAGTTATCATCCATTTCTTGTAAACATATCTTTTGCTGGTAATTCAAAAAAATATTACTTTTAGAGAAAATCACATTTGTTTGTCATATCCGTGAAACAAACATGCTGTAAGGAAAATAATTTTTATATGGATATATACATGAAATAAAATTTATATACAATTTATCTCGCTATAGTGATAAACTGGTCATATTCTTACTTTCTTGAACAAAGTAAGACTATATATATATATATATATATATATGTATATACGAGTATATATTATACTACCAGTCTACTTACGGCAGCATGGGTGCTTAGTGCCAAAATCATCCAAAGCTTCCAAACAACACAGAAAAGCATGGAAAGATGCATGATAGAAATAACAAGAGATAGGAAAAGAATAGAATGGATACGAAAATAAATAGGAGTCACAGGTGTAATAAGTAGAGTAAAGAGTCTGAAATGGAAATGTGCGGGACATGTTGCAAGAAGAGAAGACAACCGATGGACAATAGAAATTATTACCTGGGAATCATGGAAAATAAAAAGACCAAGAAAGAGACCAACATACAGATGAGATAAGGAAATTAATTTTTTTATTGGAAATCAGTGGTAAAGAGAGGATTTCAATCGTACAAAATGGAAAATCATGGGACACCTTTATCCAGCAGTGGATTGATAGAGGCTACTGCTGCTGCTGCTGATAAGATTGATTGATATATATATATATATATATATATATACGCAGACTTAAAATGAGCAATTATTAATTTATAAATTTCTTAATATAAATCAGAAAATTCTGGAATTTAACATATTATAAATGTCATTTGAACTACTCACACACTTACTGTTATTACTGTGAAATGTATGCCATATTTAGTTAAATTGTTATATCTCAGAAGCATTTAAGTTATGTTTTATGCAATAATTTTTTATTGAAGCTGAATTTACGTATTAATCACGAAACGTTTGCAAGAATATTAAGATATTTGAGGATAATACAAGTTACGAAATTGCTTGTAATATATAACCTCAAACATAATTATCGGCTTGAAAATAATTCTATGATTAATTAAATATTGAGTAATTCTATACGAATAATCAACATAATTTATTCGGTATGATTAATTGAATGATTCGATTCTGCTACAAATTAAAGGAATTTTTGAAATTTATGAAGAAGCTTAAAATGAAGTTCACAATAAACTAAGTAGTTTTTTTATTTACATTATAAAACAGTAAAAAAAGTATGTATTGTAATAGAAACCGTTCATTTATTACAAGTTGTAAGTATTTCAGAGACTATAACTAAAATTATTTATTTCTAAATGTTTGATCGTTAATTATTTATAAGTATCTTTTTATTATCGTATATAACTTCATTATACTATATTAGAAAAATTAGAATAATTGTAATATCGTGAAAATAATTAACAATTTATAAATAAAATGTTGCAGTTAGAAAATCTGAAATATTTTATAAAAATGATAAGAAATATTATATTATTTAAATAATATATATAGTAGTTGTAAAATTCTAAAACTTAACTTCAATATCGTAAATTTTAAATTGCTTTTCCTTGTTAAATTGGCCTTTGTCGGTATTATGATTGGTTCAGAACATCTAAGACGTTTGAAATTCACATGCACATATTCTCTTTTACTCAGTTTTAAATTATCTTAGCTGTTTTTTTTTTACATATTCACTTTGCGTTATGTCGAACTACAACGATCGTACTGTACGAACATAATTTTAATAACTTTATCCTACTAGCAGTTTCCTCTAAGAGTCGTAAACTATTTACTAGTTTAATAAGATTTTTCTCTTTAAGCTATTTGTAATATGGAGCAGCGAGTTCTGTAATAGCGAAATGCTTGGACTCCAAGTACATTAAAAATGGAATTTATTTATAAATGCAATTATATATGTTCATATACACCCACACACACATTATATATATATATATATATATATATATATATAAATATATATTTACAAAAAAATACAAAAACGACCAGATTTGAAATATTGTGATTTCAATGTCTATTTTACAATTCGAATCAAAAATTATAACAGAATTTATTTTTCAAAAAAAGTAATTGTTTATGTGATAATAAATGTTTAATACTTTTTGAAATTGAGAAAAATATAAAATAATATAATTTATTGTATACCTATGAGGAATTAAAATTAATATAAACATACAAATTTTGATTTATAATATTTAATTTATGTAATAAAATATAGAGTATTATCACGGTGAGGTAAAATAATGATACACTTAAGTATTCGAATCGAGAAACGAATAGTTTAGGCTCTTGAGTAACTCTAAGATAGCTCAAAATAAACTCAGACAAATAATGAACCTTCAGAGTTTATCATCAAGCTACCTGAGTAGGCCTCAAGAGCTGAAATGAGTCATGAAATATACTTATGTGATTTACCAGAATCAAGATCACTAAAATTATCACATCAACAGGATCATAGATTTAAAGATAGAATATTATTTAAATTTATTACTATAGAGCAGATTTGTTCTTAGAAGTATTCATTAATTCGTCAGATACTTTATGATTTATACTGATTGAATATAATTTAATTACTATTTGATGGTTTTAATCTTTTGAATCACTTGATATTGTTTTTCACTACTACTTTCGCTTCATATGCATCTTTAGGAAGTTTTTATATAATTAGATTATCTAAAATCTACCTGAAGATTGCAAACTGCCTAGAAAGTGTAAAGTAGAAAGTTAAGTGTGATGATGTCTTCATGATTTCTTTGTTTTCAACAAAATCATAACTACATATATATATATATATATGTATATATATATATATATATATATATAAGCAACACATCAAAGGAATCACAGCATAATAACGTACAATTTAATTTTAATTAATTTATAATTATTTATAGAAAACTTGTTGAAAATCTTTAGAAAAATCTAAAAATATTTGCCTCATGTTATAAATCAGCTACTATATTTTAATCAAAACTTACTAAGTGAAATTAAAACGGGTAAAAATATTGAATCTTTATTGATATTATTATTCTCATATTTATGTGATACATTTTTATGTAATCTTTTATCTTATAATCACTAATTAAAATTTTCATTATTTTACATGTCTGTCTGATTAAATGAATTGAACGGGAATTGTTTATAATATTTGTTTCGTTTAAATAAAAAACATGACTACTGTACTCTTTTAATCATTCACAATATTCTTCTTTGTAATGCATTTAAATAATGTATTGATAAGATATTTAATAATACTTTCTAGGAATACAGCAAGTGTCGCATCCATCTCACATGAGTTATTGGATTTAATTTTTTTGTATTGAAAAATTCGATATTTTATAATTCTTTTGGAAAAAATCGAAAAATTTTTATCGTGCTGAATATATAATAATAATAACTATAAGTACACCTCGTTAGGTCTTGATTTACGATGAAGATAGCGGATTTAACATTGATGATTCAAAATAGTTAGCATTAAAATTGAACTAAAGAGCCGTCTAAGCTATTAAGTATTAGACATATTATTTAAGAGTATGGTACCATCAACAAGTGTAATGTTAGGAAATTTGCAAGTTGTATAGAAAAAGTAAGAAATATAAAAAAAACATTAATGTAAAAAACGTTTCGCTTATTTTAATAATAAATAGGAAAGGCTTCTATAAATAAAAACAATGGAGTTTAGGAAGAAAATGTTGAGATTGTTTAAATTTGAAAATTCTGAAAGTAACTTTTATCTAATAGATTCTAACAGTGACTTGGTTGCTTTATGAAACTATATTCTATTTTTAAATAATATCTGAATAAATATTAAATTAAATTCATGATATATTTATTTTTTTCTATAAAATATTTTATATTTAATAATAAAACTGTATTAACAAATTCTTCTACATACGAATATTGAATTTTATTACATCTGCTTAGACATTTTTATAATAAATTAATTGAAGTTAAGGAAAATAATTAATATAATTATTTCAATAATATATAGTCAAATAGAATAGTATTTGTTCCATATTATATTATTATTTAATTACACATTTTTGTAAAAATAAGATTAATTATAGAAATACTTGATATTTAAAGATTTTTTCTCTTAATCATAGAGTTTCAAGTATTAAAGTATTACTCAATCGTGGACAAACTGTTTGCATTTAAAAACTTCATTCTATAACGTTTATTCATATTTTTGGCTGATTGGGAGAGTTATTATAAGAGAAACATTGTTACTTTAACAATGATGTTAAAATTACAGCGCACGGTTGGATGAGTAAGCAAGTAAAGACATTTTTCTTGTACGAAACCTATGAATAGAATTTATGAGGGTAAGGGTGTATTGTTTGAATAAAGAACTGAATTGAGATGTAAATGGATATTTTGTAAAAATTATGAATATAATTTTTCTTATTTTTACAGTTCTTACTTGAATCAATCTAACAGTTATAAAAATATGTTAAATTTTTTATATGTGATTTATTTAAAACAATTATATTAGATGTAAAAATTAATTTAGTCCTTTTTAAATAGAAAATGAATGTTTACGGAAAAACAGAATATATTTCAATCCTCAAAATATCTCCCATTATTATGTATAAATTTGCTTCATCTGTCGGATAACTAATGAATTAATTATCGAAAAAAATGGAAAAATTTTCGAATCTATTCCAGTGTTTTAGCATTTTTTCATGTTTTATGAGTCACCACACCTTTTCTTAAAACTAAAATGATCATTATCGTGGCTTTGATAGCATTTTTTTTAATTGAAATGTTATTTAAGTATGCAATGATTAATATGCTCTTTTGTGGATGCCATTGTATTTACTACTAGTTTGTGAGGTTATGCCAACTGTTTGACCAAGATACATAGTGCTTCTAAAAGTTCAGGTTGGTGCTTCAAAATCCTAACACGATGAGTAAATTTTCTACCTTATAACAGAGTTACGATTGATTCAATTGAAAGACAACGAAATAATTTTTTCACCTAATAATTTAAATAAGGCGTACATACATATCTAGTAATTTAATTTATAAGTTATATATTATATTTTTATATATGTTAAATATATTTTTTTAAATAATATTTATTTTCATAATAGTCATATATTTTAATGAAGAGAAAAATGAAAGTAGATTATCTGTTGTATTATTATTAAAGTAGATTATCTGTGTACATTTATTAATAAAAAATAATATATGTACAGGAAAATATTTTTAAATGAAATGTTTTCAAATGGTCAGAATTATAAAAGTATGGAGATTGAGTTGTTGAGTTAAATTTTCTTTCTATTTATTTCAAAATAATATAATTAATAATCGATGGAAATGTTTTATATTTTTTTTGTGAAATAATACTGTGTTCAGAAGTAAATCAACTGATATATATATATATATATATATATATATATATATAAATTAAATATTTGTTTATAATTTTGAAAATATAACTTTAACACAATGTAAATCGATTAAAATAAAAAAAATATAACATCCGGAACCAAAACACACGGAAATGTAACACGCACTGAAAGCTGAACGATACTTGAATAAGTTATGTACATTGTCCAGTAACGTTACCGGGTTAAAAAACGTAAATAACTGTCAGTGTGTAATCCGGTCCTACAACCAGGGTATTCGTAACGTCGTATTCGGTGACTAGCATCACTGACTGTTCGTTCCACCACGTAGTATGGGAATTCGAGATGAATTGATTTTTTTAAAACTTTGTCTTTGAAAGTGTTCTGGAAGTCGAGACGAAATGCGGTACTCCTTTGTGTAATCACCGTTCGACTTTTGTGATACGATTCCGCGGAAGTTAAAATCGTCATTTTGAAAGAAATTGAGATAAAAAATGTGATATAAAGGATTTCTTTTCCTAATGTTACGATTGTCAGCAAAGTGGTTTTTAAGTGTTTAAGTTTTAAATTATTTTTTTTATTTTATAGTAGCAGCAAAGATCGTATTGCTCAGTGAGATTTTCTAACATTCTTTTTATACACTTCTGAGATACACACACACACACACATATATATATATATATATATATATATATATATATATATATATATATACGTATAGATATATAATAAGTATTATGCATGATTGTAGAAAGAAGATAAAAAGATTTATAAATATATATGTTTGGAAATAAATGAAGTTTT
Organism: Acanthacorydalis orientalis; assembly: GCA_034766995.1. Lineage (NCBI taxonomy): Eukaryota > Metazoa > Arthropoda > Insecta > Megaloptera > Corydalidae > Acanthacorydalis > Acanthacorydalis orientalis. Next base: position 7,810,012 of record CM068317.1, on the reverse strand, counting down.
AATTTAAAATTATCTTTCATCAGTCGTTTGTATAGACACAAAAATATTTATCAACTAGTTTGATGGTCTTTATTCTGATTGATTACTTAAGTAGTTACTAGAGTAATGTAATTATGGGAGTAATGAATAGTTTTGGTTCTTAAGTCATCCTTATATCAACTTATTTGTATATTAATATTAATCACGTTTTAGCAATATTTGTATATATTATTAGTTTATATAGTTTAAGAAGATTCCTCAAGAGCCAAAACTGGTCATGGACGATATCTACTCAAATAATTTATCAAGGATGAAGCCATCTGAACAACAGATTAACTAATTAATAATCTATTAAATGATGGAGAATTAACACTAAGTAGTTCCTGTCTAATAAGATAAGGCAACAATATATGTTTCAAATAAAACCATGCGTTACTTAATAGAACATTTTGACAACATCTTGATATATTACTGATTTAATCATTTGTAAATATTACTTAAAGGATTTTTTAAGGAAAAATTTATATATGTATATATATATATATATATAACTTTTGGAAATTTTGAATGTTCAAAAATAGAATTTGCAAAGAATATTAACGAAATTACTTGTTTAGTTTCACAAAAATTATATATATTAATTGTGTATAGAAATATCAACTAGGAGAGAAAGAGAAAGATACAAGTGTTTGTTTTAATTTTCAAATATCAATTAGTATATTACATTATTCATATGTAAGTGTTGTTTCAGGTAAAATTTATATACAAAACTTAATAAAACTAATTACACCTTAAACTTTATCATATATACATATATATATACATATATATATATATACATATACATATATATATACATATACATACATATATATATATATATACATATACATATACATATATACATATACATATATGTATATGTATATACATATATATATATATATACATATACATTTATATATATATATATCTATATATATACATATATATATATACATATATATATATCTATATATATACATATATATATATACATATATATATATATATATATATATATATATATATATATATATATATATATATATAAAGCAATTTTAAATATGTATCTGTATGTATAATTGAGATAATAATTTAATTAAGTTCGTCGAGTAACTGGGATTGAAATTCTTTATGATGATTGATCTCGTATATATTAACGTTACATGTAAGTTTGAAATTTCAAAGTATTTACTAACGTAGATAATTTGTGAAACTAAACTTTATTTCGAGCTAAATATCCGTTTTATGTCATATATATTGATATGTGAGAGACATTTGGCTTTAACAAGAACTTTCAAACAACAAATATTGTCAGTTGTTTTATTCCATTTTAGAACATAATAAATAATTTGAATTTAAGTTCATCAAATGACATTCGTTTGCATTATGAGCTTCTACTTTCAATTGTATTCATTGTATAGAATGTTAACTTATTTGAAAACAAGCTTTGTAATTTATTATATAAAATTTTTATGTGTATAAATAATTATTGTTATGTGTATAAATAAATTATGTTAAATAATGTATTGGAGTGGAACAAAAAATATGATTCACATCTATGTTATATTTAATTTAGCATTTTTATTGAATTGTTTAAAAATGTATAATAATCAACGTATATATTAGGTTGGTAGGAAAATACATGTGGATTTGTTTTCTGAATTCACACCTTAATTTTTCTTAATGAAAGTGTCATTTCATCCTGTTCATATTAATATCTTTTTAAAGTGAAATTTTCGGTCTGCATTTTGGTAACATCTACCTTAGTTTTATTATTAATTTTCTTTCAAATTGAGCTATTGAATTATAGATAGAAAAGAAGCAAATAAGAGCAATATTTTTATGAATTCAAAATGGGTGGTAAACCATCAGAAACTGCTTGAAATAAAAACGATAATTTTGGTGTGAATACTGTTAAGGAATGTATCGTGCAATGGTGGTTCCAAAAATTTCGATCTGGGTGTTGCGGACGAAAACTTTGAAGATGGAGAAGGACGCGGGAGTCCTTCAGTTCATAACGACCAACTGAAGCCGTAAGTTGAATCAAAACCATGCACAAAAATTCGAGAGTTTGCACAAAATTTAGGAGCTAGACATCCAATAGTTCTATACGACGTAAAACCACTTAAATTAAAAAATGTATACGCATTTGAAGGTCATAAATAGCCATTATTTTTCTACCAACCTAATATAAGAATTAACAATTATACTGTTTAACAAATATATTTTGTCGCACGGAATGTCCTTAATTAATTTTTTTATATATTTTTGAAGTATAATTCAGACATATAATTAGATTCACTATATCGGTCATATTTTATTTAAGACTTATTAATATAACGTAACTTCTTCTGTAGTTATACGCTAGTTTACATCTTTTCATGCAATTTTCTGTTGGATTGATTTAAATTTATTTGATGAAAGATACATGATAAGTGTGTCTTAACGCTTTCAGAAAATATATGAATTAGAGTTATAAGCACTTCTATTTACAATTGTAAGCTGGATTTGATAAAGTGAGTAGTATTCTTATTGTATTTTATATTGTTTGAAGTTAAAAAATATTGTTGCATTATAAAGTTTTTATTTCTAGTTTGTTTCTTAAGTATTGTGTATAAATTAAGCGGTATGAAGGCAAGTGGAGATCTAGTATGCTGGTATACTAGTGCTGAACGCTGAAGAGGAATGTTCCACATACAGAATGGAGCAGAATATCAACAGCAGCTATATTTTAATTAGAGTTACAATTATGTGAAGTATAAATTAAGAATACATCTTTTTGTATCTATGATTCCGATAGTCTTTTTTATATTCTTTTTTAATTACTATGTAATAGCTTAAAAATATCATTTAAAAATAAAAAAGGTCAACAAAATAATTTGAAATGAACATCAAAAACACTCTAAATAATATTTAAATAGTTATGACACAAAAAATATTAATAGAATATCCAACGTAATTATTTTCAGTACAATACGTTTGTTTTAATTTTATTTGTCAACTTTTTTACAAGTAAAAAATATTGTCTGAAAAATCATTAATTCGACACTAAAATAAAATCTGAAAATAATAAAAATAATATTCTGGTTATATATAGTGTCATCGCATCGGATGTTAGAATCGCCTGTGGTGGTTGAATTATTTAGACGGATATCTTTTATTTGGACGACTGCCGACAACACGTTTCTCTGCTCTCTGTCCAGCAATTACTTTAAATTATTGATTTTATAGAATGTTCTTAAGACTATTTATTTTGGGTGTGTTCTTTGAAGAAATAGCCTTGAGCTATTTGACGTTTAATACTTAATAAGGGATAAGAAGAAAGATTTGTATTAAAATTAATATATAACAAGACTGAACAGTAAGCTATTTTATAAAATAATAGAAGTTAGTATCTGGAGGTGGTCTGATAAAAAATGTTATAAAGTCCGAAATAATTTTTTTAATGGTGCGATTTACTTAATAGAAAATATTAAGAAGACTTTTCCTAGAACATTTATACCGGAAATGTAAAAAAATATGTATAAAGTGTATTTAAAATAATTGAGTCATTTTTAATTAAAGACCGCAATTTACAAAAAGATATATATAAATTTACCTGTTCTCAGTAAATTCAGAAAATATTTCCTTTTATTTTCGAGCTATGATCAATTGAAAAACTGTATATGAAATATTGAATAATCTTTATATATTGAAAATGTAAAAAAATGCACTAAGTCACTATATTTTTTTACTATTAATATAAAGTGAAAAGACAAATTAATTTTTTGTGTGTTAATAGTAAAGATAATATTTTGTTCAAATATTCTCAAAAGAAATATATATTTTATTGAATTTATACTTTGTTTAAAAGTCCTTTTTTCAAAATATAAATAATAACAGCATTTTTTCTTCTAAACAGTTAAAAACATAGAGATATTAAGTTGGTAGAAAAATAATTGCGGTTTATGACCTTTAAATTCATATAAGTCGATGTTACCAAAATATATACCGATATATATATATATATATATATATATATATATATATATATATTTATAATATATACAAGAATACCAAGATTTGAATCGTTTCATTTAAAGTCGTTTCAACTTAAGTCGTAAAACAATTTTCACCTCAACTCGTTATTAACGACTTTGTTTCACACTTACGTCACTTAATGGAGTCAAAAAAGTCGAAATTTGCTATAATTTGAACATGCATTTACATCAGTGCCATAAAATATTTACATATCCATATGTGTGTATATATATATATATATATATATATATATATATATATATATATATATATATATATATGATATTATGTAACTTAAATTATGTGACTTAAATTTTGTTAAGTATACTCGTATGTAAAGTTAAGTCCGATTTAAGTCTTCAAGTTGAGTCGCAATTTTACGGGACGTAACCCCGTCGTAAATTGGGGTATTTATGTACATATGCATACATATATATATATATATATATATATATATATATATATATATATCCGACGCAATTAAGTTTTGAATAAAATGTAAGATGAAAATAACAAAAAACTGTAAGTGAAACTTTCAATTTCGTGAGCCTTATTTAAAACAGAAAAATATGAAAGCTTATCTATGTGCTATTCACAAGTATAACTTAGTTTTTGTGAATATATTGCGCCAGAACTTAAATTCGTATACATAACCATTGCTGGTAATTCAATATACATATTTCATGATATTTATATTGCTTTTTTCCGCTCTTCGCTATTTCGCTAATTATGTGTGTTACGTGCAGCACCGTTGTGTGTGGTCATGAAAAACCTTCATGACCCTATGGTGTGGTCGTTGTGTGTAGTGTATAGTCGTTTGCTGCTGCTACAGTGCTTTACAACATTTTTCGAATCTTTTACGAAATAACACCGATTGTACAAATATTTGTGGTCTTGCAATATACATAGACATAGATCCATATATATATATATATATATATATATATATATATATATAGATGGATAGATATATATTATACATAACATACCTTCATTATGTCAATAAAAGTACAACTTTGAAGAATAAATGAATATAATTAAAAAATCTCATATACGCATGAACTAGTTAGAGAGAAAATTTCTGAGTTTTATATAAATTTCAGAAGTTTACTGATGACTGATATCTATATTAAACAATTATTTGCCCTATGTAAATTTAAGTATATTGACAGAATACTTGTTTACATAAATTTAATATCTATTGTTTTCTTTTTATCACAAAATATATTTTTTCTACAAAAGAAAAAGTTAATTGCTTTTTTATCCAATTTTATTATTTTATTAAAAAATATATCTATATTTAATATTTAAATATCTTATAATAAACATTATTATAATTTAAATTAATTGAAATAACTGTTAAAAATATTATAAGCAATATTACTTTAATTTAGAACATGATATATAAATGTGAATGTAATAATTATGTGTGTAATAATGTTTCCTCTGAGTAGAATCATTGTAAGAATTGCCTTTCTAAATTAGTTCAGCCTATTCGTTTATGTTATCAATCAAGAAATGGGGTCATATACTGCGCAAAAACGGGAACGCTCATCAGAACTACTGACCGAAGAAGTAATAGACGAAATTCGCACTTCTGTTTGCAACTCCAGCGAATCTGTTTGAAAGTTATCTGTTTGGTTGCAAATTAATCGAGAAACTTGTAGACGAGAATTTCACTGTCTACATTCGAAGTTACATAAAGTAAATGTTTTCAAAAAGTTATTTTGATATATAATCTTCGAATTATTTTTAACATATTTCAATCGAAAACTGCATATGTTGTAATATTTTAATCAGTGAATTTTGTAGAGTTTAGTTATCAGAAAACAATTTAAATATTACAAAAATTCCAATATTAAAATTTAATTTACTTTATTAAAGTTTACAGCAAAAATATTATACAGAATGTTTAGTTAGTCAAATTTAAACAAATATGTAATAAAAAATACTGTTTCTAAAATTGTATCCATGTAAATTTGTGAAGCTAAACTTTTCAATATTTAGAGTATTAATCCTCAGTTAAATATTATAATATATATTGTATATAATATTTAATTTATAATATATATATATATATATATATATATATATATATATATATGTGTATATATAGATATATGTGTATATATATATATATATATATATGTATAAGTATATATGTGTGTGTGTATATATGTGTATATATATATATATATATATATATATATATATATATATATATATATATATATATATATATATACGTGTTTGCAAGTATTACATATGACGAAATGGTAATAACTTGAATTAACTTTTATTTTTATTTTTTACTTTTTTAATTTTCAGTATAAATAATTTATTAGAAAGGACGCATAGGATTGATATAGGTAAATATTATTTTTTTGTGCTAGTTACTCATAGGTAATATTTACCTATATCAATCCCAAACGTAATTCTTCATAAATTATTTATACTCAAAATTAAAAAAATAGGAAAGTTTATTTAGTCATTTCGTCACTGAATGTTAAAAAAATCATCATATTAAAAGATTAGAATTTAACTCTAATGTTAAAAGAGATCTTGTGCAGGTGATTAACAAAAAATATTATTAATTTATACTATCAAAATTTAAAAAATAAGATTGTTCAATTTTTGTTAAAAAATAGTACTGTTATATGATACTATAAATTCATACATTGCGTATACCCTAATGAACATCTTTAACGTACAGAATTGGGAGGTTCGTTATCATTATTCTAATGATCCTGGTTTAACAATACTGATTTTTCATTTATTACTTAAACTGAAGAAGTACCTTCAAAGTTTGAGCAACCAAATAATGAAGACATCCAAAACGAGGTTAAACGATGTCTATGATTACAGAAGATCTCTGTAACATTTTTTTACTAATAAATATTATAATTTCAATTCCTTATTCAACTCTATAATCAGTGGTTTGACTTATATTCTAACTATGCTGAGAAATAGTTAATTCTTTATCAAAAACCATATGTTGGATTTTATACGTTATTTTTGAAATATAAAAAGTGCACATCTATATTTTATATTTTTCTCTTATATCTATCTATCTATCTATATATATATATATATATATATATATATATATAAAGCAGAAATTCATAACAAATAAAAATTAAATATTCTACAAAAAGTAAAATGTAATTTAATTATTTAACTTTTTTATAAGATATATTAATAACAAGTTTCCTCGCAATAAAAATATATTAATAAGCTTTCAAATATTTATCAAGAGATTTGGCTCATTTAAAACATTTAAAAAAGATCTGATATCTTAAAAAATAAATTTAAAAAAGATTTTCCATTTATGTAAAGTATTTATAATTTAGTAGTATATTTTTAGAAGTTTGCAAATATTAAACGTATAATTTAATTTACGTGAAGATATTGCTTTTAATATGATATATATATATATATATATATATATATATATATATATATATATATATATATATATATATATATATATATATATATATAATTATTTAAATCAGTATAAAAAATTTTATCCATAATAACTACAAATATCATTAACTATAATGTGAATAACCATCTTTTACTTAGTTTAATTGAAAAGCAGAATTGCAGGGCAGTGATAAAATATCAAAATACAATTTAAAAAAAATATAAAGGATATTTTTTGAATATTTTTAACATCAACTAGAAGAGAATTAATGAGAAGGAGAAAATGTTTGCAAGATTTTTATTAATATACATTTAATAATATAGTTTTAATAATATAAATGAAATAAATTAAAAAAGTATTTAAAAAATATGAAGATAAAAGATTCAAATAGCACGCTCGTAATAAAAGTTTTTCTTGAAATGTTTTCTGGAGTTAATGCTTTTATATTATTTTTTTTTATTAATTATTATCTCAGAATTAGTACGATTTATAGAAATTATAATTGAATTACGAGGCCAGATGTGTATGAGAAAGAAATATTTTGAAACTTCAAATAAAACTTAAAAGGGGTTTTCCTAGGTATAATAACTATCATGGAAGTTCCTGTTATTAATGTTTGCCATTATTATTATTTATCATATTTATAAAGACTTTCTATACAACAAAAAGAATTTGACAGTTGATTTATAGTTTAAAATAGATTAAACTTACTTTTCTTCTATAGCTTTCAAAAAAATGAAGAAGATTAGTTTTCAAACCATTTATAACAAGTTTCTTCGGTTGATACAAATACGATTGTAGAAAACTAGTTAAAGTTGAAAATTATTTTAATGTACAATATTACAAGTCATTCTAGACTATTACTTCTTTTCGGAAATAGTTTTTTATTACTTATACTATATATATATATATATATATATATATATATATATATATATATATATATATATATATATATATATATATTGTGTATACACTTCGACAAATAACTGTATAAATCATATATTAATAATGGAAAAATGTTATTCCAGTTGTATATTATATCTTTTAGATTAATAAATCAATATTAAAATTGTTGATTGGAGTTTCTTAACATTTCATATTAAATTGTCAACTTTGAAATATGTATTTACCACAAACTGAAAATGTGAACTAAATTTAGTTTTAAAAAATAGTTAGGATGTAAAGAATGCAAATGTACAAAACATTTTCTGTGTTACATATTTGGTTTACATGTACGTAAAATGTAATGTATGTAAACATATAAAGTTACTGCGTATTTAAATATATAATAGGTAATGCCCCCATTTAATATCTATTACTCATCTACAGTGATAGCATCGTAGCCAGTCTCTACAACATTAATCATACTTTGTTTTATGGTTCAGGTTACCACATTTGGAATACAATTGGCCCCTAGTGGTTAAATACAAGGAATTATTTATGGAATGGCCGTGTTGGACACTGCGGCGTGTACATAGAGGGCAAGCAGACAACACGAGAGCAAAGAACAACGCGTTTGTGCGGTGGGCGCTACATGGCCCGGTTTTCATTGATGCAAAAATAATGGAATCATACGGCGAGGGAGAATTATCTGCGTGCAGATCCAAGTTTCCGGGACTTTTCATCTACGGTACGTATATGCCATATATATATATATATATATATATATATATATATATATATATATATATATATATATATATATATATGTATATATACTTTCTAGAGAGCGTTTCTGTGCTTTTCGTACAAAAACACAAACGATGGCTGAAAATAATTATCCCTGCTCGGAACAAAACAATTCGATGTTGAAATAAAACAGGTTTTTAATGAAAAATGGTATAATGATCAGACCGCCAGCGTTTTGTTGTTTGTTGTGATAGACGCGAAGTAAAAGATCCAAAGTCGGTTCGAAATTAATTTTATATATGAAAAGAATTTCACGGCTATATCTTTGAGCGAATCGACGTGTATACAACAAACGTAAAGTAAAGAAAAAAATATTTAATTTCTGCAAAAATCAACAAACAAACGGAATAATAAAAGTAGATTTGAGAATTGTGGTCGAGTTTCTGTACAAGTCAATCTGTTCATTCAACGAACGGAAATGTTTTCTGTAACACAGTAATATTATAAGCTAGAAGTGATGTAAACAGTTTTCAAGTGAAATTTGTTTGTATTTTGCTAAATAACTAGTTCTAGTAAACTACGTGTTTGCAAAGGACTAATAACCTTTATGTGTATGAATTTTATAATATAATCACAATAAAGTTTATTTGTGGATTTTTATACTGAATTTAAACAATAATTTCTTTGTAGCACAAGTATTTTATGTATATAGGTATTGTATTTGAATAATTGCAAAATTTTAATAAGTGTATTTAAGTATTTATCTCTAATTTTAACAATAAGAATAATTTACTTTACATTTATTTCATAAAAAATAAAACAGTGAAAAATGGACATAGTTTATCGTCTGCCGGTATTTATATATTTATATTAATTTAATTGGATGCCGACTAATATATAATCCAAAATTTTAAATGTTTCCTGATATATTACAAAAAAAAAATGATCCATAATTATTATTATACTACAGAATTTTACATCAAATGCAATTTATTTTTTTAATAACAATATTACAGAGGTAGATTATTATAATGTTAAGTAAATGATTTCATTTTATTAAACAATCGCATTGATTTGCACAAAAACACTATCACGATTTAAAAATCTTCTTTTATAACATTCATACAAATTTATAAATATATATTTGAAACATTATTTTGGAAGTATTGAATTCCATTTTATAAAAAATAGAGTTTAGATTGTCCATTTTTACATATTCATGTCTAAAGGAATTAATACTATTTTTGTTTTGAAAGTAAAGACCACAAAATTAAAAATCGAATTTGATTTTGCTAGGAAAAAATATTTATTTGCAAATAATTGCATTTGTTCAGAAATATATCAGATAAATGTAAGAAAATAAATGTTTATTAATAGTCATGTATATCAGAAAAAATAGAAATTTAAAGTTGGATTTAGCTTAGCTAGGAATTATACAGTATCCTTAATTAGATTTTTTATCATTGATACTAATATAGCTACATATTTTCTAACTTAAAACACGCTTTAGTACAGCTATTATATTTTTAGAACTTCATTGTTGAAATTTAATATGTATATATATATATATATATATATATATATATATATATATATATACAAAACGACAAAAATCACATAATCTTGTTTCGTGCAGTGTATATAAAATAAATCTATAAAACGAAATAGATTTCAATCTCTCCGTACAATTGAAATGAACTCGTTTCATAGCCGCATAAGAGAATTGATCGATACAAGTAACAAGGTCTCACTCACCGATTGTGGTCAGCACTGTGAGTGAGTACAGAAACGCTTTGGCAAACGTCCATTCGTACTCTTGTCGTCCGGCCAACGACACATTCTCGGTCACTGGCTGATGGCTGTTGGATGTCGCGTACTGGCTGTGCATCTCGTCTGCAATCCGTTTGATCAGTTGATCCTGGAACCTGGTGATCTCCTGCGCCGCCAGCCGTGTCCAGTTATCTCTATACAAGATATTCAACGACACAGTTATATCCCAAATGTTCTCAACGGTCTTTGCACGCGCGTCCGCGTTCAATTGTTGAAACGTCACGCTGTTGTTCGGCGATACAGTTTGTTTTTGTTGTTGTCTGTTCACAGTTGTTGCTAATGTTCGTTGCTGTTGTATGCTGTTTCCGCCTTCGATGGCCAAAAAAATAAACGATCCTATTAGCGTGTATATAAACAATAAAGCGCAAATGCCCAAGTTCGTAAAAAGCGCTGAGAAGAACGCGCGTCGTCTTGATTTCTTTCTACCGAAACACGAGCACCTTTTATTTTCACATTTAGCTTTATTCAACGTATTGTCCCGTTTCAAAGAATTCGTATTTCCGTTGTTTTGTTTTTGCGTTATGCTCGGATACGGTTCGTATCTGTACCTACCGCTATCTTTATCCATCGTGATCGTTTCCGTTCTATTGCTCGCAGACGATTATTTAGTTTCAATCAAGTGATACTGCGTTTGAACTTACAATAGAACGTTTCGTTTTTATAACACATTTTTTTCGAAGATTAAAAAAAAACTGTATATGGAATTTGGAGAATCACAGACAAATGAAATAATAATTAACAAAAAACACAACGCATGTAGTTTCGGTTATGAACTCAACGTCAATTTTGTTTAATCAACAGAATAACCATTCACCGTAATCAAATATCACTGTCAGATGTTTGACAATCCGCACAATTTTTCCGGAAAAAATTTCATATCACTTTCACTGTAATTAATTTATATTCAAACGCGGACGACGGCTGTTACATATTTTTTTTCGTGCGTGCACTTTAAAAAGATGGCTCGTCGGTGACGTCACGATAAATGATGTTCCAGTCAATAACTTCGTTACATCGGCCAGAGACGTCGACACCATGCAGACACCTCGAGAGGACTAGAAAGCGTCAGACGGCAACCCTGTAATGTAAAGAAGAATTCAATTATTTTTAAGTAAATTTGCATTTCATTATTGAATTCCCTCGGGTTTATTTTTCACGTGTTCGCGAGATCGGGACTGCGTTCTCGACATTTTTCCATTTTCGAACGGAGACGATGATATATTGTTGTCTATTAGACTGATAGAGATAAGTGTTATATTTTCGAAAAGTCATTCCGTACATAATATCAAAATAAAACAGGATGATGGTAAACTTTTTTTGTATTTGTATATGTGTATGTGTGTTAAAATCGTTTCGGACTACAATAATGTTTAAAATGTAAATGAAATGATGTAGATTTTACATTATTTTTGAATTTCCCGACCGTAATAAATGTATATTACTTATTATTTTTCTCCGTTTTTCGTTCTCGTTCCCTAATACGAAACTTTAATGGTCAAAGTCATCAGGAAATGTGTCATCTTGTAAAAAGTTTTTGAATTTTTTTTTACTGAGCTTTGATTGTTTATGTACCATTTTC
>CM068317.1:7702500-7792500 GCA_034766995.1 Acanthacorydalis orientalis | reverse complement strand
ATGTTTTTCTAAACCCCTGCGCCCCTTTTTAATACTTCCAGGTAGAAGCCTTAATTGAATTTTTCTATATATATATATATGTATATATTATAATATATATACATATATATATATATATATATGTATATATTATAATATATATATATATATATATATATATATATATATATATATAATAATAATAATAATAATAACATAAGATAAATAATGAAGACGAAATATCTTTCAACTGCAAAAGTTACATACCCCCTGAAAAAATATTATTCCTTTTAAGTGTAATATCGAAAACATGGACAACGTTCCTAGATCAATGAATTATATTTATTAATTCTAAGAAATAATTATATTTGTATTATATTTAATAACCAATATAAATGAATGTTATAGCAAATACATTAATTTTTTTGTTAATTTTATAATATAATTTTAGTTATTCGAATACGAAATGAAATATGATAAAAAATTTATGAATTATTGTTAGAACGTAGTGTTATAAACAGTTCAGTTTAAACTATAAAGTAAAATTAAATATATTATAGAAATAAAATTTGATAACTTTGAATTTAAAATACATAAAAAATAGTTGGTATATATAAAGTACTTAGTACGAATTTATTTTTCATAACACTAATATTGTATATAGATTCAACAAAAGTATATTAATTTCGATGCTATAAATTTATTGTAAAATGAATTGAATAATGATTAAACTAAAACAATATCCCATTGTTTTTGAACATGGAGTTATTTATTATTTCTATATTAATTTTATACGCTATTTAAAATGAATTACATTCATATGTATATAATTATATTATCTAATTATATTATAAATTACAAAACCCACATATTCTAAACAAAAAAATATTATTTTATTTTGTAACTTAATAATACAACTAATAATACTTTATAATACATTGATATATAGTGTAAGTTAAATATCAAATATAATTAATATTCAATTGATATATGATAACATGTTTTAAAATAATGGGATACGATTGTATATGAAACTGTTTCAATTTGTGTTTTAATTAATTACGGTATCTAAAATCTATAACACTCTTAATAATAAAATATTATAATAGGAAAAATAAATCCTTACTCTGTAAGATACAAAATACTTGGAGATATTTGATGTTTGATGTTTTTAATTGACTTTATTTCTATAATATATTAAATTTTATTTTATGGTTGAAAATGACTCGACAATAAGTTCTAAAATTAATTCATAAGTTTTGTATCACATTTCGTATCTCAATAAATCTGCATTATTATTAGGTATACCAACTAATTCGGTGCCTTTTTTATACAAAAATAATGTAAACGAAAAAATGGAATACATTTCAATCCTCAAAATATCCACTATTTTTTTTGTAATTTTACTCCCTCTATTAAGTAACTAAAGAATTCCTAGTCAAAAAAATGATATCTTTCAATCGATGCAGTTGTAATACATTTTCAGATCTCTTCCACTGCTTTACCATTTTTTGCATGTTTTATGCATAGCAATACCTTCTTCAAGGCTGAATAAATCATTTCCTTGATTCTGACAATATTTTTTTCAACCGGAATGTGAAAAATAAGTAAATCCTAATATGCAGCTTTTTGTACGCCGTTACTGTTTTGTGAGGTTAGGCTAACTGTGTGGTCAAGATATACATTGTTTTTAAATGTTGAGGTTAGCATTTTAAAATCCTAAAATGTTATAAGCCTAACATGTTGTTTTAGTTTAAAACAGAGTTAAGATTGATTTCATTGGAAAGCACGGAATTAATTTCTGCATCCAATAAATTAAAAAAAATAATAGATAAGAAAACAAATATATTTATGTTTATAATTAAATACAATACAAAAATAATTATTTCTCAGTATTAATAAGTCTAATTCATTGCTATTAGTGATTGAACTGCTCTTTAAAAGAAATCTTAATTTTACTTGTAATTAAAAAAAATTAAATATAAATATTCTAAGAAGAATGTTGTCTCTAGTTCTGATTTTATATAGAAATAGAAAGAGTACTTAAAATTAATCATACTTATTTCGGTATGTATTTTACTTTTTTTTCGTTTTGATGATACATTTTTTCATTAACTATAATACATATATATATATATATATATATATATATATATATATATAAATAAAATAGAAAAATACGACTTTGATAAAAAATTAGATTAAAATAAATTGATATTGGAAGGAAACAGCGGTCAATCAAAATAGAAAACACCATTAAGAATCTGGATACGTCGTAGTCTTTTATCGTTTCCACATAAGCATCGGCCTTATCTTACAATGTTAACATATATGCGACAATAACCATAATACGTATTGAAATAAGTAAAACATATATACGGCCCACAGATTTTCACCGTTGAAAGAGAAACTATTCCGCTGTAAGGCTTCCCCGAAAGTCACATTAGTTTCCAGATGGAAACAGTGACGTCTCGTTGCTTGCTTATGGGACACACTAGTATCTCCTTCAGGGATCTGTTTTCGTTTTATCTCTCGACTACTCTTGTTACTGTCTGTCTGCGTTACCCAACGCCGCCACCTTACCACCATCGTGTAGAAGGGATCGGGTGGTGATGCGTAACACAAGATTCAGAGAACACATCGAATTGTTGTTTCTCTTTTTTGTTCAGTACTTTCGCATTAATGGAATTCAGTCTTTAATTGGTTTCTTTGGACGTTAGGGATGCCATTTTGAGTATAATTATTTTTGCCATCTAGTTTTACATCCTACTGGCCATTTTTTGCAGTATTTGATACAATTAAAACATGTTTTAAATTACAAATTGTACTTCAAAGATAATTAAATACATATAATGTATATATATATATATATATATATATATACATACAATCATTTATTGTTTTTTTATTGGCATGAAAGTAAAGTTAATAATTTTTTATAAATATTTATTTGTTGTGAGTTATAATAAATATATTATTTTTTATATTAACTATTAATTCATTTTGGTGACCATAATTTGGTAACTAAAATATTAGGTTGTATAAAATAATTCGCTGCTTTTTTTTATGATAAATGAATTTTTATGAGAAAAAATTTCAAACCTTAAAATATATATATTGTTCCATCTGTCAGCTAACTAACAAATTCTTTGTTGAAAAAATGACCTTAATAGATTTTCGGATCTCTTCCAATGTTTTAGTATTTTTTGCATGTTTTATGCATCAACACCTTCCCTTAAAACTAAACAAATCATTCTTCCGACGTCGGTAGCATATTTTTCAATTACAATGCGAATAGTATGCAATACCTAAAATACTGCTTCTCAGACATCATCGTGTTTACTACTGTTTTGTGAAGTTATGACAATTACATGGCCTAGATATATAGTGATTTTAAATGTTAAGGTTGGCACTTCAAAATTCTAAAACGATCATAAAATATTTTTATTTAAAACAATGTTATGCATAATTTAAAAGCACAAAATTAAATTTTATACCTGATACGTTTCCATTGAAATATTAAATTTCATAATTTACTGTAAATCATTTTCATTATAAATGATAAAATTATATAACTGATAAAAAATTATTGTAGTTATATATATATATTGTTGTAGGTTCTTATTATGTTTTTGTTCTCAAAATAATAGTATTTCGCAGCTAGTACGAATTAATATAATGATTTTTTTGCATTTTAATTTACAAATAAAATAATTATATATTTACAAGTATGTATTCTGAATATTGTATTTACACAGTGTGTAGATTGAAAAACTATATCTCAATATATGTATATGTATATATATATATATATATATATATATATATATATATATATATATATATATAACGAGGGATAATGTTAAAACATGGTAATGTAGACTCTCCATAATTAATTTATGCCAGTAAATCAAACCGAAAATATTTTCCATTAAATTTTTTCTAACTTTGATGTTTTGAAAAATGCAATTTACTGTAATCTGAGTGCATGAACATTTGCAAAGAAACAGTTTTACTTGTTTGTATTGATAAATAATATTATTGTCATTCAAGCAGACAATCATGATTATTATCTAATATTGATATTTGCAATTAATTATTTTCGCAATTGAATAAAACATATAAACATATTAGTTTAAGAAATGAACAACTGAATAAAATGTACAACTTTTAAATAATAGAAAAATTTAATGAGAATATTAAAAATGAATGAAAAATTGTAATAAAAGTATATATATTTAAATAAGAAATTGTAAGCTCTAGCTTAGCGGTGGGCAATTTCTTCCAAAATAAGAGCCACATATAATACTTTTCATACATTTTTGAATTTACAAATCATTATTTTAAAATAGTATTTATTAGGTTGATAGAAAAATAATTGTGGTTTATGACCATCAAGTTCGTATAAAAAACGGGAATTAATTTCTTACCAACCTAATATAAATAATAAAAGATACAACTATATAGTAGTCCTACTAACCAAAGCAGAATATGTTTAATAACTACTCGTTGAAGACTTTGAGTCTTCATTTTTGTAATTAAAAGTTGCTGAGACGGTGTTAAACGTTGCACTTTTAAAGATATTTTTCTCCAAAATTTACGCAGTAACCTGTCCCGAATTTAATTTTATTGCGTTCAGTTAATCTTAGTTAACAAAATTGTTTAGTTTCAAATTTTTTTTAAAGATTATCAATAACCGTAGAGCCAACTTAAACAGCAGTTTGAACACAATGCATATGGATGTTTGAAAAGACAATGTGAATTACCCGTTTATAAATAAAATATTCTTACATTGGTACATACTATACTACTATAGATTATTAATAAAAAAGTTTAGGAAAAATGACAATGAAACCGAATATTGCTTCGGGAGCCGCACAGAGTAGATTTGGGAGCCGCATGTGACTCGTGAGCTGCAGTTTTCCTACCATTTCTCTAGCTATTCAAACTCTCTTTATGCATATATATATATATATATATATATATATATATATATATATATATATGCATATATATATATATATATATATATATATATATATATATATATGTATATGTATATGTATGTATATGGAAATAAATTATTTTAGACAACATAATATATTAAATTTACTATCATTTTAGTTAATGTCTTTTGAAAATATCTGCATTATTTTTATTGTAACAAAAAATAAAATTTTTATATTTATTTATGTAACAATGAATATTTGAAATTAATATCACTGAAATGATTATGACAAACAATCTTATAAATTATTTATTTTTTTTATCGAGTATTTATTTTTTAAACAAATTAAATAAGATATTTGCATTTCATGCAACTCAGTTAAATTAATTTAGTTGGCTCTACATTTATTAAAATTAGAATTCCCTTCTATGCAATTACAGTACTGTCCACTTAATAGCAGTAGCAGGTATTAGATGAGAGTAGTACCCTCCAAACAATATAATAGAATGAACAATCTCTTATAACGTTTTTAAAATGTCCCCTGAGAGTAATATCTCCCAGTTTGAAAGAGAATAATTTAAATTATACTAATTAATAGATTTTAAAAGGGGGAAAAACAAAAAAATGTCATTAATTTTTGTATAATTCTGACATTAGGATTTAATATGTTAGAGTGATAACATTTTTAGAACTGTTAGACTCTTATTAAACTATAGGATGTTTTTAATTAAATAATTAAAGTAATTTCCGTATTATGTGTTGAAACCCAACAAATTATTTTGTATATATGTAAGTGCAATGAAAAATTCTATGAGTATATCAAAAGAACAATTTACAATATATTGAAATTATTCTATAGATTTGAGAAAAATCAAATAATTTCTTTTTGAAATAAAAAACTGTTATTCTTATTATAATTATTATTTTTACTGCACAATTATACATGTTTTATATATACTCAGTTCGAATTTCGTCAGGTTTTGCGTGAATAAATACTTAGAGCAGTTTACAGATCATAATATTATTTAACACGTTTACTGCCTCTACGCATACATACGTTCTGCGTTTAACTTTTAGTTGGTGTGTCTGATTCATGTGTGCACGCGTAGCCCAATTTGAATAAATAGATAAAAAAATATACTTCTTATTTTGGTCAAAGAGAATATATCAACCGCAAAACTTATTTTGACAATATTTTTTGGAAATTTATTAAAAAGAATAATTCAGTCCCTCGCGAACACTAAAATATTATTACATAGTCAAAGTGTTATACTAACTTGTTATAATACGGGTAAAAGTCAATGTATAAACAAGTTGTCTCAGTTCCTATGCTACCGTGTAGCCACTTAAAAGCGGAACTTAGTGCTTGTCGAACGTTATGCATAGATCAAACAACGTTAATTGCAGTCAGATAGTGCAGTAAAGTATACATTGATCAACGTAGTTAATTATTATTTTATTATCAGTCTGGAGACACAATTGTGCCGTTGTTCCACGTGAGCCGTTTGATGAGTTTGGTAAATTTCTATGATGTGACGCCACTATTCATTTCGTGGTGTCACGACTATCAAATGTCACTTTTCAAACTAATACAGGCGAAATTTCAACAAGAAGCGACGCGTTGTTCACGTTCTACAGATATTTGAAGCGAACATTGTAGCAGTTGCCGTAAAAATGAAAAAAAAAACGAGTAGACCTCTTTTCATCGATTCGTCATCGGGGAAAAAGCATAGATCCACCACTACACACTTGAGTCAAAGCAGCAGTCAAAGCAATGGGCAATAACTGGTGAAAGTACGCCGAAGAAGGCGAAGAGAGTTTTGTTGTATGGGAAGATGATGGTCACTGTTTTTTGGGATTCCCAAGGAATCATCCTGATCGACTACTTAACGAACGAAAAAATAATAACAAGAGCCTACTATGAACATTATTGGACCGTTTCTAATTAGAGTTGAAATAAAAACGGACAAGATTGGCGCACAAAAAAGGGCCCTTTCACCAGGTTAACGCTCCGTCCCACAAATCGACCGTCGTAATGGGAAAATTGCACGAATTAGGCTTCGAATTGATTCCTCATCCACCCTATTCTTCAAGCTTGGCTCCGTGCGACTTCTTCCTCTTGCAAAATTCGAAAATTTGGTTCGGTGGGAAGAAATTCTGGTTGAATGACGATGTCATCGCCACCACTAATGCGTATTTTGCAGACTCGTTGGGCCATATGTATAGCCCTTAATGAAGACTGTTGAAAAATAAAATCGATATTTTTCAAAAAATGGTATTTAACTTAGTTTTTTACTAACTCATCCAATGACCCATGTACATAAAAAAATATATGTTTGATTATCTCTTTAACTAAATTTTATCAAGTTACTATAGTTGCGTTCTGCTAAGATTAATATATTTTTACAAAATTAATATATATATTTTTTTAATATTTCAATCATGGTCAACAGCTGACTTTGATCTACGGCATTCGTCATTTTCCAAAATACTCTGCCAATTTTCGACCAAAAACTGAGCTAGATCGAAACCATATTTCATATATTAACTTTACATAGAATCTCGACCCGTATTATGAACGTCTATTTCAGAACATTATTTAAATATAAAATCAATATTGTTCCGAAACAATTATTATTTTTAGAAAACATCTGATATGTTTTAGAACAGTATCGAAACTGCATTGAGTCTATATATTCAATATAATGTTCGAAAAAAATATTCATAATGTGAATTGAGTTTAATCGAAATGTACTGACTTAAATTTGCCTGTTATACTGTATCGATTTTCGATATGAGTTATAGTAAGGTGTTTTATGCTGACTTTTGTGCTCGCGGAGTACAGCTAAATTAGTTAGACCATGTGAATGTATTAAGTTCAAGCAGTCAAGTTATAGATGAGTATACCTGCCTAGAGTAATTGAGAGGTTGAGAATGATTATTAAATTTCAGATTATATAAAGAAATTAAATATGTATATATCACCGATCAAAACTTAATAATTAATTTTTTAATATTCTTTTTTAAATGAAATTTATTAAACAGACTTGAAATTATCGTACAAACTTATTTTTTTAATAAATAAAAAAACATTTAAAAAATCCTTATTTTAAAGAAAAATATTTAAAGGTGTATTTGCGTTCTAAAACAATATAACCAATTTTTTTAATTAATAAGACATTTAATCACAAAATATTATAAGAGTTTTGATTGTCAAAGGGAACAGTGCAAACAAACAAGTAATAATAAATAGTTAAATAAATACGAGTAAAGTATACCTTATTTGTTTTCTTTCTATGTATAAATATTACATTTTAATTTTTTTTACTTAAACCAAACAGCTACAAATTTTTAATTGGTTAAATGGTATCTTAATTTTGTATTCATCATACATTTTTTTATTATATATACTTTAATTTTTATATACACTTAAATTACATTTTTATGTTTATATTCGGATTTAATATTTCATTATAGATACAAACAAAATAAACAGAAATATAAATATCAAAAAGTAAATATTTCTACTCAGAAAAAAAGTAATTCTGTCTGTCTACGTGTTTTTATAAATGTATCATTTAAAAAATTTAATATAAACATATGATGAGAGCAAAAATAATAAAAGAATTCATTATTTCATTTCAGAGATCCGTCTGCGAAACTCTCAATTTTTTTCCTACTTATAAGCACATAACAAAAAGGTAAGACACTATTTGTCAAAAATTACTCACAAACTGCGAAAAAAATTAGTCTGCAACCGTAAGTGTGCCCAACGGTGAAACTTAAAAAAATATTCAAGACGAGTGACGAGGCGAGCATAAACTTTCTTGTCGTCTGACAGTCATGATGTTCACTGAGGGATATATTTCGTTTCGTATTTACTATAGCCAACGTGGAACGGATAAACAGCTACTCTTCAACCATCTCAGACGTTTTATAGACCGAGCTCAGAAAATCGTATTATCGTACGTGTGGAAACGTTTGACGCTCTCGGATATTTTTTCGAATTTTTCAAACAGTTCTGTCAATGTCACGCTCCTTTAATGGATCGTGTTCCTTTTTTTTTGGAGACAAGAGACCGGTTCGGTTTGTCGAGTGAAATTGCTTGAGCGATGACTCCTTCGCCACTGACCGTGTTACGTCAATCGAATAGAAGAGTTTTTTTTACCTTTTATTACCTTATACATATATACATATATACATATATATATATATATATATATATATATATATGTATGTATGTATGTATGTATATAAGTGGTAGTAAAATATAATAACAAAAAACAATTAGAATTCAATATACTTAATTGTTAACGTATATAGGCACCGTTTAGACTTTTATTTAGTTAAAAGTTGTACATTGTCTTAAGTTATAAATTTAAATATTAAAATATTACTCTAAATTCTGTGAGTTAATTCCTTTAGTTTACCTTAATTGAATTAAATACAATAGCGGCAACGATAACCTATAAAAAATGATAAAAAAACTCAATGTGTTTGAATTTAAGTCTAAAAACTTTAATTATTTAATTTATGCCACATGTTCACTACTGTTTTGTAAAGTTAAGCCAACTGTTTGGTCTAGATATATAAGAATTATCATTGATTCAATTTAAAGATACAGAATTAATTTTTACGCCTTATTTATATATATATATATATAAGCAAAATTATGCACAAAAAATTTTCAATGACGTCAAGGTTTCTATGGTGATCAAATATGTATATCTTATATATAAAATAACACGTTGCAATCTATCTGCCATAATGATTATATAGATATACTAAAATATATCTTTATATATGTACGATCAAAATTATCCACAAAACACTTTATAAAATAACACGTTTCCAAAAACAAACTATCTGCAACTATGTTTAGACATACTAATATATATTGTATATATATATATATATATATATATATATTCATATATATATATATATATATATATATATATATATATATATATAAATCCATGACGTCGACTTATTTACTCGATACGTGGCTTCTATGATACACAAATATATTTATTGTTTCATTTGGTTACATGTACATTTATATAATTGACAAATGGGCGAGCGCAGCAAGTCCTGGGAGTGCTGAGCGGAGCAAGCAGGTGGCGAAGCGCCCAAGTATAATAAAAAAAAAAAAACAAATTTAATGAATAAAAACAAAATGATGTTAAGCAAATATGTAGAATACGCTTATGTGTCTATTGATAAATACATATATATATATATATATATACATATTAGACTATTACTACATCATCAGTCATATCTGCATTGAATAACCAGAGCACAGAAGACACATACATTGATCTGCTAGATAACATCTACAAGATTGCAACCTTAACGGCGAAGCTACATAAAGAAACAAAAAAGATAAAAATCGAGAAAGGTATGACAGGGAGATGCAATTTCACGGAAATTATTTACTGCAATCTTAGAATAAGTATTCAAATTGCTCGACTGGGAGAACAAACGAATAAAAATAAAAGGGGAAAGATTATTTTTATTTGCTGATGATATCGTTATCTTCACAAGTACTCCGGAAAATCTATAAAAGAGGATAAAATAATTAGATGATGCCAGTAAAAATATTGTCCTAAATATGAACCATGCAAAAACGAAAGTGTTATTCAATGCGTTTGTCAGCCCGAAAAAAATTAAATAAAAGGAACAGAAATAAGAGAAGCTACGAAGTATGTATATCTTGGCGAGATTATTAACATAGGTGAATCATTCATTGGAAAGTAAACAGGAGAATAAAAATGGAATGGAGCTCATTTGGATGAAATTCCTCGATATTTAAATCTCACTCTGTTTGAAGAAAAAAGTATTTGATCAATGAATACTACCAGTCATTACTTACGACCGCAAAATATGGGTGCTTAGCGCCAAAATTATTCAAAGACTCCAAACAACACAGAGAAGTTTGGAAAGATGCATGCTAGAAATAACAAGAAGAGATTGGAAAATAATAGAGTAGATACGAAAACATACAGGAGTAACAGATGTAAGAGGAGTAAAGAGTCTGAAATAGAAATGGGCGAGCTTGTTACAAGAAGAGAGACAGTCGATGGACAACAGAAGTTATTACTTGGGAAGAAAGAAATATAAAAAAATCAAGAAAGATCAATGAATATGCAGACTAAGGAAGGTAAAAATTTTATTGGTAATCAGTGGAAAAAAGAGAAATTCAATCATACAAAATGGAAAATTATAAAAAAACTTTTATCCAGCAGTGGATTGACATAGGGTGATGATATATATACATATACATATAGGTATGTGTAAATATATGTTTGATAAAATTAAAACGCATGTATAAATGTATAATTAATATTCATTAAATTGGTTACAGGATATCATTATCAATTTATTTCCTACATTCTATATTGTTATAGATGACTGTCATAAAATAATATTACATCCACCGATTTCTATTAAAATGTAATTATACACGGTGGTGAATTTACATAATCTTCCTGTGGGTTGTAAGATTACGGTTTGGAAATTTGTCGTTAATACTTGCTATCGCTAAAGAGCATACATTCTGTTCGATTTTTACTCTACGACGATTTTCGTGAGATTAAATAACAATCGTTTCTTCGTACACTGTAGAGAATAGTATTGCAAAAGAAGTACCATCGAACGAGATAATTTATAAAATAGAAGAGAAAAATAATGTTATGTTTACTTATTTTGAGTAGAATAGTTGTAGTAAATTAATTTTTATTTTAATAATCAAATAGTACTATTTTTTTGAAATTAAATTGTGATTTATATGTAATCTTTGAAAAGATTAGTTTAAATTGCAGTATAACGAATTACAATAATTTTTAATTAATTCCAATTCGATCTATGCGTATAATTGAAAGTAAATAAGTTTAATAAAGACAAATTCATTTAATTTTATTTTTAACTTTCGACAAATTAGGTGCAAATATTATTTTCTTAAAAGAAGAGAACGTGAAACAAAACATGTGTAAAAATTTATGTAAAAAATATTTTTTTAAATAATGTTCTCCAAAAAGAGCTACTTAATTTAATTATAAAATAATGAACATTATCAGCATCCGCTTTATGATATTCATAATAGTAAAATATTTTTCTTTCAATATACGGTAATGTAAACATTTCTTATATTTAGATTTCAAGATCCCTACTCACAATTTGTTTATGATTTTGTTATCTTATTTACATTGTATATTGTATCAAATTTAAACTATATTTTTTATGAATTGTTTAAATATTTTTAAACCTTTGTTGATATATAGAAACATAAAATATTTTTTGCTTTATTCATACAATTTAGCAATTAATAAATGAAGATATAAAAATTATAATAAAGTTATTATAAATATTTATTGACTAAATTAATATGATGAATAATATTTTCTACCATTTCATTTAAATGATAAAACAGTTATTGATTTTTGTACACAAATTTTAAAAACAAATATTAAATGGTTTTAATAATATTAAAACCAATGATGCTTCATAATATGATCATTTAAACTTTATAGTAATGTAAATATTCATTAATGGTTTCACTACAAGTTGAAATATTTGTTTATACTCCTTTACCCACATCGTTAATTCATAATGTAATATTATTACGCGTACAAAGGGTTTATTTTATTTCTACAACATATATTTTTTTCAGAATTTTTGAGGGCCAACTGCGGCCGCGGCGGGCCTCTAACTGGAACACGGTCGCGTCGCGAATGGCCTTTGATCGCCCGTATCGTTAAGACAGCTAAAGATAAGCGTACTTTGTGTGATACCGTTCGAAAGGCCGTTAAATTCTCTACAACATATATTTTTTTCAGAATTTTTGAGGGCCAACTGCGGCCGCGGCGGGCCTCTAACTGGAACACGGTCGCGTCGCTGTTAGTCTTATTTCGCCCGTATCGTTAAGACAGCTAAAGATAAGCGTACTTTGTGTGATACCGTTCGAAAGGCCGTTAAATTCTCTACAACATATATTTTTTTCAGAACTTTTGAGGGCCAACTGCGGCAACGGCGGGCCTCTAACTGGAACACGGTCGCGTCGCTGTTAGTCTTATTTCGCCCGTATGGTTAAGACAGCTAAAGATAAGCGTACTTTGTGTGATACCGTTCGAAAGGCCGTTAAATTCTCTACAACATATATTTTTTTCAGAATTTTTGAGGGCCAACTGCGGCCGCGGCGGGCCTCTAACTGGAACACGGTCGCGTCGCTATTAGTCTTATTACGCCCGTATCGTTAAGACAGCTAAAGATAAGCGTACTTTGTGTAATACCGTTCGAAAGGCCGTTAAATTCTCTACAACATATATTTTTTTCAGAACTTTTGAGGGCCAACTGCGGCAACGGCGGGCCTCTAACTGGAACACGGTCGCGTCGCTATTAGTCTTATTTCGCCTGTATCGTTAAGACAGCTAAAGATAAGCGTACTTTGTGTGATACCGTTCGAAAGGCCGTTAAATTCTCTACAACATATATTTTTTTCAGAATTTTTGAGGGCCAACTGCGGCCGCGGCGGGCCTCTAACTGGAACACGGTCGCGTCGCTATTAGTCTTATTTCGCCCGTATCGTTAAGACAGCTAAAGATAAGCGTACTTTGTGTGATACCGTTCGAAAGGCCGTTAAATTCTCTACAACATATATTTTTTTCAGAATTTTTGAGGGCCAACTGCGGCCGCGGCGGGCCTCTAACTGGAACACGGTCGCGTCGCTATTAGTCTTATTTCGCCCGTATCGTTAAGACAGCTAAAGATAAGCGTACTTTGTGTAATACCGTTCGAAAGGCCGTTAAATTCTCTACAACATATATTTTTTTCAGAATTTTTGAGGGCCAACTGCGGCCGCGGCGGGCCTCTAACTGGAACACGGTCGCGTCGCTATTAGTCTTATTTCGCCCGTATCGTTAAGACAGCTAAAGATAAGCGTACTTTGTGTAATACCGTTCGAAAGGCCGTTAAATTCTCTACAACATATATTTTTTTCAGAATTTTTGAGGGCCAACTGCGGCCGCGGCGGGCCTCTAACTGGAACACGGTCGCGTCGCGAATGGCCTTTGATCGCCCGTATCGTTAAGACAGCTAAAGATAAGCGTACTTTGTGTGATACCGTTCGAAAGGCCGTTAAATTCTCTACAACATATATTTTTTTCAGAATTTTTGAGGGCCAACTGCGGCCGCGGCGGGCCTCTAACTGGAACACGGTCGCGTCGCGAATGGCCTTTGATCGCCCGTATCGTTAAGACAGCTAAAGATAAGCGTACTTTGTGTGATACCGTTCGAAAGGCCGTTAAATTCTCTACAACATATATTTTTTTCAGAATTTTTGATGGCCAACTGCGGCCGCGGCGGGCCTCTAACTGGAACACGGTCGCGTCGCTATTAGTCTTATTTCGCCTGTATCGTTAAGACAGCTAAAGATAAACGTACTTTGTGTAATACCGTTCGAAAGGCCGTTAAATTCTCTACAACATATATTTTTTTCAGAATTTTTGAGGGCCAACTGCGGCCGCGGCGGGCCTCTAACTGGAACACTGTCGCGTCGCGAATGGCCTTTGATCGCCCGTATCGTTAAGACAGCTAAAGATAAGCGAACTTTGTGTGATAACGTTCGAAAGGCCGTTAAATTCTCTACAACATATATTTTTTTCAGAATTTTTGAGGGCCAACTGCGGCCGCGGCGGGCCTCTAACTGGAACACGGTCGCGTCGCTATTAGTCTTATTTCGCCCGTATCGTTAAGACAGCTAAAGATAAGCGTACTTTGTGTAATACCGTTCGAAAGGCCGTTAAATTCTCTACAACATATATTATTTTCAGAATTTTTGAGGGCCAACTGCGGCCGCGGCGGGCCTCTAACTGGAACACGGTCGCGTCGCTATTAGTCTTATTTCGCCCGTATCGTTAAGACAGCTAAAGATAAGCGTACTTTGTGTAATACCGTTCGAAAGGCCGTTAAATTCTCTACAACATATATTTTTTTCAGAATTTTTGAGGGCCAACTGCGGCCGCGGCGGGCCTCTAACTGGAACACGGTCGCGTCGCGAATGGCCTTTGATCGCCCGTATCGTTAAGACAGCTAAAGATAAGCGTACTTTGTGTGATACCGTTCGAAAGGCCGTTAAATTCTCTACAACATATATTTTTTTCAGAATTTTTGAGGGCCAACTGCGGCCGCGGCGGGCCTCTAACTGGAACACGGTCGCGTCGCTATTAGTCTTATTTCGCCCGTATCGTTAAGACAGCTAAAGATAAGCGTACTTTGTGTGATACCGTTCGAAAGGCCGTTAAATTCTCTACAACATATATTTTTTTCAGAATTTTTGAGGGCCAACTGCGGCCGCGGCGGGCCTCTAACTGGAACACGGTCGCGTCGCTATTAGTCTTATTTCGCCCGTATCGTTAAGACAGCTAAAGATAAGCGTACTTTGTGTGATACCGTTCGAAAGGCCGTTAAATTCTCTACAACATATATTTTTTTCAGAATTTTTGAGGGCCAACTGCGGCCGCGGCGGGCCTCTAACTGGAACACGGTCGCGTCGCGAATGGCCTTTGATCGCCCGTATCGTTAAGACAGCTAAAGATAAGCGTACTTTGTGTGATACCGTTCGAAAGGCCGTTAAATTCTCTACAACATATATTTTTTTCAGAATTTTTGAGGGCCAACTGCGGCCGCGGCGGGCCTCTAACTGGAACACGGTCGCGTCGCGAATGGCCTTTGATCGCCCGTATCGTTAAGACAGCTAAAGATAAGCGTACTTTGTGTGATACCGTTCGAAAGGCCGTTAAATTCTCTACAACATATATTTTTTTCAGACTTTTTGAGGGCCAACTGCGGCCGCGGCGGGCCTCTAACTGGAACACGGTCGCGTCGCTATTAGTCTTATTTCGCCTGTATCGTTAAGACAGCTAAAGATAAACGTACTTTGTGTAATACCGTTCGAAAGGCCGTTAAATTCTCTACAACATATATTTTTTTCAGAATTTTTGAGGGCCAACTGCGGCCGCGGCGGGCCTCTAACTGGAACACTGTCGCGTCGCGAATGGCCTTTGATCGCCCGTATCGTTAAGACAGCTAAAGATAAGCGAACTTTGTGTGATACCGTTCGAAAGGCCGTTAAATTCTCTACAACATATATTTTTTTCAGAATTTTTGAGGGCCAACTGCGGCCGCGGCGGGCCTCTAACTGGAACACGGTCGCGTCGCTATTAGTCTTATTTCGCCCGTATCGTTAAGACAGCTAAAGATAAGCGTACTTTGTGTGATACCGTTCGAAAGGCCGTTAAATTCTCTACAACATATATTTTTTTCAGAATTTTTGAGGGCCAACTGCGGCCGCGGCGGGCCTCTAACTGGAACACGGTCGCGTCGCGAATGGCCTTTGATCGCCCGTATCGTTAAGACAGCTAAAGATAAGCGTACTTTGTGTGATACCGTTCGAAAGGCCGTTAAATTCTCTACAACATATATTTTTTTCAGAATTTTTGAGGGCCAACTGCGGCCGCGGCGGGCCTCTAACTGGAACACGGTCGCGTCGCTATTAGTCTTATTTCGCCTGTATCGTTAAGACAGCTAAAGATAAGCGTACTTTGTGTAATACCGTTCGAAAGGCCGTTAAATTCTCTACAACATATATTTTTTTCAGAATTTTTGAGGGCCAACTGCGGCCGCGGCGGGCCTCTAACTGGAACACTGTCGCGTCGCGAATGGCCTTTGATCGCCCGTATCGTTAAGACAGCTAAAGATAAGCGAACTTTGTGTGATAACGTTCGAAAGGCCGTTAAATTCTCTACAACATATATTTTTTTCAGAATTTTTGAGGGCCAACTGCGGCCGCGGCGGGCCTCTAACTGGAACACGGTCGCGTCGCTATTAGTCTTATTTCGCCCGTATCGTTAAGACAGCTAAAGATAAGCGTACTTTGTGTAATACCGTTCGAAAGGCCGTTAAATTCTCTACAACATATATTTTTTTCAGAATTTTTGAGGGCCAACTGCGGCCGCGGCGGGCCTCTAACTGGAACACGGTCGCGTCGCTATTAGTCTTATTTCGCCTGTATCGTTAAGACAGCTAAAGATAAGCGTACTTTGTGTGATACCGTTCGAAAGGCCGTTAAATTCTCTACAACATATATTTTTTTCAGAATTTTTGAGGGCCAACTGCGGCCGCGGCGGGCCTCTAACTGGAACACGGTCGCGTCGCGAATGGCCTTTGATCGCCCGTATCGTTAAGACAGCTAAAGATAAGCGTACTTTGTGTGATACCGTTCGAAAGGCCGTTAAATTCTCTACAACATATATTTTTTTCAGAATTTTTGAGGGCCAACTGCGGCCGCGGCGGGCCTCTAACTGGAACACGGTCGCGTCGCTATTAGTCTTATTTCGCCTGTATCGTTAAGACAGCTAAAGATAAGCGTACTTTGTGTGATACCGTTCGAAAGGCCGTTAAATTCTCTACAACATATATTTTTTTCAGAATTTTTGAGGGCCAACTGCGGCCGCGGCGGGCCTCTAACTGGAACACGGTCGCGTCGCTATTAGTCTTATTTCGCCTGTATCGTTAAGACAGCTAAAGATAAACGTACTTTGTGTAATACCGTTCGAAAGGCCGTTAAATTCTCTACAACATATATTTTTTTCAGAATTTTTGAGGGCCAACTGCGGCCGCGGCGGGCCTCTAACTGGAACACTGTCGCGTCGCGAATGGCCTTTGATCGCCCGTATCGTTAAGACAGCTAAAGATAAGCGAACTTTGTGTGATACCGTTCGAAAGGCCGTTAAATTCTCTACAACATATATTTTTTTCAGAATTTTTGAGGGCCAACTGCGGCCGCGGCGGGCCTCTAACTGGAACACGGTCGCGTCGCTATTAGTCTTATTTCGCCCGTATCGTTAAGACAGCTAAAGATAAGCGTACTTTGTGTAATACCGTTCGAAAGGCCGTTAAATTCTCTACAACATATATTTTTTTCAGAATTTTTGAGGGCCAACTGCGGCCGCGGCGGGCCTCTAACTGGAACACGGTCGCGTCGCTATTAGTCTTATTTCGCCCGTATCGTTAAGACAGCTAAAGATAAGCGTACTTTGTGTAATACCGTTCGAAAGGCCGTTAAATTCTCTACAACATATATTTTTTTCAGAATTTTTGAGGGCCAACTGCGGCCGCGGCGGGCCTCTAACTGGAACACGGTCGCGTCGCTATTAGTCTTATTTCGCCTGTATCGTTAAGACAGCTAAAGATAAGCGTACTTTGTGTGATACCGTTCGAAAGGCCGTTAAATTCTCTACAACATATATTTTTTTCAGAATTTTTGAGGGCCAACTGCGGCCGCGGCGGGCCTCTAACTGGAACACGGTCGCGTCGCGAATGGCCTTTGATCGCCCGTATCGTTAAGACAGCTAAAGATAAGCGTACTTTGTGTGATACCGTTCGAAAGGCCGTTAAATTCTCTACAACATATATTTTTTTCAGAATTTTTGAGGGCCAACTGCGGCCGCGGCGGGCCTCTAACTGGAACACGGTCGCGTCGCTATTAGTCTTATTTCGCCCGTATCGTTAAGACAGCTAAAGATAAGCGTACTTTGTGTGATACCGTTCGAAAGGCCGTTAAATTCTCTACAACATATATTTTTTTCAGAATTTTTGAGGGCCAACTGCGGCCGCGGCGGGCCTCTAACTGGAACACGGTCGCGTCGCTATTAGTCTTATTTCGCCCGTATCGTTAAGACAGCTAAAGATAAGCGTACTTTGTGTGATACCGTTCGAAAGGCCGTTAAATTCTCTACAACATATATTTTTTTCAGAATTTTTGAGGGCCAACTGCGGCCGCGGCGGGCCTCTAACTGGAACACGGTCGCGTCGCGAATGGCCTTTGATCGCCCGTATCGTTAAGACAGCTAAAGATAAGCGTACTTTGTGTGATACCGTTCGAAAGGCCGTTAAATTCTCTACAACATATATTTTTTTCAGAATTTTTGAGGGCCAACTGCGGCCGCGGCGGGCCTCTAACTGGAACACGGTCGCGTCGCTATTAGTCTTATTTCGCCCGTATCGTTAAGACAGCTAAAGATAAGCGTACTTTGTGTGATACCGTTCGAAAGGCCGTTAAATTCTCTACAACATATATTTTTTTCAGAATTTTTGAGGGCCAACTGCGGCCGCGGCGGGCCTCTAACTGGAACACGGTCGCGTCGCGAATGGCCTTTGATCGCCCGTATCGTTAAGACAGCTAAAGATAAGCGTACTTTGTGTGATACCGTTCGAAAGGCCGTTAAATTCTCTACAACATATATTTTTTTCAGAATTTTTGAGGGCCAACTGCGGCCGCGGCGGGCCTCTAACTGGAACACGGTCGCGTCGCTATTAGTCTTATTTCGCCCGTATCGTTAAGACAGCTAAAGATAAGCGTACTTTGTGTGATACCGTTCGAAAGGCCGTTAAATTCTCTACAACATATATTTTTTTCAGAATTTTTGAGGGCCAACTGCGGCCGCGGCGGGCCTCTAACTGGAACACGGTCGCGTCGCGAATGGCCTTTGATCGCCCGTATCGTTAAGACAGCTAAAGATAAGCGTACTTTGTGTGATACCGTTCGAAAGGCCGTTAAATTCTCTACAACATATATTTTTTTCAGAATTTTTGAGGGCCAACTGCGGCCGCGGCGGGCCTCTAACTGGAACACGGTCGCGTCGCTATTAGTCTTATTTCGCCCGTATCGTTAAGACAGCTAAAGATAAGCGTACTTTGTGTGATACCGTTCGAAAGGCCGTTAAATTCTCTACAACATATATTTTTTTCAGAATTTTTGAGGGCCAACTGCGGCCGCGGCGGGCCTCTAACTGGAACACGGTCGCGTCGCTATTAGTCTTATTTCGCCCGTATCGTTAAGACAGCTAAAGATAAGCGTACTTTGTGTGATACCGTTCGAAAGGCCGTTAAATTCTCTACAACATATATTTTTTTCAGAATTTTTGAGGGCCAACTGCGGCCGCGGCGGGCCTCTAACTGGAACACGGTCGCGTCGCTATTAGTCTTATTTCGCCCGTATCGTTAAGACAGCTAAAGATAAGCGTACTTTGTGTGATACCGTTCGAAAGGCCGTTAAATTCTCTACAACATATATTTTTTTCAGAATTTTTGAGGGCCAACTGCGGCCGCGGCGGGCCTCTAACTGGAACACGGTCGCGTCGCGAATGGCCTTTGATCGCCCGTATCGTTAAGACAGCTAAAGATAAGCGTACTTTGTGTGATACCGTTCGAAAGGCCGTTAAATTCTCTACAACATATATTTTTTTCAGAATTTTTGAGGGCCAACTGCGGCCGCGGCGGGCCTCTAACTGGAACACGGTCGCGTCGCTATTAGTCTTATTTCGCCCGTATCGTTAAGACAGCTAAAGATAAGCGTACTTTGTGTAATACCGTTCGAAAGGCCGTTAAATTCTCTACAACATATATTTTTTTCAGAATTTTTGAGGGCCAACTGCGGCCGCGGCGGGCCTCTAACTGGAACACGGTCGCGTCGCGAATGGCCTTTGATCGCCCGTATCGTTAAGACAGCTAAAGATAAGCGTACTTTGTGTGATACCGTTCGAAAGGCCGTTAAATTCTCTACAACATATATTTTTTTCAGAATTTTTGAGGGCCAACTGCGGCCGCGGCGGGCCTCTAACTGGAACACGGTCGCGTCGCTATTAGTCTTATTTCGCCCGTATCGTTAAGACAGCTAAAGATAAGCGTACTTTGTGTGATACCGTTCGAAAGGCCGTTAAATTCTCTACAACATATATTTTTTTCAGAATTTTTGAGGGCCAACTGCGGCCGCGGCGGGCCTCTAACTGGAACACGGTCGCGTCGCGAATGGCCTTTGATCGCCCGTATCGTTAAGACAGCTAAAGATAAGCGTACTTTGTGTGATACCGTTCGAAAGGCCGTTAAATTCTCTACAACATATATTTTTTTCAGAATTTTTGAGGGCCAACTGCGGCCGCGGCGGGCCTCTAACTGGAACACGGTCGCGTCGCTATTAGTCTTATTTCGCCTGTATCGTTAAGACAGCTAAAGATAAGCGTACTTTGTGTGATACCGTTCGAAAGGCCGTTAAATTCTCTACAACATATATTTTTTTCAGAATTTTTGAGGGCCAACTGCGGCCGCGGCGGGCCTCTAACTGGAACACGGTCGCGTCGCGAATGGCCTTTGATCGCCCGTATCGTTAAGACAGCTAAAGATAAGCGTACTTTGTGTGATACCGTTCGAAAGGCCGTTAAATTCTCTACAACATATATTTTTTTCAGAATTTTTGAGGGCCAACTGCGGCCGCGGCGGGCCTCTAACTGGAACACGGTCGCGTCGCTATTAGTCTTATTTCGCCCGTATCGTTAAGACAGCTAAAGATAAGCGTACTTTGTGTAATACCGTTCGAAAGGCCGTTAAATTCTCTACAACATATATTTTTTTCAGAATTTTTGAGGGCCAACTGCGGCCGCGGCGGGCCTCTAACTGGAACACGGTCGCGTCGCGAATGGCCTTTGATCGCCCGTATCGTTAAGACAGCTAAAGATAAGCGTACTTTGTGTGATACCGTTCGAAAGGCCGTTAAATTCTCTACAACATA
Organism: Acanthacorydalis orientalis; assembly: GCA_034766995.1. NCBI lineage: Eukaryota > Metazoa > Arthropoda > Insecta > Megaloptera > Corydalidae > Acanthacorydalis > Acanthacorydalis orientalis. The sequence goes on along the minus strand of CM068317.1, from coordinate 7,770,946 downwards.
TATTTTTTTCAGAATTTTTGAGGGCCAACTGCGGCCGCGGCGGGCCTCTAACTGGAACACGGTCGCGTCGCTATTAGTCTTATTTCGCCCGTATCGTTAAGACAGCTAAAGATAAGCGTACTTTGTGTGATACCGTTCGAAAGGCCGTTAAATTCTCTACAACATATATTTTTTTCAGAATTTTTGAGGGCCAACTGCGGCCGCGGCGGGCCTCTAACTGGAACACGGTCGCGTCGCTATTAGTCTTATTTCGCCCGTATCGTTAAGACAGCTAAAGATAAGCGTACTTTGTGTAATACCGTTCGAAAGGCCGTTAAATTCTCTACAACATATATTTTTTTCAGAATTTTTGAGGGCCAACTGCGGCCGCGGCGGGCCTCTAACTGGAACACGGTCGCGTCGCGAATGGCCTTTGATCGCCCGTATCGTTAAGACAGCTAAAGATAAGCGTACTTTGTGTGATACCGTTCGAAAGGCCGTTAAATTCTCTACAACATATATTTTTTTCAGAATTTTTGAGGGCCAACTGCGGCCGCGGCGGGCCTCTAACTGGAACACGGTCGCGTCGCTATTAGTCTTATTTCGCCCGTATCGTTAAGACAGCTAAAGATAAGCGTACTTTGTGTGATACCGTTCGAAAGGCCGTTAAATTCTCTACAACATATATTTTTTTCAGAATTTTTGAGGGCCAACTGCGGCCGCGGCGGGCCTCTAACTGGAACACGGTCGCGTCGCTATTAGTCTTATTTCGCCCGTATCGTTAAGACAGCTAAAGATAAGCGTACTTTGTGTGATACCGTTCGAAAGGCCGTTAAATTCTCTACAACATATATTTTTTTCAGAATTTTTGAGGGCCAACTGCGGCCGCGGCGGGCCTCTAACTGGAACACGGTCGCGTCGCTATTAGTCTTATTTCGCCCGTATCGTTAAGACAGCTAAAGATAAGCGTACTTTGTGTGATACCGTTCGAAAGGCCGTTAAATTCTCTACAACATATATTTTTTTCAGAATTTTTGAGGGCCAACTGCGGCCGCGGCGGGCCTCTAACTGGAACACGGTCGCGTCGCTATTAGTCTTATTTCGCCCGTATCGTTAAGACAGCTAAAGATAAGCGTACTTTGTGTGATACCGTTCGAAAGGCCGTTAAATTCTCTACAACATATATTTTTTTCAGAATTTTTGAGGGCCAACTGCGGCCGCGGCGGGCCTCTAACTGGAACACGGTCGCGTCGCTATTAGTCTTATTTCGCCCGTATCGTTAAGACAGCTAAAGATAAGCGTACTTTGTGTAATACCGTTCGAAAGGCCGTTAAATTCTCTACAACATATATTTTTTTCAGAATTTTTGAGGGCCAACTGCGGCCGCGGCGGGCCTCTAACTGGAACACGGTCGCGTCGCGAATGGCCTTTGATCGCCCGTATCGTTAAGACAGCTAAAGATAAGCGTACTTTGTGTGATACCGTTCGAAAGGCCGTTAAATTCTCTACAACATATATTTTTTTCAGAATTTTTGAGGGCCAACTGCGGCCGCGGCGGGCCTCTAACTGGAACACGGTCGCGTCGCTATTAGTCTTATTTCGCCCGTATCGTTAAGACAGCTAAAGATAAGCGTACTTTGTGTGATACCGTTCGAAAGGCCGTTAAATTCTCTACAACATATATTTTTTTCAGAATTTTTGAGGGCCAACTGCGGCCGCGGCGGGCCTCTAACTGGAACACGGTCGCGTCGCTATTAGTCTTATTTCGCCCGTATCGTTAAGACAGCTAAAGATAAGCGTACTTTGTGTAATACCGTTCGAAAGGCCGTTAAATTCTCTACAACATATATTTTTTTCAGAATTTTTGAGGGCCAACTGCGGCCGCGGCGGGCCTCTAACTGGAACACGGTCGCGTCGCGAATGGCCTTTGATCGCCCGTATCGTTAAGACAGCTAAAGATAAGCGTACTTTGTGTGATACCGTTCGAAAGGCCGTTAAATTCTCTACAACATATATTTTTTTCAGAATTTTTGAGGGCCAACTGCGGCCGCGGCGGGCCTCTAACTGGAACACGGTCGCGTCGCTATTAGTCTTATTTCGCCCGTATCGTTAAGACAGCTAAAGATAAGCGTACTTTGTGTGATACCGTTCGAAAGGCCGTTAAATTCTCTACAACATATATTTTTTTCAGAATTTTTGAGGGCCAACTGCGGCCGCGGCGGGCCTCTAACTGGAACACGGTCGCGTCGCGAATGGCCTTTGATCGCCCGTATCGTTAAGACAGCTAAAGATAAGCGTACTTTGTGTGATACCGTTCGAAAGGCCGTTAAATTCTCTACAACATATATTTTTTTCAGAATTTTTGAGGGCCAACTGCGGCCGCGGCGGGCCTCTAACTGGAACACGGTCGCGTCGCTATTAGTCTTATTTCGCCCGTATCGTTAAGACAGCTAAAGATAAGCGTACTTTGTGTGATACCGTTCGAAAGGCCGTTAAATTCTCTACAACATATATTTTTTTCAGAATTTTTGAGGGCCAACTGCGGCCGCGGCGGGCCTCTAACTGGAACACGGTCGCGTCGCGAATGGCCTTTGATCGCCCGTATCGTTAAGACAGCTAAAGATAAGCGTACTTTGTGTGATACCGTTCGAAAGGCCGTTAAATTCTCTACAACATATATTTTTTTCAGAATTTTTGAGGGCCAACTGCGGCCGCGGCGGGCCTCTAACTGGAACACGGTCGCGTCGCTATTAGTCTTATTTCGCCCGTATCGTTAAGACAGCTAAAGATAAGCGTACTTTGTGTGATACCGTTCGAAAGGCCGTTAAATTCTCTACAACATATATTTTTTTCAGAATTTTTGAGGGCCAACTGCGGCCGCGGCGGGCCTCTAACTGGAACACGGTCGCGTCGCTATTAGTCTTATTTCGCCCGTATCGTTAAGACAGCTAAAGATAAGCGTACTTTGTGTGATACCGTTCGAAAGGCCGTTAAATTCTCTACAACATATATTTTTTTCAGAATTTTTGAGGGCCAACTGCGGCCGCGGCGGGCCTCTAACTGGAACACTGTCGCGTCGCGAATGGCCTTTGATCGCCCGTATCGTTAAGACAGCTAAAGATAAGCGTACTTTGTGTAATACCGTTCGAAAGGCCGTTAAATTCTCTACAACATATATTATTTTCAGAATTTTTGAGGGCCAACTGCGGCCGCGGCGGGCCTCTAACTGGAACACGGTCGCGTCGCTATTAGTCTTATTTCGCCCGTATCGTTAAGACAGCTAAAGATAAGCGTACTTTGTGTGATACCGTTCGAAAGGCCGTTAAATTCTCTACAACATATATTTTTTTCAGAATTTTTGAGGGCCAACTGCGGCCGCGGCGGGCCTCTAACTGGAACACGGTCGCGTCGCTATTAGTCTTATTTCGCCCGTATCGTTAAGACAGCTAAAGATAAGCGTACTTTGTGTGATACCGTTCGAAAGGCCGTTAAATTCTCTACAACATATATTTTTTTCAGAATTTTTGAGGGCCAACTGCGGCCGCGGCGGGCCTCTAACTGGAACACGGTCGCGTCGCTATTAGTCTTATTTCGCCCGTATCGTTAAGACAGCTAAAGATAAGCGTACTTTGTGTGATACCGTTCGAAAGGCCGTTAAATTCTCTACAACATATATTTTTTTCAGAATTTTTGAGGGCCAACTGCGGCCGCGGCGGGCCTCTAACTGGAACACGGTCGCGTCGCTATTAGTCTTATTTCGCCCGTATCGTTAAGACAGCTAAAGATAAGCGTACTTTGTGTGATACCGTTCGAAAGGCCGTTAAATTCTCTACAACATATATTTTTTTCAGAATTTTTGAGGGCCAACTGCGGCCGCGGCGGGCCTCTAACTGGAACACGGTCGCGTCGCGAATGGCCTTTGATCGCCCGTATCGTTAAGACAGCTAAAGATAAGCGTACTTTGTGTGATACCGTTCGAAAGGCCGTTAAATTCTCTACAACATATATTTTTTTCAGAATTTTTGAGGGCCAACTGCGGCCGCGGCGGGCCTCTAACTGGAACACGGTCGCGTCGCTATTAGTCTTATTTCGCCCGTATCGTTAAGACAGCTAAAGATAAGCGTACTTTGTGTGATACCGTTCGAAAGGCCGTTAAATTCTCTACAACATATATTTTTTTCAGAATTTTTGAGGGCCAACTGCGGCCGCGGCGGGCCTCTAACTGGAACACGGTCGCGTCGCGAATGGCCTTTGATCGCCCGTATCGTTAAGACAGCTAAAGATAAGCGTACTTTGTGTGATACCGTTCGAAAGGCCGTTAAATTCTCTACAACATATATTTTTTTCAGAATTTTTGAGGGCCAACTGCGGCCGCGGCGGGCCTCTAACTGGAACACGGTCGCGTCGCGAATGGCCTTTGATCGCCCGTATCGTTAAGACAGCTAAAGATAAGCGTACTTTGTGTGATACCGTTCGAAAGGCCGTTAAATTCTCTACAACATATATTTTTTTCAGAATTTTTGAGGGCCAACTGCGGCCGCGGCGGGCCTCTAACTGGAACACGGTCGCGTCGCTATTAGTCTTATTTCGCCCGTATCGTTAAGACAGCTAAAGATAAGCGTACTTTGTGTGATACCGTTCGAAAGGCCGTTAAATTCTCTACAACATATATTTTTTTCAGAATTTTTGAGGGCCAACTGCGGCCGCGGCGGGCCTCTAACTGGAACACGGTCGCGTCGCTATTAGTCTTATTTCGCCCGTATCGTTAAGACAGCTAAAGATAAGCGTACTTTGTGTGATACCGTTCGAAAGGCCGTTAAATTCTCTACAACATATATTTTTTTCAGAATTTTTGAGGGCCAACTGCGGCCGCGGCGGGCCTCTAACTGGAACACGGTCGCGTCGCTATTAGTCTTATTTCGCCCGTATCGTTAAGACAGCTAAAGATAAGCGTACTTTGTGTGATACCGTTCGAAAGGCCGTTAAATTCTCTACAACATATATTTTTTTCAGAATTTTTGAGGGCCAACTGCGGCCGCGGCGGGCCTCTAACTGGAACACGGTCGCGTCGCTATTAGTCTTATTTCGCCCGTATCGTTAAGACAGCTAAAGATAAGCGTACTTTGTGTGATACCGTTCGAAAGGCCGTTAAATTCTCTACAACATATATTTTTTTCAGAATTTTTGAGGGCCAACTGCGGCCGCGGCGGGCCTCTAACTGGAACACGGTCGCGTCGCTATTAGTCTTATTTCGCCCGTATCGTTAAGACAGCTAAAGATAAGCGTACTTTGTGTGATACCGTTCGAAAGGCCGTTAAATTCTCTACAACATATATTTTTTTCAGAATTTTTGAGGGCCAACTGCGGCCGCGGCGGGCCTCTAACTGGAACACGGTCGCGTCGCGAATGGCCTTTGATCGCCCGTATCGTTAAGACAGCTAAAGATAAGCGTACTTTGTGTGATACCGTTCGAAAGGCCGTTAAATTCTCTACAACATATATTTTTTTCAGAATTTTTGAGGGCCAACTGCGGCCGCGGCGGGCCTCTAACTGGAACACGGTCGCGTCGCGAATGGCCTTTGATCGCCCGTATCGTTAAGACAGCTAAAGATAAGCGTACTTTGTGTGATACCGTTCGAAAGGCCGTTAAATTCTCTACAACATATATTTTTTTCAGAATTTTTGAGGGCCAACTGCGGCCGCGGCGGGCCTCTAACTGGAACACGGTCGCGTCGCTATTAGTCTTATTTCGCCCGTATCGTTAAGACAGCTAAAGATAAGCGTACTTTGTGTGATACCGTTCGAAAGGCCGTTAAATTCTCTACAACATATATTTTTTTCAGAATTTTTGAGGGCCAACTGCGGCCGCGGCGGGCCTCTAACTGGAACACGGTCGCGTCGCTATTAGTCTTATTTCGCCCGTATCGTTAAGACAGCTAAAGATAAGCGTACTTTGTGTGATACCGTTCGAAAGGCCGTTAAATTCTCTACAACATATATTTTTTTCAGAATTTTTGAGGGCCAACTGCGGCCGCGGCGGGCCTCTAACTGGAACACGGTCGCGTCGCTATTAGTCTTATTTCGCCCGTATCGTTAAGACAGCTAAAGATAAGCGTACTTTGTGTGATACCGTTCGAAAGGCCGTTAAATTCTCTACAACATATATTTTTTTCAGAATTTTTGAGGGCCAACTGCGGCCGCGGCGGGCCTCTAACTGGAACACGGTCGCGTCGCGAATGGCCTTTGATCGCCCGTATCGTTAAGACAGCTAAAGATAAGCGTACTTTGTGTGATACCGTTCGAAAGGCCGTTAAATTCTCTACAACATATATTTTTTTCAGAATTTTTGAGGGCCAACTGCGGCCGCGGCGGGCCTCTAACTGGAACACGGTCGCGTCGCTATTAGTCTTATTTCGCCCGTATCGTTAAGACAGCTAAAGATAAGCGTACTTTGTGTGATACCGTTCGAAAGGCCGTTAAATTCTCTACAACATATATTTTTTTCAGAATTTTTGAGGGCCAACTGCGGCCGCGGCGGGCCTCTAACTGGAACACGGTCGCGTCGCTATTAGTCTTATTTCGCCCGTATCGTTAAGACAGCTAAAGATAAGCGTACTTTGTGTGATACCGTTCGAAAGGCCGTTAAATTCTCTACAACATATATTTTTTTCAGAATTTTTGAGGGCCAACTGCGGCCGCGGCGGGCCTCTAACTGGAACACGGTCGCGTCGCTATTAGTCTTATTTCGCCCGTATCGTTAAGACAGCTAAAGATAAGCGTACTTTGTGTGATACCGTTCGAAAGGCCGTTAAATTCTCTACAACATATATTTTTTTCAGAATTTTTGAGGGCCAACTGCGGCCGCGGCGGGCCTCTAACTGGAACACGGTCGCGTCGCTATTAGTCTTATTTCGCCCGTATCGTTAAGACAGCTAAAGATAAGCGTACTTTGTGTGATACCGTTCGAAAGGCCGTTAAATTCTCTACAACATATATTTTTTTCAGAATTTTTGAGGGCCAACTGCGGCCGCGGCGGGCCTCTAACTGGAACACGGTCGCGTCGCTATTAGTCTTATTTCGCCCGTATCGTTAAGACAGCTAAAGATAAGCGTACTTTGTGTGATACCGTTCGAAAGGCCGTTAAATTCTCTACAACATATATTTTTTTCAGAATTTTTGAGGGCCAACTGCGGCCGCGGCGGGCCTCTAACTGGAACACGGTCGCGTCGCTATTAGTCTTATTTCGCCCGTATCGTTAAGACAGCTAAAGATAAGCGTACTTTGTGTGATACCGTTCGAAAGGCCGTTAAATTCTCTACAACATATATTTTTTTCAGAATTTTTGAGGGCCAACTGCGGCCGCGGCGGGCCTCTAACTGGAACACGGTCGCGTCGCTATTAGTCTTATTTCGCCCGTATCGTTAAGACAGCTAAAGATAAGCGTACTTTGTGTGATACCGTTCGAAAGGCCGTTAAATTCTCTACAACATATATTTTTTTCAGAATTTTTGAGGGCCAACTGCGGCCGCGGCGGGCCTCTAACTGGAACACGGTCGCGTCGCTATTAGTCTTATTTCGCCCGTATCGTTAAGACAGCTAAAGATAAGCGTACTTTGTGTGATACCGTTCGAAAGGCCGTTAAATTCTCTACAACATATATTTTTTTCAGAATTTTTGAGGGCCAACTGCGGCCGCGGCGGGCCTCTAACTGGAACACGGTCGCGTCGCGAATGGCCTTTGATCGCCCGTATCGTTAAGACAGCTAAAGATAAGCGTACTTTGTGTGATACCGTTCGAAAGGCCGTTAAATTCTCTACAACATATATTTTTTTCAGAATTTTTGAGGGCCAACTGCGGCCGCGGCGGGCCTCTAACTGGAACACGGTCGCGTCGCTATTAGTCTTATTTCGCCTGTATCGTTAAGACAGCTAAAGATAAGCGTACTTTGTGTAATACCGTTCGAAAGGCCGTTAAATTCTCTACAACATATATTTTTTTCAGAATTTTTGAGGGCCAACTGCGGCCGCGGCGGGCCTCTAACTGGAACACGGTCGCGTCGCTATTAGTCTTATTTCGCCCGTATCGTTAAGACAGATAACAATAAGCGTACTTTGTGTGATACCGTTCGAAAGGCCGTTAAATTCTCTACAACATATATTTTTTTCAGAATTTTTGAGGGCCAACTGCGGCCGCGGCGGGCCTCTAACTGGAACACGGTCGCGTCGCTGTTAGTCTTATTTCGCCCGTATCGTTAAGACAGCTAAAGATAAGCGTACTTTGTGTGATACCGTTCGAAAGGCCGTTAAATTCTCTACAACATATATTTTTTTCAGAATTTTTGAGGGCCAACTGCGGCCGCGGCGGGCCTCTAACTGGAACACGGTCGCGTCGCTATTAGTCTTATTTCGCCCGTATCGTTAAGACAGCTAAAGATAAGCGTACTTTGTGTGATACCGTTCGAAAGGCCGTTAAATTCTCTACAACATATATTTTTTTCAGAATTTTTGAGGGCCAACTGCGGCCGCGGCGGGCCTCTAACTGGAACACGGTCGCGTCGCGAATGGCCTTTGATCGCCCGTATCGTTAAGACAGCTAAAGATAAGCGTACTTTGTGTGATACCGTTCGAAAGGCCGTTAAATTCTCTACAACATATATTTTTTTCAGAATTTTTGAGGGCCAACTGCGGCCGCGGCGGGCCTCTAACTGGAACACGGTCGCGTCGCTATTAGTCTTATTTCGCCCGTATCGTTAAGACAGCTAAAGATAAGCGTACTTTGTGTGATACCGTTCGAAAGGCCGTTAAATTCTCTACAACATATATTTTTTTCAGAATTTTTGAGGGCCAACTGCGGCCGCGGCGGGCCTCTAACTGGAACACGGTCGCGTCGCGAATGGCCTTTGATCGCCCGTATCGTTAAGACAGCTAAAGATAAGCGTACTTTGTGTGATACCGTTCGAAAGGCCGTTAAATTCTCTACAACATATATTTTTTTCAGAATTTTTGAGGGCCAACTGCGGCCGCGGCGGGCCTCTAACTGGAACACGGTCGCGTCGCTATTAGTCTTATTTCGCCCGTATCGTTAAGACAGCTAAAGATAAGCGTACTTTGTTTAATACCGTTCGAAAGGCCGTTAAATTCTCTACAACATATATTTTTTTCAGAATTTTTGAGGGCCAACTGCGGCCGCGGCGGGCCTCTAACTGGAACACGGTCGCGTCGCTATTAGTCTTATTTCGCCCGTATCGTTAAGACAGCTAAAGATAAGCGTACTTTGTGTGATACCGTTCGAAAGGCCGTTAAATTCTCTACAACATATATTTTTTTCAGAATTTTTGAGGGCCAACTGCGGCCGCGGCGGGCCTCTAACTGGAACACGGTCGCGTCGCGAATGGCCTTTGATCGCCCGTATCGTTAAGACAGCTAAAGATAAGCGTACTTTGTGTGATACCGTTCGAAAGGCCGTTAAATTCTCTACAACATATATTTTTTTCAGAATTTTTGAGGGCCAACTGCGGCCGCGGCGGGCCTCTAACTGGAACACGGTCGCGTCGCGAATGGCCTTTGATCGCCCGTATCGTTAAGACAGCTAAAGATAAGCGTACTTTGTGTGATACCGTTCGAAAGGCCGTTAAATTCTCTACAACATATATTTTTTTCAGAATTTTTGAGGGCCAACTGCGGCCGCGGCGGGCCTCTAACTGGAACACGGTCGCGTCGCTATTAGTCTTATTTCGCCCGTATCGTTAAGACAGCTAAAGATAAGCGTACTTTGTGTAATACCGTTCGAAAGGCCGTTAAATTCTCTACAACATATATTTTTTTCAGAATTTTTGAGGGCCAACTGCGGCCGCGGCGGGCCTCTAACTGGAACACGGTCGCGTCGCTATTAGTCTTATTTCGCCCGTATCGTTAAGACAGCTAAAGATAAGCGTACTTTGTGTGATACCGTTCGAAAGGCCGTTAAATTCTCTACAACATATATTTTTTTCAGAATTTTTGAGGGCCAACTGCGGCCGCGGCGGGCCTCTAACTGGAACACGGTCGCGTCGCTATTAGTCTTATTTCGCCCGTATCGTTAAGACAGCTAAAGATAAGCGTACTTTGTGTGATACCGTTCGAAAGGCCGTTAAATTCTCTACAACATATATTTTTTTCAGAATTTTTGAGGGCCAACTGCGGCCGCGGCGGGCCTCTAACTGGAACACGGTCGCGTCGCTATTAGTCTTATTTCGCCCGTATCGTTAAGACAGCTAAAGATAAGCGTACTTTGTGTGATACCGTTCGAAAGGCCGTTAAATTCTCTACAACATATATTTTTTTCAGAATTTTTGAGGGCCAACTGCGGCCGCGGCGGGCCTCTAACTGGAACACGGTCGCGTCGCTATTAGTCTTATTTCGCCCGTATCGTTAAGACAGCTAAAGATAAGCGTACTTTGTTTGATACCGTTCGAAAGGCCGTTAAATTCTCTACAACATATACTTTTTTCAGAATTTTTGAGGGCCAACTGCGGCCGCGGCGGGCCTCTAACTGGAACACGGTCGCGTCGCGAATGGCCTTTGATCGCCCGTATCGTTAAGACAGCTAAAGATAAGCGTACTTTGTGTGATACCGTTCGAAAGGCCGTTAAATTCTCTACAACATATATTTTTTTCAGAATTTTTGAGGGCCAACTGCGGCCGCGGCGGGCCTCTAACTGGAACACGGTCGCGTCGCGAATGGCCTTTGATCGCCCGTATCGTTAAGACAGCTAAAGATAAGCGTACTTTGTGTGATACCGTTCGAAAGGCCGTTAAATTCTCTACAACATATATTTTTTTCAGAATTTTTGAGAGCCAACTGCGGCCGCGGCGGGCCTCTAACTGAAACACGGTCGCGTCGCTATTAGTCTTATTTCGCCCGTATCGTTAAGACAGCTAAAGATAAGCGTACTTTGTGTGATACCGTTCGAAAGGCCGTTAAATTCTCTACAACATATATTTTTTTCAGAATTTTTGAGGGCCAACTGCGGCCGCGGCGGGCCTCTAACTGGAACACGGTCGCGTCGCTATTAGTCTTATTTCGCCCGTATCGTTAAGACAGCTAAAGATAAGCGTACTTTGTGTGATACCGTTCGAAAGGCCGTTAAATTCTCTACAACATATATTTTTTTCAGAATTTTTGAGGGCCAACTGCGGCCGCGGCGGGCCTCTAACTGGAACACGGTCGCGTCGCTGTTAGTCTTATTTCGCCCGTATCGTTAAGACAGATAACAATAAGCGTACTTTGTGTGATACCGTTCGAAAGGCCGTTAAATTCTCTACAACATATATTTTTTTCAGAATTTTTGAGGGCCAACTGCGGCCGCGGCGGGCCTCTAACTGGAACACGGTCGCGTCGCGAATGGCCTTTGATCGCCCGTATCGTTAAGACAGCTAAAGATAAGCGTACTTTGTTTAATACCGTTCGAAAGGCCGTTAAATTCTCTACAACATATATTTTTTTCAGAATTTTTGAGGGCCAACTGCGGCCGCGGCGGGCCTCTAACTGGAACACGGTCGCGTCGCTGTTAGTCTTATTTCGCCCGTATCGTTAAGACAGATAACAATAAGCGTACTTTGTGTGATACCGTTCGAAAGGCCGTTAAATTCTCTACAACATATATTTTTTTCAGAATTTTTGAGAGCCAACTGCGGCCGCGGCGGGCCTCTAACTGGAACACGGTCGCGTCGCTATTAGTCTTATTTCGCCCGTATCGTTAAGACAGCTAAAGATAAGCGTACTTTGTGTGATACCGTTCGAAAGGCCGTTAAATTCTCTACAACATATATTTTTTTCAGAATTTTTGAGGGCCAACTGCGGCCGCGGCGGGCCTCTAACTGGAACACGGTCGCGTCGCTATTAGTCTTATTTCGCCCGTATCGTTAAGACAGCTAAAGATAAGCGTACTTTGTGTGATACCGTTCGAAAGGCCGTTAAATTCTCTACAACATATATTTTTTTCAGAATTTTTGAGGGCCAACTGCGGCCGCGGCGGGCCTCTAACTGGAACACGGTCGCGTCGCTATTAGTCTTATTTCGCCCGTATCGTTAAGACAGCTAAAGATAAGCGTACTTTGTGTGATACCGTTCGAAAGGCCGTTAAATTCTCTACAACATATATTTTTTTCAGAATTTTTGAGGGCCAACTGCGGCCGCGGCGGGCCTCTAACTGGAACACGGTCGCGTCGCTATTAGTCTTATTTCGCCCGTATCGTTAAGACAGCTAAAGATAAGCGTACTTTGTGTGATACCGTTCGAAAGGCCGTTAAATTCTCTACAACATATATTTTTTTCAGAATTTTTGAGGGCCAACTGCGGCCGCGGCGGGCCTCTAACTGGAACACGGTCGCGTCGCTATTAGTCTTATTTCGCCTGTATCGTTAAGACAGCTAAAGATAAGCGTACTTTGTGTGATACCGTTCGAAAGGCCGTTAAATTCTCTACAACATATTTTTTTTTCAGAATTTTTGAGGGCCAACTGCGGCCGCGGCGGGCCTCTAACTGGAACACGGTCGCGTCGCTGTTAGTCTTATTTCGCCCGTATCGTTAAGACAGATAACAATAAGCGTACTTTGTGTGATACCGTTCGAAAGGCCGTTAAATTCTCTACAACATATATTTTTTTCAGAATTTTTGAGGGCCAACTGCGGCCGCGGCAGGCCTCTAACTGGAACACGGTCGCGTAGCTATTAGTCTTATTTCGCCCGTATCGTTAAGACAGCTAAAGATAAGCGTACTTTGTTTAATACCGTTCGAAAGACCGTTAAATTCTCTACAACATATATTTTTTTCAGAATTTTTGAGGGCCAACTGCGGCCGCGGCGGCCCTCTAACTGGAACACGGTCGCGTCGCTATTAGTCTTATTTCGCCTGTATCGTTAAGACAGCTAAAGATAAGCGTACTTTGTGTGATACCGTTCGAAAGGCCGTTAAATTCTCTACAACATATATTTTTTTCAGAATTTTTGAGGGCCAACTGCGGCCGCGGCGGGCCTCTAACTGGAACACGGTCGCGTCGCTATTAGTCTTATTTCGCCCGTATCGTTAAGACAGCTAAAGATAAGCGTACTTTGTGTGATACCGTTCGAAAGGCCGTTAAATTCTCTACAACATATATTTTTTTCAGAATTTTTGAGAGCCAACTGCGGCCGCGGCGGGCCTCTAACTGAAACACGGTCGCGTAGCTATTAGTCTTATTTCGCCCGTATCGTTAAGACAGCTAAAGATAAGCGTACTTTGTGTGATACCGTTCGAAAGGCCGTTAAATTCTCTACAACATATATTTTTTTCAGAATTTTTGAGGGCCAACTGCGGCCGCGGCGGGCCTCTAACTGGAACACGGTCGCGTCGCTATTAGTCTTATTTCGCCCGTATCGTTAAGACAGCTAAAGATAAGCGTACTTTGTGTGATACCGTTCGAAAGGCCGTTAAATTCTCTACAACATATATTTTTTTCAGAATTTTTGAGGGCCAACTGCGGCCGCGGCAGGCCTCTAACTGGAACACGGTCGCGTAGCTATTAGTCTTATTTCGCCCGTATCGTCAAGACAGCTAAAGATAAGCGTACTTTGTGTGATACCGTTCGAAAGGCCGTTAAATTCTCTACAACATATATTTTTTTCAGAATTTTTGAAGGCCAACTGCGGCCGCGGCGGGCCTCTAACTGGAACACGGTCGCGTCGCGAATGGCCTTTGATCGCCCGTATCGTTAAGACAGCTAAAGATAAGCGTACTTTGTTTAATACCGTTCGAAAGGCCGTTAAATTCTCTACAACATATATTTTTTTCAGAATTTTTGAGGGCCAACTGCGGCCGCGGCAGGCCTCTAACTGGAACACGGTCGCGTAGCTATTAGTCTTATTTCGCCCGTATCGTTAAGACAGCTAAAGATAAGCGTACTTTGTGTGATACCGTTCGAAAGGCCGTTAAATTCTCTACAACATTTATTTTTTTCAGAATTTTTGAGGGCCAACTGCGGCCGCGGCGGCCCTCTAACTGGAACACGGTCGCGTCGCTATTAGTCTTATTTCGCCTGTATCGTTAAGACAGCTAAAGATAAGCGTACTTTGTGTGATACCGTTCGAAAGAGCGTTAAATTCTCTACAACATATATTTTTTTCAGAATTTTTGAGGGCCAACTGCGGCCGCGGCAGGCCTCTAACTGGAACACGGTCGCGTAGCTATTAGTCTTATTTCGCCCGTATCGTCAAGACAGCTAAAGATAAGCGTACTTTGTGTGATACCGTTCGAAAGAGCGTTAAATTCTCTACAACATATATTTTTTTCAGAATTTTTGAGGGCCAACTGCGGCCGCGGCAGGCCTCTAACTGGAACACGGTCGCGTAGCTATTAGTCTTATTTCGCCCGTATCGTCAAGACAGCTAAAGATAAGCGTACTTTGTGTGATACCGTTCGAAAGAGCGTTAAATTCTCTACAACATATATTTTTTTCAGAATTTTTGAGGGCCAACTGCGGCCGCGGCGGGCCTCTAACTGGAACACGGTCGCGTCGCTATTAGTCTTATTTCGCCCGTATCGTTAAGACAGCTAAAGATAAGCGTACTTTGTGTGATACCGTTCGAAAGGCCGTTAAATTCTCTACAACATATATTTTTTTCAGAATTTTTGAGGGCCAACTGCGGCCGCGGCAGGCCTCTAACTGGAACACGGTCGCGTAGCTATTAGTCTTATTTCGCCCGTATCGTCAAGACAGCTAAAGATAAGCGTACTTTGTGTGATACCGTTCGAAAGGCCGTTAAATTCTCTACAACATATATTTTTTTCAGAATTTTTGAGGGCCAACTGCGGCCGCGGCGGGCCTCTAACTGGAACACGGTCGCGTCGCGAATGGCCTTTGATCGCCCGTATCGTTAAGACAGCTAAAGATAAGCGTACTTTGTTTAATACCGTTCGAAAGGCCGTTAAATTCTCTACAACATATATTTTTTTCAGAATTTTTGAGGGCCAACTGCGGCCGCGGCAGGCCTCTAACTGGAACACGGTCGCGTAGCTATTAGTCTTATTTCGCCCGTATCGTTAAGACAGCTAAAGATAAGCGTACTTTGTGTGATACCGTTCGAAAGGCCGTTAAATTCTCTACAACATTTATTTTTTTCAGAATTTTTGAAAGCCAACTGCGGCCGCGGCGGGCCTCTAACTGAAACACGGTCGCGTCGCTATTAGTCTTATTTCGCCCGTATCGTTAAGACAGCTAAAGATAAGCGTACTTTGTGTGATACCGTTCGAAAGGCCGTTAAATTCTCTACAACATATATTTTTTTCAGAATTTTTGAGGGCCAACTGCGGCCGCGGCGGGCCTCTAACTGGAACACGGTCGCGTCGCGAATGGCCTTCGATCGCCCGTATCGAAGGCCAGTATTCAGTACCCTTTTTTAGAAAATGAATGTTTACGGAAAAATTAAATACATTTCAATTCTCAAAATATCTCCCCTTATTTTATATAATTATACACCAGTTACTAACGAATTCTTTGTCGAAAAATAGATGGCGGCTTTGAGTCGCTCATAATATATTATCGGATCTCTTCCACTATTTTAGCATTTTTTGCATGTTTTATGTATCACAATACCTTCCTTCATAGCTGAAAAAATCACTCTCCCGGCTTCGACAGCATTTTTTTCAATTGGAATGCGAAAAGTATGCAATACCTAATATACTGATTATCGAACGCTATGATGTTTACTTCGGGCGCTAATGACCGTAGCTGTCGAAGTGCCTTAAAATCTCAATAACCAGCCTACCAATTGTGCTTAGTGTTTTGTGAAGTTATGCTAGCTCCCTGGCCAAGATACATAGTGTTTTTAAATGTTAAGGTTGGTACTTTAAAATAATAAAACGACGGGATAGTATTTTAGTTGAACACGTTCAACACGGTGAGCTTTTTCATATTTTGAATAATGGGTTAGAACGTGATTAAAAGTTGTTTATTCTTCTAGTGGCACTTGTTTGCATATTTTCTTTATTAGTGACTTGCAGTTTAGTTTATCATAAGCAGTGAATGTGTAATATTAACTGCTAGTTCAGTTTACACAAAGTGGATATTATTATTTAGCCTCTTCCTATAACTTTTTCATTTAGATACAGTTTTCCTTAAATTATGCTTTTATAAATATAATTGAAAACATATATGTGAACCACCGGTTGATCATGCCGCCTGATGGTTAAAATTATGTGTCGACCACCGGTGACTCATATAAACGTCAGATAAAAGCACAGGTTGTGGACCACCAGTAATCCATACAGGGTTAAACGTGTGAAAATAGAGTAATAATTGATTCAATTGAAAAGCACCGAATTAATTTTTACATCTAATATTTAACAAAAATATCTATTTATTATGACATCTATCAAAATGCAAATCAAAAATGCTCAATAATTATTTATTGAATATTATTGATCAAACTTTTGTTTGGTTAGAGAATTGAGGGGAAATTCATTTGCGATTCTATATTGTAGTTTTCTTTTACAATATCTCTAGTGATACATTTTGAATTTTCTATTTTCTAAATAATATATTTAATAATAATATTACGAAATATGTAACATTTATTAATAAACGTTTTATTAAGAAAAATCGCTATATTTAATCAAATTGTCATTATGAATTTTGAAACAACACCGAGATAAAACGAATATAATACAATTTTTGTAAAAGCAGAATTTAAAAAATAAGTGTATTCTTTGAAAATGTTTAAAACTTTTATAGTGAAATTATCAGATCATTTTATTGACGTACTGTTAAACAGAAACGAAAATGTTGACTATATCCTATATATCCACGGGTAAATATACACATCAAACTCAAATTTTATACAAAGTCAGAGACCAATAAAAAGAGCATCCACTTCGTACTTCCAATTAAGGAACCAATCTAAAAAAATCCTGTCGATAATATCTCTCGCAGTTACAGTTGATACGTTCAAATCAAATTTTCATCATGGATAATATGTACACACAGCTAGATACGCATCATTTCGACGGTGTGAATCTCATCTCGCCATCATACGGGCATTCATTTACCTTATTTATGGCGAAGAAACGACTCTGAGATCAAAAGGAAGGAAGGAAGGCGAACGCGCTGTGTGCAATTTACGTCTTTGGCGTACTGCGATTCGTCGTAGATCGGGCTTGTGGTATCATATCATCATCCCTTGACGACTTGTGTCGCTTTCAACTCCCTACTAACATCGCATCGACCAAAACTAACTCTAACCATCACTGTATCTGCTCCTGTATCTTTCAGCATCTCACCACTCGTGGTGCTGCATTACTTCTAGACATGATATCAGATTCATGCATACTGAAACATATTTCTACATACGCTTCATACACATACACACACATATATACATATATATATATATATATATATATATATATATATATATATATTTACATCTTGGTATAATTTATAATATAATTGCTATTATCAAATTTAGGTCAGATATTTCATGACAATATTATATATGTATTATGTTAGAGTTTAAATTCTTAGGTGTTAGAATATTCTCTCACTTCATTAAATTGACATATTTTTTTTCAATTACTAGTTCAAGAGAATCATAAAAATGATTTTCTTAAAAATGTTACAAATTTATATATTATGTTAAAAATAATAAAAATTAATTTGTAACTAAAATCATTTCATAAAATTCTTCATATATAAATAGATCGATCTAACTTATACATAAATAAAAAAAATATTTAAGTGTTTGAAACAAGGATAGAAAAATAATATTGATTTTTTCTGATGTATAACTATGAAAAGACAAATAGACATAATTGTGAATAAATATAAATTAAAAAGTATATAAATATATAGAGACGTGATAAGATTAAAAGTTTTCGACTTGTCTAGAAAGATAGATTGAACAGAAATCTTTTTTTCAATTCTTTTCCTTCGTCGCATTTTTTATTGGTTTAATAAGAGATTCTATGAGATTATAAAAATATTGACAAGTTTCGTTTCAAAGAAGTTTAGAAATAACTCACTGCACGTCTTCATTAGTAATTCTTTCTTTTAAAATGTGCTTTTATTTATTAACATGAGATAATAACTAGGAATTAAAAATGGTATTTAAGATCGGTGTTCAATATCTATGAAATTAAACACACAAATACTTTCAAAAAATAACATTTTTTCGGCAATGGATCACATGATCGTTAACTGGACTCTATAACTGATTTTTCTTTCTGCAGTTTTCTTAAAGTAGTTGGATGCAGAAGATAAGAATAATAAAGAAGGCAAGATCAAAGCTTTGATCTTGGGCGAGTGAAGAAAAAGAGAGATGTGTACAATAAATTCATATACACCTATATATCTCACTTATATATATATATACATTTATATATATATATATATATATATATATATATATATATATACATTACATATGTAAATGTGTATGCGTGCGTGTATTTGTAGGCTTATTTAAAATCTCTTGGAAACGAGGTTTGTATGGTTTGTAGATATATTCAAAATCCGTAAACAAAGACAAGCTGTTTTAGAATCATTCACATGTATTTTAGACAGTGCCTAGTTTTGTTAGACACACAGCATGTGTTTAAATTTTATTGAACATTTCTGAATGTACTTTTCTTTCAAAAAAGTTAACTGCTATATTCTTGTAAATTATTAAAAAGCTAGGATGATATTTATACTTGAATAATTATGAAAAAGATATAATTGTGTAATTTAATCAGATTCCCTTCTGGATTGTTCATTAATAATATTCCAATCACATTTCTAATTACAAACATGATTTTGTCTTCATTTGATTGCTAATCATTTTTGCTGTTTTAGGAAAGTGTTCATATTTTCATATCACTTTATAGAATCTATTTTAGATGGAATATCACAATATAAACCTATGACTCTATCGCCCTCGGCAGCGATTGGATTGCATCTTAATTGTCAATGCAAAAGGTCCAAAATTTTTACAGATTACAGAAATTTTTTTAGCTTGGGTACTTTTGGACTTTGACTAGAATTCTATACATTAAACTTGCACTAATTTTGCACATTACTATATTATTACTAAGAATACATAGGTAATAGATGGAAGGAAATAGTCCCTTTTCAATTTTTTATTTGCTTTCAGTCAAAGATAATTCAGTATAATTTCTATCCGAGATCGATATTTCTTCATGAGTTCACTAGTGTTTTTCATTCTTTTTGTTGATCATCTTCGATCAAATTTCTTCCTCAACGAATTAACATTAACCAATAATAGATCTGTGCAATAAAGCATACTCATAACAAAAATAATTCATTCGTTCTTTGATTTTATTTGAGTTATTATTTTGTGAGAAATTGAATCATTATTTAATATTAATTTTTTTCTAAATTTATTGACTTATCCTTGCTCTAATGACTATTATTTCTAAACAGGCCACGCATTAGGGAATTGATATACACATGCTAATTACTAATTCAATAGATTTGGTAATAGTAGCCAAATTTAGTATAATTTAAAAATATTAACGTTATTATGTCAATAAAAAATTTTGAGACTGAAGTATTAATGTATAGTTACATAAAAATATATATATATATAATATATATATAATAAAATTATCTTAAATTATAATTTTATTATTGACAATTTTCTTGAAATACATCAGGTAAATAATACAAAAATATATATGATTATTTCCATTTATAATTTTATATAAATTGTTTATTACTTTATATACTTTCAATTACTTTAAACTTATTCTCCACAATAAAAACTCTGTATTTATAATGAACAAAAAATACTGATGTTTTAAAGATAATAATTTTGATTTAAAAATATAGAAAGACGGTATATATTTTATCAAAATATAAAACGAATAATTATTAACAAAAATTAAAGATGCATGAAATTTAGTTTCAACTTTAAAAAAATACATACTATTTTTCTCTTTTTATTTGTAACTCTGTTTTTAAATTATAGAAACTCTTGTCTCAGCAGAAATTAACGATTTTTAATTTTATTGTTCTTTAAGATCAGTTACCAATGGTTAAAAAAAATACGAGTGATCAAATAGGACTAAAGATGAAGAAGAAACGGCACTGATGGAATTAGAAGTATAAAAGAAATAATTATAACTTTAACTTCTTTATCATTTATAATTATAAGATTTGGATTTTTTTAATTACCAGCGACGATTATTTACACAATATTTGTCTGAAAAAAGGAAATTAAGTAAATGACTTATTTTAAAACTTTCAAATCTCTCTCTCTCTCTATATATATATATATATATATATATATATATATATATATATGTAGAGAGGGAGGGGGGGGAGTAGTGTGAATTCAGTATAATTTTTAATATTTTCATAATATAGGAACATCTATACATGTACGCATACATGTACTACACTATACTATGCACACACACACACACACACATATATATATATATATATATATATATATATATATATATATATATATATTAAAATAAATATTATATATATATTAAATTTTTTTCAAAATAAATGCACATTACAACAAAATAATTATCATTTTTCCATTCAAAATGTGTTGTCTTAGTCGGACGCTTGTTCAATATTGTTTTACGAGACTGCTTACTTATAATATACAATTGATCGGAGTTCGATAAGCTTATTAAGTTCAACAAACATCATTGAATCTTAATATTTCTCGAAAACTCCATGTACTAATGCATAGCAAATTTACACGGAAACTTCTACAGATCGAAATACTTCCCACAACAGATGTTTATTTATGTGGTTAAATTGATCTTTAATCAATGTACACTTGTATTTGAATTAATATTTATCTTTATGTATTCATATCTGGATTTTAAGGAAAATCTTGTCATCTCCATGTCTTTATTGTATATATATATATTTGTGAATGTGTATGTGGATTGATGGGTTGGTGTGTGTGAGAAAGAGAATGTATGTGGTGTGTATGTTTTTTTACTCGCATTTTCAGATTGGTTCAAAACAAATATTTAAAGATACAAAAAAGAAATACTTTTAAAATTAATAAAAAAGTATTGAAAATAAATTTAGTAAACCTCTTATTGAATTATTTAACATCCGTACTAAAATGGAAGCTTTTTATTAAGGGGTTACTTTTTCAATATGAAATAAAATTTAAAGTAAGACCCAATTGAAATTTATCATTTTATATTCTATAGATGTGTGTTCATTATTTTACTCTTAAATCTTTAATTTATAGTAAATTTTATTTTAATAAACTATAAGGAAACAAAATATTATAAACAGTAAAATAATTTCAGAATAACAAGTATGGAAAATTGCAATTACTCAAATAAATTAAAGAAAATATGAAAAAAAAGCAAAGATATGTTTTTGAAAACATGAAATATTTATATTTTTTGTTAGAATTCCCTTCAATAAATATAATTTTTAATATTATTAGTAGAAAAAAATTAATTCTGAGACATGGATTAATTACAAAGCTGAATATTTCATATTAATTTTAAATTTCATTTAAATGTCCAGAAAAAGAATTACTTTTAAATTAAACTATAAATTTCCATTAACAGAAAATAATATTTAAAAAAAAAATAATGAAACTGCGTTTTAGGTTTTATTAAAATTAAGCTTAATATTGATCATATGGAATTTTATAAATATATAAAAATCATGATTATTAGCTACAAATACATTAACATTTTTTGTAACAAATACATAAGAATATAAAAATGCTGAGATTCGTCTGTGTGTTTAAACCTCAAATATTTAGTTGACATTGTTTTGATAAAATAGTAAACCCTTTTTAATAGAATAATAGAAACTAATTCCTTATTATTTTATCAGATCGAAATACTTCCCACAACAGATATTTATTTAAATGGTTACACTGATTATTAATCAATATAAAACTTGTATTTGAATTAATATTTATCTTCATGTATTCATATCTCTATTTTAAGTAAAATCCTATCTCCTTCACCTCTCTAGTGAATATATAATATATATATATATATATATATATATATATATTTCAAAGAAAAATAATATTTCAGAAAATATATTTTCAATGAACTTTATCCCAAAAAATATCAATTAGGGATTACTGAAGATATATTTAGGCAAAAATAAAAACAAAAAAAACACCTGTTATTGTTTATATTAATAAACATATACAACTATAATAGTTGAAAAATAAATTTAATATTTTATATAAATTTTAAATTTAATAATTTCTAAGTAATTTTAGACCTTAAATTCATGTGTTTTCAGGACTGCAACATATTTATTTTTCGTTTATATGTATCTGCTGCCCATTGTCGCATTTTTACAACATAATCCTGTCAATTACTGAGTAATCATGTAAAAAAATGTATCATGTAATAAAAATATATTATATTTTTATTCAATTATATTTTAAACTTTCGAAAAAACTATGCATTTAAGGATTAATAATGGATTTACATTATATTTATAATTTTTTTCAATATGGATAAATTAACAAATAGAAATAATCAATTTCAACTTTTAAAATTATTTTTGAATTTAATAATTTCAAATAATTATTTTCTAGATGAAAAAATAAATTAATTAAGTTAAAATTACAATAATCCTTGACACATTGATTGCAAATAAATCGAAAGCAAATATATAAAGTTCTATTTTCTATTAATAATTAAATATTTAATTCAAAATCTTTAAAATTATTCATTTATTAGTGGATTTTATTTAAAAAATACTTGGGAAAATCGATAAACGTATTAATTTTTTTGTTAATATTTAAATAACAATAAGTATTCTTATACAAAAATGAAAGGTTGTTTTTTTGGACAACACTATTTCAATAATGATTCATTATCTCGTATGTATTAGAAGAAAATATTTATTTAGCTGCTTTAACATTTCGTTGAAACATTATTATTATTAAATAGTTGTTTACTAGTCATATAAAATATTTTTTGTATGTGCGTTTGAAATATTGATTATATAATGAATCTTTTTTGTATCTATTTAAAAAGAAATAAAAAAATAATAACAGTATATTACTGCAGTACAATATTGTTGTATATTTGAAACGTTATTATTCAATACGATTTAAGTTATAGGACCTATAGATAAATTGCTGAAAACTGATCAAAATATATTGACTAATGTTTTTATGATACATTCACAATGTAGATATGAAAAAAGTAAAGGCACGTAAATAGCATTTAAATGATTGTTATAAATCGTTTATTGTGTCTCGTGAAACAAACGATCAAAATAAAATGAAGAAAAATAAAACACAAAAAAGAATGATGACGCGATTACAACTGTCATGCAAAATAATAAAATATAGCTATAAAAAAATCAACAGAAATGAAAACACAGGCTGATAGAGAAAGCGAACGGCACAATAAAGGAATCAGATAAATTCAGTCCTCAGTTCACGTAAAATAACAACGGTATACACTTACACCTGATCCTCGACGAAAGTCTGAAGAACTTAATACAATAATGAGGATGGAATAATAAATGACTTTCATTTCCTCAGTTAATTATGTTGCTAAAACGCCTCGACGCACAAGTACTGCTAAGCTATGTTGCGTAGACTCCTTTCACATTTATGACACCCAAATATAATTATAGATCTCAATCTTGAGTCTGGAATCTACTACTTGCAAAACAAGATAGATTATTATTATTGATATGGAGGGATTACCAGTTACCGGCAACTTTGAATAAACTAGTAGATGTTCTGAATACGTGTTCGCTTGTTTATTGCATACTCAGAAACGGATTAACGTGCGTTAATGACAGTTATTCTAAGCTTCTCTTATTATAGTAAAGAGTGTGATCTCATTTTAAAGCAACAGTACAAGAGAAATATCTATAAACGAGTTGTACTTCAGGAGCGATTCAATTATATATACAAAATTTAACATGTGCGTTTAGGTACATATTGATCATTTAAATGATATTAAATAAACTAAAATTAAACTTGAAACAATCATTACTAAGGCTAAAAAGATTCTACTAAACAGATTAATTATCATCATAGTTGATACGAATGAGTGAAAAAAAAATATTGTCATCCAAAATCGCTATAACCATATTGTGAAAAAACTTCATATCTAATGCATAATTGATATGCATGTTTAAAAAATAATCAACAATAAATAGTAAACTGAGTATATATATATATATATATATATACGTATATATATATATAAATTAATAATTGTTATCTCTACTACTCTTTAGTAAAATAATTTTTTCAACTATTTATATGTCGAGATTATATTTTATGCACATGAACAAATATAAATCCTAGAAACTTACATACATTTCAATTTATTTCTACTCAAAACCGAGACATATTTCAAAATTTAACTAGAACAATATTTATATTTAATAATTAGAGCTTTAATAGATTTTAATTATTCAGAAGATTTATTCCATTTAGAAACATTTTAATTACACCATGTATGAATAAAGTTCGTATTATATATAGTGTATATATATATATATATACATATATATATATATATATATATATATATATATATATATATATATATATTGTCCTGATGATTTTCGTTTTCTATTATAAACGTTGTGTTTGTTTTATCTGATTTGGTTATTATTATACAGTTTGTGTTCTGGTGGTTTTGTAGTTTGATTGTTTTTATTCTTTTGTAGTTATTAATAGTTACTTTTGTATGTTATTCATTCTAGGTACCATTATATTAGTATTGTATCATATATTCTCTCAATTTTTATGCTGGCCAATTTTTCTTTGAAAAGCGATTTTTGGGTTGCTAGTACACTGTATTTTATATCTTTTTTATTATCATATGTTGTTATATTCTCACAAGAATCATTTAATTTTGAAAGGACGAAGAAGACTATGAGAATTCAGATGGAGATTATAGTTATTATCACGGACAATTATATATATATATATATAATGTACAAATTAATTCGGTACCTTATTAATAGACAATTAATGTTTAAGTAAAAAATGAATACATTTCAATTCTTAAACTGTACACTATTATTTTGTATACTGATTCATCTATTGAGTAACTAAAAAATTCCTTGTCGAAAAAGTGATGGCGGCATTGAGTCAATGAAGTTGTAATACATTTTGATTCTATTCCACTGTTTTATCATTTTTTGCATGTTTTATACGTCGCAACACTTCCCCAATAGTTCAACAAATCATTCTCGTGGCTTCATTTTTTTAATTACAATGCTAGAAGTATGCAATACATATATGCTTACTTTCGGACACAATCGTGTTTAATATTGTTTTATGAGGTTATTCTAACTGCTTAGTTAAGACATATATTGTTTTTATATAAAATAACATCAATGAAAGACAAATAATAATT
This sequence comes from Acanthacorydalis orientalis, assembly GCA_034766995.1. NCBI lineage: Eukaryota > Metazoa > Arthropoda > Insecta > Megaloptera > Corydalidae > Acanthacorydalis > Acanthacorydalis orientalis. The sequence continues at coordinate 7,745,590 of CM068317.1, read as the reverse complement.
ATATTTTAAATGAAACCTAAAAAAGACCAAATATTTATAATTATATTAAGTAACAGAAATGCATTTGTCAAAATCAAAAAAGTAAAATTTTATGAGATGAATGAAAACAAATATAGAGAGATTTAAACGTGATAAAACTAACAATTTTGCAAATTTACATGAAGCAATTAATACAAAGTAACTTGTAACTTGTTTTACATTGTACATTGTAACTTGTATTAATATCTCTTCTGAATATATAGCAATAAATTTGTAACTGAAAATTGTTATAGATATATTATATTTCAAATTCTATATCAGAATATATTTTGTATAATATTTAAAATTTATTTTAAATATACAATAAAAAGTAATTAAAAATAAATATTATCGGTTACATATATATATATATATATATATATATATATATATATATATATATATATATATATATATATATATATATAAAACAGTATATATACTCTTTATAATGTACTATTAGGTATGTCTAGCAATACTTTTTCTATATCTAGTTTTATTGCAAAACAATTTATAAAATTTATACAGAATAAGTGTATTTGCATATTTTTTTAATAAAGATATTTAGATTTTTAAAATTTCTATTAATAATCTATTGATTGTAATTAAAATATAACTTTTAACAACCCAAATACTATATATATATATATATATATATATATATGTATATACATAAATCGTTTGGTACGTTGTAATAAATTAAAGAAATATTAGAGTAAACCTCACGAAATTATTAAATTATTGCAATAAATCAAGGGTTTAGTGAAAGGTGCAGGTGCAGCTGAGCTGAAAATATTACATGGTGGTATCATGACCATAAAATATCATAAGAGAATTAAAATGCAATTTATATGATCTAGTTTTTTCCCATTTTATAAAGTTCTTTTGTACTCTGCAGGTTATATGATTTATGGTGAAATGCAGTATTTGTATGCCGGAGAAAACAAGACTATATATTTTTTAATACATAATGCACACAAGTATTTGTACGAACTTCTATAAAAAGTATAAATGTGTACACAATATTTTTACTGGTATACATGGATATATATGTGAAATACATTTAGAATTAGCTCAGCGGGGATGGTCGTTTTATGTTTAAAGTAAAATAATAAAGTTTAATTACAATTGTAGCAAATAAAACGCAAGGAAAAATATGGATATTAAATAGATGTGTATTAATTATTTTAAACGACACATATAATAAAGTACATATTTTCCTTTAAAAAACTAAAGTACAAAAAAAATCTACCAAAATTGGATTGTATTATACGATTGTATATTAAATATAACATTCTAATTATTTGAGAACTTCAGAAATTTAAAAAACTAAAATTGTTTCAAATAAAATAGAAAGAAGTAGTTTTGTTTTACTAAATTACACTAGTAATGCATGTTTTCTGATATATTTATCTCACGAAATATACCATTAGTACTAGAATATAATGGGAAACATCATTAAGGTAAATTATTTTTTACAACTGTTTGTTAAATAACGTGCTGAAAAGCATTTTACTATTGTATAAACTATACAATAAATAAATTGTTGTAAATTAGACGAAAATAAGAGAAAATGTTATCATATATTCACACAGGCATCTATATATATATATGTATGTATATATATATATATGTATACATATATATGTGTGTGTATATATATATATATATATTTACATATATATATATATATATATACATATATAAATATATATATACGTATATAAATATATATATACATATATAAATATATATATACATATATAAATACATATATAAATATATATATAAATATATACATATATACATATATGTATATATACATACATAGATATATACATATAAATTTCATTTGTTCTGAATGAATCAAAACTGAATAATTTCCTTAGGTTACTTGTTTTCTAGAAAAAAGGAAAATTATTTCAGACCAAATATTTCATATTTAATTTATTTATTAATTTTAATGAAAAATAGATGTAATAAATACATTTATTGTTGAAAAACTACTGTTTCGTTAAAATCGTATCATATCATTTATAGAACAAGAGTAATTGTTACTGAGTATCCCACTAGTATAAAATTTATGATAACAGAATTAAAGATACGTAAATTGTGCATTATGTAGAAGAAAAAATTACACATTTTATTCTTAACATCATATATTAGGTTGGTAGAAAAATAATTGTGGTTTATGCCCTTCAAATTCATATACAATTCTTAACTCAAGGAGATTTAAGGGGTTCAGTACTTCACAGGGGAAATTTAGACCAGGTCCACTTCTAAGGTAACTTCATCATAGTATGAGACTTATTTTTTTAGAAATCCTTACTAACTTATGTACAGTTGAGGAGGATTGATAATTTTTGCTCAATTCATAAGATATATGAAAAACATTTTCTACCTTATGTACTATACATATAAAATTACTTTATACTAATGTAGAATAATTCCTGACTAAACACTAACAGATCTGTTGTAGATTTTTCAAAAATGGAAATTATACGTTTCAATTAACCAGCAAGAATTTCGATTAAAAATCGAGTTTAACATGTGTGTTAATACTTATAATGTAACTATTAAGTTGAGAGAATAATAATTGCGGTTTATGACCTTCAAACTGATATAAGTATTTTCATTTGTGGTTCAGAATTATTGAATGACTAATGTATAACTTTTGTGCAAGCTCTCGAATTATTGTGCGTGGTTCTGATTCAACTAATGCATTCAGTTGGTCGTTATGAACTGAAGAAGGACGCTCGCGACCTTCTTCATCTTCAACGCTCTCGTCCACAGCACGAAATTTTTTGAACTACCATTGTATCGTACGTTCCTTAACAGTATCCACACCAAAAGTATCATCATTTCGTTTGATTTATAATCTGTTTTGAACTTAAAAATTCGCTCTTATAAGCTTTTTTCCATCTTTAATTCAATAGCTCATTTTTTAAAAAAATAATAATCAAACCAAAAGTCAATATTAACAAAATACAGATCGAAAAATGCATATTAAAATGATATTAACATAAACACAATGAAATGATACATTAATTGAAAAAAATTAAGGTTAGAATTCAAAAAACCAAATATGCAATTATTTTCTTACCAACAATATATATATATATATTACAATTTTCTTGCAAGTACACATTAATATTAGAAATTATTGATGTTTTCTTACAAATTATTATTATGTTTTCCATTACAATCATTAGATAAAAATAAGAAACAGTATTAGATATAAATCTAAAATATTAAATGTGTCAAAGAGCAAGTAAATATTGAGTGTATAAATTGACTAATTCCATAATAATATGTAAAGTATTTATGAAAAACATTATATATAGTGTGATCCTATTTAGCATTCCACATGAAAGTGTTAAAAAAAATTGTTACTTTTTAATACTTTCATGTGGTAGCCTGAATTAAATTACCTATATAATTTGAGAACAAACTAATAAAATACTTGAGTTATATATTTAGTGAATTAGCAGAACTATCAGTTATTTATTTTGTTTTTGATTTTCTAAATATTACATTTAATTTTATACTTTTAAGCAATGATATATATATATATATATATATATATATATATATATATATATATATACACTCGTATAACACACAATGTCCGTCATTAGTTCTGCTGTTAAAAATCTAAAGAAAGAACATACATTTTTCGTCGCATATATTTGTCTTTTTTAGATATGAATTAAATTGTATTACTCTAAGTAAACTTATTTACTTTACAGTATTTTAAAATAATTTGACTCACGCGATTTCTTATCAGACTTGTATAATCACAAAGCAACATGAAATGCGGTAGAAATATTAAATCGTAGACATTATCTTTACATGTGTCCTTTCAAAGTTGCCCAAAGCATTGTTACAGTGATGTTAGTCGTGTTTAATAATACTTATGGCATGAAATCACCGTACAAAAGACATAGCCATGTACATGAATGTACGTATATATATATATATATATATATATATATATGTATGTATGTATGAATGAATATATGTATATATGAAGAGGTCACGACTTTGTAAGTGCACTTCAGATCATACGGAGTATGAAACACAAAGACAATAGTTAGTGGCAGGAAACTAAGCAAAGCAAAATGGTTTTAAACTTAAAGGCACGCTGGAGATGGTACGACAGTAAAATACTGGTGTCGAGATGCTGTCACAGAGATTGAGTGGTGGGACACATTAATTAAAACACAGCGTTGTTATATCGGGATGGAGTGGTTCATTTTCAGTACTACTCAAATGTAGTGGGGCCAGACGACGTTCTTGAGGTTCGATAATTGAAATTTTAAATAACTTCATTTATTTACTTGTTGTTTTATGGTTGTCCGACATTGCCGTCACAATTGATCGATTCATTCTTAATGAAAATTCATTATATTCTGAAGTAGAAAGATTTTTTTTGTCTTTTAGCCACGAATGAAACTGTTGTTTATATTACGAGTCGTATTTTATATTGTATATTAAATCAAGTTATATTTTCATTTTATGTAAATTTCGTTTGAGATTAATTTTCCAACTCTGATAGAGTATTATAAATATTGAGATCACTTGCTTTATACGAAAGCTTGCATCAATAATTTTATTCAAAATAAAATTATAAAAGGAAAAGCGTGTTTTTTAATTATAATTATATTTATTTTCAGTTTCTTCGTTACAATACGTTTTACATTAATATATTTTATTACTGATATATATATATATATATATATATATATATATATATGTATGCATATATGTATGCATATAAATGAGAATAAATGTGCAAAATTAACATTAAATATGTTCATTAATTTTAACATTATTATATTTCTTACTTTTGTAATTATAATAGTTTAAAAATCCATTCTTAATTGTAATTGAACTTGAGATGCTAATATATTTTAATTATGTAAGACATCTGCTTCACAATTTATGTCACTTCATTATATATAGGCTAATTCAATTAAGACTTCACATAAAGTGTTAAAACTGAAAAGTTAAAAAAATAACATACTTTTTTTAATTTACGTTTTTTTAAATACTTTCATGTGGTAGTTGAATTGAATCACTTATGTACACACATATTTACATATATATATATATATATATACATATATATACATAGATGGATAGATAGACTTAGTATTAAGTTGACATGTACTTTAGGAAATATAAAGAACTACTCTCTCTCTTCCCCTCTCTCCCTCAATGTATATGTATATATAAATATATATATATATATACATATATATGCATGTGTGTTTGTTTATGTATATATATATATATATATATATATATATATATATATATATATATATAGGTAACAAGTGAGAGAGAGACAGTGAGAAAATACCATATTTCAACCGAATTAATACCATAATTGTAATAATATGAATAATACCAACATATTATATTTACTGTTAAAAGAAACAAACAGTGCATTCAATTATAAATTATTGTGCTCACCTCACTAAATTACCTGTTTTATAAATGATTCAGTATTGACTTAGGTTAATCATTTTTTTTGTTATTCGAGTTAACATTTTACAAAGATCTTTTTAATATAATATTGGTGGTGTGTACTTACTAATTCGAATTAAAAATTTTGTTTGTGCATAATAATAAAAATTTTTAAAATATATTTTTCAAATCTTCAGAAAATGAAGTATGAAGATTTCAGTGAACAAAATTTGTGATTTTAAAAAATGGATGTCAAACAAGTTTATTATTAAAAATTAAAATATCTAAATGCATAATTTATAGTTACTTTCGAAGTTAATTGAATTAATTATTTGCATAAGAATAAATAAAATTTAAATAATAAAACTTTTCTCTTTGAAGATTAAGATACTTGTTCATACATAAAATTAGTTAAGATCAACTAAAACTATTAATTACTTAGAGAATGGTTCAATAATAACCCAGGCGCTTTAAAATTTAAAGCAGTGCACTCAGGTACATTACAAGTGAAGGAATATTTTATTAGCGAGGTTGTTTGTTGAGAAGAAATTTATAAAATAATTCTCTTAGTATTTTTTTATTCAGGATTATTTTATTTTTGAAGTTTGTATTTTAAATGTAAAAAACAAGCAGACAAAAAGGAAAAAATTAAATATATTTTTTTTAAATTATATGTCATATTGTGTAAAAATCACACAGGCACTTGTTCAAAAAAAGAGATATTACGAAAGTAATAAAGATTTTATAACATATATGTATTATTGTCTTAACGAATTACTTTTTCAAATAAAAACTGCATTTTTTTATATCTACAATTCCATTTTGTTTATAATATCTGTCCTTTATCTGGGTATTTATTGTCTGCTATTAATTTCGACAATACTGTATTCAGGTACATTTTAGAATTTCTAAAATCTACTTGAAAATGTCACATGTGCCAAAAACTAAGACGAATACCATGCGGACAACGTAACTATTTTTTATTGATGACTATTAATGTGAATTAGTATGAATTAATTATGAACTTCCTACTGTAGAATGAAAAAAAATGATCGAAAAATTATATTTTAATTCTAAATCATTTAATAATCAATGTTCACTAATTAAAAAGAAATTGAAATTTAATTCATAAATATTTTGTGGTGCGCCTATTTATTTCTACATAGATTAAAAATGTTTGATGATTTTTGACCTTTACTTCTTAGAAAATATTTTGGTATTAATAATTTGTACTGACAATGTTAAATATTCTTTGATATATGATTCTCCAACTGCAATAAAGAAAAGAATAAAAAAATCTGAACACTAATCGTTATTTCTTCTACTTTAACATTTAATCCGATAATTTACAGATTCTATTGTAGCAAAAATGTCACATTATGCTACACATATGTTGAGAGTTAGAAAGTTCACTGTTAAGATGCTGATTTATAGGATACAGTGCTTGCTCGAGATCTGAACTCTGATATTTGTTCTTCTGAGCTGTCGTATGTCGTTTACTATTTTACATATTTCTTTCGGAAACTGTTATAAATTTTGTTCCCTACAGTGTGACAAATTCACGACAAACGCCGAAGAAAACGTTTTTTTGTCACTGTGTAGTTTTGCTTACAAGAAAATTTAAATTTTATTACAAGTATTAGAAAAAAATATTATATACAGACGAGCATACTTTTTAATATTTTATTTACTTTTATAGATTTATATTAGAATATTGATTAAGGTGAAAGATCTCAAAAGTGTGTTAATTGATATTTTAGTGAATATTAAGTATATTTCATAAAAAATATGTTTATTTCAAAAGAGAATTATGAATCTATTAATTCATAATTATTAGTATTAACCAGTTTCAAATTAATGGAAAAATAAAATAAATATTTGTTATTGAATGTATTGGAAAATGAATTTATTTCATAAAAAAAGTTCAAAATATGATAAAATATGTCTTAACTTCAAGATAAATATTATATCAAAAACTATTTATTAATATAAATTCAATATTATTTTCTTCTGTTAATAAATACTTTTCATTGGAAAAGACTATGAAAATAAATCTGTTTGTATATTAGGTTGAGTTACAAGTCTTTTCCAATACTGTTTTCAACGATTTATTGCAAATAATACAACTTGTCTAATTTTTTTAATAGTACATGCTTTTTTGGTCAATTCTGTTTTAAAAAGGTCGAAATTAGAAATGTTCAATTAGTTTAGTTTTAAAATATAATAATGTATTTTCCATTACTTGTAACCGGTGTACTGAAAAAAATTAAAGACATTTTCTTTTTAAAAACAACTGCGCAGTTATAGATAAAAAATATATTCAGAATGAGGATGGTAAAAAAGTGGTTATCTATCAGAATGTGTCAGTTAGCTCAAAAATTTTAGTTCAGGAAATTAAAGCCTTGAAGACAAACCTCGATCAAAGAGACCTTCAGCATTTAAAGGTTTTTCTTATTGCCATAGTGTATGCCGATCTAAGAATTGAGACAAGTTAGTTAATACACAAGCTGGAGGTCTCACAATCAATATTTTTCTGATATTTGAACCAAATAGGAAAGCCGATAACTAGGGAATTTGGATACCACGTATTTAATTTGAAAATTTATCGAAGTTCTGACCTGAATTAGTCTCTTAAATCGTCAAAATTGAATATCTTTTTTGAACAGAATAAAAAAGGGAGATTAACAGTGGATTTTCTATCACAATACGAGGAGAGAAAAAGTGGATTTTCTGTAATAATAAGAGAAAATGGAATAGTGGATTTTCTATAATCATACGACGAGGAGAAACAGTGAATTTTCAATAATACGAGGGAAAAAACTAGTAGTTAAATCCCTGAACGGACTCATATCCAATACTTGGGCTGAAATTCATTCTCTGATGTTTTGTGTTTGAGGGGGGGGGATATAAGAGATGTAGTTCATTATAAGATTTCAAACGAAAGCCAGAGTGTTGATTTAGTGGTATATTGTCAACAACTGGAAGAGTTAAATGGAAAGCTGCCAGAGAAGTATGGATATTTTATTAATCGTTAAAAAGTAATATCTGATGACGATAACACCAGACTGCATAAAGTAATTACGATAACATGGTGCAAACTAACCGATCTAAATTAAGAAATTTTACCACATCCTTAGAGTCTAGAAATTCTTCCATCTGTTCATAATTTATTCCGTTTACTTTTATATACTTTAAAAGGAATAAAAGTTTATCTCATAAGCAGACATTGAAAACAACGCGAGTGATAATTTTACATCAAAAATACAAACTTTTTTAAAAACGGAATTAAAAACTATTTAGTAGATAGATAAAGGTAGTACTGAACGACTCAAATTGCATTATTGAATATTTTTTTTTATTTTTATAATGTGTTACAAACCATAGCTACCGAAAAACGTATGAATTTCTTACTGCACTTAATATATTAATGGTACAATTTTATTTGGTGCCTTTTTAACAGAAAATGAATGTTAACGAAAAAAGCGGAATACAATCCAATCCACAATTTATTTTCTATTTTTTGTATAACTTTGCTTCATCTGTCGGGTAACTGACGAATCCCGTATCAAAAAAAAGATGACGGCTTTGAATCGATGAAGTTGTAGTGCATTTTTAGACCTATCATTGTTTTAGCATTTTTTGCATGTTTTATGTGTCACAACACTTTCCCCCAAAGTTAAATCATTCGGCAGCATTTTTTTATCCGGAATGTGAAAAGTATGCAATGAATAATATGCTGCTTTTTGGAACGCCATTGTGTTCACTACTGTTATGTGAGGTTATGCCAAATACTTGGTTAAAATATATAGTATTTTAAAATATTAAGATTAACAATTCAAGAACTTAAGACGACGATAAAATATTTTATTTTCAAAAAAGAATTTTTATTGATTCAATTTAAAGGCAAATAATTAATTTTTACAACTAATATATAATGTATATATATATATATATATATATATATATATATACATATATACATATATACATATATACATATATGAACGAATAAATTTATTCTTTGTCATAGTACTAAATTACTTTCGAACGAATTATATCGACTGACTATAAATTTTGTCGTAAGTTATTTGCTAGCATTAATCAAGTAATTAATATTGCCGTTATGTTACAATAGAAAACAATATATGATAGTAATTCAGAATAATCGTCTAATATATAATAGTTTATTTTGATTGAAATATTGGATTAAAGAAAATGATTTCATATAATTTTAATGTCAATTTATGTCACATTTGTAAACGATGCTTCATTTATTAAATTAATAACTACTTTGCGGATGGAATAATCCTTGTATTCATGAATTAACAATATATTAATTTATGCGGAATCAGAATAACTCTCTCTCTCTATATATGTGTGTGTGTACATATATATATATATATATATATATATATTTCTAAATTAGTAATTTATATCTAAAAAATATTAAATGAGGTATTTAAAAATGATAAATTATTAAAAAATAATTATTTTTCATGAACTAATATTTTTTCCATTTAAGTGTCTCCGTTTTTGAATAATATTTTGTTTGTTGATTTTTCAACATGTTTTCTTATTCTTGTTTCTGTATCGATATATTTAATTGACAAAACTTTGAGATTAAATTTTTGACTTCGTTATTTATTTCTTTTTGTTTCGCAAACTTTGTTTTGTTTTTTATATTAGAACATCGTTTATGTTGTTCCAATTTCTCTTCGACATATAATAATTATCTGTAAGATTTGTTCAACCATATACACAATCGATATAAATATATAAAGTAAAAATGTTTTATGTTTTTATATTTTCTCTTATATTCAAGGAACTTGTGTTTTGCTTTATTACAAGAAAAAGCATTTGATTCCAGAAACAAAAATCAATATTAATAGTACGAATTGTTTCAAAACACACACACACATACACACACAAACATATATATATATATATATTTCACATTATATAAAAATATTTTTAATGAAATGTTTATTTTGCTACAAAATACGTAGGAAAGATATTTATAAAAATTTAAATGGTCTTTAAAACAACATATGAACTCAATTTAAACTTTTCTTTTCCTTAAAGTTTGTTAATTAGTACAAAATAAGTATTCAGTAAGAATTTCATACAATTTCCATCCTTTAATTTTTTGAAATATTGTTATTTCATATATATATATATACATATATATGTATGTATATATATGTATATATATATATATATATATATACACATTACATGTACAAATTAATTCGGTGCCTTTTTGATAGAAAATGAATATTTATGAAAAAATGGAATACATTTCATTCTTCAAAATATTCCCCAATATTATTACTTTTCTTCATCTGCTGGTTAACTGTCAAATTCTTTGTCAAAAAAAAGGTGGCTGATTTGAGTCGATGAAGACGTCAACGTATTTTTGGACTTCTTCCACTGTTTTAAAATGGGTATCAACCAGATGAGACTGGAATGACTGAAACAAGTGATAATCTGATGGCACCAGGTCCGCAGAGTACACATGAGGAAGAAATTTCTAACCCAACGACCAAATTAACGTCTTTAGTCCTTTCACGACGTGCAGTAGAGCATTTTCGGGCTATAAATTGATTTACCTCCTTCACTCGCATGTGAATGATTTTTTTCTCACTAATTTGTCACTCAAACGGATGATATACTGTTGGTAATGCTCCGAATATACAGTTTTATCAGGTTTGAGCAACTTATAATACACGACACTCTAAATGTACTACTAAATACATAATCACACTTTTTGGTGCGAATATTGTTTCTGAGTCAATGTCGATGGTTCACCAAGCGCAACTCAATTTTTGGCGGTTAGAATAGTTGAATAAGACTCATTTTTCATCTCCAATCATGATTTTATACAAAAAACCTTCATTTTATGCCTTGTGAGCGAGGACATAGCCGCATTGCATCTCCTTCTTTGTTTTCCAGGTTGTGCTCATGTGGAATCCATCAGCTTAGCTTTTGAATTTTAGCCGAAGAGGAAGATAGGAAATTTCCTAATGTGTAGCTTCGAGTAGTTGAGCGAGTACCCATTCAGTCTGAGTGATGTTTTCAATTAACAGCTGCTCAACTTCCTCGTCTTCAAATTTTTTTGACTGTTCAAAATGTTCTCGATCGAAAAGATCAAATTAATCACTCCAAAACCTTTCGAATAATTTGTTGCATGTTTTATGCATCACAACACCTTCCCCCAATGCTGAACAAATCATTCTATGGGCTTTGGTAGAATTTTTTTTTATTGGATACAAAAAAGATGCTGCCTTTCAAACATCACTGCGTTCACTAGAGTTTTGTGAGGTTATGCCAACTTCTTTTCCTAACTATATATGTATATATATATATATATATATATATATATATATATATATATATATATATATATATATATAAAGTATTTTAAAACTAAAGTAATTTTTGGATAAAATCTGATATCAACAACAATTAAATTTATATTTAAACCAGTTATCTATTTTGAAATACATAAAAATTAAAACAACATTTATTGAATTGCATCAAATTACAAATAAGTATAAACCAATTCAAAATTGAAATACTTATATAACGTTTTTATAAAAAAATGAATAAGTATCATAACTTAAAATATTACTAAAATTTTATTAATATTTATTTCAAAAATGATAAATAAATAGTAATATTTTAACTATTCAGAAATCTGGAATATTAGTACAGATTTTTTTATATGTTAATATATATATATATATATATATATATATATATATATATATATATATATGTATGTATGTATATATAATATTTTAAATGTCAAGGTTGGCAATTTAAAATTATAAAATGATGAAGAGATAAATTAACTATAAAAAGTTGACATTAAATTTAATGGCAATGAATTAATTTGAATATCTTATATATATATATATATATGATCTAAAAAATGTCATCCATAATATAAATTTCCATACAAAAGACCAACAATTTTTTATATACAAATGTAATAAAAAAATAAAAAACTAAATTAAGTACATGAAAATGTAAGTATAAGACCTTAATCCAGATTTACTAAGACTTTTTCTTTGGTTGAAAGTTTTCCAAGTTTAAATTGGTTCAAGTGATTTGATATGCTAATTATTTGTGTATTTTTTTTATATAAAACATTAAAATTGTATTTATCTGTGTTTTCTTAACAACGTGGATACTTGCTGCCTACCGGTTTCGTACGAAATCATTGAGTATTTATAATAATTCTATATAAAATGAAACTAATATACAAAATAATTAATATATTATATTAAAATAATATACAAAATAATTAATATATTATATTAAAATATATAATTTCTATATTATGTAATAATAAATAGATTAATTGATGGTAAGTAAATATATTTACTTCATCAACAGTGAGTTGAAGTTTGCATACCATACTAATTCTTTGTATCATTTGAATATCATTTGTCAAAAAATTTTCTTTCTATATACATTTGTAATGCAAGTTTACTCATCGCATGCTTCATAACTGGTCTTCGCAAACTGTGACAAAAAAATTAATGGAGTTTCATGAATATCATCTGGCTATCTATTATTGCATATGCAGTTTCTGTATCATTTTTTGTTTATATTTGAGATCTGCACTATAATGTCTTTTTTCAATGTTATATTTTATGTTTTTTTAATTATTCATTCAAAAATAAAATTTATAGGAATTTACATTAAACAAAGTTATTTGGAAATTCTTTTTTTTATTAAATATTATTTTTAAAATGACAAGTCAATACAACTCTGGTATAGACTCAAAATGCTTTCATAGATAAAAGTTTCATTAATCCCATAGACCATAACGTTCTTTTTCATCAAAAAATTTAATAATTGATTATTGATCACTTCTAATTGATGCTTATGCTCTTTATATACCGATAATTTTATCTATAAAGAGATAAAAAAATACAGAAGTCTTTTTTTAAATTGAAACTTATTATAACGAATTACATTTTCTGACATTATTGAACTAAATATCAATATTTTTATCAAACAATGAATTTATACAAAGATTATTATGTTACTTTTTTATATCTTAACAGAATTAAATTTTTGATTAATATCAAAATTAATCTCTCAGGAATATCAGCTCTGTTTGAAACAATTCATATATTCGCTCTTTTTTATGAAGGAAATCCACTGGGGTATTCTGCCATATCCCATATATAGTCTTGATTTATTGTCGAGAAATTTTCACCTGTTTAGTTCTCTCAAAAAGTCTAATGAGGAAAATGATTTAGAGATAGTGTCGAAGTTGAATTCTTGGTGCATTTATCAATGTACAAGTTCACAGGTACTTTCATTAAAAGAAAGTATTATGAAAATATGTGAATTATTGTAATTATATATAAAACTATAAAAGAAGGATTTCAAAACTAGAGCAATTTATGAACACAATCAGATAAATGTCAACAGTAATTCAATTTATATTTAAACTAGTTGTTCATTTTAAAATACATTAAAACTAGAAAAATAATTATTTTATTATAATATATTACACGTAAATGTAAACGACTACAACATTTAAATACAAATAATATTAGCGTTTTTTATAAAAAAGTGAATAAGTATACAAGCTTAAAATATTACTAATATTTACTTCAAAAATGTTAAATAATTAATAGTAATTTTTTAACTATTCAGAAATCTGGAATATTATTACAATATTTTTTATATGTTAATTTATATCAACGAATTAATCTTTTTTACAAAATTAACCCTATCTAATTATTAATAACTATATTACTACGAAAGCTAATAGCATTAGAAATGACATCGAAAGAATAGATGATATAAAAGAAGATTAAATATAGTCATTAAATTCTTACTGAATTAAATGATAATGCACTGCAGTTATTAAGGAAAACACAGTTGTAAAACAAGTAGAAAAATCATTAAATATGTCCTGCTTTCAATAGAGAGTGTTGCGTAACATCCAGAGACCATTATAGCTCATGTAGGATTTGCAGTGTTGTGCTCGGAGCTATAACATATATATATATATATATAAATATATATATATATATATATAAATATATCTATATCTATATATATAAATATATCTATATCTATATATATATATATATATATATATATATATATATATAAATATATCTATATATATATATATATATAAATATATCTATATGTGTATGTGTGTGTCATTGTGTGTGTATGTGTTAAATGTATATATCTATGTTAAACTATATATGTATACATGTTGGCAGTATCGTCTGTTTATTGTTGCGTGTATTTTACGCGGGAAATCGTGGTTGATTTACAACGAATGGGAATATGGTCTACGTTTCACGGTTGTTTTGTGTGTTAATTTATGTTGCATCGAGAGTGGTGCGTAATTGTGCACTGCGGTTTCTTGCCGATGTTATTAAAGATTTCACGTTGCGGAACCAAACGGAATTAAGGTTCTCTCTGATTTGTTTCATTGAGCTCACGGTTAAAATGATTGCATCTATTATATGTTCGAAGTAATTCTCACGAATACAAATTTGTGTAAGGCTCTTACAAATTAAACAATTTAAATTATCTGACGAGTTCGTCTTGGGTTTAATTTTAAATAGATTTTTTTTTAAAAATAGCGTTCTCAAATAATTACCTATAATATATATATATATATATATATATTTATATATATATATATATATATATATATATATATATATATATATATATATATATGATAAGAGTACTTTTTTTCAATTGAATTTAATAAATAATTTATATTTTGAAAAATGTAACATTGATAGCAACTGGTTTCAAAAGTACAAGTCAGTTTATGTTATTAAGCAATTTGTTTACTTCAATATAAGACTAATAATTCATACAATGAAGAACACCCAATAAATAATTGAATAGGCAATGGTATCAAAAACGTACTTCACTACATTTATCCCATCTAACCTATAATACTTTACTAATATTATATGAACATTTAAAAATGTTTCTTTCAGTGTAAAATTCAAAAATAAATGAAAAAGAAAAATTATTTTTTGAATACGTTATAATCGGTGTCAAAATATACGAATTGCTGTGTATATTTATATTGGTTGTTTATTTATAAGTAAATAATGTACCACATTGAATATAAAATAAAATTAACGGACAAATTGTTACACAAATAAATTAAAAACAATTTTATAGCACATTTATTTCCATTTGATATGCTATGTTTTTATAATTATAAGTGATGTCTTTAAAAAGATACGAGCATAAAAATTGCTTCAGAATTCTTTTAAATGACATAGAATCACTTTAGCGTCAGTGGAAGTAAGTAATATACAAAAAAATATATAAATTCAATACATTTCAGATAGCTCACATGACCATAACAATAGTATAATAGTTAGGTATTCGGGATTAAAGACCAGCATGAAGGTCATTAGCGCCTGAACAAGAATAAAAAATAAAAGCACATTTCGTTTGCATATTCGCGTTCTTATCATTCCTTAATTCGAATGGAAAGTGTACAAGTGACAAATGATAAGAAATTCATCTCATATAAATTTAAACTATAATACTCTCAGAAAGACACTTAAAATTCAGATATAAAAAGATCTGGACTAGTAAAATACTTAGTTTTGATTGGAAAAAACTTCTAATAGAATAAAAAAGAGCTAAAACGTTTAAACACAACAACACATTCAAAGCACATTTATGATCATAGTATTTGCAGATTTTTTTGGAAAGCAAGAACAATAATCACGTTTACATAATTATATTTTAGAGCATATACTAATTAAAGATATATAAGAAAATTATTTTATTAGATCGGGTTTTGAGAATTTTCCTGGCATAAGTACAAGTATGCTAACACCACATATTATACATAAATACATCTGGCTGAAATTTTCTTAAGCATAGGAACCAACCGAACATACATACAAGACATACATACATAAAACCATGTATGATTCTATAAAATAAATTTACCAATAATATATTTAACAATAAGAAGAAGAAAATTAGACTGAGAACGATGGAATCACCAACAAAATTGATACGCAACAACAAAAATGAACAAAAATCGATTAGTGAACATTTTTGGTTAGAATATTTATACACTTGTTACAAATAATTATTATGTTTTGTAGGCTGAGAAAATAAGCATTTATAAAAATGAATTTTGTGTGTTTTTAATATTTTGTGTTATATTGAATTGGTAATAAAAATTATTTTTTACTCAATGAAAGTAATTAAAAATAAAACTATTGCCTTCATGAGAAATAAAAATTAAAACTGGATATATCTATTTTAGCTTATTCAAAACATTATTTTAAGTGTGACCATGATAGAAAAAAATAAAATAACTAATGGAAAATAAAATAAATATTTTTATTTAAATATGCATTTGGTTATTTTTCAAGTAATTGGTCTGGAGAATTTTTATATATATATATATATATATATATAAATATATATATATATATATATATGTATACATTGTTTAATAGGGTCATAAAAGAATCCAAAATCGAAGATAAATAAATATATATATATATATATATACATGTATACTTGAATTTTCTAGTAAGGCTTCTTTTGCATTGTAACAACACAACTGTATGTCGACTAATTCTATGAACATGGTCACTCTATTTTATGAAGTATGAATAATTTACAACATGACACTGTTTCAGTAGAGCAAAACCCATGGCTCTTTTGCTGTTGGCACGCGTACTTATGTTCCCGGACTTAATGTAATTTCAACAGAATTTCTCCCTTTGCATTGTCTACGGGCGTGCTATATGTGTATATATACATATATATATATATACATATATATATATATATATATACATATATATATATATACATATATATATATATATATATATATATATATATATATATATATATATATATAGGTGTGTGTGTGTAAAACTGTAGTTGTTGTTCTTGGTTTGTGTTTCGGTCTACTCAAATACATTCATTTCATATGAATGTATGTATGTATATGTTTACGCACTATCGTTTTGGGGTAAGAGCACGTGTGAGACCAAAACGAAAAATGATGTCGTTCAAATAAAGTGGGGCTTTTGTGCGTACTCTTCAATTATTTGTAAAGAAACTGAAACAAAAGATTTTTTATTCTGTAATTCGGAAATTTGTTGAAGTCTCTATACGTGAAACTTTAAACAAGTTTATTGGCGAATGGAAGTTTTTTCGAACAGGCATCATTCTATATAGAATGGATACTGGAACGTAACAAATTAGTTGTGCATTATTTATAAATATCTTTTTCAACATTTTTACTTTACCGAAAGTGTTGAATATTTCATAAGTAAAAATGTGTGAATATTTGGTATTCTATTTTAGAGAATCAATGAACAATTATTAATATATACATATAATAAATAATAAATAAATATAAATATATATATATATATAAATATAAATATATTTATATAAATATATATATATAAATATTTCATTGTATATTAAATAAGAATATTTACTTTTTTACAAGAAAGAATACAATTTTATTTAGATAATTTAGAAGAATGTTAACAAAAAGCATTTTCGTTGAGTTATGTATATATATATATATATATATAATATACATATATAATTTAAACTATGCTCTTTTAAAGAAACAAATACTAATGTGTACTTAAAAACATAAGAAAACTTTTCATAAAAATTAAAATGGAAATCAATTTGTCTTCATTACTAAATCTAAAAAGTTAAATATATCATAAATTATTATAAGTAAAAGTAAATATGATTTTTTTAAGAAATAAAAATTAAATTATTAATTATATAAATAAAAGTATTTAATATTCAAAAGTTTTATAGTCTTTTCAAAGATTCTACGGTTCTATGTTTAAATTCTGATATAATGTAATTGAACTTTTTTAAACATTTATCAACCTTCAGCTAATTACAGATTCTCAATAATATGAAATTCTTTCCGTATGTTCTGAGTTACATAGTCAAGATGCTATGGGGTGTATTTCTTTTTTTTTTCGAGATAGTCTGGCTGTTCTATCAAAATTAACAAATATAAATTTTATTTATTTTAAAAGCTTCATTTTAATTTTACAATATTTAACTTTGAAAAGAAGAAAAAATATAAATTTAGATATTAATCTATTTTGTAAAAATTAATAGCGACAACAAAATTTTAAAGTAGGGTAGTATTAATAATTATGAATTAGATATTAGTAACAATTAATTTTAGTTTCATTAAGTTCAAAATAGCTAACAAATAAATATTTGCTTAATAACATTAAGAAATTTAAGGTTTTTTTATGTATAAAAATCACTCTAAATAAGCATAAAATATTGAATTATGATAAGTTTAGAACAAAATTATGAGGATTTGGAAAAAAATAAGAAAGTTAAGGGTTTAAATTGGGTGAAAAGTCCAAACAAAATTTAAAAGGAAAAATGTACATTATTTTTAAGATCAAAAAATTAAATATTAATTTTTTTATAATTATTTAACAAAACTGGTATCATTAAAGATTATTAAACTTTTCAAAGAGAAATGCGATTATTTGTAAATCCAAATTAATAATAAGATTTTATTTACTAAGGATTTCATTTTACCTTTCAAATTAATATAGACAGTATATTGACATGATTTAACAAGTTTTTTAAAATGTTACATCAAATTGATGAACAACATACACACACATATCATCACCATCAGTCAATCCACTGCTGGATAAAGGCCTTTTCTATGATTTACACATACACACACACTATATATATATATATATATATATATGTATATATGTATATATATATATATGTGTGTGTGTGTGTGTATGTATGAGAAAAAGAAGAAATAAAAGCTAATAAATATTTATCACAAGTGTAAACTGTTCAAAGACGAATCTACAATTCTCTGTTAAAACCACGATTTGATTATCACAGAAGTGGTTTGTCATGTTTTTGTTTGTGGTTGACCGAATTGTATAATTATTAATGTATATATATATATATATATATATATAAATTTATACATATTTGTATATTTGAATTGAATTTGAATTAGTGAATTGAATGTACGGAATTAAATTATTTAATTTCTGGGCTACGTTGTAATTACTTTGAACTTGGGTTGAGTGAAGATTATTCGATTTCGTTTATTTATTTAGTTTGTATCCAATTTGTTTTCTGTGCGAGTTTTATTTGATTTAAATGTGTATTTATACAGCCTATCAAAAAACACAAAAAGAGATAAATCTTTTTTAACGAAATCGATTCTTACAGTAGAATGGACGGATTTTGAATCGTTTTAGTCAATGTTTTAAAATTGATTTATTTCATTCGATTCATTGAGTCACTGTTTCATTATTAATGAATTTTACTGCTTTATATGCGTTCTTGTCTTGCCAATTTTAATCTGTGAGTAACTTTTTTCTGAATGAAATATTTAAAGTGTAGATTTTTGTACACAGATTGGATATATCTTTTTAATCTACGTTATTTACAAATTTTAACTTCATGAAATGTAATCTTTTGCAATTTAACATTTTTTATATTTATTTTTTATAAATCAATGATTTGAACATTCTAATCGAATTTATATAATTTTTTTTTTAAATTTATTACATGTAAAATTAATTCAGTGCCTTTACACATCGAATCAATATTAACTGTTCTAAATTAAAATATTTTCTCGTAGTTTTAGGATTTTAAAATGCTAATATTAACATTTCAAAACACCATATGTCTCGGCCAAGTAGTTGGAATAATGTCACAAAATAATGGTGAACACGATGGTGACCGAAAAGCAGTACATTAGGTATTGCATACTTTTCGCATTTCAGTTGGAAAAAAATACTGCCGAAACTGAGAGAATTTTTTATTCAGCTTTGAAGGAAGGTGTTATGACGCATAAAAAATGAAAAAAATGCTAAAATAGTGAGAGATCCGAAAATGCATTATGACTTCATCGACACAAAGTGGCAATATTTGTTTTAACAAAGGAATCATCAGTTATCCGAAAGGTAGAGCAATGTTATATAAAAGAATGGAGTATATTTTGAAAAATGAAATATATTCCATTTTTCCAAAACCATTCATTTTCTATAAAAAATACACGGAATAAATTTATACTTAGAATAACATTATATATATATATATATATATATATATATATATATATATATATATATAGAGAGAGAGAGAGAGAGAGAGATTTTCAAAAATGTATGAGATATTCCTATGTATAATGTTTACAATATATTGAATTGTGTAAGTAAACTTCCAACTTCTTCTTTCAAGAAATATTATTGAAGTTAGACTGATAGTAAAAATAATATATTTGATGATTTTAGAAATGCTATCAATTGTAAAGCTTTTGAAGCTCAGAAAATAGAATTTCAAATAGCAACAAGTATGTTATGAAATAAACCGATTTAATGTATTACAGCTAGTAACGCAAACTGCAGTTTATGTGGTTCAGAGACGATATTTTTACAAAAATAAAGATTATATGTAATTTCCTAACATTGAAACTTGTACTCAAATAGATTTATATAAATAATATATGATGCCACTATAATAATTCTGTTTAACTTCAATACAATCTTTCATTTCAAATCATTTTTTGATTAAAATAATAATAAAATATTTGTCACTTAATACAATTAGTCTCTCAATGATTAAGTGGAAGTTAATACTTTTACAAATGAAACAATTATTTTCTTAGTCAAAATAAATAAATTCTTATTGTTACTTGGATATTTATTATATAAATTACATTGTTAACATCTATGTCAAAAAACTAGCACAAACAGAAAATCTCAATTTAAATTGTTGATTCATTTATGTGAATTGAATTTTCTAAGTGTTCACTTCTCATTTTCATCACATTTACAGAAAGGTCAAACGTTTCATATTAAACGTTCTCAGTTGAAATCAACAAACCTACTAGAAAAGCAATGAAGTCTGTTTTGGTAACGGACTATAATCTCTTATTCCGTAGATAGAAACAAAAACAGACAGAAATGGTATACAGTTTGTAAAAGCTTCTAGTTTCCTTTATAAAATTAGAAACTATTTTATAAAAATATAACCTTGTACAGACAGTAAAAATTATGATTTGAAATAATATAATATTTGTAAGTATGGAAATATAATATAAGTAATATATATTCAACAATAAAATCGTTGAAGTTATAGCTAAAAAGTTAAATACAAGGAAATTATTAAATTTCGGTACATTGATAAATGGTAAAAATATTTTTCATTACTGATTTTTGCAATTAGAAAAAGATTTTTATGAATGTTATTAAATAAATATACAATCATTATAAGTATTGTTTAAAGTATTTTAAAGATATGCAATTTTATACAAATATATAAAAATATTAATCTTACTAA
The DNA here is from genome assembly GCA_034766995.1 of Acanthacorydalis orientalis. Classification (NCBI taxonomy): domain Eukaryota; kingdom Metazoa; phylum Arthropoda; class Insecta; order Megaloptera; family Corydalidae; genus Acanthacorydalis; species Acanthacorydalis orientalis. Next base: position 7,723,708 of record CM068317.1, on the reverse strand, counting down.
AAGTATATTATGCTTTATAATAAGGAATTTAAAAATGAAGTTACTAGAAAATTCAATTATCGAGTTAATGTTAATGTTATAAATCAATAGATCATTAGCATCGATGACAAACTTTCAAGATATTTGAATAAGGAACACAAAATGGTGACTAAGCAAAATAGTAAATCCACTCATTATCCTTTAATGGTTGATTTGTGAATTAGAACTGAAACTAGACTAGTTAATTTAATTTTAATGTCAATTATGATAAACTTATAATTGGGTAAGAAAATTACTTCTGTACTAGTTGAGATGATTGTTCTTTATATTCGTATACGATTTCCATATGTAAAGTTTTAACTAGTTCATGCTGTTTTTAATTATCATACAGATAGTTTCTTCACAAAATTTATTAAAATTTTCTGAAATGGAATATTATATATATATATATATATATATAAGTACGAGGAAATTAGAACGTATGTGTATGTCATATATAACAATATTTATGGGCTTCATATATTGCAATTTAATGACTTTATGTATTTAAATTATAAATTTTATTTAATGATACACTGGAGAGACATTTACATATATTAAATTTGGTTTTAATGAGTTCTTCAAAGTAGTTATAAAATATGAGAAACAATAGTTTCGTCCTAAGAGATTTCATTTTTGAGTACAAAATGATAAGTAAAGTTTTATTAATCATTTGAATAATTTACAAAAAACAGTTTCAAACGTATATATATATCTGTATAGATATATTTGTAAGAATATCTTACACTTTGGATTATTAAAAATGGTCGGTTCTGGTCTAAATAGGATTAGTCAGGTTTGATCACGCTTAATTAGACTTGATAAAACATAGTCAAGAATTATCAGTCATCGTTAGTCTTGTTCAGGTTTGACCAGTTTTCGTCTGAACTGGTTTGTATGCTCAATCCTGTTTTAATTCAGTCAGATTAGTTTCAAAGAATGATTTTCAACAGTTATACTATAGAAAAAATGTGTTTTTTACGAATTTACCTTTATTGAGTTACGTTGACACTTATGTTAATCTCATTCAATTTTTCTAAATTTCTATTATATAAAATTTTATGAAGAAACGAAACGTTATTGATATTTTTATATCATTTTATTTTTTTTAAGAATGACTAATGTATTTACATAAATCATATTTTATATATTTAAATTTTAAAAAATATTTTCTACATTTTTTCTATAATACTTCATAATTATTAAATTTTTTTAAGATATTAAGAATACCGCAGTTATTTTATTATTAACATATAAAATTTTATAAATTATATATATATATATATATATATCTTTTCTAAGATTTTTACTCTTCAGTGACTATGGTAATTGACAAAGTAAAAAATATTAAAAATTTACTCGAAAAATACGCGCTCGAACGTTATTCAAAAGAAATACGTTTTATACAAAAGACAGGCTTCTTATATTTAATATATCTTTTTATAGACTCTTATATAGCAATTTCGAGGCCAGCTGAATAAAGGAGAATACTCAACATGAAAGTATTTTAATGACATGAACACGTTAATATTCTTATTTGATTTATTTGCACCTACATCAATTTCAACTAATATCTTTTTAGTGGACATTAAGTATCCATGAAAGTGAAGACATGTGTGTAATTTTAATTTATTTCTTTACCATTATTGATCTTCAAAGAAAAGATATTTTGAGTTCGATAATTTCATATTAAAATAAGTAAATAACCAGAGATTTTGGAAGAAAACTGGAATGAAATTAATAAACGTAGTTCAAATGGAATAAATACTTCAAAATTAATAATAACGTACAAGAGAATACTTACAAGTATAGTCCAAATACTAAAACATGAATAATTTTAAATCTGTATGCATATATTTTGAAAAATGAGGTTAGATTAAATTATAATAATTTTTAATAAATTTCCAATTGGTTCGTAATTAGAAATACTAGTTATTAATATGTATATATTATACATATATATATATATATATATATATATATATATATATATATATATATATATATATAGTAGATAGTAAATAAAAACATGAAAGGAACTTCTTTACAAAATTTCTTTTCATAACTGTATTTTAAATGAAATATTCATAACAGTATTTTGATTAATAGGTGAATTGTAACTTAAATATTATTTCAAATATAAAATAAAATAATGTATGCTGTATAATAATAATCATAAATACTTTTATTAGAATATATTGTTGCATAAAACTTATTATCATAAATAAATATTAAAATGTAATCAAAAATCAAACTATTCATATTGTTTGCACATATTTTGTAAAATTTCAGTATTTTTACCTAATATTATTGTATTATATATTGATTATTTTACATTCTTGTATACTTTGTATTTCAATTGTTGTCTGTGATTAGTTGTTGCGATTACATAGCATTTTACATTGGTGCATAGAAATAATAGTTATACAATTCACATATTACAAGAAGTTAGAATTTGTTGATATGATTTTAAAACAGGCTACTGTTATAGAAAACATCTCTGTCTTTGTGTCATGTTGACAAGATCATTGATAAATTCGTCAAACTTCTCTCATCTATAAAGAATTATACACACGCACGCACATATATATATATATATATATATATATATATATATATATATATATATATATATATATATATATATATATGGGTTGTTTTAAGAGTATGGTAAAAAAGTAAGTTAAATACCATTTTCTGAAAAAAATCGATTTTATTTCTGTACAGCCTCTATTGAGAACTATACACTTGGTCCAGCGAGTTTGGAAAATACGTATTGATAGCAGTGATGACATCCTCATTCGACGGAATTTCTTCCCACCGAGTCAAATTTTCAAGTTTAGGAAGGAAAAGAAGTCGCAGAGGTCCAAATGCAGAGAATAGAGTGAATGCGGAATAAATTCTAACCTTAAATTGTGCAATTTTGCCATTGCGATGGTCAATTTGTGGGACAACGTGTTGTCCTGGTGAAAGGGCACTTTTTGTGCGCCTAACTTGGCCATTCTTGTTTCAGTTCTTCTTCCATACGATCCAATAATTTTGCATAATAGCCTTCTGTTATCATTTTTCCCTTCGTTAAGTAGTCGATCAGGATGATATTTTGGGAAGCACAAAAAAAGTTGGCATCATCTTCCCAGCCAATAAAACGCTCTTCGCCTTCTACGACCCACTTTCATGACTCGCTATTTACTGCTTTGGTTGCTATTTCGACTCAGGTGTATCTATGTTTCATCTACGGTGACGAATCGACGTAAAAATCCCTGATCATTTTTGCTGCAACTGCTAGAAAGCTAACTTCAAACATCTGTAGAACGAGAACAACGTATCGCTAATGGCTGAAATTTTATCTATGCTAGTTTGAAAAGTGAAGCTTTTCTCTAACAAATGAATGGTGATGCCACATCATAGAAATTTATCAAACTTATCAAACGACCCACATATATATATGTATATATATATATATATATATATATATATATATATATATATAAATATATATATATATATATATATATATATATATATATAATTTACGTACGTTTTTATACTTTGTTTTTTATCCAAATTAACTGTCATAACAAAAGAATGCTGCATATACTTAACAACTAATCAGAGTTAAGAATATGAAGATAGGAGATTGTATATAATAGCTATGTGAATAATTACGTTTTATTCCCAGCTAGAAGAAGAATGTCACTCTAGAACTCTGGCTGGTTAAACAATTAAAAGTGGGCTCGTTCATGAATCTTAAAATGTTCCTCTTTTTATTAATAACTCCGACATATGAGACAGGCGGATAATTTGAGAAACGCTTCATAATCATTTGTGTTCTGCTCTTGTATTACAATACAGGTGAGGAAGAGAAAAGGTTAATAGAATACGAAACAAGCAGTCTTGCTTTATTTTTGTTGTAAACTACGTATATGAATATTAAATAGGGAGTTTATTATTTTTATTTCAAATGTATATATACATCTTAAACTATTTAACGATATCTAGGATGAGATAAATTTCATCAGAAATTAGTTTCTTTAGTTTTCATGGATAAAATGGTTATTAGTATAAAATTAAAGAAAAAAGTATAAAAAAATTGAATAAATAATCAATTTTAAACAGAGGCGTAAGAGTTTAGAATGTAGGATTGGAATGTAATTATAAATTATGAATAAGAGTGTTCAGTAAAACAAACCTAATTATAGTATATAATATCCAATGCAAATTCCATCCCTACAAATTACCTGGTTAAGAAAATTTGTATTTTTCAAATGAGACATCGGCACTGAAATGTGAATATTTGTATCAAAATATACTTTATTTCTTTTCCTCCAAAAAAAAATAATTTATGCATAAAAATATCTTTTGATAAATAATTCTTTTAAAAGATATTTAAGATTTAGTCTTTCAATAAATGATCTGAATAAAAACTTATTTGATATATATATATATATATATATATATATATATATATATATATATATACACACTAGAGGGCTTCGCCCCCTGCTCGCTGCGCTTGCCCACTTGTCAGTAAGTTATAAACTTGTACATAAACCGAATTAAACAAAAAACATATTTCTTAAAACTTAATTTCTATATAATTATTATCACAGATATGTAACGTAGTCGTTATATATATATACATATATTAGTATGTCTATAGAAATATCGCAGCAGATTATTTTTTTGAAACGTTGTAGTTTTCTGTGGATAATTTTGATATATATATATATATATATATATATATATATATATATATATATATATATATATATATATATATATGTAAGTGTGTGTGCGTGTATTTTAATACTAGCGAAATAAAGCAGAAAACATTTTCATATATGCTATATAAAAGAAATTGTTTTTCTTCAGTTCAAATATTATTGCTTAAGAATTCCATGTTTGAATATTTAAACTTAAGTAAAAAAATGTCTTAAAGAAAAAAATACTTCTTAAATTCTTTTTTATTGAATATGTTAAACATTATTACAATAGACGTGTGAATTTGAAATATTTTTATGAGTATTTTTCACTCAACAATGCTATAAGAAAAGAAGTGACTATTTCTTAGAAAACAAATTTATTATTTTTACTTTTAATTACCAAATAATATAAGACAAAATAATAGAAACTAAAATCATAGTGGGTTATTCATATTTATTGCTTCTACTTACCGAAGAGTAAAAACCAAAGTTATTTTATAAAGAAAGAAAATTAAATTATATTCGGATTTTTTGTAAACAGCATTATGGGGATCTGTAAAAATAATTTTAATTTTTTTTTATCTTTTACGTTTTTTTTTTTTAAATGATATTATATCTTGCATTAGGAAAAATATTTTTAATAATTTTATATATAAAAAATTCTAATTTGTAACATTTTTTAATATTATTCCTACAAAACATAAAATAAAAAACATTTAAAATTTCTTTATTATTACTACAAATTCAAACTGGAAAGAATATTTTACTAGATAAAAATATGAATCACAAAGAATTTTTCCATTCGAATTATATATATGCATATTATATATATATATATATATATATATATATATATATATATATAAAACAATAATTTTTATAAAGTGTATGCTTGCAGTTACATCAACTAAAAGATTTCTTTAATGTAATTCTATTTAAATTTTCGAAGAATTGTATACAAAACTAGACCATTCTTCTCAATATAATATAAACGTTGCTTAGCATTATTATTTATTATTCTCGCGTTACTATGAACTATAGAATATACATTTTTTTTCTTATTCTGAAAATACATTGTAACAGCGATATAATTAAAAGTATCAACGGAGCATTAAAACTATCATCGTAAGAATATTCACTTTGTGCGACAACTTTCTATACTAAAGTTGTTTACTATGCATATAGACTTTGTCACGAACAAAGCTCGTTATATACGGAGTTAAATTATGAATGTATAAGTTGAGCTTATATTATTGTAAGGTATTTAATATACATAATAAAGAAGGTACGCTGCTAAAGTATGTCTTTGTTAATGCGTACATATATATATATATATATATATATATATATATATATATATATATATGCATGTTTTTATCCATACATGCAAAATATTTTATACTAATTGAAAACTAAATTACTCAGCACTTACTATGAATGTTTTAATTCAGTACATATTAGATTTAAAATAAAAAATAGATAATAAATGACATTCTGTATAATAAAATATAATTTCTTAGAAAATTAAATAATCAATTTTCGTCGTGCATCATTCATAAATTGTTGATTAATTGATAAATAATACAGTGATTAAATTGAAATATTTTTTTTTTAAATCAATTACCAAGATTTGTGTTAGAAACAAATCTGTTTTAAATTGAAACTACCACAACATATGTTGTAAAAGTAAAGCTAATAAATTCTAAAGTCGCCATTTGTATGAATTAAATAATTAAGAAAAGTAATCACATTTAATTTCTAAACTAATAATTGATGGAGCATTTAATTCAATGCTATACTAGCTTCGGAAAAAGCATTTCACACGACACCGAGGTAACAATGAAAGATATGTAACGCTTGATTAATTTGAATAGAGTGAAGTATACCATTTTCAGTTTATCTTAAAAAATGAAATATTTTCTCTACTACATTTCCTAGATTTTTTTAGATCATCATCATTTTAATATTGACAGTATCAACCGAGTTTGATTACATATTAGCTAATAACATATCATCTTGACATGTTCAAATATTATTTTTGTTATAAAAAAGGAAAATATTTCCAATTTAGAATGAGATTCTAGATTTTTTCGGATCTTATATAAGATTTATCAAGTTAATAATTTAGTTTATTGATGTTTGTGACTTCACTAATATGTAATAGAAATATAATATTTTAAAACTAGGCTCAAATAATGTTAAATGTGATAAATAAAAAAAACACAAAACTACCTTTTAATATTATTCCAAATAATAATAGATTAATCGATATAAATCATAAGAAATTTAAAATTAAAATTTTGAATCGAAAAATGACATGATATATTTAATTATTTCGAAACAAAATTATTATATAAATATTAATCGATTGAATATAATTGGATTAATGAAAACATATATTTATTAATATATAATATTCTTAAATTAAAATAATTAAATATATAAGGTTTCAGTATGTTTTTTGACAATAATTTATTTAATATTTTTGATCATAAACTTTCTTTGACTTTTGTGTCGAAAAAAATTGTAAAGTATGCATTTGTAAAAGTAAATTTAGCTACAGTGTCAGAATTGTACTATCCATAATTTTAGTTAATTCCGTTTTTGTCGAAATATTCTGAATGCAACATTAAAAGTCATTAATTGAATTTTTTGTTGAAGAAAAGGATGTTTTTTTTATGTTTTACATGTTTACAAACATTTTTTTTATTTTTTACAACTGAATTAATTTTTAAAATGTCATCTTATTATTTAATGCGTCATCATTTGTCTTAATTTAATAAATTATAAAAAAATCTCCCATATACATATATTTACTTTCAGAATTGATCCAAAATTTATAATGTACAAAAAAAATTATTAACTATTTCACTCATTGAATTATTCTTGTAAATAAATAATTCAGTACTAAAAATTTTAATTTAAAAACTATCATAATGTATGTAAAAAAGAAATTTATTAACACATTAGAAGATTTTTGCCTGAATTAAATAACTTTGTTTTTTAAAATTATGCTTTAATTTCATTAATTCAGAGTAAAATTTATTTTCTCGAAAAAATTATTCACCATAAATTAATAAATAAGAAAATTAACATTAAAAGACTATCAACACTTTTCAACGAAAACTGAAAATCTGTCATTTTAAAATAATCTAACTATCACAATATTTTCTTCTTTATTAAATTGGAAATTATCTGAAAAGTAATTGACATAATTCGACAGTAAAAAATTATTATAAAATAGTTATCAAGATAAATAACATAATAAAAACATTAATAATATCTCATAGAGGTCCAATATTCAATCCTTTTATTAATCAAGATTTCAAACAAGACACAGAAATCAAGATTGATTTTTGTAGATGTGTCATGTGTCTATCTCAATTATCAATACTAACTGTATTTTTTTATCAGTGAAACTATAATTTTTAAGTACTTTTAATACATTAAAAGATATTTATTTTGTCTTTATTATTTCTATTAAATGATAGTTAATTATTCATAAAACATTTAATTGTGTACTAATATTTCTTAATTTAACATTTAAATTTATTTATATTTCTCTTAATATTTTGATCGGAATTTATATAGTGAAATTATTAATTTAATATTTATTCTGTCTGTACTGTTGTGCTGTAATTTACAGACGTGTCAAAAACTAGATGAACATGTATCAAGTATGCAAATTAAGTTTCGTAAATGTCTCGACCAACATATTTATACTGAAAGTTGACATATATTATTCTGTGTAGTGTTGTATAAAAATAGTTCTCAATTAAAAATAAAAGACAAATAATGTTTTTTATGTAAAAAATAAAATCTGTCTAAGATTAAACATGAAACAAGAATTTAAACAGATAAAATATATTGCTCAAGAAATAAAAAATTAAATCTCTCTAGGGTGTATAATAAAATTGAAATATATTTACATCTTAATTTTCCTTAAATCACTATTTTTTCACTTTTAGCACTAAGCTTAAGCTAAAAAGCTTAATGTATTTTTTTATAAAGAGGACAATGTTATATTTATGAAAAATATAATAAAATTGCATGCACTATAAAACAGCTATATTTTCAATATAATACTTTAAAAATAAGTGTACATGCATGTTAAAATAAGTTATTTTTCCTTATTTAAAACATTTTATATCGAAGCTTTCATATACTTATAATATATAAATGAAAAAGTTCAAACAGCAATAAAATTTAGTATTCATTTTAATACAATCGTTAAGTAAACAGAAGCTTTTAGCATAACATAACGTTATTTTAATGTCTTTATAAAAACAGTAAATAAATATATAAAATGTAGTTCATAGTACATATAAAAATGATGTAGGGTTACATGTTTTGTGTACATTTATTACCATATACTTTCGATAAAATTGAAAGAATCAAACAGCAATAATATAAATGAACAATTTATTTTATATTTCCATATATCCATTCTATACTCATTTAAAAAAAGTATTTTTTTTATAAATCCGTAAGATGCACCCACATACCTATCTATATATATATATATACATATATATATATATACAGAGAGAGAGAGAGAGGTATACATCATATATTTATTTTAGATATATATATATATATATATATATATAGGTGATTCAACTACAGGACATCACACGAAAGTATTAAAAAAGATGTTATCCCCCATTTAGTATTTTAGTTTAATTTTATATTAGTATTGAATTGAACTAAAATACTAAATAAAAAATAACATGATTTTTGTTAGCCCCAGCGCTTTCTTTTAATACTTCTATGTACACAAGCCTAAATTGAATCATCCTATATATTGATAAACTAGATGCAAGTTTTTCATTAAATTTACTGATTTGTTTGTTCTTCTTAATTATATTTTGATGTTTTTCTTTTGTTTGATATCCTATACGTAGTATTTTTTATATTTTATTTAATACAATTCTAATATTAAAACAAATTGGCTAATCAGATATTAAATGAAAATTATTATTTGAAATAGTCGAATAAGAGATTAATTCTAATCAAACATTAAATCTCAAACTAGCATTAAAAAAGTTTTTATTTAGTAAGGGCAAGTTAAATAAATTTTATTGTAAAGAAAGTTTATAACATATTTAAATTTTTTTTTAAATATTTTACATGCCAAAAATGATATTAAGGTACAATTTAATTCACATTTTTATACTGTTGACTAGATTTTACTTTACATTATTTTTAAATATTTCATTCGCAAATAAATGAATAAATTGATGAATAATATTTACAAAAAGAAAAAAAAATCAAATTAAAATAAAAAAATACTCATGTAAAAGAATATATATATATATATCAGAGAACTAGTTACATAAGTGGGATTAAGTTCATATATTTTCGATTAGAACTAATTCTTTTCAGGCATAATTCAAAGTAATTGAATGTGTTTTTAAATTATGAGAAACTAATTTTATTTATTTAATTAGTTATTATTTAAATCCTGAAATATTTGGCGTTGAAGATGATGCACTTTTTAGTGAAATCGATGAAAGATATTTTACAGAAAATTTAATATAATTATGTTGGAACACCATTATAGCAATTATGATTTATTTTATAACAAATTTATAACTACAATAAGCATATATTTATATGGATTTTGATTTGAACATTTTTTTTACAAATATTTGGTTTATTAAGACCATTATCTTTGCCATAGTGGATTGACAATTTTATTTGAACTATATAGAAGATAACTGTCCTCTGCATCCTTTAATTCAAAATAGTTTGTCTGTCTACATTGTCATTATTTTAAGTTGAGTTTTGCATTTATCAAACTCTAAAACTCGTTTGTAAAATAAATAAAATGATTAATGTTCATACAGTTTCAAAGTTTTATAGAAATTTTATATTTATTTATTATTTAATTCTACCTTTATTGGCTTCTAATATAATTTAGAGTTTTATTATTGAGATTTAATCTAAATGTAATATAAACGTGTCATTTTTCATTCACTAAAACAACGAATAATAGTTATAACGAAGAAGTTGGTCTCACAGTAATTGATTTAGAAGAGTGCGAATGAATTAGTGTAATTAAATATTACGATTACAGAATTGAATAGAATGTTATTTTATAAAATAATATTTTTTTTAATTTTAAAAACTTGTATTTACAATTAATGATTGGCACATTATGCGTTAACTGGAACTTAAATTAGTATAAAAACTTGATCTAGGTTGATACAGGTCGATCTGAGTTGATCAGATTTGATCTGGTCAGAACTGATAAAATTAAAACGAATATTAATTCAATTTATTGTTGTTAAGGGATATATTTTTGGGTGTTAATTAATACTGTAATATATATATATATATATTATATTAAGAGTATATTTTATAGTATTTATTATCTCACTTTTTTTAAAATAATTAAAAAAATGGCAAATCTCTACATCGATTTAATTACTTACTCAATATTTTTCTTAATGAGAAATGATGAAAAAAAAATCATTTTATAAATATAGAGGTGAAAAAAGATTACTAAATTGTATACATTGATATTTTTTTAAGTATGGATTTAGTCTAATACGTTTTCAGTCTCTTAGTTTTTGAGTTAACATAAAACAAAAATATATATTTCGTATTATTTACATATGAAAAATGGATAAAAATAATATGTGTGTATTCGAATATATATATATATCTTTTAAATAGGTGCTTGGATAACTTGTTGCAATTGCAAGAGGTAAAAATTCGATAATGTCACGGGATGCAGAAATGGACAGAAAAAAAACAGCAAGGGTACATTTATTTCATATATATATATATATATTATTAAAGATACATTTTGAAAAGTTTAATAAGTAAAGTTGAATAAGTTATTCCAAATTGAAGAGAACTGTTAGAAGGTCCATTTTTTATTATATAATGTAAGTTTCACATAAACAGATGTTATTAAATGAATTGTATAGAATAAAAAGAATGAATTTATTCGATAAAATCAGAATAAAAAGCAAAGAGAATATTTTAAACGAATAAAGCAAAAATAAAAAAAAATTGTATTCCAATAAAAATCTTCTATCTTATCTACGAGTTAAATCAATAAGTGTTGAAGTAACGTGAAGTATCGACAAGTACATTCAAGACACGGAAGACCAATACACACGGAGGTGGAGAAAATACTCTTTATGATTTCGAGTGGTGCAGTGAAAAGGCACGACGACGTCTTCAAAGACAATAAGGATTAAGTGCAGCGTTGTAAGTACATCTCGCATCGTCAATGGAGCATCATTTCAAAGTGTACAGAACGTAAGGGTCACAGCGCCGTTCTTAGCTTTTGTCGCGAGCTACTGGTACCGTAGCCATATAAAAAAAATCAAGGGAAAGAAGTATATTATATTGCGAGAGATAAGATGAAATTCACACATTTCTGGTGAAAATATGACTTCCGGCAGTGAAAGAGACATACAAACAACCGTATATGTGAACATTACATAAGCACATAGTCATAGATATATATATATATATATATATATATATATATATATATATATATATATATATATATATATATATAATACTTAACTCAATAAAAAAGCTTTTTAAAATTACGTGTCTATTTGCAAAAAAGCAATTTAAAAATGTTTTATTTTAAGAAATTCTTTGTTCTTTTGAACAAAAGATTTCTTTCATAAAAAATCTTGTCTAAAAAGTCGATTTTTAATTTATTTCAGTGAAGTAAATATAAATTCCAAAGAGATATAAGAATAAAATTGATACTACTTACATAAAATCACTTGTTAAGTCACAATAAATCGTATGTGCTCGTACAGTTTTTGGAAATTTTGCTGTTGAAATATTTGTTTCCGTTATTATAGTTCGACACTGAAATAAAAAAAATATTATTACAGAAAAGTCTCTATTGAATAAATTTATTCTACAATGTGTATTTTTTTAAATAATTAAATTGATATAAATATTAATTTGTGAATAATTAACTTTCCTTAAAGTTTGGGTGTTGAACATCAATTAAATATATATATATATATATATATATATATATATATATATATATATATATATATATATATGTATGTATGAATATGTTAATATTTCTTTTAAATAAAATGAATAAAAAATACAACATACCAACCTATAATATTATTAAATCACACATTATTTTTAAAAAGTAGATTCAAAATAAACATATGTAATTCAAATGATTCAAAATCTTTCTTAATGAATGGAAACTATCCAATATACACATATTTTGAATATGTACACATCCAATTAAACAACGTACTACATATTAAGTGTTTAGTTTATTAGAAAAGTAATATTTTTTTATGAAATACAAAGGAGCACCAATCAATTTATTAGTGATGTAAAAAGATTTGCTTAATAAATATTGAAATATGGTTAAAAAATTTAGCATATGTGCTCATAATTTTTGTAAAAAAAGAATAGCTTTCTTATACTTGTGTATTTTAAATCATAACCTACATAGATAATTAATCCTCTTTGTCATGTTTAACACTACATAAAATCATCAGATTAGATGCTGTGGACGGTATACAGTAAGAAGAAATATGGAGCTTTATATTGATATTATGTAGGTACTTTCAAAAATAAAGGTATAGAATTTTTTACAATTCAAAACGTACAAGTCACAGTTATTTATCGGTAGCTAAAAAGTTTATAGCTGATTATTGCGAGAAAAAAGCTATTGTAAGTTGCTGAATAAAAAAAAAATTTTAATCTTTGCAAGGTTGATTTGAAGACTGAACCCCATCAATGCAGACCTGTCAAGTCATAAATTAAATTAATTCATATAATCTTGATTCTTTAATCAAAAAAAAAATAATCGATTAATTCAGATTTCCATTTCTGAAAAACTAGGAATTTCTAAGAATGAGTAAGAAATATCATTTATTTTTTAAAATACAGAAGATATTTGTTCGTTGAATACCGTGATCTTTGATTATAGAAATGACAGTTAAATGTGATATCAACAAAAAGTATGAGGGTCAAGTTAAGCTTTCCGTGAGAGATTGGTTGGAGGAACACACACCAGACTTCTGCAGTGATAGAATGAAGATACTTGTTTTATCCACATATTTTTTTCTTTTTATCTTATCTCAATAACTCAAAACGTTCAAAAGATATGACCTTTTATAAAAACATTTTAGTAAATATAAAAAATAATAGGAAGCATATGACTTTGAAGTATTAATATTGTTTTCAATAATGTACAAATAAATTAACGATTATTATAAAAAACAATTGAAAATGCACAAAAATAATGATAATCTCTCAAATAATTATTTAATACGTAAGATTGTCCGATATTTTGATATAATTTAATAAACTGACAAAAATGACTTATGTTTATACTGTGAAATTTCAAATAATTGTTATAAAACTGTATTTTAATAAAGACATCAAATTTATGTATTCAAAATTATAAAAAAATAATATTTAAGTTCAAATTCATTTTTATATAAAATATATTCATTAATTTCCAATATACAAGTTCTATTTGTAATACTTTTCTCTCTAGAGTCTAGAATATACTTGAAATACATTCAGAAGTTTTTCTTTAATAAAAAATAAATCGAACAACTTGTAGAGTATTATATAGAGGTTCTTTATTTTGATAGAAAATGAGTAGATTCTCTCTACCAAGAAAAAAGTAATTATTTTACAATCTTTCATTTCTTGTTATTTATTTTTACTGATTTATATAAGTACAGATGAATTTAACTTTAGTTACTATTTTTAAAATTTATTGAACTGATTTATTTTGGATTTTTTTGGAAATTTCTTTTTATAAATTTAGACATTATAAATGATACTAATTTAAAATAATATTTTATTATTTCTTTTCTCTTTCTTCATTTATTAAAAATAATAAAAGTGCAATTATTTTTAATACAATATTATCTCTTCTATCTCAACGCATTTATAAAAACTTTTATTACAATAATATTTTTTTTTAGAAAAGAAAGTAATATAGAATTTTAGAAATTATATTATTTATTAAATGATTTAGTAAAATGAATTTCATCATGTCACTTTTATAAAATAACATTTAAAAGTTCTCATAATATAATAAATAAAAATAAAATTTAAAAAAACAAATTATTTACTAATAGATTGAAATGTGAAATGACATAAATATATAAATGCGTTAGAGTTCATTAATTGAAAATCTTCTGCTCGACACAAGTTTATAAATACAAATGGTATTTATATTAAAATGCATTATGAGAAATCATATTAACGTATCACGCAGAGTGTAAACTAGTTGCAGAATATTTACCATAGTAATGTATTTTGTGCTTTTAGTTTTATACAAATTTACATTGCTGCATATTGGTTTGAAATTTGAACGCATTAGAATATAAAGTAGTTTTTAATTGAGTTTATTTAATGTACATGGTGTGATTTTGTCGAAACATATTGTGAAATTATTATTTAAGTGGGATAATTTATTAGTAATTTCACATTTTATTAAATTCAATAAAAAAAATATATCACATGTATAAAATAAAATTAATTTTACTGGAAACAAGCACAGACCGATTTAAAACATAACAACTGATTGGAAATATGATTAAAAAGTTAACTTCAAATGAATTACTAAATATTTAAAATGTTTATTTTCATAATAAAATAATGATTAAAAATTAACCGTACATCGGGGTGAAAGTTTATTATTTAATTTTATACAAATTGTTCATCCGTTCTGTCTTATCTTCAAAAAAAAATTTTTTTCTCCATCTTATATAATATATATATATATATATATATATCAAAATTATCCACAAAAAATTCGATGACGTCAACTTATTAATTTATGACGTTGTGGTTTTCATGGTACCCTAATATGCTTATCTCATATATAAAATAACACGTTGCAATTTATCTGTTATAATGATTATGTAAACATACATTTTAAAAATATGTTTATTGTTTCATTCGGTTACAAGTACAGGCTTATAATTGACAATTGGGCGAGCGGAGTGAGCAGGGGGAGAAACCCCATATTATATATATATATACACACACATGTCTTTAATTGCAATCTCAATATAAATAAAAAAGTGTTTTGACTCATTTCTTATTTTTCAAAACACATTTCATCTACAAGTATTAAAAAAGAGACGAGACTTATAAAATGATTTCATTATTGTATAAAAAGGCGTTCTAGAAAATGTTCTTTGGCGACATTTATTTGATTACTCACTACAACATACTAACGAAACTCAATTTACTCGTATTTGCCACTGCTTTACCTCTTTTCTAACGCCGATGAAATTAGTTTAAAAAAACGCGCGACGAAAGCTATGGCAACAATAATTACTTTAATCTGTACACATCAAGTTAATCTAAAAAGAAATAAAATCAGTTGATGACTTTTTGGAAAAAAATATATTTTCAGTATCAAACATTAATTTGTTATTGGAAAAAGGATTTAATTATGAATATAATTATGATTGTATTACGATGATAGATAGATTAATAATTATGAAAGAAAAAAAAGAAACAGAAAAAGACAGCTCAAATAAAATTAGTAGAAAATTCTTTGGAAATGTGGATTTGAAAATAGATACTAAATTACAAAAGTTTAGAAAATATACTTATTTAATTATTTATTAAAATAAAGTTGTTTTATAACACATTAATTGTATTTATATAATAAAAACAATTGTATGCGTAAATAATAAAAAAAGAAAGATGTAAGAGTGTGAAAAGGAAGAAGAGGAATGGCGAAGAATGATTATATATGAATATGTATATATATATATATATATATATATATATGTATATATATATATATATGTATATATATATATATATATATATATATATATGTATATATATATATGTATATATATATATATATATATGTGTATATATATATATATATATGTATATATATATATGTATATATATATATATATATATATGTGTATATATATATATATATATATATATGTATATATATTATTGCACGCCAAATGTTGATAGAAGAACTATTACTAGCTGATCGCCTCCAAAGTGTTTGAAAAGATCAAAGTGTTAGAGAAATTATCCTCATACGAATCCATCAATTTAACGGTGAGAATAAGATCATTGCAAATGAGCAATTCGACTTTAGTCCTAATCATATCACGATACATAAGTTGATTACTCGTACAATCACTGAGTACATTACTGGGAGAGGGGGCTCTAAGACTTGCACTGACATGTGTCTGTTTGCCATAGAGTTGTTCGACACAGTATGGCACGACGGACTAGTATACAATCTCATCGAGTTACGTGTACCTATGTACTTAATCTGTCTCATAGACATGTATGTACGAGGACGATCATTCCATATCAAAGTCAACGGAACAATATCTACGTTAAGAAATATATCAGCGAGAGTTCCTACAGTTATCCATTCTAAGGTCAGTCCTCTTCCTGTACTTTATCAACGATATCCCGAAATAAAAAAGGGTCAACGTTGCGATAAACGCCGATGATACCGTCATTTATGCGATGGGAAGTAGCCTCAATTAACTACGAAACAGACTCCAATATGTCTTAGACAGGTTTTTTGAATATTTCCTCAAATGAAAAATTAAGATCAAAGCGCAGAAAACAGAGGGTATTGTTTTCTACAAGAAAGAAGATGGCAATATTACATTAAACGAAGTACGGTTTTTTTGCAAAAGCCCAAAAGTAGGGGCAATGACACCTGGGGCTTTGAAATGGTCGCCTATCTAAGTGTTGATCGGGTCCAACACTTAAGGATACCGTTAATATAGACTGAACCTAGGCTTGAATATAGACTGGAATCTCACGTTCACGTCACGTCATGTACAAGGGACCGTGAGCCAAATTTATAGTCTAATGGCCAGGAATATCAGTCTGAACGTCGACATGAAGCTCGTTTTATACAATCAACTTGTAGGTTCAGAAGTATGAGGAAAATGAGTGCAGATTAAATTTGAAGTATCAAGGGCTTAGAAGAATTATAAGAACACCAGAAAACATTGACCTTTAGATTTATTGTAACGCGTAGTCCATGACATGATTACAACAAGTCTGATACGAAAATTAATCCGATTTCTACAAATTATATACTTTCAGCAAGATACGGAAAAAATCACATCGCTTAAGTGACCATGGAAGTTATATAACCCTCTTTTCAAACCATATCATTTCCAAAAATGAAGTTGTTTAATCAGTAAGATTCCTACATTTGACAGCATGTGATTATTTTCTTTAGGAATATTATAAAGTAAGTTATATATTGATAATCCACACACTAGACTTGAACTTGAATTAAAAATCCAAGAAGAAATCGGGACGATTCCACTAGACATGTTAAGAGGTGTAATGGGAAAGTTCCGATTAAGATTATAGAAATGCGTGCAAGGAAATGATGCTCATATAATAAGCGTTATTTAAGAAAAAATATGTTCGATATACCTAAAAAGAATATGTAAAGAAAACTATGTAAAAATAAAAAGATTTTATTATTACGTTTTGAAATTTTCTCATTCTTCTAGCGCACTTTGTATTTTTATTTTATATTAAAAAATAGAAGAATGTTGTTTAATATTATTTACAAAATTAATTTAACATCACATATGCTACATATACAAACATATACCTGAAAGATCACTTAGTAAATTGTAGTATAATGCATATTTGAAAAATTAAAGGGTATTATTATTTTAACTTTTTTTAATAAAACAGTAATTATCTGTATATAAAATACATGTATATGTAATACAAATATAATGTATGTTATCCATTAGTTTATTAATATTTTTAATCTATTTAATGCACAGAGTATAAACAATCCTGTCATTGTGTGTATATCTAGGATGTAAGTAAAGATATAACCTACTTTCATTCAGTGACGGTTCTCTTTTACTATTATGATTATTCAAGATAATACATAAGATGATGACCCAGTTGAAGAAGATATATGCAAAGAATATAATTGCACAACAATCGAGCGTATATTCAAGTTTCCTAAGATAGCTTTTAATTAGATACTATGTTTAGATTAACAGTACATTTTAATGAACAAAAACTATTAAAATTACACAAGTAAGTGTATTAACTCTTGTACAGATTTTAACAAGAGTAAGTTTTCTGTTATACAAAAAATTGAACTTAATTATAAGTGTATTAAAATAAAAGTCAAATGTATTATTAAAATACTTCTGTTAATGAAATTATTATTATTCATTAATTCATTATTATTATTTCAACTTTTATCTAATTATAAAACATGTGTTAAAATCTCAGATATATTTTGAATATGCTTGAATATATGTGTTTGAAAGTAATTTAAAGTCAAGTTGAAATTATAATTATATTGTATTATTTTTAAAACATTTTACCTCAAATGAAAAATATTTCTAATATATTATAAGATATACTTTTTTAAAATTAAAATTCTAGTTGTTATTTATAAGAAATTCAATCGGTAATTAACAGTTAGATGTTTGAAATTAGAGTAACATAAGTTATTGGGTCACCCATAAGTAATGTTGTATTTTAATATAGGTGAAAATTAAGAATGTAATACTTTGAAATTATTGGAATAATGCAGAAGTTCTTTACCTTTGAAGTGTGGCATCCTGGGGCGGAGGGAAGGGTTTATTGCGTAGGTGTGATTGTCCTCTATAATATTTTTGTAACTTTTTTTAGAATTTAATTAAATTTTACCATAAATTTATGGCCTGATTGATCAGAATAAGCTATGAATATCTCTTTAAAAGACACTGAGGACTTTAAGTGACCTCATAATCATGCTGAAAAATAAAAAGATTTTCCTGAAGAACAAAATTTTCTTTACTATTTCTGTACGTCTGAGGATGTTAAACTAAACTTTCAATGTCAATTCTATAACTTATCCATTATTAATTTCTTTTGGAAAGGAGGGGAGGTGTGAATTTTAAGTTTACTTTCAGAGAGGGGAGAGTGACACTAAAAAGGTTAAGAACCCCTACAATAATGCATCAGATGAATATGTTGCTCTTATTGAATGTAATTTTTTTCAGTCTTGTCGTAGAAGATTAATTGCGATCATGCAAATTTACAAGAAATATTATTTATTATGGAAGTGTCAAAAGAATATAATAGGCATATTTTGCTTTGTAAGTTTCGACAGGGCATCAACATTACAACTGCAGTGAAAAAATTGTGAGAAATATATGGTTTAGATGTTATTAGTCTTAGCTAAAGATAAAGATTTATTTTAATGATTTCGATCCTAAGACTAGCCTTGAAGATGGGAAAAGTCAGGACGTCGTCAAGAGTTAGATGTTGAGATCTTGCGAACACTAATAGAACAAAATCCTAGCTTAACGGTAGAATAATTATCCAAGAAACTCAAATCAACGCAATAAACTATTTATCTGTACTTGAAAATGATTAGTAAAATTTCTAAACTGGGTAAGTTCTGTACAAAATATCAGACGTTAATTTAAAACAACGTGTAGAAATTCGGACTTTTCATCTATTCTGATTGCAAAATGATCTGTTTCTGAATGGAATTGTTACTGATGGTAAGAAATGGATTGTTTATAAAAATATTAAGAGTCAGTGACAATGGGTTGACTGCAATGAAACATCATCTTCAACTGCGAAAGAAGGGCTTCATCCAAAAAGCTTATATTGTTTGTTTTGTGGGATATGGAACAGATTACTCATTACGAGCTATAATCAGAGAGTAGAACCATCACAAAGGATATGTATTGTGAGCAACCCATTCATAGAAAAATGTCAGTATTAGCCAACAGAAAAGTCATCATTTTTCACTAAGTCAACACTCAGTCTTACACGGTACGCGAAACCCTCCAAAAACCGAGGCAATTTGAATGGTAAGTCATGATCAATCATATTCCCATGAACTAGCACCATCGGATTATCATCTATTTAAAAGTGTCCAAAATCACATCAATGGAAAACTGTTTAATACAGAGAATAATATCCGAAGGGAGTTCGACTCTTCCTTTAATGCAGAACAAAGAGTTTTGACATCAGGGTATTGATAATTTAAGACTGAGAAGGGTAGAAATTACAAATAACAACGGAAAATATATTTTGAATCAAAACTAAACCGTTAATTTTTTTCTATGTTTCAAATCTTATTTTTAAAAAACATATTACTAGTGGGATGACACAATATAATTAACAAACAATTAAATAATTTCTTACTGCTTGGAATATTTTCTGGGAAAATTTTAGTTCAAAATATGGTTAATTATGATTTGATTATCTTTTAAAAATAAAAAGTATAAGAAAGACATACTAATTAAAATGTTTGAAAATACATTGTCTATAAATTATTTATTATTTATTTTTGTAATTTATATTTAAAAAAGTGTTAATCGATACACATTTTTATATCCGATACAGACGATTATTAGTAGACAGAATTTACTCGAATAGAGATTTTCTCTAGTCACAAAATATTTACATATAATATATTTTACAACACAATCAAA
>CM068317.1:7652500-7700000 GCA_034766995.1 Acanthacorydalis orientalis | reverse complement strand
TAAGTAGATGTTACCAAAATACAGACCGGAAAATGCACTTTAAAGTAATATTAATATAAACACAATGAAACGACACTTTCACTGAAAAAAGGAATCTTAGAATTCAGAAAACAAAAACTGCATTTATTTTCCTACTAACCTAATAATTTAGCATAATAAGTACTTTCACAAATATAAATTATATTCATTATTACTTATTTATATTTCAATGGTGATTTCTGACAGCGACTTTGCTTGAATATTTTGTTCATTACGAAAAAGATTAAAATAATATTTATATATATATATATATATATATATATATATATATATTATGATAAAAATTTCAATTTAATTTATATGAATGAATGAATATTGTATTTTTTTATATTTTTAAAAGTGAAAATAAAATCAATGTTTATTCATGTAAATTGAGAAGTGTTACTATCAATTTATATATATATATATATACAATATATATATATATGTATATATATACACACACATGTATGTAGTATATTTAAGTGTGTGTATAAAAATACATTATTGAAGATACTGCATTTATATAATGAAAATGTTCATAAAAAGTGATACGAATATTTGAAACTTTTATACTAGTAAATAAAATCACTGACTTTCAAACAAATGAAAATTGGTCAAAACAAAATATACTCTTATTCTTAAGAACATTAAAAAGGATATATAGTTTAAACCTCATTGCTGTACATAATTCAGAGTTAGTTCAAAGTAGTATTTTAATACTATGTAAAGAGAATAGTGCAAGACGAATTGTTGCAATGCACTAAAGGAATTTGTCTCTCTGTGAAAAATGTTTATTTAAGAGACAAGCGAATAGAATTATTTTTGTCTGGCAATAAAACATGCTAGCATACTATGTACTCTTAAGTACATCTTTCGGATTGTTTATATGACTCGAAAATGTTTAATTCACGTTTATATATTCACAAAGAAATATTTTACTGTTTGTATGAGATATTCACTTGAGAATTTGTACAATCTGAATATTGGTTAAATAAATTAAATTATATTCAACGCTCCATGTAAATGCTTTTTCAGAATACACACACACGTAAAAATGTATATATATATATATATATATATATATATATATATGAATATATGTGTGTGTATATATATATATATATATTTATTTATGAAAAGAATTTAATCAATTTTTACTAAATGATTATATTACCGTCTTCTGTAAGCAAAAAATGCGAGAAATATTGATATTTTTTTCAAATGTTAAGAATTAACAATTCTAAGAAATAATTTATAATATTAAAAAATAACAGTTTATTTACATAATATCAAAAGAAGGCAATAAAAGCGATTTCGAAAAGGAAATTGTTGAATTTATTATAATCATTTTCTTAATTCAATCAATATTTATTTCAATATACAGCATATATATATATATATATATATATATATATATATATATATATGTATATATATTTATTTATTTATATATTTTATACTTACTAGTCAAGAGTGAAAAATATAAAATTCTATATAAATTAAAATAAATATTCTTAGGTGTAAGTCGCATAGCTCAGATATGATTTATTTGCTTCTTCGATTCAAAATCGTTATTTTGAATTTGTATTTCAAAATCTACATGAAGATGTATAAATTTAGATTTCGTATAAAAAAACTCTTCCGTATTAAAACTCTGTGTGTCCTAAATATGATAGGAAAAAAGTACTATAAAAGTAAATAAATATAATAAAGAGTATTTCAAATAGTTTTTGTTGGGATTGACTACTATTTTTATATCTTTTACTAACGATTGCAGGAAATGTAATTTATTCAGGTATATTTCATTTATGTTTCTAAGTATTTCTTTTTATATTCATATTTTATTTTATATTAAAAAGTGATTTATAATTATTTTAAAAACATTACTTGATATCTTACTGTTCCTAATTATCGACTACATACGCCATACATACTCAAGGTAGTTAAAAAAATAATAAAATGCAATTCAAAACAAACTATAAAAAAATAAAATTGCAATAAGAATAATCTAAGAACGACAAAAGAATAAGGTTATAAAAATATATCTAAAAGATTGAAAATTACAAAAATAAATTAAATATGATATAGGTCTTACAAAATAAATATCTTTCTCTTTTGACTTATATACACACACATACATGTATATATATATAAGTTTATTTTTTTTAATATTGAAAAATATATTATTTAAATAATTAAATTTTAGATTTAATTTATTACCAAATAAAGTACTGCTTTGTAAAATAATAAGAAATTGGAATTGAACTCTTTAAATAAATGTGAAATTCCTCTACACCACCTATGTCAACATACACAACAATAAAAACATAATTTGTATTATAATTGTTAATGAAATAGTGTAATGAAAATTTTTATTGTATTTTTTCAAAGTATACAGTTTCAATAAATACAATATATGAAGTACATTTCCCACAAATTTAAAATTTTTATGCTTAATTTTAATTTATTTGGTCCTTATTGGTCAAATATTTAATTATCCTTATAAAAAAAATCCTGTCGCACATAAATATCTGTGGATATAAAAAAAATGTATTGACACTGAACGAAAGAATATATTAACAAATGAGAAACAGAATGAAGAGTGAAGTTCATTAGAGGTTTTATGAAAAAAAATTGAACAATTATAGTGTTAGAAACAAATTAGGGAGTTAAACTTAGTGGATGCAAAACATGTACTTCAACTCAAAACAATTATAAGCATTTGTCTTTAAAACTTGTTTTGATTATGAAGATACTGCCATTACAAATAATTAGACCAGTGCTATGCAAAGATGTTTAAATAAAATGAGAATCCATAATCAAAACTCGCAATAATCTACTTATATTGTAAGAAATGGCTAATAATAATAACAAAATTAATAGTAAAAATAATAATAATATTTGTTTTTAGTCCATAGATAAACGATGAGATTGGATACTAAAGATTGATCACACTTTATATTTTCTGAAGAGTCAAAATTTTATTTATTCGGACCTGATGGGAAGAAAAGAATTCAGTTAAGAAGTAATCAGTGTTATTATAGAGTTTGTTTGTTTCATAAAATATTGTTGATAAAATATATCTTTTACATAATGTTTTTGAGATTCATCATTGTTTGTGGTATTGGTCCATTAAAAATAGTAAAAGATGACAAATTCGAATAAAATAAAGAAATATGAGTGCATTTTTATTTTACATGCATTAAGTAATTCTTAAAAAATTAAGAAAATATAATTAAGTTTAAATCAATAATTAAATTCAATTCAGTTTCTTGTAATAGAATACGCTCCGCAAGCAACCTCCAGTTTAACCTTTTGCGGTCAAATGCCGTCATGCAAGCGGCATCACACTTCTATTTATTATTTGAAATATCACTGCTAAAGCTGCAAAAATAATTTCCTTATCTGTACCATACAAAAACTAAACTACATTTTTATTTTCAAATATTTATTGTTATTCATCAATAGAATCTAAAATTCCATTAAACACAATATTTTTAACTTAATACCTTATATTTAAATCCTCAGCAAATAATTTTGAATATATTTTATAAAAAAAGTATATTCGACTCAATAAGAAATACAGTTGAAAAAGTTCTCGTCCGCAAAGGGTTAATTTTAGAAAATCATACAATAAAATATAATATCACTTAACAAAATTCTTAGAAAGATGTTTATACAATACCCGGAGAATAGTAATTTCAACTAATAGCATTAGATTAAGAATTATTGCTCTTTTACAATAACTTATGCATTAGATATATGAAGTAATAAATATAATGAAATTATTTTATAACATAAAAATGATTTAAACACTCTTCTTTTACAATACCTTAATATATAAACTAACAAGTAAATTGAATAACCACATTAAAATTACATTAGAAGTGTATGAAAAAGAGAAATAACGGATCGTTCAAATTGAAAAAAGAAATTAGAAATATTATTTCTACAATGACTCATAAACGAATTCATGCATATATGTATATATACACAATCAGAAAGATAGCCTTAATTCATAATATAATTTATACTTTTAGAATTTTCAGGTTTGATTTATATATGTTATACATTTTCCATTATATTCAAAATTTTACAAAGAAAAATACTTTAAAATCTCATTAAATTTAATATACGATTTGATAATAACAGAAACAAAATTAATTTACTGTCATAAATAGAATTCATATTATGACGAAATATATATATATAAAGAATATAAATTTAATTATAAAGTTATTTTGAAGAGCAAATTCCTCTAAGCGTATGTACATATTATGGAGATAAATTTTGTTTGATAAATAAGACACACGGACATACACACACATACATGTAAATAAATAAAGATTATTTCATCTTTGAAACTCAATTTTATACTAAAATTAACCTTATTTAATAAATATTTTTACATTGTTTCTCAATATAGAAAACATACATATTTTTGAAATATATTTAAAAGTAATAAAAACTCTTATATAGTGAAGTAAAAAATTCGCACACGAACTGAAAAAAAAACGAATAAATAAGAATATAAATCATAATACTCGTTTATATTTTCTAACTTTCTTTATATATTTTTCAACTAGAATATCAAAGTAGCAAAATACAATATCTTCTTAATACCGCAGTAAGAGGTATCATCTCCGGATTTATAAATATGATATTTCTTTGTTAATAAAAAAAAGTTCATCCCAACTCTGTGAGTACGAGTGAGTTTGGTGGGTGGGTTCAATCTCGCGAATTACCAGTTGCTTGGAGGCGTGGGGTGAAATGAAAGTTGCTTCAATTATTCAAACGTAACCTCAAGACGAGTGTTAATAAAAAAGATGAAGTAATACTCTGTGACGCTGCTTTCGTCAATAAGAATTCTGAATATTATTGTCTCATGAATTATTATACATGTATATATATATATATTCTTAAATCCGTTATTGATTAATAAATTCGAATTTAAAAGAATTAACTTTTTTTAGAAACAATATTGTATGTACAATATGCTTTCTTTATTGTTATATTTCTTATTTCATAAATATTAAAGTACCTAATTATTATTATACCTAATTATTTATTCTTTCTAACGAAAATACTTTAAAATACAAATTTGAATTTTTTGAAAACATGTGTATGAAAAGATAAAATCCAGTACTAACAATTTATACAAGGGTCGTTTGATAAGTATGTTAGAAAGTAATTTAAACACAGTTTTTTGGAAAAAATGATTTTATTTTTCAACATAGTTTTAATTGAGAACTATACACTTGGTTCAGTGAGTCTACAAAATACTAATTGATGGTAGAGATTACATTCTCATTTGACGAGAATTTCTTCCTATCCAGGCAAATGTTCAAGTTTGGGAAATGGAAGAAGTCGCACGGGGCCAAATCTGAAGAACAGGGTGGAAGAGAAGTCAATTCGAAGCCTAATTTGTACAATTTTGCTATTGCGACAATCTATTTGTGGGACGGCACGTTATCCCGGTGAAAGAGCACTTTTTTGTGCATCAATCTTGGCTGTTTTTGTTCCAGTTTTTCAATTCAAACAATCCAATAATGGTGCATAATAGGATCCTGATATCGTTTTTCCTTTCGATAAGTATTCGATCAGGATGATTTCTTTGGAATTCAAAAAAACAGTGAAAAAACACCTTCCCAGCTGACAAAACGGTCATCGCCTTCTTCGGCGTACTTTTACCAGTCGTTGTTCATTGCTTTGACTACTGCTTTGCCTCAGGTTCCATTTTTTTTCATTTTTGCGGATACTGCTACAATGATCGCTTCAAACATCTGTGGAAAGTGAACAATGCGTCGCTTCTGGCTGAAATTTCTCCTATACTAGTTTAAAAAGTGATGTTTGATAGCCGTGATATTACCAAACGAATAGTGGCATTACATCATGGAAATTTACTAAACTTATCAAACGGCCTGTACAATATAAACTTTAATGTTAACAATACAATTAATATATATATATATATATATATATATATATATATATATATATATATATATATACAATTAATATATTTTTATAATGATTAGTCGGTATGGTAATGATAATTCCTTTCAAGATAACAAATATTTTTTGATGACTCTTTTGTAATTTAATATTATTATCTGCTTTATTATTATGAGATTGAAACCAAATAAATGAAGTTCTAAACTTCATTATTTTAAAATGACTATCTCGTCTTTGAATATGATTATAGTACAGAATATCAAATGATGTAAAAATCTATAAGTAGAACCAGCTTAATTACTTTTTTGTTTTATTGTAAATTTTCTCTGAATTCCATGTATTTTCTTGGTAAAGAGAAGTAGTTTCTTACAGTATCAATTTATTGGCTTAATCGTTTGTTATAAATACCAAATTAACTTTCACAGTTAATTTTGGTGCCAATTGTATAAATTTTGTCCAAATAAATCATATTTTTCTTCTAAAATTAATTATAAGTTATTTTAAATAAGTGATATAAAACATTATTTATACAAGATCAGAATTTAGTATTGATATAAGATGAAAAAATAATTCACAACAACGTATTTTATAATTCAGGTTATCTCTGTATATTACTATTTACGATAATACAAGCATTTTTTGTATTCTAACGTGAAAGGATTGTGACATTGAAGAAGTCTTTTGACATATGAGTAAATATTTTACAGATTTGACATTATAATTAGTAATACGATCGATTTTTTTTTTTAGTTTTTGATATTCAATTTATTTTCTAAAGGTGTTCTGTGTGCATGTATATTCAAATTTCATTTTCAAAAATAAAATTTGATTATTTTTTGTAGTAAAGTAGTCTTATACCCGCAAAAAATTTTTGTATATACATATATATATATATATATATATATACATCTATATATACATATATATAAATATATATATATACACACATATATATACATGTATATATATACCCACACACATATATATATATATATATATATATATATATATATATACACACACACATATATATATATATATATATATATATATATATGTATGTATATGCAAATGTAAACATAACAATGTCTTTATTTGACATGCTTGTAATTTAATTCTCAGTAGATATAATTAGTTAAAAATTTAATTATCAGTTTTATTTGAAACGAAAAACAACGTGACGTTTTCATAGTTCCGCTACAGAATTATTCTTCGTTATAATTATCTCAGAAAAGTAAATCTACATCATTCGAATAAATTTACGAGAACGAAATTGCATGAAAAGTTATTAAACAGCAATTATCTTTACGTTCCAAATGTACGTCCATTATAACAAAAGTGGAAAGACTGGAAATTTATGCAAATATTTTTCACATTATTATACAATTATTGTTGAAATAGTTGTAAAGTTAGTGTCTTAAATTACGATTTTTATTTATTTATCGTCGCGTTAATTTGAATAAATCCTAATATATATATATATATATATATATATATATATATATATATATATATATGTACGTATTTCTTGTAAAGTACACAAAAAATGAAAATAAGGTTTAACGTTGAAAACAAGAACAAATTTATAAATAGACATCATAAAAGTTTTTTGAATTTCACTTATTTCCTTTTGAAACTTGATTTTACCGGATTTTATATATATATATATATATATATATATATATATATATATGTATATCTATATAAAACATATATATATATATATATAGAGAGAGAGAGAGAGAGAGAGAGAGAAAGACTTTAAAATTGAGATTTACAACTGATTGGCCGTAGTATTGGTTTGGTGAGTTTGTCTTAAGTCGAATTTTACATGTAAAGAGAGTAGAAGTGGAAATTTTATTATGAAACACTACTCAATTAGACTACGTGTACGTACTTTAAAAATATTTTATGAAAATTGGTCTTCAACTTAAGTAAAAAGTTCGTTCGTAATAGTGAGTCGAATAAGCCCCCAATATTTAAATTGGTAAACGGGTTCGAGGAAAACGATTCATTGGCTGACAAACCAAATTTTGTGCATATTCACACCTCATGATTAATGAATAATATTGAAGGTGTGCTTCAAAGTGTTGCCGAAAACTGAAAATCTTGATCAGACATCATGTAAAAGAATGACGACTTTTTTAAGAGTTTTTCCTCATACTGAAAAGAGTATTTTGAATAAAAATACATTTTTTTCTGGAATCTTACTCAGTTAACACAAGAACTTTAACCTATGTACCATGAGCGTCACCAGAATTATTATAATTCGTTGTTGTAGCTCAATACAGACAAACAGGACTTTTGCAAAAAAACTCATCTTGATTGACAAGGTTCGCTTTTGTCAAAGTGACTTCTTCAAAAAGAAAAGCAGCTACTCCTGGAAATCTGAAAATTCACAACTGATCAAACAACAATTCTTTCATCACCTTAAAGTAACAGCTGAATGCAGTATTTGGTTCGGATGTTTTATTGAACCTTAATTCTTTACCAACTCTACGAGCAATATTGTTATGGTGACTTGTGAATGTTATCGTAGGATGATCGATATCTTTTTTAGATGCAAATTGGAAGAATTAGATTTAAAATACATATGGTTTTAACAACATGATGCTTGTTTCATACATAGTGCTTGCAATGTTGGAAATTTTGAATGCTACGTTTCCGTAACAATGGCTCTCAAGATTCACATCATTGATTGGCTATCAATGATCAACATATTTAATGGGACCAAATTTTTTATGTGACGATAGTTCAAAATCAAGATTTATGTGAATAATCCAGAGACGTTTGAAAGCCCAACGAAGAACATTTTAAAAGAAATCGATGATGTAACTCAGGAAATATGTTAAAATGTAATGAAAAATCAAAAAAAAATATAATTTTTTACCACAGATAGAAATGCCCATTTAGCAGACATTTTTTTCATGCTCAATTTTCAACCCTAAATAAAGAAACACGGAAAAAATCTACTGTATTTTATTTCGTTTAGAAACTAAAAAATAAGTTGTAAACTTGCTTCTAAAACACTTGTATATATTTAAATCACAAATCATATGAAAGACCATAACCTAGTTTATGTCGTTTTTAATACATTTTAATAAAATTTAATATTATATTAATATTACTTAATCTCTGTATTATTCTAAGTAGATGTACTTACTCATATAATAAACATTTTTATAAATTAAAATTAATTAAATTGAAGGAAAAAATGAGAATAACTTCTTCATTTTTGATAAATATTAAAATTATATGCCATCATATATGAAGATAAATTAAAATTTGGTTCCTATTCCATTATTATTAATCTTGTTTTTAAATAGGAAATAATGGTTAGTTAATACAATGAAAGACATAAATATTATTTCAATAATTGATATAAATCATCTTCGTTTCCAAGTATATCTACATTATTTTTGTTATATTCAAATGTGTTCAGTAGATATGAGTGAAAATGACGTTTCTTTAACACATAAACTTTAACTCGAGTTAGATGCAACAACAGACAAGAACTTCATATGAAGTTAAATTGCGTTGTCGACATCAACCAAGATGTACATAAATAATTCCAGTCTGTACAATTATTATTTATGTTATGTAGTATGAATATGCACTATTTTTATAAAGAATCTTTACGCTTTTTTATCTTTATTTCAAGCCCGTCAGCATATTTTTTCTATAACTTGACAGATAGATTATAAAATGAACAGTTTTTATCACAATTTAGTATAAGAATCATAACGTACAAGAAGATTTTTTTAAATTTCAATTTTTTTATATTTTAATTTTTATCTCATTAGAACATTTTTTATTGAATTACTTTCTTTTAATGTTTTTTATTTTAATACAAAATTCAGTTCAATTAATATTTTAATCATATTTTTTAAAAAAAAAGTAATTAAAAACTAACATTACAATAATTACTTTTAGAATATAGGTTAATTTACTTTTTATTGAAAATATAAATATTTATAGTGTTATATCATAATATAATTAATAAGTGGAATATACATTTTTAAAGTTAGTATTTTTTCAATTTTGAAACCATTCTTAGGCTAAATTATGAAATTGGTTCACAGTTACAAGAGAATTTTAATGTCAATTTTTTATGTTTTCTATCATAAAAAAATGTCTAATGGTTGAAATAACAACAAATAAATATTGAAAAAGTATAGAAAATATACTTTAATTTTATGTGAATATAGTTTATGACTGTTGGTAGGTTTTATGAAAATATATGTAATTAACAATTATTACACCGTTTTAGAGTTATTGCTTATATTTCATAGAAAGATTACTTATATGACTGTTCATGAGTTGTTAAATTATACAAATACCGCAACATCAGAGTGGATTAATAATCAACGTATTAAAAAATTCAACATTTAAACAAAAGTATGTAGCAAAGATATACAAATTATTGTCTTTCTCTCGTTTACATTTGTTGTACCCTTTATAACCTCTTTTCTTTATATAGTTTTCTAAACTGACATTATGAAATAATGCAGCATATTATTATAAAATTATTATATATAATACTCTAGAAAAGATACTGAATGTCGTAATGAGTAAGAATAAATATTTATAATTTTTCATAGAAATAATGATTACATGTAGTGTACTATTGATATTTAAATAATATTTATTATTTTTTATTAACAACTAAAGGAATTTAAAATGACATACTCTCGGTTCAAGTGTAAATCAGGTCATTTTTATGTTAATATATAAAGTCGTTATATAAAATATTTTTCATAAATCTTATCTAAATTATTGTTAAAAAAAAACAGTTTAAAAATTCAAAATTTGGGATTAGTTTATTGATTATGTCGAGGAAAAATTCTTTTTTATTTATAAAGTGGAGATAATTATAAATTTTGAATTTTGGTTAAGTAGTTATTAAATGAAATGAATTAAGCAGTTATTCGTGACTTAAGTAAGCGATTAAATGTTGATAGGTAAATAATTACGCTTTATGACTTTCAAATTCATACACATTTTTTAATTTAAGTGGTTTAAAGTGATACTGTTGGATGACTAATGTCTAACTTTTGTGTAAGTTTTCGAATTGTTGTACGTGATTCTGATTCAACTTATTCCTTCATCTGGTCGTTATGAACTGAAGGACGCCCGTGACCTTTTCCGTCGTCAAGGCTCTCATATCTATTACGAAATTTTTGGAACCACCATTGCACCGTTCGTTCATTAACAGTACCCACAACAAAAGCACCGTTCAGTTTACGAGCAGTTTCTGCTGCTTTACCACCCATTTTGAACTCGTACAAAAAACTGCTCTTATTTGCTTCTTTTTCATCTCTAATTTAATACCCCAATTTGAAACAAAATTAATAATAAAACCAAAATAGATGTTACAAAAATACAAACCGAAAAATGCACTTTAAAATGATATTAACATCAATACGATGAAATGACACTTTCACTGAAAAGAAATAAGATTAGAATTCAGAAAACAAAAACCGCAATTATTTTCCTACCTATTTAATAGATTCAATACATTTTTAGCAGTTAAATGTCAGCAGATCAATGACGAAATTCAAAATCAAATGAATATTTTCACTACTCACTCTTAATTCAGTGAAAATTAATCATTATCAACGTTATTTACTTTAGCCATGCATCTAGAGATAATACACAATTCAAGTAATTTCCCAATTTTAACTATCTCTGTAGTATAGCTAAAAAGTTGTGAATGGCCGAATAGTTGTGAATAGTAAAGTATTCATTCTGTACTTACATTAGACTGAACAGTTAATTTTTGATTTATTTTAATCAAGAGAGAGACTAAATTCGCTTGATGTAATAGTTATCTTAACTTCTGTTTAATATATGTTCAATACATTCTTTAAAAAATGGTTTATTTCAAAAAATATGATATATTTTAACAGTATTCAAATATTATTACAACAAATTAAAAGACCACTTACATAAATAATTCATTAACATTTTATTTTTTGCTATTATATCTATCCGATCATTCATTTTAATAAAACATGTTCGGCTGTAACAGTTCACAAACCATAACTAAAATGACCCATTGTCATTAGTTTTTCGTGTAAACTTTCCCCTCGGCTATCCACTTTACAGAATATTCGCGGTAAAATTCAATTTCCACTTGCATATAACAAACATAGTGCAGTTTAAATATATTCCGCAACAATTTTGATGCATTGATCAATATATTAAAACTTGATGATGCATTTTACCCTCTGATAATAAATTTTATCGATGTTGCATGTGGTTCATTTGGCTGTCGGTTAACAACAGCTCTATTAAATAATTCAGAATAACCTTCTAAATAGAGAATGATTGTTTTTCGTATTCATTTATAAGCTTCTCTTATCCTTTATAAAACATCAATCAATTTGATGGATACGAGAATGAGAAAATTATGCGTTCAGCAAATTGGTATACTTATCTACGATAATAATCATTGAGTAAATTGAGACATATGAGAGAAGAATTTCTACAGATATAATCAAATATTTTAATGAAAATTGATAATAAATAATATATAAAATAACAGATAGTAATAACTATTTGTAAATAACATTTATCATCTTCTTTTTAAAATTTCAGTAGAAATGCAGTATTTTTCTTGTTTCTATCATAGTTAAAAGACATAAAATAAAATAATTCCTTAATAAAAATTAAATTAACATTAAAAAAATATATAAATGAAATAACTTTACAATAAAATATATATATGTATATATATATATATATATATATATATATATGTTATATATATATATATATATATATATATATATATATATATATATATATATATTATATATATTATATATATTATATATATTATATATATATATATATATATAATATAAATAATTATTTCTTGTAAATATTAAAACAATACTATTATTAAATAAACAGGACTGTGGAAATTTTATACAATAACAATGCAAGTTTTAGTTTTGTAACCTTTTTCATTCTTTTAGGAATTTGGAAAGATTTTTCCAAACAATTTTACTTTAATAATTAATAAATTTTATTCAACTGTATAAATATTTTATGAAAGATAATTTTTTAATATTTAATGAAAGATAGTTTTAAGGAAAGACGACAGATATTTCTATTTTTAAATATTATTAAAAATTGCTAAACACACACACACATTATATATATATATATATATACATATATATATATATATATATATATATATATATATATATATAAACATATATTAAATTAGGTCATTATTATATAAAATATATTACATTTCAATTAAATATACCTCTTAGAATTTTTAAATAAAAAATAATAAATCCTTTTTGTTTTCCTATATTATAGACTATATGAGTGTCTGAACTGAAACCTATTCAAAAATTGATATCTTCAATTAATTATTTTATTTTAATAGAATATTGTTATAAAATACTAATGATATGAAGTAGTTAAAAGAAAAATTAGTCATGAATCTGTTATAGTGTTTAGATTGCAAATCATATAATGAATTACTTAATTAGATTTTGTTTTAAAAATATTTATTTTAGTTATCCTTTTGTTTCAGTGATTTATTATACAATATTTAAATAAATACTTTTTTTGAATTATTACAATTGTATTAAATATGAAAATGTACTTATTCTTCATTTATTATTTTAAAAATGTCTTTTTATATCTGTCTATTAATAAAAATCAAATGTAATTATCGTCATTTTTTTAGACATTTGAGGGATTCTATCGTATGGTAAATTATACCCTGAATATTTGGACAGTTCCGTGGGGCTTGGAGTTCCGAAAACCGGTACTTATCATGATGTTGTTTGATTTTTTTATGATTTGAAGCAAATGCCTATCATGATTACTTTTTATCTGGGAAAAATGGTCAACGTCATGTGGAACAGACAATTAGTGTTTTGATTAATCGATATCGATCACGAAGTCTCTGTTCTGATTAACTGATATCAGTACATAATATACTATTTCAGTGTAAAATTGATAGGAAATTTATTTAAAATATTCTATTCTATTCATCGAAGCTTTAGAGTCAAAAATTTATTACATATAATATGTAATATGGTATTTTTTTATCTCAATTTTTACAAAATTTTCCAATAAAAGTTTTATGAATTATATTTTACGCATATTATTTGTGTGGTGTATATATAATATACACCACATGTGGTGTATGTATAATTTGTTAATTTCTGTTGTTTGTGACATATAATTTAGGACATGAGTGTTATCGAGCAAGGGAAAGCCCTCCTCTCCTCCAGGCTTTATCGAGCGCAGCGAGCAGGGTATTGAGCCCCCTAGTTAATTTAATATTTTTAATTATCAGAAAAAAAATCTGGTTTTTATTTTAAATATTACTTCATAAAAAATATCATTTTTGAAACGTTTGACTAATATTTTGTCTACAATATGACAATTTGTTTAAATGATTGAAATATATATATATATATATATATAACTGTGTATGAATTGGTAAATAATATAAAACTATAAATGCAATGAAAAGTTTGAAATGCATGTTTTTAAAAAAAATCAAATATAAGTAACTGTCAGTTAAGTTTTTAACAAAAAGTTAAAAGATGTTCTTAAGAAAACTAAATGGAGCGTACATGAATAGTATCAGAAACTTTCATTCTATAATAAATTTAATAAAATTAAACAAAGTTTTCCACTTGTAACGGCCTGTCACAGCAGACTAAGCACAATGATTGTAGACCTAAATCGTTTGTGTGTGGTCGCGGAAAATAAGTACTCAAGTGTGTTCGACTAACATTCGTTTGAAGTCGATCCCTACATGTGAAATAATGTGTAACTAATTTACGAAAAGCAAGGTGCTACAAACATATTAAAGTTTCCCGTACTCAATGCCAAGTTTCCCGCTTAAGGTTTGATACGTGCCCAAGAATAGGACGCTGCGCGAGACTTTAAATTGAATCGATCGGCGTTCTCGATAAGTTGGTTGGTTATTGAGTATAGAAGGCGCGATATTATCAAAGGATATTACACTTCATTCCATATATATTGATATTAATTATGTATAAAGGGAACAATATTATCGCACTGCAGGGAAGCGCACCCTTTGCTCATTTAATTGACAAAATAGTTCTCGAATTTCTATATGAAACATGTAACAATCACACGAGCAACTAACCATAATTAAAAAATGAAATATAAACAGTTTATTTAGCAAATGTGTTCTAAATAAACAGTCTTTGTTAATTGAACTTTCATTAGTTGTCTTGTAGTTAAATTATATCATAATACAGAAAAATATTCAATTACTGAATAATAATTGCAGAAAAGAAATATTTTTCATAGAAATGTGAAATAAACATTTATTTATGAATGTATATATATATATATATATATATATATATAAAGGAGATTAAATTTAGGCTTCTATATGAAAATATTAAAAAATAACGCAAAAAATAACATTATTTTTTTCAATTCTTGCTTTGTTTTTTAATAATTTCATGTGGAAGTCTGAATTGAATCAACTTATATACATACATAAATATATTTATATATATATATATATATATATATATATATATAAATAAATATATATATATATACACGTATACAAGATATTTGTCTATACAAAGAGTCGATGAAAGAATCTCCAGAATTAGAAAATCTGTAATTGTCTAAAAGTATACCTACAGTTATAGTCAATTACACAAAATGCTAATAAATGTATCAAGCATGTGTATTTGGGAATATGATGCATTCAATTTTATCAACGTTTCTTATATTAATTGTTTAATAAAATAAAATTATTTTTCAAAATTGTTTACTGGTTTCAAAAAACAATGAAAATTAAAAAAGTCATGAAAATAAATTGAGGAATAAAAACATTATAATACAATATATTGTAAGAATGTAGCATTCAAAAAAATATTTGTAGATAAAATTGCAATATTGTATGGAAGTGTTTTAAAGTTAATTTATGTATTTAGGCTATTATCGTAATCAGAAAAACTTTAAATACTATAATAATGTTTATATCACTTTATGAAACTGTATCAACAAGTTTTATTGTTAATAAAATATTTTTTAGTTGAAATATTTTGGAAAATTGATTTATATATTAATATAATTCTTATTAGCGCATCTCTATCATATGATTTGTTGACAGGATTTTTTCTAAATAGATTTATTCATGAATAGATTTATCAATGAATGCAACTATGAATAAAAATGAAGAACAAAATAATGGTAAACATATTTTATTGTTAAGATTTAGTAATAATTATTAGGTTGGTAGGAAAATAATTGTAGTTTTTGTTTTCTGAATTCTAACTTCAATTTTTTTTAATGAAAGTGTCATTTCATTGATTTTATGTTAATATCATTTTAAAGCTTTTTTTTGGTCTGTATTTTGATAACATTGATTTTGGTATTGTTATTAATTTTGCATCAAATTGGGTTATTGAATTAAAAATGGAAGAGAAACAAATAAGGGCAATTTTTTATGAGTTCAAAACGGGTGGTAAAGCAGCAGAAACTGCTCGTTAACTAAACGATGCTTTTGGTGTGAGTACTATTAAGAAACGTACGGTGCAATGGTGGTTCCAAAAATTTAATGCTATGTACGAGAGTCATGAAGATGACAAGTTTTTCAGTTCATAACGACCAACAGAAGGTGTTAGTTAAACCAGAACCACGCCCAATAATTCGAGAGCTTGCACAAAAGTTAGGCGTTAGTAATCAAATAGTTTTGAACCACTTAAAACCACTTAAATTAAAAAATATATATGAATGTGAAGGTAATAATCCACAATTATTTTTCCATCAACTTAATATATTCCGGAGCTAAAGATTTTAGTTTTCTATACGCCCTTGTACCCCAAATAACCAGCCAGTCAATAAATATACAGTGCATTTAAATATAATAATAAATAAATATGTTGAAAAAATCTGTTTTGATTTTAATAACTTTGATTTTAAGTTTGAAGCTTTAAGGGAAATAATTTTTAAGACAATTGTATTCACTATAATGTTATAAACATTAATTTATAAATATTTCAGTATTAAAAAAAATAATTTTCCTATAATTTTTTACATGATGTAACATTTGCGAGATTATTTTTATTACACTGAATGTGTTTATGTATAAAAATATTTTGAATTATTAATAACAAATATCGATTGCTTTATAAATTGATTTTATAACTTTTTTAAATAAAATACATAATATACGTATAGTAGTGAATCGTCAAGTTCAAGTGATGAAAAATAATGTTATTTCAATTATAGGATCAGATTAAAATTTAGTACATGAACAGATATTTTAAGAAAACTTTTTTATTATATCGATATACACTAGATTTAAACAAATAATTTTAAAATTTTGCTTGTTTATAAAAATTTACATTTTTATTGTGTCAGTTTTATCAATTAGTGCTTGAAGTATTGCTAATTCGTTTAAAGAAATTACGTTCAGCCTGGCCCATTTTATGATTGTACAACATTTTGAATCGCATCTCTAACTTTTAGTTACTTATTATTTATATTTACTTATTGTCATCATTGGAAACACTTTGAACATATATTTATTAAAAAAATTCTTCCCAAATACAATGAGTAAAAGTATTAATATTTAAGAAACTTGAACTTGCATAAATTTATTTAAGAAAATAATAATGCTTTATATTTGTTAGGAGATATTTAATTTTTTGAATACTTGTTTATTTATTACTATAAGATTCATTGATATACTTTTTCTAAATAGATTTATTTATAATTATGTTTATTATAATTAAAATTATATATGCTAGATAAATACAATAATTTCTATTTAGAATATATTAAAATATATTTCTCATAAAAGGAAAATATATTATATGTGAAATAACTAATTAAATATGATAAGAATGTGAAATGTTTTAATTTGAGAATATATTTACTTTTTGTAGTTGTAATTATACAACTGTTGTAATTACTGAATGTTGCAAATAGAATTAATATATATATATATATATATATATATATATATATATATATATTTGTATGTCTGTGTGTGAGTTTATATAAATTTAGATTTTTGTGCACAAAAATGAGAAACTTTCATTTCGAAACCTCATATTACAACTTCAGCAATTACCTACGAAGGATAAAGATTTCTATAAGTTTGTAAGCTCATCGATTTGTTTCACAGCTCCGTTGAAATATAAGTAGAGTTTGTAACAGAAGATTATATATCTCTTTCATAAGGATGGAGAATGTTACTTCAACGAAATCGTAACGATAAAGTTTGAATGATTCAGATTACAAAAACAAGGAAGTAAAATATCTTCAATTTATTTCAGGCAAGACACGCGCGTTCACTGTACAAACTTTAAAATGTCAAACGGTGTTCATATATGTGAAAAGTTTTTTAATGAATTACATTTTTTCGAATAAGTTTTTTAGATGTTATTGAAAGGTTTCAGTCTTAAAACATATAACCGTGTATGAGTACACGAAAATATACATTTACTGGAAAGATCGAAAAAGTTTACTTCTGAAAGTGTCTAAAAATATAAAAATAAAATTGAAATCTTGAAAGTGTATGAAAGTATTTTGAAAACTTATTTTATATTTCAAAGAACTAACTTATAAATAATATTTAAAAAGTATCAACAAATAAATTTCATTCAAGACACATCACCTTAAAGAATTGTAATTTAATAGCTTATGACCTTTTATTTCCTATACATATATATATATATATATATATATATATATATATATATATATATATATATGTATAGGACAGAATAGGTCATAATATATCTATACATATAAACATTTATTTATTTCAGTTACACAAATACATCAATTGATCAATAATAATCGAGTAAGAGTTCGAAAGTGAATGTAAAAGATTTAGTTATAACTGAACTTATTAAAAATCAACTCTATACTAAATTCTATAAGAATTAAGACTTAAAATTATAGTTCATTTTTTCTATTTAATATGTTATAAACAGTTTTTAATTTACACATATGAAAATAAACTAAATATTCTATTTGTTTGAAATTTATTACATTATTTGTTGTCGTTTAGTCATTATTTAATTTTATTATTAAAATAAATATTTTGATAATATCCAAATATACATTATATATATATATATATATATATATATATATATATGATATTGGGAGTAAACATTAGTAGTCAATTATTTTTATATATACAGACAAACAGAAGTTTTATAAATATCTTTATTTTTTAATTAATTATATAATCATTATCAAAGATAGTTTTCTGTAAAATTTAATCGCATTATTGAAGAAATTTTTGTGGTTACGATATAAAATATGACTCTAGATGATTTTAGATATCAACTACAGATTTAAAATGTTTACTTGTTTAGGTGTGCACTAATGACTAGAACCCAAAATAATCATATTGACCAATATCTGGAGAGAATAGTGCATGTGGTAATACTACAAGTTCTCTTTTGTTGAACAAAGAAAGTCTTTTTTCAACAGTTTCTTATTTAGCCATTTTAGTTGGTAATAGATAATTATCACTTAAAATAAAAATCACTTAATAAATTATCACTTAACGGTAATTGTTTCTCTAGGATTCAATAACTCATAATGAATTGTGCCAATACAATCTCATTAAATACACAATAGAACAATTCGTAAAGACATGCTTGGTTTAGGAGTTCATTTTGGTCTTTTCATCATAGAAATTCGTTGTTTAGAATGTTTAATATTCGAATTAATAATCTATTTCTCATTTCTGGCGACAATTCTGGTCAAAAAATAATCAGTATATAATCCTATCAGAAATAAAGAGCAAATTGTTCATCTTTGATCTTTATTTACATACGATACTTAATTAGTGTGGAACCCATATTTCTTGTTTACTAATCATAGCAATTTCAAAAATATCTTTGTATAGTTCACCATGTGAAGCCAAGATCTGTATGATACTACTTCTACTCTCAATTTTGAGTCAAACAATTTGAATGTCTTTATCAAACTCGACGTTATCGTTCACTTTAAGGACTATCAGACAAGAAAAATCATGTATAGTAAACTTTCTAAACCAAAGATGACACAATTCTTCAATACATTACCATAAATATTGTAATATTTTTTGTTACCTTTGTTGTGGTTGCATTAAATTTCTGAACGAAAATGAAACAGTATAAAATGGCCTATGAGTTCTTTAAAAATACAATGTCTGCCATTTTGTGTGGGGAAATAAAATTAAATTGTTTTTGACAAATGTTAACTTTACATCTCACAATAGAAAAAAACATAACAAATAAGTTTTACACTGTCACGATTGAAGGAGAACTGACATAAGAAAATCTTAATTGAAAATAATTGATGATTTCTGAGTTTACCTATTGAATAGACTAATTTTCTTTAAAGAAAAAGACATTTGTCAATTTCTATTGATGGATGTGAAGTTACGAAATATATATATATATATATGTAGATAGATAGAGAGATTTATTGTCAGTTATTTGTGATTTGTTAGATTCTACAAAGAACATGCTGTCAATTGTCAAGGTGTAAGATAAAAAATATTAAGAAATAAATCGACTTGAAAACTATAAATATCAATATTGCCAATAATTCAAAATAAATTGAATATTTTTCTACAAGTAGTATCGAACTGAAATTTGTCTTCATTCTGTATTCACAACAAATATATTTTTATTTATTAAAAACATGTCAACATCGTAGCTCGTTAAATATTTGAGACAATGAATTTTTGGATGAAAAATGATGAACACATATCATATATTAAAATGTATTTATATTTT
This sequence comes from Acanthacorydalis orientalis, assembly GCA_034766995.1. Lineage (NCBI taxonomy): Eukaryota > Metazoa > Arthropoda > Insecta > Megaloptera > Corydalidae > Acanthacorydalis > Acanthacorydalis orientalis. Next base: position 7,679,235 of record CM068317.1, on the reverse strand, counting down.
TAGAACTTTCTTAATATATATATATATATATATATATATATATATATATATATATATATAAATAAAAAGAGAGAAAAAGAAGAACACATATATATGTGTAACAAATATGTATATATTTCCAATTATAAAAATGATTTACAAGTCTACACGAATGTACAAAAAGTTTTACAAAAATTACGTACGTATATATAAATACATATATATATATAATTTTTCATATTACTTTTACATAAATTTTCTGGACTGATGTTTGCGTCTAGACGAGTGGAGTATGCGGCGTCGCTTAAGGGAACGCGACAACAGCAAACGTTGAAGAGGTTGAGGTTTTATAAAGTCGACGTTGCAGAAATAATCGTGACAGTTTGTGACATACACAGCAGTAAAATCCTATCCATTATGTTTAAGTTGTGAACACTTTGTAAAAGGTACAGTTTCACATCTATCAGTTATTTTTAAAGTCACATTGAACGACTTTTTGTGACTAAATTTTATATAAGAAAGTCCGTTTTGTTTGTACAATACATTTTTCATTTTTTGTAAAAAAAATAAAAATAGCTAAGTGAATATTTTGTATATATTTCAATATATATATATATATATTTCAATATATATATATATATATTTATATTGAAATATATATATATATATATATATATATATATTTATTTATATATATATATATATATATATATATATATATACATACACATTATTCTTAATATTTGAAAAAGTAATAAAAAACTTTATTGAGATCATTGTTTATTACATATTTTAATGTAAGCATTATTTTCTCTCCTGAAAAATAAAAAGCAGATGTACGAGTATTTATACAAATAATTATTTAAAGACGAAAATTAAAATTAATAATAAAATAATTTAGAAGCCACAAATATAATAAATATGGAATCAATATCTTTAAGTAATTAAACGTTTATTTTTATTATGAATCCATATTTTTATTAATTTTTATTTATTTTCAAGTGAATATTAATATATATATATATATATATATATATATATATATATAATATTAGATAGTAGTAGAGGTATCAGATATATTTAATAAGTTTAAATTGTGAAAATTTACTGGTCAAAACATAATACAAAAGCAAATAAAACTGTAAAAATGAATGAGATTCGTCAAATTTGAGAAGAAAAAAAAATATATAATGAAGAATAAGCTGCCTGGATCAACACAGGAAAAAAATATATTGTAATGATTATTCCTCGAAAATTAAGGTGGATTAAAATATCAATGACACAAAATTCAGATATCAATATGTTTTACTGGAAAAATTTAATAAATCTCAGGTTCACTTTGCATCACAAATAGTTATATCAATCCATATTAATCAATAAACAAAGAGTAAAAAAAAAGAAGAAAATGTGTTAGAAAATCACAAAAAAACCTTAATATGTAATTTGAAAAAAAAAATAAAAAAGATTTGTTCAGTAGTGGATCATCAAAGGTATTTACCTTTGATGATCCACTACTATATATATGTGAATATATATATATATATATATATATATATATATGTGATATATATGTGAATATATATATATATATATATATATATATATATATATATATATATATATATATAAAAAAACCTTGTTTATTACCATTCAAATTTAATTAAAAACATTCACATTTACCTATAATTATTAAGTATATTTCATCAATTTCTCGATATTCCAATCATTATTTTTATTAAAAAATATACGGTTATTTTAATTTGACTTCAGTGTTCTGTTAATTACTTTAGTTTCTTAAGAAAAAATAAGGAAAAAATCTAGTTCGACAAGGTGTGAGTGAGTTCTAGAACATTCAACAAAGTGTTCCCTTGTTTTACTGGTAAACTTGGGCGCTTTTTACCAACGGTTACGTCAAAGTCACGGAAAACTTTTAAGTGCAGTTTTCATATTACTTGCTTCTCACGTTCATATAGCGTCGAGATGGAAGATTGAAAGATGAAGGTTTTGATATATTTATACATACAAACGCCTTGTTACTCATCACTTTCGACTAGTGTTTTTCCAACTGATTCTATATATATATATATATATATATATATATATATATATATATATATATATATATATATAGGCGTGTGGAAGTGTGAGTATTTATGTATGTATGTACGTAAAGTGATTTTACAAATAGTTTTCGAAAATGTTTGAAACGCATTAGTATCCGGAAAATGTTTCCCGAAATGTTGAATTTAGTTTTAGGAAATATTCAGAGAGTTGTAATATATTAAATGTATTTAAAACAACCTTTCTCAGGTTTTATTCTCATTGAAAAATTATTTTATAAGTAAGCTAAAAAATATATTTTTAATAATTTCTAATAATAAACAACATTATCATTTTCAAAACTTATTATTATTTCTAAAAACTTGATGTAAATATAATAGTGACATCAATTTATATAACTGTGAATTGTATTTCGAATTCACATTAAATTGAAAACAAATATTTACTCTCTTTATTTAAGACATGTTAAGTAATTTTTAATTTAATTTTTAAATAATTCAATGGATTTTGAACAATTTTATAATCAATTAAATAACAATAACATAAATAAAATAAGTAAAATTTTTGACAGTGAAATTGGTGCTAAACATTTTTTATTATAATAAATTTGTGTAAAATTATGTAATTTATATGCTTCATTTATTCTTTATAATATTGTAAATATTAGTTAATTACATTTTGATACAATTCATTATAACTTAGTTTTAATTTAATTAAACTTGTTATATTGTATTTTCGTTTCAATTAAAAAGAATAACATATTAACAACTGATATAGACCTTACAAAAAACATTACTTTTATTTAAATATAGTGATTCAAAATTTGCAAAGCAAAAATTATATATGAATGGTCATCTTGGCAATCTTTCAGTATCTGACATATGAAAACTATTGAGTTGAAGACTTTTTTACAATAAGTTCTTTGTCAATTTATAGTGTATAATTTTCTATGCTGACATTTTGTCATGTCGAGCCATGTTTACAAATTTTAATATTATTTTACATTAAAATCATTTTTCAATTTTAATTTTTAAATGTAGGTTTTTGATTTTATAATTACGATTAAGTCTATATATCACATTTAGTTGTGAAACTCTGGAAAATTAAAAGCGCAATCAACAAAAAATATACAGATTAGAATTTCTTATTAAGTGAATAAAAACCTGAAGATATTGATATACTGTTACTTTAGCCATCCATGAAATGTATAAACATTTTACTTTTTAAAATGGTTTGTCATATTTAATAGGTAAGAAATTAATGAAAACAGATTTATCTGCACTCTCTGATGACGATTTCATCAAAAAAAAGACATAATCAATAATAAAAATAGTAAATATTGATTTTTTGGAAACTTTTCATCAGAAAAATTTATGTCGAGTTAGGAAATGAAAAAACAATTCATTTATGAAAATAAATTTAACGATAGTGTCAGAACTGTATAATGAGTTATTTAATTTAGTTAAAATAGCTGCAAGAAAGTTAGAAAGTTAGTTGCAAGAGTTAATTTAACTGCAAGAAAATTGTCTGACTACCTCAATAAAAAGAATAATTTCCTTTAGATTTTTAATAATAGCGTTTCTTAAAGAGAGATTAAAAATATACTTTGCACAAAGAGTTTTGATATTGTGGTTAAATTCACTTTTAGAAACATTTTTTTTGCTTCATCAACCACATCAAAATTTTTTAATCAATTTAATTTAAATTTCTGAAAATAATGATGTTATCAAAATATACATAGGAGACAATCGAAAATAATCGATAACGATTTGAGGACTATTTTTATTGTAAAATTTTGATATGATTTGTGGGAGGAAAGAATAATTCATAGTTTCAGCATTGAAAGAATTACGTTAAACCAACATTAAAGCTGAATTTTCTAAATAAGTTACCAAATATTGTATTAGATTCTTATCATTATGAAGAAAGGAGTTTGATCTTGTATTCAAGAAAAGATAGAAAAAATTTAATAAGTATTGCGATATTAATTTAACAATTAGAAAACAAATAGGGAATAAATAAAATTTTCTAATGAAAGTTGCATAAACAGTAGAATTTTCAATTAACTATACGTGAAAACTATAGAATAAAAAAGAAAAATATATTAATTCAAAATATAACACAATTTTTTTTATATAATTATTAAATTATTTAAAAAAAATCATTGCATAATAATTCGACAGTAATATTTCGCTGATTTGGTTTTAATTTACCTTATGGACTAGAAAATTGAAATTAACTAAATACTGTAATTTAACTTGTAAAACTTCAGTTCGTTCTCTATAAAATTGTCAACTTAAGCGATAAATTTATAAACTTTTACATAATAATAGAAATACGTTCTAAAAGAGAAAAGATTTAAACTTATATATTCCAGAAAACATTGAACAATAGATAAAATACTAAAACTATTTGAAAGACTTCCATTTTTGTTTTAATTAGAGTAAGATTTAAAAAGGTTTAAAAAGCAAATCACAACAATAAAATAATTTGTGGCAATTATAATCATTGTGATTATAATATATCAATAATTTAATTTATTTTATATATTACATATATATATATATATAAATATTTCAAACAAAAATATATTAAAATATTTATTAAATGAATACATTGAATCGAATGTATATCACAGCTGTAATAATGAAAAAAATATATTTCTTCTAACACGTTTTTTGTATATAAATATACTTTATAGGAGTAATTAGTTGTGTATTTTATTTACAAAAATCACAAGAAATTATATAAGTTTGCTTGATAAAATTTCATTCAAAAAGTAATAATCTTCATATATATACACACACACACATATATATATATATATATATATGTGTGTGTGTGTGTGTGTGCATGTACAAAAAATATAATACTAATTTTTTTGATGTACATTTTAACTCTGTTTATGAAAAGAAACTATTAAACTCAATACTTGTGACAGTGTAAAAGAGAAGTTATTAAATTTTCTGCATAGTAGCTCATTAAAAGCTGGTATTTAATTTTTTATAAGTAATCCTTTTAAAGGAACCTGTGTTTATTCTCGTTCTACATTTATGCACAGTATTAAACTTATAAAATTTTTCTAGACATTGCTGCTTCTTCATTCATATATACATACAAATGAAGTTTTGAAAAGAAAACTAAAGCGCGTTTATAATCATTTTAGAAAAAGTATTTTATTTATTTTTAATTAATTTAAGATTTTATTTTTAATGTGAAATGAAATGGAAGTATTGATATTATTTATTTATAAAATATACACCATATATATATATATACATATATATATATATATATATATATATACATATATACATATATATATATATATATATATATATATGCTCGTATATATATATATATATATATATATATATACCATAAACTTTGACAGTGTTGGAGTTATTGTAACGCGTAGCTCACGACGTGATTAAAACAACATAATTATGTATATACGTCAATATGAAATTTATGTTTTTGTCTTTTATATGCAACACTCCGATCTATATATGTTTTACTATTCATGACCTGTTATCACCTGTAAGTGGGCAGTGTCCGTGTGTGTTTAATATATAAATAATTACAACAAGATAATTACAACATTTCTGATGTAAGAATTAATTCGATTTTCACAAATTACATGGTTCGACCAAGATGGGCACACTTATCATACCATTAGAGTGTCCATGAATACTATAAGAGTTCTCTTTCCAAACCACATAATTTCCAAAAATGAAGATGTTGTTTAATCAGCAAGATCCCTAGATTTGATGGCGTACAATTATTTTCATTACGGTTACCTAAAGAAAACGTGTATATTGATTGTCCACACATTATCGTTGAACTGAAATTAAAAATCTAAGGTGCAATTGCGAGGATTCCTCTAGACATGTTAAGATGATAATGGAAAATTTCCATACAAGATTTCAGAAATTCGAGCATAGAAATGGTGCTTATCTAACAGGCGTTATTTTTAAATAATAAAATGGCCTGATATACCTAGCGAGAATATGTGAATAAAGTTACGAGAAAATAAAAATTCTTTTAATTATTAAATTTCCAAATTTTCTTGTTTTTCCGGTGCTTTTCACGGAAAAATGGAAATTAATCTATACATTGTTTCTTTACTATCAAACTTACTTTTGTTACTAATTTATACTTAAAAGTTGTGCTTATATACCATATATATATATATATATATATATATATATATATATATATATATATATATATATATATATATATATATATATATATATATATATATATATATATATATATATATATATATATATATATATATATATATTTGTAACAAATAACAGAAAAGCGGAGAAAATATAAAAATAACATCTTATTTGAAACAAGTGTTTCTACAATGTGTTGAGGTCGAACCAACCAAGCCTGAGGCCTAACATAAACCACTAGAGTTTGTTAATTATAAAGTTTTCAACAAGAAGACGCTAGACGGCAAGCACATGTGTTCAGTCCATGACTATGTTTTATAGGCAGGCGTGAGGCAAAGCTCGGGATAGCTAGAAAATGGCGAGATGAAATAGTTGCTCTGTGTGTGAGTGTTTATGAACAAATATATATATATATATATATATATATATATATATATATATATATATATATATATATATAGTGTTGTGTGCACATGACTGAGAATATGTATGGTTATATTGCAGAAAACGATGCAACGATTACTCTTTAAGATACATGTTTGGAATAGCATACGCTTTCTGTTCAATTTCTACTTGTGAATTTACCCGTTCAAGTAGAAAAATACATAGATGGTAGTGATTTTTTGCGTATTCTACATCATATTTCTAGAGCAGTTCAATTTTATTTCCAGGAAATATTTCGTCGTTATATATATTTTCATTGAAACATATTATATGAACGTTATTATTTAACTGTCATACTTTTATTAGTTGTGTTATATTTTTCAATAAATCATATTAAGAAAATTCTTTGATAAGTTTTGTATGTTTGTGTACATGTTTGTTATATAAATAGTGTCCATTACTTCTCCATTATATATGAAAGAAATTATCAAAAATATAGTACTATACCATACTTAGTAAATGACTACTTTATAAAATAAGCACGTATTTGTTTTATGTATCTAATTATCACCTTGAGAAAATATACTTTTCACTTAATTATTTCAAAAAGTGTTTACAGGGTTTCCTTAGATTCCTTAAATATATGTTTATAACGAAACATTTTTGCACTTCGAATCTTGTTTTGATACAATATCGCGTATATTCAGTAAACGTCTGCAAAAAAATTAGCACGGTAAACAAAGTATAAAGGAACGTTTGCTTTAAAAACAACTTTTTTTGTTCGAAATTGAAATTTTATAAGAATTAGGTCCAAGTTTCTTATCAATATAGTGTATTTTTATAAATTTTTGAAAATTAATATTTATATATATATATATATATAATATTTCTTATAAATGAAGATGATATTAACGAATTTATCAATAACTATCACACACAGTAAATCGTATTTTTTTATACTATACATGTATCATTTATTATAGTTTATATTTATTTGATACACTGCCTTATATTTATTGATATATTGTTTGTATTTAATTATAGATTTTAATTGAGATTTTATTTATGGGTTGCCACGAACCCCATAGGGGTTGACGAAATAAACTCCAATATTGAAATTGGTTAATAGAGGAGTAGATAAAAAAAATAAAAAAGACACAAGAAAAATATTATACTAAACTTTATGTGTAGAATAGATATAAGACTACAAATTGATAAATTTAGTTATGAATTGAATTTCAAAAAGAAAGACCAATGAAAGATAGTGTTCTCACCGACTAGTAATATTCAAATACTATTCCTTTATATACTGATACACTTACAGAATAATATATACAGGAATAGACAAAGTAGTAAGAAACAATTGTATCAGAAATATAGGTAGGTAACAACAAATAGAGTTTAGCAACTAAAAGATGATTTCAGACGATAAAATCGTAAAGTTGTTATAAAATTGAATATTTTTGATACTTAACTACTAAATAATTATTTGAAATAAGCTTTTCCACAAATAATATGTTAAGAAAACAGCATTTAAGTTTTATTCAAATAAAAATATTATTTTTTTTTAGGTTTTGTTTTAAAAGTGTTACATTTGCTTATAGCATTGTAAAGTCTAAGAAAATAAAATAATTACTCCATTAATATACCTATGAATAAAATGAAATTGGTAAAATTATATTAATAAAAGTTATGTTTTTTACAATATTTACTAAACTTAACTAAAACTCATTTTGTATATGACAAACAAGAATTAAAAATGAAAGTATGTAACCACTGACATACAAATTGCATCAATCTACTTCTATTAATAATACTGTGTTCTCAAAAGTCAACTTTATTTTGACACGAGTTTTGTTACTAAAAAATATCTTTACTTTTTACTGAAACCGTTCTAACCAACTACAACAAAAAATAAAATAAATAATAAATAGAACGCGTGAAAACTTTTACACATAAAAGAATTACCACCGACGTAACGAAGAGCCAAACAAGCTAAGAAATAACTTTTAACTTGTTGTGGGTACCAGATGTCTCGTACTATGTAACATATTTGTAGTTTCCAAGTTTTCACATCGCGGACTAAACTTTGGTTTTATGAAATCAAAAAGAGCAGTGTTGTTTCGAAGTCGACTAGTGATCGTCCGTTCTATTATAATATGGATGTATTGTTTGATTAAAAACATATTTTGGGCAAATATATTTATAATTATTTATTAACATTGCGTAATTTTATATCCTATATTTACTTTTGTTGTTTGTTCCTTAAAACCGAAATTTAATATAGAAAAGTGTCAGTAAAGCTGTCTAATCTGTGAATGGAATTGTGAAATTTAATATCTCTCAAAATTATTAGCATTTCATTTAACATTAAATTACGTTTTGATTTTGCTACAGTTAAGAAAAAAAACAGTTCTTTTGAATTTTATGTATTATTAAATATATTATTTCATTATTCAATAAAAATATCGATTTGATAATTAAAAATTGTAATTTTTGAAAAATAAAAGTGTAAATAATTAATTATACATTAATATTGTCATTATTAATCGAATTGAATAGCTTTATGTATACTAACGAATTTCTGATTGTTTTTAAAATTTTAATTTATACTATACACACATGTATATATATATATATATATATGTGTGTGTGTGTGTATTTTATCCTTATAAATATCTAATAAATATGGATAAAATATATTACTGAAAACAATTAATAAATATACAGAGTTAAATTAATTAAATGAAAAATTTAAGGCAAATATTGGTACGAAAACACATGAATAAAAATAAAATTTGCTATTTAAAAAAAGACAATTTTCAATAAAGTTTACTTCAGTTAATATATAGAGTATCCCATTTATTCTTTTTTATCTCATAATAAAAGTGGTTTTTAGATAGTAATCAATTAAAAATATGAGTGACAAAGTTTATTATAGTTAAAGAATTTTTTTTATTCCTATTGTGCTATAATATTTGTCTCTCCTATGACAAATATCTCTCTCCAATGAAAAATAGGTTGATAGAAAAAATACAAATAAAACATGTTCATGCATAAGTAATTATCAAAAAGTTTAAAACAAGTTTGATGGTGATTTTAATTTATAGAGTTGAAATATGGAAACTTCATTCAAAAAAAAAATGAAAGATGTAAGCACAGTTTTTAAAATAAAGTTTGATCGATGAAAAAAATATGAAATAATATTGGTTTATTTCTGGAAAGAACTTAAAAATTTTTATATTAAAAAGAAGAGTTTCATTTGTTAGTATATAGTAAAAGAAAGTGGATATAAAGAGTTCAGAAGATCTGTTCATAACTACTCACAAAATTACAAACTTTGTAAGTGGTATCACAAAATAAATTAAAGAGCATTGATAGGTTCAAACGCTCGAAATTAAATAAATAATTAAATCATAACAGTGAAATTAAAGATATAATAAAAACAAATAAACGATATAAATTGAAGACAAATATTAAAAAAGGGCAAAAATATAAAGATATATAATATAAACAAGTAAATAAATAATAAATTATACTAATATACTGAACAAGAATAACAGACTCGATTAAGAATATTAACACGTTCAGCCTGGTGCGCTTTTCCAAATTCTGAATGATGGGTTTGCACGTGATTAAAAGTTATTTATTCTTGTGGCACATGTTTGCTTGTTTTTGTTATTAGTGACATGCCGTTTGGTTTATCATAAGTAATGAATGTGTAATATTAACTGCTAGTTCAGTTTACACACAGTGAATATTATTATTTAGCCTCCTCCTATGACATTATATTTAGATGCAGTTTTCCTTAAATTATGCTTTTATAAATATAATTGGAAAGATATATGTGAACCACCGATGGTTCACGCCACCTTATGGTGAAAATTATGCGTGGAATACTAGTAGCTCATGCCACCAGACAGAAGTACAGTTTGTGGACCACTGGTGATCCACACCGGGTTGATCATGTTAAATACTGTGTGTGTGATGAGTAGTGGGATTAAATCATAACATATTTATTTAATTCATTGTGAAGTTGTAAATAAAGAAAAAAGTTTTACGAGTAAAATTGCTTATTTAAAAAGCATATTTGAAAGAGTGTATCAATACATCAAAACTACATATAAGAGGAAAGTATAGCCAAATAAATAGTTATAGAATTATGTTTTAACGGATTCATATTTATTATTAATGTTTTTTGTATATATAAAAGAGATTCATTCAAATTTTATCTCTAAATATAACCAGAAATAAATAAAATTTATTAATTACAATTTAAAAAAAAATATATCTACTAGTGAGACTTTCTAATCATTCTTTACTCAACACTATATTGTAATTATTCAATAAATCGTATTTGTTATACTAAAACATACATATTTTTAGTTCAAATACAAATACTCCATTAGGCCAACACTTGACGTGGACCAACACATTTCAATACTTCGAAGCACTGTCATTCACATTCAGCGTACGTGAAGCTACCGTAACCGGATATCCAATAAAACATCACCGTTTTATTTCACAAAGAAAATAACAGACACGTACTTTTGTATCTGCTGTAGCAGTACTAGATCGACGGGTTATATTACCCGAAATGATGAAAGCACGCATTGCGAATCGAAGAGAAAATGATAAATTTGCGGTGAAGGGATGAAACGATGAACAACAGAGCTTCGAAAATGGCAAACAGCTTTCGTGTAGAAACGTTCGCGATACGAACAAACCTCCACTCGCGAACACCTCATTCGCAGACAAATGCACAGCCCATCGAGTCGTTTAGGTGGAAACCATGGAAGGTGGAGATGCGCTCTAGTGTATTGGATTGAAATATCTTCAGACAATAAGTCACAAATGGTTTACGTAGGTAAAATAACATTTAATTAAATTGATGCATGTTTATATATATATATATATTATATATATATATATATATATTATATATATATATATATATATATATATATATATATATATATATATATATATATAGATATATAAAGAAATATCCATTTATTATAGTAGGATATTTATTATAGTAGGACATCTGTTATTTAATGAATTTAGGCTTTCAAAAAAATATTGTTATAGAATATTAAATATTAAAGAAAACATGTAAATAAAATGTTATATTTTTAACTTTATATAAAAATTGTATTTCTTTAAAAAAGAAGGAATTATATTGCCTTGAAAAAAGAAGGAATTGTATTTCAGAGAAAACTCATGATAACTTAATCAGTTTTTATAAACGTTTCATATATAAATAATTTTTTCATATATAAAAGCCATTCAAATTAGTTTTTGGATTTAAATTTCATTTATGAGATATAATTTCTCCGTTTCTAAGAAAATAAAAAGGAAATTAGTTATTGTTATTATATAATGTATATATATATATACACACACACACATATACACACATACACACACACACACATATATATATATATATATATATTTATATATTACACTATAGTAATTATAAATAACAATTTAATTAAAAAAATATTTCATAATAGAATTAAATCTTAAGAAATTAAGAAAGAAAAATTGAAAAATCAAACAATAAAATAAAAAAGATTGAACATATCATTATTCTATTTGAAATAAACAAGCTTGATAAAAGATTTTAGTAAATTAATGAGTTTGAATTAATGATTATTTGACGGCAGATTGAAAAAATACTAATAATTAAAAATAGTAGAATTAGATCATTAGTAACGAGTTAATGAATATTATAAGCATCATATTAAATAATATGTCATATATAAATATTTCACAAATTTTGAATATTTTCAAATAATAAAAAATAAAGAATTGATAATTAAAACGTATTTAAATTTATTACAGAAAGTTATTTCTTAATAAAGCAGCCTTTTTTAAAAATTAAGATTAATTAATTTAAAATGTTACTTTTTCACAAAAAAATATTATCTAAAATACATTTTTTTTACAAAATTGGTTTGGTTTCACTAAAAAAGAATTAACTTATATTTGTGTGATCCATATTCGATTTAATAACTTATTTCATTATCTAATACAACGATTAATATTGTAAATTCTTTTCTTCACTTATTTTTTTACAGTTAAAATATTGTTAAAAATTATTTTTTCATTTGCTTAAAAAATGTGTTCTCTGATCAAATATGTTCAATAATTAATTATTAATAATTTGGATTATTATTTGAGATCATTTTGATATCAAAACATTCTTTATTAAAGCCCTGATAGGTAAAATAATCTCATATTTGAAAAATAAATCAGATTTTTCTGTATTTTAGTTTCCTGGGAATGATTTCTAGGTCATAGAATAATAATCCAAATGATGAATGATAAATTATTGAACATTATTGATCCTTACTACTTTTATAATTTGTGTGGAAGGGAAAAAATAATGTATGAAAGTGAATTCAGTTGTACTATCAAGTGCTATTATTATTAATTAAAAATTACTAAAGTTTAAATCTAAAAATCATGTATTATGAAATAGTAAAATATCTATATAACACAACTTGGTATTTCTTATAAAGAAAATTCACAATATTATATTTATTTTAAAGTATTTAATCAATTTAATATCCATAAAGATAAAATATTTGTATCGATGAATAACTAAAATGGGTAGATTATTTTATTTTCATTTTTAAAGTAAAATTAAAGAAATATTTTCTAGTATTGAAACCTTAAAATATATTTCAACATATATATATATATATATATATAATTTAGAATGAGTTATTTAATGAAAAAGAATATATCATAGTTAAAAAATGTTTGAAATGTGAATTTGTAGCAATAATGAATTTGCACTCATGCAACGAAATAATATAATAAAATGTTTTTTATATTTTAATATCAAACTTTCTAAACGTATACGCGAATCGTTTTCATTATCACATTGCATTGTAAAATATAACTTGATATTTTATTTATAGATTTAACTTTAAAATGTATTAACAGATTTATATTAAATTTGATATATATACTATTTAATTTTATCAGTAAATATTAATAATATTTTACTAACTTACCTAATATATTTTCTTCCTTTTCTCTGAAGTTGATCAATTTATTCTGTGACAAATAGAAATAATTATTAGTTTTTTTTTATTGTGAATAAAATCATTTTTATAAATATTAGAATTAAGTTTTAACCTTTTACATTCACAAGGCCAGTTGTACTGCCCAGGTACTTAAAGGTATTCTACTCCTACGGACAGTGTCACTGTCTATATTTTATTATTCGCTGATAAAAGATTTGATAAGTATTCGTCCATCAATGTCATCGAGTGTTTATATTTTTCTATGTTCATTATACTCTTATCCTAGTAGTATACAAACTATTAATAGATTATTATTGTATAATTGGCTAATTGCTTAGAGTACAGAAAATTAATAGATATATAAAATGCATCAAAGCATTTAAATATGAATTAAAGAATTGAAATTAATTTCTTCACGAAAACTAAGTCAAAATTATAACTCTTACACATAATATAAAAAAAAATATGGGAATATAAATATTCATTATTACTAACTGTTATGTTGCAAATCAGGTATGTCAAACATAAAGTTCATCAAACGTAATATCTAGGGCTCCCTAATATATTTTAACTTTTAAAAATGTTTAAAATTGAAATTATTAAAAAGAACTTACCAAAGAAATTAATTAAACATTATATAATATTTGGATCGAGCTAAACTATTTATATTATATAGATTGTATACGCATAACATATGTTATTAATACTCACAAGTTCAAAGGTCAAATAATGGTGTTTAGGATAACCTAATCATACAATTCATGCCATATTCTATGTAAATATGAAATGAATAATGTCTGTAGTTGTTTATTATCGTATGTTAGTATTGTTAGTAATATAAATTAGTTCAGTGACCTGAAACATACAATGATTTCATTTTGAGTTCTGTGAATTAAAATTGACAAAATAATTACATTGTACGGGTTATTCTTCTGCTTTATTAGACTAAGACTTTTTTATATCTGTTCTTTTGTATATAAAAATAAAATATATTGTAATTACAATATTAGATTTCTACACATATTTATCAGTAAAACGTATTCATATAATGAAAAAAAATCATTATTCATGTAATGCAACATTTCATTATTCGTATACTAATTATACTCGTTAATATATTTTATATGAACAATTATTTTCACTAATAAAGAGTAATAAAATAGGGAAGATAACGATTCTTTACATTTAAATTCAAATTTAAAATTAATATCATCCAAAGACTGAAAGCCACATTTTTAAATATTATACAGTTTAAAACTGCTACTTATTCGTTAAAAAATACCTTGATAAGGACACAATGACGCATATTTTTTATGTTAACATCTTTTTTTAAATAATAAATAAGTGTAACTTGGATTTTTTTTAATACATATTTGTAATTATTTAAATATATTTTGATATTATTTTTAGGTCTCAAAAATTTATTATATTATATTGTTTTTAGAATTCTACAGATGTTTATTGTTTGTTTACACAGTATATATAGGTTGATTCAACGTAGGTTTCCACATAAAAGTATTAAAAAAAAACATGTTATCTCCTACTTAGTATTTTAGTTAAATTGTACTTTAGTATTGAATTGAAGTAAATTACTAAATAAAAATTATCATGACTTTTCTTAACTTCTGCGCCCTTCTTTTAATAATTTCATGTGAAAGCATAAATTAAATCACCTATATACGAGGTATAGATACAACGTCTAACGTTTATTACAAGCATCTCAGTTTGTTAATTTTTTTAAATTTAATTTCAGGCGATTCCATATCTACTTATACTTGTTTATTATTATAATGGAATAAGTACAAATTTTTAGATGAATATTATTATTATTCATATCGAAACATGTACTATACCGCTAAAGAGATTTACATATATCTTATAAACTATTTAATTCGTCTTATTATATTATATTGTTGTTAATTATTTAAATAATGTATGATTTTGCTGTCTCTGTTTACTTTTAGTGTCTCTAGTTCCATTCTCATGAATTTCGACGAAAGATAAAGTTATATATTATTGGATATTATAACCTATGCTGTTCATTTGAATACTACGACGATACCACTTCATATTACACCACCTCATTACACCATACACTGAGATTAATTATTACTTCAAAATCAGTGAGGTATAATATCGTGAATGCACAATTTCTCTACCGTGACCTCAAGTTTTCTATAATTAACGAATTTGTCAGACGACAAACACGTTGATGATTGTAGGGTGTGATAAAAGAAAATGAAACTGCGCTCATATGGGAGCTTGGAAAAACGAGCTTTTTGAATATTTTTGACACAAGCAAGTCAGTACGTTTGCGCTGGAAGATGAGAAGTGATGAGGTTTTGACGAATAGACTTTTTTAGTTGTCACATAAGGTATAATAAAAGTGTACCTTCACTGGCATATATGAATTTTATTGCATATTTTTCAAGGAGTAGCCCTGTTCTGAAGTCATGAAAAATTATTCCGTAATAAGCGAAAATCTTCAAATAAAAATTCTAACAGACGATTTGGCGATGCGGATCATGAATCTTAGTATCTGCAGATAGAGGTAATTCAGTTACATATCATAATTATGTAGAATAAAATAAGCTTGATATTCCTATTATACAGAATACTGATTGTAGATACTAAATGTCTTGTAGGTATTAGAGTAGTATCTCTAAATAGGGGTGTGCTTTTTTTGAGTAAATATGATTTAAAACTTTGATTCAAAAATATTTGGTCTATAAGATTACTTAAAGAAGTGTTGGAGTTTCCATGATCGCTAAAGCCAATAAGCGAACAATTGTAATTTATTAACAAAAATTTCAAAATTTAATAAATTTAAAGCCAGTTGTTAAATTAGCTGAGTTTCATAAAACGAAAGACTATTAAACACTTGACTTATGGAACCCGACAATTTGACAGATTTTCGTTTTATGCTTAAAAATAAAGAAAATATAAATATTATTTTTTTTTAAATATCATATTGACTTTTATTGATATAATAATATAAATATATATCTCAACTCAATTTATTCGACAGATATCTATTTTCGAGTAACTGTATAAAGTGTATCTAATTGTCCGGACACTCGCCAAATTCTTGGGATAAAAAATTTTGAGATAAGCGTCCTAAAAGTCTCTATTTATTAAACAATAACTAATAACCACGATAAGATCTTATACTGTAGATGTTAAAGAAAACAAAAATGTGAAAACGAATACCATATTTCGTCCTTAGTTGATAAATTTGTAAAATTGCGAACAATAGTAAACGTGTCCCGGGGACAAATACATTCTTCAACAAAACCAACTTTGGGGTGGATATGGTAGATCATATGGCACGAAAATATAATATCAAAGCAGATTCCTTTAGATGATCTCCTCAAGTATTTTATAGCATCTTAAATTTAACAGCTATCAATACGTGAGTATTGTACAAGGAGACTACTGAACTAAATATATCGAGAAAAGATTTTATTTTTCAATTGAATTAGAGAGAGATTACGCAGATGAATTAGAGAGGGACTACAGAGATGAGCGTAAGACTACTTTCAATCCGTCGTCGAATATAGAAAATTCGAGTAACAATCGAAAGTCTTGCCAAATCGGATTTTGTAAAGAAATAGATCTAATAATATTTACGGTGAATGTAAAAAGTTTATAGAAAATGTACCCTCAAAACAGAATTTGTATATAAAAAATGTACTTTTAATATCTGTTAATAAAAATATAGTGATATAAAATAAAATTAATTAATGTTATTACCAAAAAACTGTATTTTAATGTATCCGTCAAAATGACGGATTTCAGTAAAAATAGGTATACAATAAATTCCAGTAAATCTAGTGTTAAATGTTGAAAAACAAATGTTATATTAAAAAATATTAAAACACTAATTATTTGTTTGTAGCAGTCATTATCGTAATAGTAATTGGTAGAAACCGTACATAAATAAATAAAAATATTGATTCATATATACATTATTTATGTAACTGGAATAACTATACATTTTCAATTTAAATATTGGTATGAATTAAAACAGTACAGTTAATGCAACAACAATAAATTAACTTGAAATGGACATAAGATGATATATTAAATTTTGGTACAGAAAGTAATAATTTAGTTTGAAATAAATGAGAAACAATGTACTAGACTGATAATTTTCTACATATAAATAACAATTTTTAAAAAAGATAATTTTATTAAAATGTTATTTTCAGATATATCCTCTTTTTGAACAAATTAAATCAGATATTTATAAAAAAATATGTAAATTACTCGTAATGTAAAATGAAATTAATTAACTATACTATAAATAGTTGGCACAGAGAGTTTTTATGTTTAATAAAATAAATATAAATGTATAATATATTTAACTAAATTTTATGAATCCAATATAACATAATATTTTATTAAATTCGATTTATTAGAACATTAATTAAGGTTTAGAGCAGAAAGTAATTAATAATCTGTTATTGTACTAAATAAAACAATACAATTATGAATCATTTACAAAATATTTTGTATTTTTTATTATACATTATGATTCTAAGATTAAATATAAATTAGTGTGTTAACTCTTTTTTTCAAAGGTTAATTTTGTTGAAATTTTTGTTTACATAAATGTGTTACATAAATACATAGTTATATATATATATATATATATATATATATATATATATATATATTTCTTAAAATATATAAATTAGTATAAATATTCGAAAATATTTCTTAAAAAGAAAATGACCTATTTCATCTAACAAAATCCTTTAAGTGTCTTAACTAATTTTAGTTTTTCGAAAGTTTTATCAGTGGAAAAGTTTCGAATTTGTACGTACATCTTGTTATCTTACATTTCTCTCCAGTATACGCGAAATCCTTATCTCGGTACTACTTGAAAGAAAAAATAAAAATAAAAACTTTAACAATACAGATACAAAAATAGGTACCGATATAGCACTTTATGAGTCTATGAAAAGTTGTGTGGAGAAAAAAAAACTTTACCCATAAAGCAAGGAGAGCAAACAATGAGTGTGATTTAAAGTTTATTTGGTTTTAAAAAGAAAGTCTTTCGTAAGTTTTCTGCAGGAAACCCACCACACAACGGTTTTCTCTTACAATAAAACTGAGTGTTTTTCAGTTTAAAGCTGCGAGATTTTTCATCGTTACACACAATAATAACGTTCCACAACACAAGCTGATAAGTTGATAATAACAGAAAATATTGCTCTATACTTCAGTTTGTAAGAAATATTAGTCAATTTGTTTTTATAGTTTAACGTAATTAAATTTTATGAAAACATTTCAAAAACTCTTTACAATTCCTTTTAATAAAAAATCTAAACAGTTTTTATGTTCATAAAACTTGCATTCTTCACTTACTTTACAGATTTATGAACACAAAAAACTTGACTTGTTTTAAAAATCATTTAAAATACATGAGCAACTTTTAGTAAATTTCTTTTATTATATATACATAAAATATAGTTATAAATTATTTTATCTATTAGACTTTATTAGAAAACTTTTCTATATTAGTGAAATATTTATTATTCTGAAATTAATTGCTTATAACTTTTTCAATAAATTTAGTCTTTAACTATAAAATAAAGCTCGTATAACGTTTCATATTTTAATTTTTTTAATATATTGCAGACGAATAAATATTTTAATGTTTTTCTAGTTTAATTAAAAGAATAATGTAAAATTGAATATATATATATATATATATATATATATGTACGAGATGTATGTATACATATATTGTATGTATGAATTATATAAGTGTGTATATAAAATTTTGCGTTATACGTACACTCATATTGACTAATTTATTTCATTACTAAAGTATAATACGTTATAAATGAATACTGCATGTCATATATGACGATTGTGAAAAAATAAATCGACACCATGTTTATATGGAATATTGGAATTTATGTTTACAATCAATACCCAACAATCAAATATGAATAGATGTACTGATTCACAATAACTCAAAATGAATGTACAAAAACACAATAGAGAATATGCTTAATTACTCATCAATTATTAATGAGTCATTTAATTTCATATATAACGTTCATGAAAGCTCGAATTCGATTCATGACAGCATTAAAGACCATGTTATGTGATAAAATAACAAGGAATAACGAAATGAAAAAAATATCAATACAATTATGAATAATGAATGGAAATGTAATAATATTGTATAAATTTATAGTTGCGGTTTATTGTCTGTGATTAATAATCAATAAACAATATGTCATCATAGGTTGAACATAGTTATTCACTTGATATTGTTTTAATTTATTACATGTTGACCAATAAATTGTTAAAAATAACTACACATTGAAATATATATATATATATAAAGTTGATATATGTATTGAATGTTTTTAGTGTTATACCGAACTAAATTTCCCTGAATTGAAGTGTGTCTAATAGAACTGATTGATGGGTTAGTAAGCTTCTATTATTTGAGCTTATCGATTATCCATATGATTTTCATAAATTTTATCTGCTCTTTTCAGATATTGAGTATACGAAAACATAAAAACATAGCTGTTACTGATACTGTTTTTTTGCATAAATATATCTTTTTATATACATTATTGAACTGACGGTTTGAAAAATGAATTAATAATGAAATATTCAATATTTATTAAAATACTAGTATATTCATGAAGGATAGCATACATGAGAATAAAATATATACTTTTTGTGCTTTATACTATAAATAATATAAGTACAATAGAAAGGATTTGCTTTTTACCCATGTGAGCATTTTTTGTTTTTCGATTCTTGTTTCTGATTACTTATAATTTGTATATGGTATTTTAAACAAATATATAAAATATTGTGTAGTATAATTTATAAATTAAACAATACTGTGCTCTTTTTCTATGGATACTTATATGTGAGAGGTACAAAAATTAGTGACAAAGATGAATGTATAAAACTACATTCAAGTGTGTCAAAGTAAACACCACGTACTTTATACCTTATCAGAACACAAGATATTTACTTTCTCCTCAGCATATATTCGTATTTTAATATAAAATATATGCATAAAAGATAAAAATCAGAACTTTCAACTTGTAAATACATCTGGTATTTTATTTCAATACTAAAAATATTCTAATTCGCAAAAAGAATTGTACCTAATTATACTTTATTCAGTTTTTATTAAATTTAATATTTATTGTATTTCAGTGAGATACAACTTCAATGATTATTATTTAGTAATTCGAATAAATATAGAAATATTAAGAAAGACTGTATTATTTAATATATAAATATATATATATATATATATATATATACATATATAGGACGATTCAATTTAGATTTCCACATGGAAGTATTAAAAGAGGATGCAGGGGTTAAGAAAAGTCATGTTATTTTTTATTTAGTATTTGAGTTCAATTTCATACTTAAATACAATTGAAATAAAATACTAAATGGGTGGATAACATGTTTTTTTTTCATTTTTGTGTGTTTTTAATACTTTCGTTCGGAAGCTTAATTTGAATCAGCCTATATATATATATATATATATATATATATATAGCGGTAAAAAAAAGTGTAACCATTATTTTTATAAAAAAGAATTTTAGTGGAAAAAAATGAGAAACTTTAAATTCGTATTTAATTCTCAACTAAAATTACATGTTAATATATTAATATCACTACACTACACTTAATTTCAAATATATTTGAATTCCAATATGTAACTCTTTTCGGATCTGGATGTGATGAACTTATGTATGTTCATTAGAACTTACAATATTGATAAATTCAAGGAAAATGCTTTTAGAAAAATGGAGAATAACAAGTACAAAATATTACACATTTGAAAACATCTTTCTTTCTTTTTGCATCAGTAGCAAAAACCCCATGGCGAATTTTTATCAAATCCAGATCTTTTACAATGAGGGCAGCTGTTAATCTTGAATTTTTTAAAGTATACGATAATGAAACTCAAGTTAATTAAAACTGTACCTTGAAAATCGATTAGATTTTTTGTAGATTTATTTATTCACTACATAAATTGACACGCTATATCACTACCATATTTGTTTTACAATATACTTTATATATTGATTTAAAAAATTTCATTTTATAAAAATTATTTTCATAAATCAACTTCAATTTTTTATTTCCCTTTTAATTTTTGAAGTAAAGATTCTTGATCTAGTTCTCTTCCTTTAGATATGCATTCATTAACTCTTTCAAAGTTCTATATGGTATTTTGAATTTAGAAATTACTTATTGATTTCTTGCAAGTCCTTAGAAAATATCATTTTTTCCCTTTATGATAGAGCATTTTACATACATCGTTTTTTTTTTGTTTTCAAACCATCAGATATAGTTACATAATATTTCTTGATATACATAATAAACTGAATTTAGATTCAAAATGCATTCTGACTAATTGAAACGTGTAATTTCCACACCTTAACAATCTCCTTCAACAGATCTTCAGTGCTTGGACAGGAATTATTCTGAATTAATATAATTTAATTATAAATATATATATATATAACACAAAGTAGGAAATGTTTTTCAGTAATATTTTATGAATTGGGCAGGAATTATCATTGCTTCTCTACTATACATAAGTCGATGAAGATTTTTTTAAAAAAATAAGTCCATACCATAATGAACCTAACTAATAAGTGAACACATTCTAAATTTCTGCTGTGAATATATTTTTATTATACATTTTTCGCACTCTAGCAAAATTCATTTTTCAGAAATATCTTTTTAATTTTTTCACAAACGAAGCAATTTTTTTTAATCAAAAATTTTCTCCAATTAATTGCTAATCATTTTGATAATTGTTTATGAATATTTCGAGGACGATACAATTACTTTTGAATAGTTAAGGTGTTGTAACATCCCTTTTATTATATCTTTCAATATATTTCTTACATCTAGGGTTATTTGGTGTATAAAATTTGATGCATATCTCAACTATGAATAATAATAATCTTTTCAAACCATCAAAGGATATTTGATAAATTATTTTGAATTTGGTTACAGCAGCTCGTCTAAATGAATAAAAACAATTTGTATGAAGACTTATTTTATCTCTCTCTCACTTTCATATTTTCAATGTACTTGATCTATTTTTTGTAGAATATTTACTGTACAAGTTTTACAATTATGCTAATTCCAAAACATGACCATTTAACTTTAAAATAATATGTCGGCTGTGAAATATTCTTGACAGATTCATTACTGTATCCACTTCGATTTTCTAATAGCTACGATATATTCTTCGAACTATATAATATCAAATTACAAAAGTTTCCACATCGTATTTCTGATTACAACCAGTTATATAAAAAAAGTGTAATCTAAGCTGACTTTTTTGAATTTAGATCGATTTTAATTTTTATTTCTTTTATAAAAAGGAATGAAAACGCTCAACACAATCGAAATCAAATACATAAGGAACGAATAACAAATTAATATTTGAAATAGGATGCAAGTAAAAGCAAATTCATTATAATTTTTTAATTACATATATTCATAACACACTAAGAAAATATTGTCATGATATTATTTTTATTTATAAATAAAGTTTATTTAAACAGACATTAGCAAATCAAACACCACTATTAAGCTTTTTATCCTATTTTAGGGACAATGTACCTTTTTTGCACGACATGTATATATATATATATATATATATATATATATATTATACTACCAATTTTTCATCATTCATTAATTTTTTTACGAAAATGAAAATAAATTGGATCTACTGATTCACTTAATGTATAAAAATACACATATGACTTCTGTTCTACAGTATTATTTATTATTTCATACTAATAAAATAGATATTAAGCCATGGACATTACTGAACAAAATACGAATCGATAGGTCAACGGATGAATACACATTGTTTACTTTCCAGTTGTCTCGTCATATCAAGTTCTATTTCCACAACAAGATTTTCTTTATGTTCACTAATACCACTGTTCAAGAGTCCATTTCAGATCAGTGAATTTCAGAGTTAAATATTTTTCATTTTAATTACGTTTTTATGCACACATATACCTCAATAAGATTTGAAATGATTTCATTGAATATAAAATGATTTATTAAATATTATATATATATATATATATATATATATATATATATATACAGGTAAATGAGAAAGCTTTTGATTCCAAATTTATATTATAAAGAAATGTAACAGTTAATCAAATGGAAATAAATCTCAAGGTTCATCTATAAAAAAACCATACAGACGGAATAGCAAACAATAAACACCACAATGATGGTTTTAATGTAGCAAAACACATATTTCTAGCATTCCGCAAATATATCAATTATATGTTTCTAAATTCCACGTTAATACCAACACTTACAGATAAAACCCGGTATTAAAATTCCTCTTTACGTTCCATTCACGTAGTGTGTTCACAAGGATTATGCTACAAATGTGCGGATATTATGTAAAATTGTGCAAAACTATACATGTATATTAGCGGTATTATTTGTATTAAGCCATACTGTAAAGTTTTAAAACTAAAATCAACGTTGGCGCACATAATGTGATGTAGAAACACACATACTAGAGTAAGTTTACGAACACAGATGTATGAATAGGAAACAATGTCTTCTCGGTTGTTTCAGTACAATTTTGATCACATGATATATATATATATATATATATATATATATATATATATTAGTATGCATGATGTAGTAAGCACTTGTGTGCTTTTATTAAAGTTAAACATATCTTTGTAAACATTTATTTTAGTTATCAGAATTTTCAAATTTTCATGAGAAATTCTATATTTACTTTATATTCCAAATTTCTACTTTTAAACAGGAAGAACTTGAAAAAATATACATACAAATATAATTAAGCGGAAATTAAAAACATGTTAAACATTATTAGTGTTAATTTTTAAGAATTTAAATTTGAGTAGTTTATGTAAAAATATTGAGTTTCACAATACAATTTTGTCTCTATAGCTAAATTCACTTTCACAAATAAGTACTTTTCCATCTCTATAAATCACAAAAGAATTTTGTTCAATAGTATTCAATATTGTAATCATTTCTGATTTCTTCGTAGTTATTTTTTGAAGACAATGCCATTGTGCTCATATTTCTAAGGTACAGGAAGATTTAAAAATTAACATTTTTGACCAGAAAACTGTTCTTGGACTGTAGGGTAAAAAAGAAATTTGTGATCGTGGTTCAATTTAATTTTTTTTAAATGATTTTTTCTATAACATATTTCCGAATATTATAATAAAATAAATAATAGATAAACATTATTTTAAACTAAAAATAATAAATAGATTTTGGTTATATCTTGTTTCAGAAGAACAAAATATGTATAAAATGCATGTATATGCTTGACTACAATATGATTAAATATTTGATATAATATTCTGGATATTTGCCTAAAAAATACTGATTTTTTTAAATTGTATGGTTTACAAGGTTTCTACATAACTTGTAAATCGATTGATTAAGAATAGTCACTTGCAGTTTAGTTTCGATAGGTCAAATGATATGTAATTGTATAGGGAAGAGACTAATAGATCAACAGAAAAAAATTACATACACAGGCACACAGCTATTTACATTTTTACATATATATATATATATATATATATATATATATATATATATATATAGAGAGAGAGAGAGAGAGAGAGAGAGATACAAGATACACACACAGAAAAGATATTTTTATGTTAAATGTATTTTTTTAAAATATTATGAATTAGCTGCCATAAAAATTTGTATATATATATATAAAATTATTCATATCAGAATATGTATTCTCTAACTATGCATAATTAAATAAATACAGTTATATTAAAAATAATTATGGAAATGAATTAAGTAGTAAATAAGGAAATTAATGGGACTAAAAAAAATATTTATTCTGTTAAGATGACTAATTTTCAAAAGGATTTTAATGAGTTGTGAAACTGTTATCAATTACATATATATTATAAAATCATAAAGAAAAGGTTTTTATAATATTAGTACATTAATTAAATAAATTTAATTATGAGTTTTAAATGAGTGACAACTGATTGTCTTAATGATTCATTAAGTTAACTAGTTTTCATCATATTTTGGTAACAAAATGTGTAATTTGAGTGTTTTACTATTACAAATAAATGTGGTTATTGAATTTAATTTGAATCAATGATAAAGTTCGAAATAATGATGTGTACAGACACACACTCACACACATATATATATATATATATATATATATATATATATATATATATATATATATATTTGACTGATTTTGAAACAATATTCAATCGTTCAAAAAAGAATAAATATATTTATTAATTGTGAAAGTTTGTATAGTATTGTAACAAATTTATTGGTTACGTTTAAGAAATTGTAATTGGTATAAGTTCCTAAGTAATTAATATAATCATGTGTGTGTTTTCCTATTCGAAGTTGTCTCGAAAATATATTATTAGCTAGTATTAATTACGGTTTGAACATCCTCTCCATACACAAATAATCGTCTCCAAATTGAATGGGTAGTAATCGAAGACAAAAGTAATGTTCCGTTGTAAGCATTAATCTTACATGGCGAAAGTAAACAACGCAATGTTTCACCACCTCAATGGGAAGGAGTTTCACTTCTGATATCCGTCCACCGGCCGAAGATGTTGTGCTTGCTCTTGACTGGGCTCTTGAATAACGGCACTGAAGGTCGTAACATACAACGCACGAGTCTTGCAAGACGTGTATATGTGTCTACCTAACACTCGAGAAGTAGATTTATTACCCATGGTTTCGATAATGTGATGACTTGTGTGTACTTTGTATTACTCTCTGTGCCGAACAATTTGTATTGCAACACGTTCTACCTGTCTTCTTTTA
Source organism: Acanthacorydalis orientalis (assembly GCA_034766995.1). Taxonomy (NCBI): domain Eukaryota; kingdom Metazoa; phylum Arthropoda; class Insecta; order Megaloptera; family Corydalidae; genus Acanthacorydalis; species Acanthacorydalis orientalis. The sequence goes on along the minus strand of CM068317.1, from coordinate 7,652,684 downwards.
GAGCAATCAATATATCAAGCCCACTCTTACATTGATACTATATTACTTTAGTACTTTTATGTACTTGCAATGGTATCGATTTTATTGACACACATTTAACTTTTTTTACTTTATATACATACGCATACACATTTGCTTATATATATATATATATTTATATTAGAAGCAAATTTTGTTATTCATA
>CM068317.1:7582500-7647500 GCA_034766995.1 Acanthacorydalis orientalis | reverse complement strand
GTTTAAAAAAATGTATTTTATTAAAAGCTCTCTTTATTGTAATGAAAAACTCTAATCTTTTCTACAGCATTTTATCATCTTGAAATTTCTGTCTATAAAATTAAATGTTCAGATTTTATTTTAAACCTTAATCCATGAGTGTCTCGTTTATTAGCATGAATTTCTCTCAAATCTAGTCAAAACTATGAATATTGTCTGAATATTGTATGTGTAGGGACTTAATACAGTTTTGATACTGTTTCTAAACACATCAAATGTTTTAAACAATATAGAAACTATTTTAAACCAATCTGAAAGTTGCGTCTAGTCTGTGTATGTACAAAGTTCAAGAACAATATTTGTAGTGTAGGCTAGGATTTAACAGCCGCCACAAGAAAGTCATGTACAATCTGTTTAGGAATTGCAATACACTGAATAATTCTAAATGATTAGATTCTGAAAAACATTTAGTCAAAATTCGATATCGTAATTCGACCTTTATCTCTCATGGCATCATTCAGTTCGAATCATAGTTATGTAAATCCAATCATTCTCACTCGAACACTAAAAGTTATTCAATTACTCACCTAGAGTGATGTATAAACAAATAATTTACAATTAATGAATTGGTAGATTATCTCATTCAAAAAAATAACATTCAATGATTACTCCAATCGTTACCTCATAGTAGATTTGAGATCTTTGTAAGTAAAATTAGGTAAATGGATATATACACTCCTCAAGATACCTAGATGGATTGTTCCACAGAATATAAGGTAAGTTAAAAAATACATATGTCTGATCATACTCTACACTAGTTTTATATATACTCAACAATAAAGTTATGCTTCACCCATTCAAGACCAAAGAATCGCCGTGTGGGTCATGCAAAATCTCACCCGTATAGCTGATGAATTAGCATGTGGGTCATATACAGAGATTAGTATTATCAGTCAGTTCTCAGACAGCAATCAGGAACTATGTTAACCCGATGGACCAGATCGATATAATTTTTTGAAACTATTATTTGATAATTTTTTTGCAAACATTGTAAGAATATAAGAATTGTCTGAAAGGTATTTTTCTTATTTATATATTTTTCAGTTTCACTTATTTTTAATTATAATTGTACAAACGTTGCCGGCTGCTGTAGATGGTTTTATATAAAGATGTCAGTTTTGAATGTGTTAAGAGTACACATTAAGTACAGGCACATACAGAAAAATAACCCCTATACTTTCATGTAATGTCAAACACTTTATCTGACTGTATAAAGTACTGCATATTACTGTATAAAATAATAATAATATAAATTTTAAAAATCATCTAAAACATTTATTTTTAATACATACTGTACTTATTACTTTACAGTTCATACAGAAAATTTGTATCTATTGATTAAATGTTTATGATAATTAAATGTTCATTAAATGTTCGTGATGAATTTTAAATCAAAATTTAATTTACCAAAGTACATACGTACGATTCCAAATATGTAGAATCGATGAAAGTCGTGGAGAATCTGTATACGAGATATCAGATATCGTATATCAGATTATCAGTTTTCTAGAAACTGTAATTGTGTATATTATCACAACCATATATCTAAAATGAAATTCGTTTGTTATAATTATTCTTTTTTGGATACGAATTTGTAGCCCATTACTATTTTAACTCCTCATTACGGTGTGTTTGATTCCATTTGATTGTTTTTTCAATTAATGTTCAATAATCTTTCAAAATAAAAAAATATTAGTAACATAAATGAGTCGATGTTACTTTTATATGTATATACATACATACATATATATATATATATATATATATATATACGCAGTTAAATGTCAAATCCTTACTAAAGAAAATAATTGTTTTCTTTATTAGAAAATAAAATTGCTAAATTCTTAACAAATAAATGAATGTACGTATTCAATTATTACCATTCTAGCTATATGACATAATAAACTCTAAATAGTTTTCAGAGAAAATAATTATTTAAAATAGAATCGAAAAATAGAAATATCCGAACTTAGATATTACAATTTTTGCATGTGTGAAGAACTTGATATCAAATGATAATATTTATTTAAATTAATATATTAGATTGTTGGGAAAGTACTTTCGGTTTTTGTTTTCTTAATATTTAGATTATTTTTTTAATGAAAGTATCATTTCATCATGTTTATGTCAATATCATTTTAAAGTACATTTTTCGGTCTTTATTTTGGTAACATTGACTTTGGTTTTATTATTAATTTTTGCTTCAAATCAGGCAATTGATTTAAAGATAGAAAAGAAGCAAATACGTGGAAAGTTTTTGAATGAGTGCAGCAGAAACCACTCACAAATTAATCGATGATTTTGGTGTGGGTACTTTTAAGGAACGTACGGTATAATAGTTCCAAAAATTTCGTGCTGATGCGAGTCCAAGATGATGGTCATGGACTCCTTCTTCAGTTCATAACGACCAACTGAGGGTTTTAGTTAAATCAGAACCATGCACACAAATTCGAGAGCTTGCTCAAAAATTAAGCATTAGTTATCAAACAGTTGCGGACCACTTAAAATCACTTAAATTAAAAAATATATATGAATTTGAAGGTCATAAAGGGCAATTATTTTCTATCAACTTAATATTATTAACAGACATTTATGTTCATAATAATTAAAAAAATAAGTATTTTTGCAATACATGATGCATGTTACATAATTAATAATTTGATTGACACTTTATGATTTTTTCATAAGAAATATTAAGATTATATTTTAATTGATTTTAATTTTTATCTAAGCTTTTTTTCAAAAAGGAAGTATTAACTCATAAAAAAAATATTACGAAATCATAAGGTACTTGTGGTTGACAAAAATCTCAATATGTGAATGTATTAAACAATATTTATTAAATAGAATTGAGAATTTTTATCTTTCAGTAAAAAAACGATTTTCTATAGGCTGTACTTTAAACGATTTTAAAAACCTCTAGAATAAAAATTGTAATTATCTATTGGTAACATATATTTAGTAATTGATACAGTCATAATATATCATGAAATAACATCCTTGTTCAATCAAAATATTAAAAAAGTAAAAACAGTATTTCGGTTGTGATTCTACTTATACAGTATTTTGAAATATTTATAAATATTTTAAAATAAATATCTTTAATTTTTTCAATCATATAAACTCACTAGTTATTTTGTGTGTTATAAATAAAATAATGTATATGAAACTGAAAAATTAATTATTTACACTATTTTTTTAATAAAATATCACATATAATGAAATGAATTTTATTAATAGTAAAATAGTGACTATAATATATTTCTTATTAAATTTTTTTACGGTAGAAATGTATGTTTTATTTGAAATCAAAGAAAACAATAAGCTTGTTTCTATTAAAAATAATATAAAATCTTGTAAGATTTTTTTTAAACAGCAAAAGAACAGACAAATTTTGTTTTAAACTTTTTTTTATACAAAATTTCAATGTTAAAACAAAATTTATCTAGGCGAGAAATAAATTTTAATACACTTGATTAATTGTTATCATTTTTTTCAAAAATCTCTCCTTCATTCGCTAAATCATTCACTAAATTTGTATTACAACCGGTTTCAGTATTTAAGCCATCTTCGGGGTGTTTAAACATGTATAGGTAGAATTATAATAGAAACAGAAAATCTTAAAAACACAATTTATTTTTACAAATATTGAAAATTCATGTTCATTACACTTTTTAACATTTTTTTTTCAAATATATGCATCAGAGGCTTAAACTTGATTTTTAAAAAATACTTATCAACTTGACATATTAACCTGACTACAAACATTTATTGCTTTTAATAAAAATATTAAATTGTATTGAACCATTAATAGATCAACACTATTTACATTACAAGTCTACGTTTCATGTAATCAAATATACAATTCACACATATGGCGTTTCGTTTCACTGAAATTCAAATAGTTAACGGAGTGAATCACGTTTCGAATAGCGTTTGTGGATCAATATTCAATAATTAAGTCAGCAGTGTATCGTGTACGTGAAAGATAGTCTACAACCACTGTGTATATCGAACACGCGTACACGTACAAACACAATATTGTAGTATATGATGGTTGATTAGTGATTGACAGATACGAGTCGAAATTCAATTATATGTGATATGAATGATAAACACTTTTTTCTTTATGCGTCAGATTCGTACAGACAATTCGTGTTTTTTTTTACATTTTGTGAATAAAAATAAGAGATGCGTATTTTTTTAGAATAAGAGATTTTTTTTGAATGAAATCAGTGAGTGTATACCCATATTTGTCAGTAAATCTAAATTATAATTTGAATTTATTTAAAAAAAATCTGTTCAAAAACATAAGTTTATTAGTTTGGTAGTAAATAATTGCGGTTTTTGTTTTCTGCAAACAAGCCTTAATTTTTTCAATGAAAGTGTCATTTCACCATGTTCGTACTAATATCGTTTTAAAGTTCCTTTTTGCAGTTTGTATTTTGGTGATATCGACTTTGGTTTTATTGTTAATTTTGTTTCAAATTGAGCTACTGAATTTAACATAGAAAATAAGCAAAGAGATCAATTATTTTGTACGAGTTCAAAACGGGTGATGAAGCAGCAGAAATTGGTCGTAAACTAAACGATGCTTTTGGTGTGGATACTGTTAAGGAACGTACGGTGCAATGGTAGTTCCAATAATTTCGCGCTGAGAATGAGAGACTTAAGGATGAAGAAGGTTGTGAGTCTTCTTCAATTTAGAACTACCAACTGAAGATGTTAGTTGAATTAGAACCTCACACAACAATATGGAAGCTTGCACAAAAGTTAGGTGTTAGTCATCAAACAGTTCTGGACCATTTAAAATAGCTAGGAAAATCAAAAAAGCTTGACAAATGGATGCATAAACTCCAACTATTTTTCAACCAACCTAATATTTTTAACTGTTATTGTTATCTTTAATAGCTGAATTAAAGTTAAACTCAACTTTATTAGTAGAAACTTTATTATATATATATATATATATATATATATATATATATATATATATATATTATATATATATAGAGAGAGAGAGAGAGAGAGAGAGATAATAAAAAATGAAAGAATTAAAAAAAATGGACAGAAATATCTAAAAATAATATGAATATATTTATAATTTTACTTTTTTAAATATTATACTTAATAGACAAACTCCAACTATTTTTCGACCAACTTAATATTTTCAACTGTTATTGTTAAACTCAACTTTCTTAATAGAAATTTTCTTACATATATATATATATATATATATATATATATATATATATATATATATATATATATATATATATATATATATATATATATATATATATATATATAGATAGATAGATAGATAGATAGATAATAACAAACGAACGAAAAATTAAAAAAAGCACAGAAATATCTAAAAATAATATGAATATACTCGTGTATATATATATATATAAATTGTAAGGTTAAATCTACTTGCATTTAGCTTTTTAATAAATCTTCATTTTTAAAATGTCGACACTGCAGTGAAAATCATTTCTACAAAATTTTAATCAGTGCTAAGGGACTGAAAAATATTTATACAATAATAATATTAAGGATTTATATTTTAAAGATACTCGTATCGACATTGAACTGCATTTAAGTTAACACCAATACGAACAAATAATAATAATTCAAATTTCAGTGAATATTTTTTGTTGTTTATTTATGGAAGTTTAAAGTTATATTTCGAATGAAGATAATCAGGAAAATCAATTAAAAATTATTATAGTAACAAAATTAGAGGAAAATATTATTAAATATCTCTCTCTCTATCTCTCTCTATATATATATACAAATTTGGACATGTAAATATTTGTTTACCAAATTGAAAATATTGTCAAGAGTATTGACACTACATACAAATTATTTCATTATAAATAGGAATTGATTTGTTAGTTAAATATATCATTAATTTATAACTAATCCCATAGGATTTATTCTTAGTTTAAACAATAAACATTAAAATGTATGTGTTAATGTATACTGTTTACATTGAAAATAAATAGATGTGGGTATAAGTTTCCAATTGTCCTTAATAATACATTTGAAATAATGTAAGATAAGTATTTCTGTTCAAATATATAAAATAAAGTTCTAAAAACAGGAAAGAACAATGAACGAAATCAAAATATTTATCAATTATTGATAAAACCTATTTATAAAAGTAAATAATTATTAGAATCCTACAGCTACTGTATAAACTATCCTCTAATAACTATTTAAGAAATCATATAATATATATTATAATTGTTGATGAAATAACAGATAATAATAATAAAAAAACATAATTTAGTGAATTTAAAAATCTGGATTTTGTATCTTAAAGCTCTGAAGATGCTGGAGGTATAATTTAAATGCATATATATGTTAAGTGACAATCGAAAATAATTTATTGAATATTTTGATCAGAAATCTTTTGGTGTACTTTCTGAAATGAAAAAAGAATTCACTCCTGAAAGTAACAGAAGAAGATCAAAGAAAATAATAAAAACATCTTCAGATAAGTACTTCATTAATTTTTAAAAATTCTGCAAAAATTCTTCACTTAAATAATTTATTTTATATACACTATATCAATATTTTAATTATATATTATTTAGTTTATAGAAATTTCGTTTATATATAAATAATTTAAATATTAATTTAATTTGAACATTAATCTTGTACCACAATGTTACCTTTATTAAGATTAATTTAAAAAATGCAAATCAATTAATATCAACGATATGAGAAAGAACAAAATTAGTGAAGAATTATGTCTGGAGTAACTGTAATATATGAAGATGAAGTAAAATAAAATAATGTAATTTTGTATTATTTATATATATATATATATATATATATATATATATATATATATAAATATATGTGAGGGTTACAGAAGGTACAAACTGACTTAACAAGTTCTTATTTTATACTATGGTCAAACATGTTTCTTTTGAGACGTGGGACTGGAAATAAACAGAATTCCAACTATAAAACCAACATAAAAACCATCTTATTACTTTATCCATAAAAAAAACATTTAATGTTTTGTGAACCACATAATAGAGTATATCCATTCTTGTAAAATAAATTTTATATAAACTTTATATATATATATATATATATATATATATATATATATAATGTACGAAACATATAAGGTTAGATCTTATACCTCTACTTGTTTATATAAGGTCATTGCAATATTTTTAAAGAAATATTTCTTTTTATTGTTATATTTCAATGGTAGGTTTCTTTACGATGTTGTTGTAAAACTAACGTAGAATCGTTACGATAAAATTAACTACCGTATGAAAAATCTTATTTATCAATGATGTTGTTATAGTCTCTAAATTCGTATTATTATATGTGTGTTTACCAGTTAATAATAATAATTATCTAATTCTAATATAAGTATTGGTGGTGATTTTATACAAAATAACAGAGTTTCTTATGAGTGTATTATTAACGGTATAAATTAATTCGGTACCTTTGTTATAGAAAATAAATGTTTATGAAAAAAACAGGACATATTTCAATCTTCAAAATATCACCCATTACTTTAAATAACTGTTTCATCTGTGAAGGAACTGAAGAATCCCTTGATGAAAAAAATGACTGCTTTGAGTCGATAAAATCGTAATGTATTTTCGAACCTCTTCCACTGTTTTAACATTTTTTGGATGATTTATGCACCACAATATCTACCACCAAAGCTGAACAAATCATTTCCGTGGCTTCGTCAGCATTTTTTTCGATTGAAATGGGAAAAGTATGCAATTTTTAATATACTGCTTTTTGAATACCTTCGACTTCACTATTGTTTTGTGAGATTATGCCAACTGCTTAGCTAAGTATGATAGTATTTTTATTTTTTATACGTTGGAACTTCAGAATCCTATAACGATGAGAAAAATTTTTAATTTATTATAAAACAGCGTTATTTTTGATTCAATTTAAAGGCAACGAATTAATTTTTAAACCTATATATATATATATATATATATATATATATATATATATATATACATACTTTTCTCATCTAAATAATCTCAAGAATTTTTTAGTTAGAAATCTTCAATAAATGATTATTAATTAATTTTAATTGTTCATTATGCTCAGTTCGATGTCATCATCCTGAAAGCGATAAGGCGAAGGAAAGTTTGTATTTTTATACAGATTTCCTAATATATATATATACTTTTACGTTATATATAGTTTTTTCAGTACTTATAACTCTAAGAGTAAGGGAATTAGTTTTGAAATTTACATAAGTAACAACCAAATACTATCAAGAAGCATTTATTGCTCATTTTTGATCAAAAAATTTATAGTTTTTAGGATAAGAAATCAAATCATTTGTGAAATTCAATTTATATATAATAGATAGACAGAGGGAGAGGGGTATATTGTAGAAAGAGCTGTATAAAGAATGAGTTTCAATGAATGTAACAAATTTAGGAAATTTTATGAATAGGTTATTAGAATAAAAAATGTAACTATCTGTTTACTTAACTAATTATAAGAGAGTATTTTTGTTACTATCCTTATAATTCCCGAAATCTAGTGTTAAGTAACATTTGAGAAAACACCAAAAAATCTGAATAAGAAATAAAATTACTTATATACTTTTTTACTATCGATGATTCCACTGATTGTGTTGTCTTAACGGTATTCATTCTTTTTGGATCATGTAAATATCTGCTACTGGATATTTGTTATTCTAAATACCTCTACTATTGGTTGTAGAACATGTCCTATCTTCAGATATATATTAACCCATCTTTGGGTTCAAGGGCACGTCGATAACTAAAGTAATTAGTGCTCAAATATAAATCCAAATAAAAATACACTCCGTGTTGAGTGCCAAATTCTATAATTAATTTATTTAAGACACTTATTTTGTCAGAGAAATAAAACATACACTTAAAAAGATGTGAATTGGTAAAATACATAATTTTGATTATTAGTGGTGGACAGACACTCAAATTACTAAAAAAGGATGAATGCTAATAGGACAAAATTATATATTTCATAAAATAAATAGTAAATATTTATTCTCAACTTTAATAGAAATCTGGCATCAGATAATCAGTGAATCTTACAATTTTGTTAATAATTTCATTTGTTGAACATAAATACATATTAAATATCTATCAAATATAATTCAATGTTTTTTCAAGTAATTTCTCAAGATTGTATATTACAAAAATGTATATCAGCTATTATAAAAATCTTTAAAGATAATAATTCTAAATATCTAAATTAAGAATAATGGTATCTCTCTGATAGGACCTCTATCAATATACTAGAAATAATAAAAAAGGAAATAATGTTTTTTTAGAAATATGAAGACATTATTTTTCATTCCACAAATATATTTAATAATCTGGTATTCAATATACAGATTTTTTTTAAAGAAAATGAATAAATGCAATCTACATTACTGTATATAGTTGAAAGGAATTCTGTAAAAAAATATATCTTTTCAAATGACCATCGGGTACGTTTTTATATTTCGTTTCTGTAAAGTTCTTTGATATTATTCAAAGCGACAGAAACTGCATACGACAAACTGAACGAGAACATTCTTCAATATTTCAATATGCATTCAGATGTGCACGTGAAAGTAACTGTTGGTAAACTACATATATGTATGTGTGTGTGTGTAGATGTATATATATATATATATATATATATATTTATATATATATATATATATATATGCATAGATAATATAGCTTCACATAAAGGCCAGTGCAACATGACGAATGATATTGACTCTATATTTCCTCGTATATATCATACTTGATATATTTATTCGACCTGTTTTTTTTTTGCTTGTGATAAATGGAAATATAGTAAATGCAATACGTGAACTATTATACTGTGACAGCAGAAAGTAAATGTTTGATCTTCTCCCTTATTCATAAATAAGGTGTTGTCAATAACATTTTTTTGCTATTATGTGATATATATATATATATATATATATATATATATATAAATAAATATATATGTGTTTTTATATAAGCTTATATGTGTTATCAAAAATTGTTTGGTAACAGAGCACAACATAAAGCAGCAAATCGTTTGAAGTAAAATCACTGAAAAAAGCCTTTATCTGGAGTCACAATATCAGAGGCTGAAATTTTGATAATTATTATGTTTGTGTATATATATATATATATATATATATATATACAGGATAAATTAATTTAGGTTTCCATATGAACGTATCAAGAAAAATTGAAAAAATTAATAAAAGAATGTTATTTTTTGTGTTTTTTTAAATATTTAATGAGGAAGGTTAAATTGAGTCATTTTATATGTATATATGTGTATATATATATATATATATATATATATATATATATTACTCAAGAGTACTAAAAAGGGCCTCAGATTAACAACCAGGCGGGAGAATACTTTTATGTAAACCATGGATCAGATGGATAGACAATGTAGAGTAGGATGCAGTGGAATTGTTGGGAGTAAGGAACTGGAGAAGAACTGGCAGGGAGAGGGACGACTGGAGGCAGAAAACTGATGAGAACGAGGCTCGATTTGGGATGTAGCGCCACCGAAGAAGAATAATGTATTGTGTATATGTGTGTATATATATATATATATACACAATACTAATTCATGTTAATGTTTCATATAAAGCACTAATATGAAAATATAGGCTACATTTCCTTCATACTGAACATTCTATAATTCTGTATATGTAACTTTTATTCAGAGTTTACGTTTGATAAGATCTAGTCCAAAAAATTATACTTTTATTCGTCATAAAAAGTATGTATATATTTATAATTTGAAATATAAGTTATATAGAAAATGCAAGCTATAGTCTTCTAAAAATATTATTTTTTTAAAAAAACAGAACGAAGATTGATGTTAACGGTTCTTATTATCCAAATAACAATATATATATATATATATATATATATATATATATATATATATATATATATATATATATACACACAGAGGGTAGGCTAAAATGGAATGTGGTAAATCTGTCTCATTCAGAAACTCAGCGGAGGAGAAACGTGTGGTTTGTCGTCAATGCTAGCTTGATTCTTAGAAATTTAGTTACTATGAATCGCTTCTCGGGAGCAAAGCGTGCAATCTGCGTAAAAGAATTTTATAGAAACAATAATTCTTATGTTGCCGTTCGACGATTCTCTCGAATAGATTACCATTTACACAATATTAATCAGTGTCCATCAACGAATTTAATTAAGTTAGGGATTAAAAAGTTTGAAGACATCTATTGTAAGACAGTGACCACGAGGGCGATCAAGAACTTCACTAAGTGAGAAAAACATTCAATGCGTCAATAATTTCGTTCGCGACAACCCGGCTCTATCAACTCTCAAAGGGGCAGTCGCGTTGGGGTTATCGCAATCAAATTTACGTCGGATTTTGAAACACGATTTAAAATCGCATTCCTGCAAGGTTCAGATCATGCAAGACCTTAAGGAATCAGACTTGTTTTCACGAAAAAATTACGTAGATAAGTTATTCGACCGATTCAACCACTTTGACAATTTTTCTTCTGACAAAGCACAGTTTCATTTAAATGGGCATATCAATAAACAAAATTATAGATATTGGAGCTACGAGAATTCACTCCTAAAACATCACAGATCATTTCACTGCCCAAAAGCAACAGTTTGTGTAGTAACAATTTCAACAAGAGGCGTAATTGGTCATTATTTCCTTGAGGATTCTCATAGGCGTGCAGCACCAGGTAATTCTTGCGAGTATATCAAAATGTTAAAAAAATTTTGGTACCAAAAGTTCAAGATTTAAAGGTTACAATGTACGGTTATGTTTTTAGTATGACGGAGCAACCTTCTCTAAATTTATCAACTGAAACTTTAACAATGATAAGAGAAATGTTTCCTCAAAAACGAAACTTCCATAGAGGCGACATCCAGTAGCCGCCACAAAGTCCAGACTTGTCTCTATGTGATTCTTTTCTTTGGAGATCGTATTTTAGTCGAGTCTACGACAACAGGCCAACAATAATAACACAATTGAAAGGAAATATTCGCCATGAAATCGAAAACATTCCGAAACAACATGTCGGTAAGTTCCTAAAACCTTATGAATAAATTAGAGAAGTGTCGAGATAGAAGTTATCTTCATGATGTGACCTTTAAGATGTAATTTACATAGATTATTTTATTTTACAAATAAATAATATTTTGATTAAGAATGAACGCTTCAGTTTTATATACCTTTAACAAATGGATTTCTTTCTGGCTCACCCGATATATATATATATATATATATATATATATATATATATATATATATATATATGTACATAAGGAATAAAATAAAAATATTTATGAATTATAATATTTGTAAGTATTTTTCGAAAGTAATATTAAAAAGAGAGATCAAATTGTTTCAAATGTTGCATATATAATATTAAAAGAATTGCTAAGAAATAGTATTTTATATTACTTAACCAAGATTAATTTTATAGTAAATTATCTCTTTCTCAATCATAGAATCCAATAAAAACTACAAATTAAATATCTTATAAGGATATATTTATTTTTTTAAAGAAATATAAAAAAATGATCAAATTAACACCTTTTTATATTACCAGTTTAAACAAACAATTTATATTGATAATTGCCAAAAACAAATTTCTTAATTTCAGAAATGAATCGTGAGGTTTAGTAATAAAATACGCAATATATTAAATAAAATGACTGAAGAGTATCTCGCAGGAATTTTGGTTTCAGTAAAGATGAAGATTTAACATGTTTGTATTTAACGGCTTAGTAAAATGTTGTTTATTCAGTCATAGACTTTGTGAAATGTCGTGACTACACTTGTACATATATATATATATGTACATATATATATATATATATATATATATATATATATATATATATGTACGACGGGATGTACATCAACCATGCACGAATGGGAATTTGCATGAAAGTTACATAATCGTTTTGAAATACGTTATCAATTTTCGCGTATGCAAATGAACGTCTATTTCTTAATGTCAAAACATTTCATTTACGTTCCTCGGCACTGATATTGTTATGAAAATGTTCTTTCACTGGTATTTGATTTAACACAAATCCTTTATGTATATTAAATGCGGTCGTGTTAAGTTTGTTGTTTTAATATGTGAATAGTTAAGAGGTTTATAATTCAATATAACGTTTTTTCCCAGAATTATTCAACATACATACATCTATATATATATATATATATATATATAAATAAAGGTACACGTGTGTGTGTATGTAATTGTATTATATTATATATATATATATATATATATATATATGTATATATATATATATATATTTGTATGTCAGTGGCAACTGATAAGTAATTACTTTAGTTTGCAACCAATACATCATTCCTTTGACTTTAAGCTATCAGAATTTCATTTAGATTATAACGTAAGGAATTCAGAATTCTATATTTACCGTATTTTAAGTTGATAAAATTTTATATATATATGTATATATATATATCCATCTGTAAATATTTAGGTAAATAGATGAATAAAGAAATGTACAAAAGAAAATAAAGAAACACAAAAAAAATCAAAATACAAAACAAGAAATATATTTTGTTTAATTAGAAATAAGCATTATAATGCTGTATGAATGTGAAAACTAAGTTCTTATTAGTATAAATTAACATTGCATATTGTTATAATTTAAGTTCATAGTTCATAGAACTGTGGATAAATTAAATATTACAAAGAAATGAGCCGTTTTTTTGAAAGTGGTATAAGTCCATTTTTAGAAAAAATGTGTTACTGGTAGTTTTAGTTAGATATAGATAGCCTTTTTTATATTTATAATCACACAGTCAGTGTTGTACAATATCCTCATAAATTAATCAAAAGAAGTTGAATTTAAAATGTTATCGCAGAAATGTTTTTGTTAAAAGTGGAATAAGTCCATTCGTAATAATGATAATTGAAAAAACTTTCTAATCGCGTTAATTATTACGATTTCAGTGTGCACTGTCCTTAAAATCTTTACAGTGGATAATAGCTAATGGCTTAAAAACACAACATCAGAAACAAGCTAACGGAAAAATTATACATTGGCTGAAAATATGCTGGATAGGGTTTAAACGGCATGAATCGCACAAAATTTTCTACAAAATCTCAATGGAAGAAAATGCGCAATTTAAAGTTCTTGATTTATTTGGAAAACGAAGAAGGCTTAAAAATTTTAGCAAAATTACTTTGTTACCACTGTACACAATTTCGAGACCTATAACCAGAAATAAATATAGAGATATGATGATTTTACTGCCTTACATACCTCCTATTCACCATAAATACTTCACTATGTTAAGTGAAAAGGAGAAATAAGATTTAAATATGAATAAGTTTGTTATTATTAGTTATCTTAATGAAGTAAATTACTTTTCATACTTATTTATTTATAAATTTATTATAAAATATCTGAAATTATTTCTTAATAAACTCGATTATTCGTTTACTTATATGTCTTCATTTTAATTATTAATTTTTACATTAAAAAATACGTTTTAGAAAAGCCAACTGCAATTAAAATATAAATTTAAAATTGCTATCAGTTATATTTTTCATAATTTGTTATTATTGAAAGTGGTATAAGTCCATTTGTAGATAAAAAATCGCTAATTTTCTTAACATTTTTATTAATTATTAATGCATAATAAAATTTAACAAGTTTATAGTTCTAAAAACATTACCCAGATTGATTAACGTTTATAAGTTGACCAATATTTTTAAGTTGATTCAAACGCAAATCCTATAATATCTAAATGTATGAATAAATGGACTAATATCACTTTCAAAAACAACGGCTCAAATATTAATTTCCTTAAGAACCAAATATTATTTTTCTTCACAAATGTATTCAATAATTGACATTTTATTATTCTGAATATCATTTTTATATTATTTTATATCGTGGAGATGCACGGATAATTTAAAAATATCGTGATCGGAAATTTAAATGTCAGTACTATGTATGAAATTTCTGCTGCATTGTATTGCCATAATTGTGTCTTGAATAGGTACGAAATATCTAGTCAATATGTTAAATAGCTTATTGTAAACAGCTATTTAAATAAAATTATCCCAAGAGATTTTTTAAAATTAATTAAATTGAATAACGTCCATTGATACATTTTTCTGTTAAAAAAAACTGATCATTAACGGAAGTTTTTAGTGAGACAGAAAATGTGTTTGTGATATGCCAATTCATTAAAAAATGTAAGAAATGGGCTGACAATTTTGAACGTGGGCGTACATTCTAGAAAAATGACCAAGTAGTGGATATCCTAGAAGTGCAACTACAGAATAATCATCAACAATGTGCATGATGTTATTTTAAATGCCCGATGATTAAAGCTGTTCAAAAGTTATAACGCTGCCGGAATTTCAGATAAACATATATTTCATATTCTAACCGAATAATTAATTGTGAAAAAGCTATCAACAACGTGAATGCCGTGTTTACTGACAAATAAGCAAAAACGCAATCGAATGCAAATTTGAATTGAAGTATGATTTGTTACCCTATCTACGGCATTCGCCTGATTTAGCTCCGTCTTACTTCCATTTATTCTCAAAAAATCGCAGAATTTTTTCAAATAATGAGCAGAAAGAAGTAGTAAGGGATATTTTTAATCCCTTGAGATGTTAGACTTTCAGGATAGGACAAAAATACTGGATTATTGTTGGAAAAAAGTGTGTTGTATTTCAGGGCGATTATTTGAAAATAAAAGTGTAATAATTTCAAGAAGATAAATACAATCTTTCATTATCAGGTCGCGAACTTTTCAGATTGTTCTTATATTATAAATAAGACCTTACTGTCCCAATTTGCACAATCATTTATTGAAATGATAACCAATTAGTGAACAGTATGATCAGATTGTTTTGTAATTTGTGAGAATTTGAAAATTATTTATGAAATATTAAATGATACTCAGATTTTTTTAGCATAATAAATAATTGATTACTGTATATTTTTATAAGTTCGTATATATTATTATACCATACAATGTACAAAATAACAAAAACATCTAACGTGAAACCAACATTTTAAGTTAAAGATACTATTAATTTTCAAAAATATCAAAAACGGATTAACTTTTAGACGTATAAAGAATGTAGTTATAACATAACCCAAGAATAACTAACAAAGTTTCAAGAAATTAAAAATAAAATAATTACTAATATTGAATGTTTTCTTTTTTAAAAAAAATAAACATTCCTTCCAAATTATAAATTAAAATCATTTATTCTTAACCCATAAATATATAATTATGTGCTCGTTCAGTCTTATGTAATATATTTATCTTATATTTACAGTATTTAATGAATGTAATATATATATATATATATATATTATATATACATATAAGTATTTATATACATCTAATAAATCTGTTTAAATACTGGAAATAGAGGTTTGATTTTCAATTCTTGGATTTTTTTATCAGAAAAATGTAATTTAATAATTATTAAAGTACATATGAATATATATATATATATATATATATATGCAATATGTATATATACATATATGTTTATATATATATATATATATATATATATATATATATATATATATACAAATGAAACATAATATTTATTTTACAATATCATAAATATAATATTAACTAAATTTAATTTGACTACATATTTTTGTTACAAAGTATTCTTTCTCTTAATAGAGACACAATCTCAATTAGCATGAACTCAATTATATGAAATATAACATTTTTCATGTATTATTCATTTTATAACAAAAAAACCTTCAGTAATAATAAATCTGTATTTGGTTCTATTCATGTTCTTTTATAAGCTCATTTAAAATTTTGATTTCATCTCTCATAATCAACTTATTTAAACTATCGATTTCAACAAACAGACGATTAAAACTTTTAGGAAAAACTTACCACTAATTGCTTTAAAAAGTTCATACTAATTAAAGAAAGTTTTTAAAATGGTTTCAATGAAAGATGTGAATGGTTAAGTTTTAATAGAATTCAAACCGGATACAATTTAGAGTTATACCTTAGAATAAAAATTAATGTAATTTTATTCAATTTTTTTGATAATATATCATGTTTACATACCAAAGATATTTTATATATGTATTTTACATGAATAATAACATCTATTTATATATATATATATATATATATATATATATATAACCACACATATGAAGCATCAGTTACTATACAGTTTTTAAATCAATATTTTCTGAGTCGCATTATCTGAAAATTTGGCTACGTATATTGCCATTAGACGCAGTTCAATAACAGAATGATTATTATAGTGTTATTTATAATAATGGAATAGTTTTAATAAACAAGTTGCAGTCATTAGAAGATCTGATACATAGAATTTGAATGGAAGTATATGTGATATTACCTGAAAGGATAATGCATAGGTTAATTGAAAGAGATGAAATTTAAATTCATACCAGTACTTGTGTGAGGAGTGGGGGGATAATGGAACTCATGTCTACAAATCAGTATGAAAAAAATTCTATAAAATATACTTCAATTTGAAATTTAATTTAGTTGTCTAGTATTTGATAGTTTAAAATTAATAACAGTAAATACAAATCAGTGAGCAACTTTCTGACAAATCTATTATATATATATATATATATATAAATAAACATTAATAAATATATTTCTATATACAGATAGATATACATAAATACAGAATAACCGTAAAACAAACTAAATGTTTATACATTATTGAATTTAAATACGAAATGATGCAAAATATATAGCCGTTATTAATTTACCTGAGGAATAACCTGAAAGTTTATTTGAATTGTAAACATAATATAAAAGATTTTTTTGATTCATGTCAATATGTTTGTGTCATTAAATCAATTCATATTATTATTACACAAATAAGATACAGAATTTCAATATTAACAATCCATTTTATGGATAAGGTCTTGACCATAAAGGTTGTAGTTTGATAATCGCTTTACCTGTTTCTTCTATATTAAGGCCAAGATGTGATATTTGCTCTTAGTTAGAATTTGTTAGTTGAAATATTCGGAGAGTCATATTTATAATTTTTTCGATTAATTTTCAAGTTTGGACGCAGAAAATGTATAGTATTTTTGATTTTTCGATAGAAGAAACAGGCAAAATAGACATTTTATGTCACTTGCCCGAAGAAATATCTTGTTTTATTTTACGGTAAGTAAAAAGTGTCTAAATTATATTTCATAACATATGACATTTTGTACTATTTAATATTTTAAGTAAATTATTATTATCAATATTATTTTAAATAATAAAATAAATGCACATGCAGAGTATTTCAGAATATTTCCCACATTAAAGCCAGGAAGATATTTATAAACAACTGGATAAGTATTTGTATTTTTAATCTAATGTTTTATAAAATAAAATCAATTATATTTATTTCAATCTATCAAACATACTGGATTTTTTGGTGTACAAAAAAATAAAGAGATCAATAATTACTCGATGATAAGAATAAAAAATATTATACAATAAATGATAAAGGAATAATGACACTAAATAATGGTAGTAGATTCAAAGAATGATAGACATTTATGAATATTTATTAATTTAAGAATATTAAATATATTATGATATAAAAATATTTGTTTATTTTTTAGATATTTAGACGAAGAATCATTAGTCAACGCTTCGAAAACAAGCCCAACATGGCATTATTTATGTTATTCAGAAAGTATTCTAAGAAACAGAATTTGTGTTTTCAAGACGTCACATGACCGACATATTCATTCAAGACTTGTAAATTCAAGTCCATTGTACAATCGTTCAAATGACACGAATCCAATATATCAAATGTCACCAGTGAGAGGATTTGTTGGAACGCCTAGAAGATTTTCCTATTCAAGACAAGAAATGCCGTTACCAAAATTCGACATGTTTGCTGCTGCTGGTGTATTACTTCAAATTCAGCACAGTGATCGTTCAAATGTAAACAAGCAGTCTTATTCTAACAATAAAAAAACGAAATAGTTCTGGTGGTAATTATTCTCGTATTTGATAAGAATAGGAATTTAATTAAACTGAACACCATTTTTTTCAAACTCTATTTGACTATTAGAAATTATTAATTATTATTGTATATTTATAATATTTAATATAATGTAAGCTAATAGTATATTTCTATACATTTGGCAAATTTCATAAATAGAATTAATTTATTAATTTATTTAATTAACAAGAAATGTGTAATAAATTGTACTATTTTGTATAAAAATAAACCAGTGAACATAAATGAAATAATGATTTATGAATCAACTGATTTTAAAAATTTAAGTATTACAATGTTTTTAATCATTTTATTTTAAATTTCATCATTTGTGTATATTTTATGACACTTTGTCTAATATAGTATTTTAAGTATTATGTGTAAGTATATTTTTTGAAAATATATAATTTTTTCTGAAGTTTATCTTTGTGTATAAATGTAATAACCTCATAAGTCAGGCTTGCAAAAATTAAATACCTATACTATTTATAAAAATTAAATTGTAAAAAGTAAATACCTATAATCTAAATGAAATAAATACCTATAATATTTATCCAGCTTAGCTACAAACTACCTTTTAAATTGATCCAAATAAAAACGAAAATAAACAAGAAAGAAAAATTATGTAACATAAAGAATAGAAGTAATTATTAAATTAGTATATATTATTGACAAATAGTAACCATTAAATTTTAGTAAAAAAATATCTTAACTGTAAGAATTCTTAAGAAACATTATTAAGGAATATTTTGTTTTACTCGGGTATCCATTGTTATATTATTCTCTTTGAGTATTTCTTGTTATGAATTTTCTTTGTTATTAATGATTATTTTCAACTCTTCAATTATGTTCAAGTTGTCTGATATTCCAAGAGTGGTACTAAACTATTTTAAAATAGCATAAGAGTCCAAATTAGACGTAGCATGATACAACAGTAAGATAATAAAAAAAATATTAGAGGAGAACGATTCATTGATTGCTGAACCGTTTAAATATTATGACTTTTTTTATAAACATTAAACTGTTACTTTAAGCAAATTATATGTTAACAATGATTTTTTTTTAATTTTCACTACATGATTCATATATTTAGATTGATATATATATATATATATATATATATATATATATATATATATATATACAGATATTTCAATAAATCGTATATTCAATATATATATATATATATATATATTTTAGGTGTATGCGTGTGTGTGTGTGCAGGTGTGGGTATTGTGGGTGATTGTATATATTGTATCAGTAAAATACACAATGTAATATGTAGATAAATTTTCTACTTTAATAGCATTTTAATGAGTCAAACTTTTATATTTGAAATTATAATTGTTTGTTTTTACTCCTGATCTTAATAAAGCATCGCTCGTGATTTTAGTTTTTCTGGAACACTTGAATGTATGCTTTCTACTCAGTTATAATACACTTGACATTTTTAGACAGATAGATATTAATTAACAATAAGTTCAGAATTGAAAGTTTTTAATTCTACTTGAATATGTTACAGTAAAAGAAATTATGTTTTCAGAAATAACGAAGACAACCCAAACAGTGATTTACATTTAATATTGTATTATATATATATATATACATATACATACATACATATATATATATATATATATATATATATATATATATATATATATATATATATATATATTATATACATATATACTCGTATATATATAATGTATATATATATATATAATTTGTATTAAAAACCAGACATAAGATGAAAAGAAAAAATAGTTTTATGAACTTTATGAATAGATTTTTTCAATAAAATAATCTACACTAAAAAAGGTTTTATAATGACATTTACTTGATTTTTGATGTTTAATAATCAAAATATATTTTTCATAAATAAATTTTTAATCCTTGAAATACTATTACTACAATTACTTCGACATTTTTATGGACAAAAATTGAACTATTTAATGATTGACTATATTAATAAAGACTTAGATGCATTTAAACAGTGGTTCTATTATCTTCAGGTAAATTATAATAGGTACAGACTAATTTTTTTCTACATACTGTAAACAGATTTTTCTACAAGTTACTGTTTTAGGATGATCATGTTGCTATCTAAATATACAATTATAAGATTGATCAATTATTGAACATGTTAATGAAAAAAGTGGGTTCCGTTTGATAATTAAAACTTATTTGAGAAAGTGAATTCAGTATTATAGACTACAATATATTTTGTGTGTTTAAATGTAAACACTTAAGAATAAAATCTATCAAGAAGCCCTGATAACATTTTACAAACATGTGCTCGTGTTGAACACAACACTGTGACTCATGTGTCTAGTGCGTTCGCACTTTGAGTGTCAGGTGTAAATACCGTTGACTCATGATTCACTGTGATACAATTTTGTCAAACAAAATGATAATCATTCATTCTTTATATGTCAACGAAATGTATACGATAATGAGGGCGGACCAAACATAGATACAAAATTGAGAGATAAAAGATGGTACATAAAAAGAAATACAGATATTAAAAATGAACTGAAAATATTTAAGTTGAAAGAAAAATAGCTGATCACACGAACAATTGGATTATCACTTGTAAAGAATCATGTATGATAGAATTGTAAAAAAAATCCAGAGGAAGAAGTAGGCTAAAAAGGAAATTGAGATACCAGGATTCAAAAAGAGTGTGAAAAAAGAGTGTAAATGAAGAAGTATTCTTTACAAAATACTATTTATTTTATTCTTTTAAATATTTTAAGTACAGTTCTTCAAATAGAAAGATTAAAAAGGGTGATTCTTCATATATTATATTATGATCTCAATTTCATTCAAGTATACTGTAGTTCTGAAATTTTCCAAAAAAAAGATAATCATTTTATAAGAATAACATTTATTTAATGGTCAAGTATTTTTATTATATTCATTTTTGGTGAATTGTTTTCTTTTCAGAAATGATTAATATCTTTTAAGAGTCGATACTTAGCAAGCTAATTATATTTTAAACGATTAAAATACTGAATCAATGGGATTGTTTTCTAAACTTATCGTATTCTTTTCAAATGTCATCGTAATTAAGCTATTTGAAATGTTTTTTTTATAATATTTAATTAAACATTTGAAATAAAATCATTTTAAAAGATGTTATAAATAATATAATTTTTTCATTTATTAAGGTATATATTTGTCTGATTTAATATTTCTACGAGAAAATCCTTTCCAGTGAACTAATTTTCTTATAGTCATCTATATTTGAGAATATTTTTAGTTGTAATCTGAAACTAATTTTTTATTTACATTGAATTAAACTAGTAACAACGAAAGTACAAAGTCACTGATTCAATTAAAACATTTGATTCGAAGACCAAAACTCAGTAACCAAAACCGAACGTTTTACTAAACTTGTAACAAGTACAAACCACTAAACTTGTAACCCTTACGTATCGCAACACCAAGTCACCAGGATTGCTTTAGTATGTGAAGAAGGTATAGTTTAACATGAAATCCCTATATGAAGCAAATTACTGTCTCCAGATATATTATGTACCTCTGCCACCTTAGCAATGAACGACATCAGATAACTTTCGAATATATAATGGCTTAACATTGTGCTTATATGAAGTGTAACATGGTTCCATGTTATATTCAAGACCCTCTAAACAAGGATTTATTTACGACTCATTATGGTCAAGTTTATTAAGATTATCTTTAACAACTGTTCAAGTGAGCATTAAGTTATGCCATTCGCATTATTAGGATCTTAAAATATTAAATCGTATATACATTTTACAGCCAATCAAATATCGTAAAATTATGAGTTATGAATACGTTTATGATATTGTCATGAATAAATAATCAAAATAGTAAACTGGTTATGCTGACAAGATGTATGTATATATATATATATATATATATATATGTGTGTGTGTGTGTGTGTATGTGTGTGTGCGTGTGTGTGTAGAATTATATTTCTGTCGATTATTAAAAAAATGACAAAATGAAAATAAATGGATATTGAATATGAAAAAATATAACTATATTAGTAATTTAATATGCAATTTTAGTTCAGATTGATTTTTTTATTATTTATGAATACTGTTTGGTAACGATATTTTTGATTTTCAAAAATAGTACTTTATTGAATAAAATATTTGTGATTTATAGACAATGAAAAACTAGTAATGGATATTGAATTTTATTGTTTATTTACTGAAATGTTGTTTTCAATTACATTTTTCATTATTTACAATGGATACACGAATTGTGTTCAATTCAATGTATTTATTTGAATAGATGGATGTTAAATGTTCTGATAGATAACATTAGTCAAAAATGAATGTTGTTTGAACGGATTTTAAACAAAAATAAGAGAAAATTATATTTACTTTAATTACGTTTTTATTTGAAATGTTTATTTTTGTAATTTTTTAAAATAAATATTGCAGTCATTAATAAGTTTCATGAAGAGGTTTTTAAAGTAGTAAATATTTCTTGAGTTCTTATATTACATATTATATTTTGTGTATAAACTAATTAAAAAATCAAAATTTCTGGTGCCTAGATGAATTATCATGATATTATTTTTATCATGTTACTTATCTTGACATATGTTATTGCATTTGACATAACTTTGGAAATAAATTTGTTATTTGAGAGTTTTAAAATGGAAGACATTTATAATTTGTAGTACTTCTTTATACGGGTATCAAAGATATCAGAACCTAATTTTCTAATTTTTAATTAATTAATAGTTACACAGAAAATATGTTCATAGAATATAAAAGAAAAAATTAATAAAAGTTTGGTTTTAAAAATACATTCCTTTTTGAACTCAGTTTTCTAGAATTCAGTAAGTGTATAGTAATTTGGTCTTTAACTGTTTGTGAGGATTTTTGTTCCCATTTCATTGCTTTCTTCTTTTTCCAAATAATATAATTGTTTCTAAACAGAGAATTAGGTAATAATTTTGAAAGATTTGTCTAACGAAAACTGAAATATATACAGTCTGTCGAATATCATTTAAAACTATATGTTTTGATGATATTTAAACCTATCTGATTATTTTACTAAATTTAACTATAACTATATAACCTTACATACAGTGCATAAATGAAAAATTTGTTTATTTGGCCTGAAAAATAATTATTTAAAAAAATCAATTTAACTTTTGTACTGTGATATTTTAAGAACGAAAAATCAAACAAAAAATGTTATTGAAAGAAAAAAAGTGTTGTTAGTGGTAGGATTAAAATCATTAATGCTGGAAATTAAAATTAGAAATATTGAAACAACAATTGATGACCACCAACTCATACTTATTATTTGTTTACAGCAAAGTATCATCTAAGATGCAGTATTTTTGTATTTTTATGATCCCAAATATCTAAAATTGATGACAAATTTATTTTGAACTAACATATAAAACGAATTAGCTTGTGATTAAAATACAAAGGATAGAGCAACAAAGCAAAAAATCTATTTTACATGTAGTTGCGATTTATAAACAGTTGATTATAAAATTCCAGAAAAAAAACAGTACACTATTTTCATTTTTCGATACTTTTTAGTAATCCTATGAACGAAAAAAAGTATTCTGTTTGCTAGTTTTCATTTCGGGTCCAGGTTGTTAATAATTTGTAAATACGTGTATTTTATAATATTGTTTATATTAGTATCATTTAAAAATAATGAAAATAAATCTATATAAAAATAGATATATTAATAAAAAATAATATTACATTACTGATGGCAAGAAAACAATTAATTTCAAGAAAATGTTTTTTTTTTCTCTATAATGTGTCTCTAAATCACATCATAGCAGTGAAAATACCTATATTTACAATAAAATATATATGTTTTTCTTTTTGCAGAGAAAAAAACAATAAATAACAAAGTACACACTACCGTACTTACGAAATAAATTTATTTGTATTTTAGTTCCAAAGCAAGGATGTGATTCAAAAATAAACTTGGTAGAATTAGGGTTCAAGTTCTTGCTATCTGTTATAAAGTTAAAATAATTTATGATAAGACATTTGTCTTGCAAATATTATGTCTACATAATACTAAATGTTAGTTGTTATTAAAATAATTGTTATTCATTATTATTAAAATTTTATATTATTCATTTATTATTAAATGTGTAAAGTCAATGATTAATTTTCGGAAAATCAATATATACATTTTACATTATTTTTTTTTATTTAAAATAACATCTTGCCAAATTTAATTTCTAACTACCTTATACATGTATTTAACAATTAGCAAACAAATTATTAATTTAGTATGATGTATATAAAGCATAAAATGATTGATTTTATAAATATATGTCATTTGAAATTAATTATTTTACAAATGATAGACGAAGAATGGAAGTTCACTGAAATTTATTGTTTCTGTTATATCCTCAACAATACAATGTATAAAGTTGATTATTGTTATTGTTTGTCTACAGTACTATACACACATAGACACAAACACATATATATATATATACATATATATATATATATATATATATATATATATATATATATATATATATATATGCGTACGTGTGTTTGAACATGCAATTTCCGTTTCTGTGCTCCTCTTTCTATGATCTTCGTGCAAATAGTTAACTCGTAAATGTTAGAAATGTCTTTGTGAAATAATTAAATGAAAATCATATTACACTGTTACTTATTCGTGCGTCGCTGTTGTGGTCGCAATTGTATACCAATTCATGCTGTCAGATCTATTTTAATAAAAATATCGGAATAATAGACAACCAACACTTTTTATTACAATAAAATAATTATTTGAAATGTATGTAGTGTACAGTTAATTTAAATGTCATGTCACGAAAACTATTAATTTTCCAAACAACTATTTATTTCTACATTAGTTTTGAATGTTAATGAAGTTTGAGTTTCTGCAATGAGAATATATTATCTTATTAACAACAGATTTCATTCAGTGTCTGCAATAGGTTGAAAATATTTGTATTACATGTTTAAATGAAATTTATAATTAAATGTAGTGCAGATGTGTAGAACATTTGCAATTAAACTGTCATTGTTATTTTTTTAATTAGAATACACATTTTAATTGGTTGTAGAAACAATCATTTTATTTATATTTTAATTAAAAATGTAAACATGCATAACAGATATACCCACTCGATTGTATATACATACACACACACACACACACATATATATATATATATATATATATATATATATATATATATATTCACATGTCAACATTTATATTATATTTTACGGGTATTCAGTAAGTATGATTTTTATCAAACAATATTTACTTTCTCTTACCTCAACCAGAATAATCATAGCTTTAAAGTGAAAACATTAAATTCTACTAAATGTTCAAGTATAGAAAATGGTAGCGTGGATCAATATTACATGTATAACAGATACATGAGCACATAGACGTAAGACTTTTTCTATATCTGTATTTAATATGAAATTAAAGCGATAAGTATATGACGGGTGTTACTATTCTGTACAGATACACACACACACACACACACACATATATACATATATATATATATATATATATATATATATATATATATATTCTCGAGGGATGTTTAATACTACTTCTTCTTTGATGGCGCCACAGCCCAAATCGAGCCTTCGCTCCCTAAATTTTCTTTCTCTAGACACCTCTTTGCCTGTAAGTCCTCCAGTTCCATACTCCCAACAGTTCCATTGCATCCTTCTCTACATTATCTATCTATCTGAGTCTTGATTTTCTCACAAGTCTTCTTCCGCCTGGTTGTCTATCCAATGCTCTTTTTGGTACTCTTCAGTCCGGCATCCGCTCAATTTGACCTGTTCATCGCAGGTGGATCATTTTTATAAAGATCGATAGTTTTAGTTTATTATAGACTTTATGTAATTAAATGTTATAGCATATTCTTCATACAATTCCATAGCTTACTGGCCCAAAGTTCTTTTCAATATTCTTCTGTAGACGGTGTCCGTCATTTTTGCGACATTAGCTGACAATCTTCGCTTCATATCCATAAGATAACACATTACACAGTTGGATTATGGTCTTCCTATGCACATTTTTGGATTTCTTTATGCGCGAAAGAACGCGAAATATGTTCTAATTGCTGCTACTATTCGTTTTTTTGAACTTTTTAAGATTCCTCATTGTCACTGGTTATGTTTAACCCAAGATATGTGAAATTGTTCACAACCTCGAAATTGTAATGTTTAAGACTGTGCATGGTATAATTTGAACCTGAACGCTCTATGTACCCAAGGTTATTACTGTGGTAGTGATCTAATTGATCAGAGTGCTTTTCCTCTCACCCCGAGACCGAGTCCCATACATCCGAGATATCGACTAATTTTATACAATACCTAAATGTTTCATTACTCAACATTTTATTTAAGCCAAAGTATATATATATATAAATTAAATTCCACTAAAATTTGTATTATTTACAAATATTTTTATTAGGCGATAACAAACTCAAATTATGTTAACAATGAAACTAAAAATTTACCAAATGCATATATGATTCTATCAGCTACATCGATTATTTTTGAGAAACGTATATATGGATTTATTGTCCTCCAAGACTTATCATTGATTTTCATAGCAGCTAATAACTTTTGGAAGGTTTTAGTTATTAAATAGAATCAAATAAAAATAAAATTTAGAAAATTGAATTTCAAATAGATCATCTATTTTTTAATATATTAATGACTAATTTTATCTTTACAATTCTACTAATGTTCGTTTTTTCTTTCTAGAAATGAAGAGATATAGTGTATAATATTTATATATTAATTTTTTTCATCCTAATTTGTAAGAAGACCTTTGATATATATATATATATATATATCCATGCATAGAGTTATTGATAATTTAAATCATTATTGTCATTTTAACCTACTATCAATATTAATAAATATTTTATGAATTTTATAAATTCCATCAATAAAATTAATTTATAATTCATTTAAACAATTAAATACTGAATGAAATTAATCTATTGGTTTGAAATAAACACAATATCCTTTTTATTGTCACATTGAAATTTAAATTTGATTCATTGTTATATTTCTTAGTTTTTGTTAATGAAAACACTCGAAATTCAAATATTTATCCATAGAATTATGTTTACAAAACCATTTAAAACAACATGAGGTTAAAAATGTAATAAATATTTGACAAATATTTACATGTTTGATTAAAATAAATTTATTGTAGTAAATATTTGATTTTATTTCATATTGATTTTTAGATGTTTATAATTTATAATCATAGAGAGCTCGTATTGCTTTATAAGTATATTTACTATTCATTAATGAACTTGAGCGGATATAATCATACAAATAATAATAATTATTATATATATATATATATAAATATACTGAAATATTTGTTTTCCGGTACTTATTTTGTTATTCGGAATATATGATAATTAAAATGTATTATGAACAAAATGTATTTTTAGTAAATGAATTGTTATAAAGAAAAGAATTGAATTAAAAAAAAATTTTAACATTCAGGTTTAAAATATCCATTTTTAAAATTTTATATTCAATAATAAGTAAAAATTTAATTATTACGTTTTTATATTTTATATGTTGTTTGCCTCATAGAAATTGAAAATGATTGTAATTAAAATTCAAATATAATTTCCTATCAGGAAATTGTTTTTGTATTTATTTATAGATTAAATATATTTTACATAACGTAAATTAATAATTTTCTTAGAAGCAATACAACAATCACTATTATGCTTACATTATTTTAAAATTGTAAGGCTGCTGTTATACATTAATATTTTCTTTTATATGCAAATTCATAGTTTATAATTTAACATTGATTAAATATCTAGAATATTAGTAATAAATATTAAACAATTGATTGAATTAATTTTTCCATATAATTTTTGTAACTCTAAATAGGTAGAGAGGAATTAAGACCGTCCATTAGATTGTTATTTTTGTTTAACAATGATATCAAAAACTAACAATGATTTGAACTTTTAAATATGAATACTGATATCTTCCATAATGATAAAATAACTGTACCAAAAGTATTTGAAAAAATGACTAACAATTTTCGAAGGTTGGTGCTTTAAAGAAAATAAATTAGTTGATGAAATTGAAGTATCTAAGATAAGATTGACTGTAAATCAATATTTTAAGTCAACATTCTGTCTCTTAGTTCTTATATAATAATTAAATTAAAATTAAATGGATTTATATTAAATCTATGTTTGTCAAAAAATTAGTATTTTCGGTTTCAAATTCAAAATACCAGAATTATATCAAGAGACAAACATGTAAGCAGGATTTTATTTTATCATCTCATAGAAGACTTTTTCCACATAAACAACGTTATCACTTATATCTACCATAGAGAAGCTTAAAAAAGGAAGTAGAGTTAAAATACGTTAAACTTATTTTTTTAAAGAAATAATCGCAAAAAAATAAAGAAATTCTTTTTTTTTTATTAATTACTCGTAAGTTGTACATAACATATATTTTCTAAAATATGAAACTAATTAAATCAATAATTTTAGTGATACATAAAATATGTAAGCATATTTAAAATAAGCATATTTAAAAAAAATCTATAAAGCGCATACAATTTAAAATCCACAACAGAAAAAAAATACTATTCAATGTTATTTAATGGAAAAATAACATTTGAAAATTAACTAATTTCTTATTAAAAATTATTAACCAAATGGAGTCAAATATATTTTAACTATAGAGGTTTTAGTCAAACTGAATTATTTACTACATTAAATGAAATAAAAAAAATTATCTGTTGCCATTAATTTAAGAATATTATAGTTTGAATTAAATATACAGAAAATTATTTAAAATTATGAAAAACCAAACACTTTTATTTGAATCAAAATTTTGTTTTAAAATATTTAACAACATTTTTTAATAAAGAAAAATGAACTAGTTAGAGAATTAAAATTATCTGCATAAATAAATATATATATATATATATATATATATATACACACATATTCGTTTATAAGTAGTCGTAATCATCTAATGTTGAATCATTTGTGTCTTTATTTGCTACGACCAGTTTTAGTTCTAAACCCATCCTCAAATAGTTGGTAAGTAAACTAATTTATAAAGGGATTTAAAAGGAGATAAATTAGCTTATATATATATATATATATATATATATATATATATATATATATATATAATGTATGAGAATAGTTCAAGATCCGAAATTTTCGTGCAAGTTGACTCAAATAATTAACAAAAACCGAATTAAATAGGTACAAATCTACTCGGAAAATAGTTTTGTATAAAAATCTATCATGTTTAAAATATTAGCTTTTATTTTTATTAAACAATATTAATATTTTCACATTTTAAATACAAATTTTGATAGAAAAAAATAATATATAAAAGTATTTATTATATTCTAATATAGGATGTATAAAACTATGTTTTAAAATGTATACACAATTTAAAAAAAATATTTCCATATAAAATATATTACCAATAATTCATTTCCCTACAACGAGATTCATGAAATTTCTACTAGATTTATATCTCACAAGCACTATATATTCATAGACTAATACCTTTAGGACCGTTATTAAGAATTCTATACAGAGACTATCATTAGTGTCACAGAAAACGATTATTGTTATCCATAAGCTAATGGATTTTATTTGATATCATTTTTTGTATTAAAACATGTCTGTCATTCCATTTTACAGTTTTTTTTTACTTAAAATGTAATTATAAAGCCACACTTTATCACAAGCGATAATATGATTTTAAAAAGTATCGCAGGCCTGTTAATAATTACAAAATAAATGCTCTTATGCGCTTACATTAGCATATGTTTTGAATAATACAAATTCATTTTTGTCGCATTGTGCTTTTTAATCAATATTTTGTGTAAAATATTTTACATGCTATATGTATTGTAATTTCTCTCATTGGAATACTATTTGTTTGTAATTTTCCGACAAAAAATAATTTATACACAGTTTAAAATATTATATACAGATGACAGTACATTTTACTGAGGAAAGACATATTTCATAGATATATCATCCTTACTATATATCATTAGACTTTATAGACATATGACAAAATAGTCTCAATGCAGTCAAGTATGGAACATCAAGAAGAGTTTAGAAATTCAATTTAATTTTTAATTATTATTTTCAAAACTAGAAATATTTCTTCAAAAATTCACACGAAATATTTTAATATCGCGAGGGAGGCTTTTATAATTTTCAGGGAAGTCGATAAATAATATTTTTTAGGATTCAATGAATAAAAAAGTTTGGGAACTATTAAACTGTATTATGAATAATATATCAGTATATTTATTAATTTTATAACATAAGAAAGATTACTACAGTGTATTTTAAATTATTTTTTTTAAACAAGAGAACAGACCAATCCGAGAAACTGTTGAGTAACCAAAAATGTTAGACTATTAAGCAAAATGAAACAAACAAGAATAAGTTTAAAATCATGTTTATGGATTATAATTCTATAGCAGGGATTCTCAAACTTTTTCATTAAATGACTATATTTCATAAACGATTATTATTATCAGCGATTTACAAAATTGTTATTTTTAAGTTCGTAGCAAAAATTTTATTTATACATTTTTTTGTAATAATAGTCTCCGATATTCAATTTGTCGCTTCCTAGAGTCTGCACCCGGTGACAGCAAAATATAATATGAACGCATGTAGAATATGCATTCAAATTGTTTATCACCCCCACTCTCACAAATCAATTTTCTAGAGATTATCAACCACCTATCAACTTTCATCGATGCCTAAGAAGCCTACACTGACCCCGTTGTGAACCCCTATACTATAGCATAACTAACAGAGTATAAAACTACAGTATATTTAATTTTCTTTCCATTATTATAATAAAGTATATCTTTTTTTAATAGTAATTTTATATAAGATAAAAGAAGTCAACGAATAAAAATTAAACCTCTTTCCTTATGATGATAATAAAATAAACTTTAGTCAGGGAAAAATAACCAATCTATGACTATCAATAAGATATATCTTGTATGTAATCGTATGTTTTTATACTTATGATCTCACTCATACATTATCTTAGCGTTCTTCGTCCTTTTGGATCAGCTGTCTGTTTTCCACTACTAGTTTTGGCATGAATGTTATTGTCAATAGACATTGAAGACACAAAGTGTTAAACATCTATTTGAAGATAGCACTTGTGATAAGTAGTGGAGAACAGAATCTAGTTGATTCAAAAAGACGATACCTAACAGGGTAAGATATATATCTATCTTCTTCTAAGTACAATTTATTGTATTCTATTTTTTCACAGAAATATGTATTAATATATATATATATACATACATATATAATTTTTTTATTTTTATTTATTAAGTTCTCTTTTTTATTACAATAGTCAAAATAAACCATTGTATTATATGAACCAAAATTATTATTTAAAAAAATGATTAATGTTTATTAATATATAAGATATAGCAATAGTATAATGTTTATATATCAAATTAATATTTTTATTTAGTAAATATATTGCTAATAAATGAATTAATTAAAGTTTTAAAATATATTTCTATATAAACTTGAACTTTATATAATATTTAGAAAAATAGTTCAAACTAATAAATGGTGCATCCTTGACAAGAATTCGTTCAAAAATAATTATATTTTTTAAAAAAAATTATACAATGATTAGACAAAAGAAAATGGGGAGAAATGATAGGCAATCATGTATATCAAATGTTTCAAAATGAGAGTATGTTGATTCTTTGCTATTCTTCAATATATTTAGTTAGAATTATTTATTTGTACTCTTTTATTATATTATAATTTCTCTTTGACCTATGCTCTCCTCTTATTGTTTTTCATGACTATTTTTAGCAATTATATCATTTTCTAGTAGTTCATTTATTTTATTTCAACAAACTAACCAAAATACCTTATTTTTCTATTTTGCATTTAAGTGTTTGTTAACATTTAATTTTTGATCGTTGCTTATAAATATTTCGATGGAAATGCTGTCGTAATTAAAACATTATGAAACAATAATCTGTATTTCATTTTTCTATACTTTAGGACTAAACCCAAATAACATTCTATCGAAATGTGTATACAAAGAATTAAAAAATGATTAATAATTATTAATTTAGAGATTTTTTTATTAAAAAAATGTTTATAGTTTGTGAAACGAGAGACAAAATTCACTTGTGATAGTTTATTTTGATGCAAAAAATATAAATTGTGAGCTAAAATATTGAGCTCCATACACAAAACATTTATTTTCAATGATTATAAAAATAATGAACAATTATTAGTTTTTACACCATGGAAAAATCTTATTTCATAAATTTCAAATGATGCACAAAAGCGAAAGGAAATAATCATTCATTAATTAAAAGGTTTATATATTCCTATGTGACAGTTATTAACTACAAATATCATAGTATTTATTTTCAAAATAAAATTTAATTAAATTAGATATTTTATTCATCATATTAAGTTGATGTTTGTTATGATTTTATTAAAACTTAAAAAACAAGATAAATTTTATTAAAACTTATTTTTTCATGAGAAATTTTAACATTGGTTAATAATAATGATTTAATACTTTAAAATATGAATTAATCGATACGGAATAGTTTAATTTGATGAAAATATTTACATAGCTGACAAATATTTTAAATCAATTATTTCTAAATATGGTGCTATTTTCATATTTTATTTGAATACTTTTCTAAATATTTTAAATATCGTCATATATATGTATGTAGTTGAGTAAGAATTTTCTTTTTAACGTTGTGAATGTTTCAATTACAATTTCAGAACAGTACATTTCAAGTTGATATGACATTGCAATGTTGAGCATCGTATCCGAATTCAAATAATCTCTTCGTCTGACGTCGACTTCAGTAATGCGTCGGGATTATTTTGTGCCTTGCAGGTTAAAAGCTGACCCGGACGGTTGTAAATGTGAATAATATCACTCCTTGAGTGTAATAATTACACGAGCAGCTAGGTTTTGTACACGACTTACATTTTATGAGCTCGACGCTTAATGAATATTAATACACGGCGTAGATCTAGGTGTGATGTGGGCCCATAGTATGTTCGTTAAAGTCGCGGATAAAAGCCTCTTAAATTAAAATAATTTTTCAATTAAGCTATTCGTTTCATACGTGTTAATTGAAAAGGTATAAAGTCGTGCAGACGTTGAGACCTTCGCCAGAAATTACAAATGATCTAGTATTATTTAAATTTACCAGCTGTGGGTTTCAATCTGCATATGGAGTTTCTATTTATTAATCATTTTAATTTGCATATATATATATATATATATATATATATATATATGTGTGTGTGTGTGCATGTATATATATACAGTACATATTGAACAAAAATTGAAGCCAAATTCCCAGCAAGCAGTGAAATAAAAATATTTTACAATAAAAAATGTCCACATTATTATTTCAATGCAAGCATTTGAAAAGAATATTCCTCTCTGGATACAAAATTATAAGTTATGTCAAAATCTAATACCTTTAATGAAAATAGAATATTTACAATTTTTTCTTTTAATTATTGTATTTAATATTATAATAATGAAGCAATCAAGCAAGTTAAAGTAACTATTTTTTAGACAAATTCTTCCTATTCTCTCTCCCTTTCTCTCTCTTTCTATCTCTCTCTCTATATATATATGTGTGTGTATATATATATATATTACAGGGTAGCCTGAATCAACTTTTTGGACAAAATCATAAAATGATATTTTTTAATCAAAGACACGATGACATCATTTATAGTGTTTTGTACGAATGATTCTGAAGTTAAATTATTGCAAGAGGTGTTTACTAAAAATTACTAACATAAAAACGGAACAACTTTTACACCTTAACAAAGAAAACTTATAAAAATGAGAGGAAAAATATATATAATAGGAGAATTTGAAATAGAATAAGGCGTCCAGTACAGATGGATATTGTAGCATGATAATAGGTACAACTTTACATACAAGTAATAGTGTTACAATTTTGGTTCACGAAGAAAACATAAGATTATTGGATTAGCCTCTAATTTCCTTACATTTTCATAATAAAAAAAATTTTCATGGGTAATACCAGTAGGATTTATAAAAATGATTTATAATATAAAATATAAGAAGTTTTAGTCTTTACAATTTAAAGAAGTTTCATTAAAGAAAAATGAAATAATAATAAAATTATTAAAAATAATATTATATAAAATTGGGTTTGAAAACTATATTCTCTTTTTAATTGTTCATTTTTTTCCTCTTTCCTATTTTGAATTAATTATGCTTACTGAGGTTGAAATTCGCCCTAGTTTTGTCATATGTCATAGTATCTTAATACATATTTATTGAAATTATTAAATGCAGAATCATTTATACAAAATAATAAAATGCAGAATCATTTATACAAAATAATAAAATGATGAATCATTTTGAGGACGGCCAAAATAATTAGTATCTAAAAAACCTAAGAATTTAAAAAGACCTAGAATTTTGAATAAAGTTAAATAATCACCTCAGTATAAAAATGAATAATATTTTGTTATGGCTTCAGATATTTTTAGATAACTTACTTTTTGTAATTAAATCAAAAATCTAGAATATAATTTTGACTAGAAACATTTGTTTGCAAAAAATATCAACAATTTATAGAAATTATATAACGATTACACGAAACTGTATATATATATATATATACACATATATACATATTAAAATTTATATATACATAAATATATATATATATATATATAAATATATACATTATATATATAAACAAAGAATGATATCCTGTCTAGACTATTAATTGTATGAAAATTATAACAAACTGTAAGAATTTTCTGTTCAGCAAAATATCTAGAAATAATTTATTTTTATATTTATATAATTCTTTGCCAGTGATCTGAGATTTCAAAAGAGTGGAAGGATGGAAACGAAAATACTGATATTGATTAGTTATCCAATGATACAATCAAGCCATTGTTCATGAAATAAAAAAAATATATGGAAACTTGTATAAGAAAAAAAGATAAACAATTTTAACAAAAACATGATAATGTTCTTTCAGTGGAGATTAACAGAATTTCAAACAAACTTGAATACAACAGATAAATCAATCACTCATCAGTCAAACTGCTGGTTAAAAATTTACTCACGAAAGACCGAAAGAAATATATTTTATCAAATTAATAGAAAATATATTTTTAAACTCAAAGAAAAAACTATACTGCATTTCTGAAAAAAATGTTTTAATTGAAAATTAAATTTCTTATTTTTTGATTTACTGTTTAGGATATATATATATATATATATATATATATATATATATATATATATATATACACACACTAGGAGGATTCGCCTCCTGCTTGGTGCAC
This sequence comes from Acanthacorydalis orientalis, assembly GCA_034766995.1. Taxonomy (NCBI): domain Eukaryota; kingdom Metazoa; phylum Arthropoda; class Insecta; order Megaloptera; family Corydalidae; genus Acanthacorydalis; species Acanthacorydalis orientalis. Next base: position 7,610,949 of record CM068317.1, on the reverse strand, counting down.
TCACTAACCCCCGGATCGTTGCGCTCGCCCACTTGTAAATTCTAAGCCTCTATATGTAACCGAATGAAATAATAAACATATTGTTTAAAACTTATTTATGTCTATATAATCATTATCGAAGACAGAGTGCAACGTTGCTGTTTTATATATGTGATAAACATAACTGGATGCCATGAAACTTCGACGCATAAATAAATAACTTGAGGCCATAGAATTTTTTTGTAGATAATTTTGTTGATATGTATACATATATATACAATTTATATTTACCACAGTTAATTATAAAAAGTTTGGATGCATTATGAATTCACAATATTAATTTGTCTGTACTCCCTTTCTTAAAAAATGATTTCTTTAAAGTCAGTATGATTTAAGTAATAAAGAAAATTATCAATAATGTACATAAATAAATTTATATATATATATATATATATATATATATATATATATGTGTGTGTGTGTGTGTGTATTTCTATTAAATATTTGTTTAAAAATGTCATTCTGGTGAATAACTGTATGTAAAAATACAATTTTTCATAATTTAATTTCAATTTGATGTTACTCTCTCACCGTACACATTATTTGTATATGGAAAATCTAAAAAGATTTCCTTAAATCCGTACTATATTTTAATATTTCCATGCACACAACGCATTTAAACGATTGTAATAAATGTCACGTGTTTCATATAAAACTCAGTCATTTGAAAAAGAACGAATAATGTCGTTTTTTTCCTCTATAACGAAATATATACATTAAATGTCGGTATATATGTATAAACGTATATATTCACCTTACAGTCGTATAAAAAGTGTGTCCAAGTTACACGAAAAAGAACCACATTCCGCTACGAAATGGTCCCCATTAAATTCTTAGAGATTTATTAGCGCGCTTAAGGGATTCGAATTACTCTCTATATTATTTTTCAAACAATACGAACACATACGAATGAATTCGGTAAGACAGAAATACGTATAACTGTTACGTTATGGTGGTAGTGCCGACGCTTATGGTGGAGGTGTCGGGTACGAAGGCGCCGTGCAAAGGGTAATCGAGCGTCATCAACAGCGAATCTTGCACGGCCGGCTGAAGAAAGGAACAGGAGAAGGATTTAGACTTCGGATTCAATACAACGTCGGAGGTGTGGCGTTTTAGATCGGAGTCTATGGATACGGACATGCACAGTAAGATAACTCATTTGTGGAAACAAGTCTACGTAATACGTAAACAGTGAAACAAGTGTGAATCATAATTCATTTTATTTTAGGAAACTTGCAGTCATGGAAGAAATATATAACAGTTACTGATAAAATTAAAAGTTTTAATGTAGCTAAAACTGCAAATAACTAATAAAAGTATGAAAAATATAATAACACACATTTCTTTATATATATATATATATATATATATATATATATATATATATATAAATGCTGTCTTTTTAATAAAAAGTAAAGTTTAAATGTTAGATCGCAGTTTACATTATTTTTAATAAAATTGTACCGTACTATATATTGATTTATTTTTCAATTATTATATTTTTTTTTCAATTAATTATTAGTAGTAAAAAACAATATTAATTATTGAAAAAAGATAATATTAAAAAAATTGAAACATAAAATAAATATTTTACTTTTTATGAAGGATGAATAACTATAATCATCCAATGAAATTTTTAATATTTTGTGCGGTAATTAGTTAACAGATTTAATTATTTAACTTTAAATAGTTTTATATCTTCCGCAATTATTTTTTCCCTGAAATTATCAAAAAGAATGATTATTAATCAAAAAAAATGTTTTTAAATTTTGTAAATATAGTATCTGTAATCTAAATATTAATTATTTTAATAAAAATGAATTGATTTATGTGAAAACATAGAATTTTCTTTCTTAAAGTAGGGTCTTCGAGGTTCCTACAGTCTTGAGGCTATACACGATTTGACTCATAATTAATTTGGATTCTTTTTTTAATTACTGAATATTTTATATATTTTATAAACAAATAAAAAGTGGTTTTATACCCACATATATATATATTTATTTACAAAAGAATATGTCAGGAGGTGAAGTGCTACTTATTTTTAATAATATAAGATCGAAATTAAAGAAGTATTAAAAAAATGTTCTTGATAGTTTATAAAAGATATTTAATTGAATTTTTCAAGTACATAATATTATACAGTATTTTTTTTAAGAAAATAGTTTCTTGCTTTTTTGAAACATTTTCAATTTTAATAAGTCTTACTTAAAAAGTTGACTTGGAATAATTAATTACTACTGTGTGGTATTTTTATTACTTGTTCATTGAATGAGAATTTTGTAAGTCACATATGTGTTTGGTTCTTTTGTGACTTGTTTTATTTTTGGTTGTGTCATAGTGCTCAGATCAAGATCTATTTAAAGATAATAAATGTCTAATTCGGTCATAGCAGTAACTAACTTGCATGTGATCTATAGTAAATGAACAAAATAATAACTAAGTATTTAACATCAAACAAAATAATGAATCAACAATTTAAACAGTAAAACTAAGTCAATTTAAATTCAATTATTTGAATATAGAGAAGTTTACTATGTCAACACATAGTACTATTTAATAATATATGTTAATTAGCTTACTTTTCATTAAAACTCACTTTTATAGCTAAGATTAGTTGTTTTTATACACTCGGATTAAAATCATAATAAGGTATTGTATTTTTGAGACGTTGTATGTTTTAAGATTGAATTTCAATTGTTCTGGTATTAATAATTTAAAATTAATTAAAGGTAGTCGAAAATTGTAATCGTTTAAAGAAGATAGAATAATACCTGTTCAATGGAATACGGAATCAAACATGTTTTTAAATTAATTACAACGCTAAAAGAATGATTCATTAATCATTGGAACAATATTTGTTCAGAAATAAAAAATATAGATTTATCGTAAAATAAGTTTCGAAGTAAATTATTCAATAAAGTAGCCTTTACTTATTAGTTATGTTCGTATTTTTAATATATATATATATATATATTTCTATTAAGTACATTATTTTTTTATATTTCAAATTATTTATATTTAAATAAGAAGATGTAAATTATTTTTAATATTAAATTTTATTATTATAATAGATCTTATTTTTGTCAATGTTTGAATTACAGATATTCACATTTATATGTATATTTCAAAAGATAGATGAAGAATTGAAGTCAATTTGTTCTTTGAATAAAATTGACTGTTATTTTAATAAGATACTGATTTTTTTTCGTAAATACAAAGCAAATATAGCAAAAATAATTTTTCGCTAATAAATTGAAAATAATTTTTTATATTGTTAAAAAAGTTTATTTCATTTAAAATATTTTTTTGAGACACTTTTTTATTTAATGTTAGATTTAGTAACAAATTTGGTGTCAATAATATTGTTAAAAAAAATTTGAAGGATAATCTTTTAAATTTAATTAAATACTTAAATATAATTATTTTAATGAGTTTTTTATAAAATGACACTACATTTCATTATTTTTTTCCATAGAGGTATATATCAAATTTGTATAATTTTCATTTTAAATATTAAAATGTGTATCTATAAATACCAATACAGTATTAATATAATTAAAATGATACTCTTATTTTATTTCGTTGTGGATTACTTTTAATTAAATAGCGCTGAAACCACATTTGAACAGATAGATCGAAAAAGTATGGATCAAGTGTTTGAATTAGAATGAAATATGTCAAATTTTAGTAAGGCAGAAATATTTTTGAACCTTTATTTAGTACATACTTCATGAAGAGATTGACAAATTATTCGAAATAAAAAGACAAAAAAAATTAATTTAGAAAAGATGAACATTTGATTAGAATTAATTTTTCATATATAAAATCTCTAATAATAAAAGTAAAATACATTATATAAAATATTAGCTTTTATGTGCTATTAATCCATGTGTCTTTTATTCATTTAAATGGATAATAAATGAAATTATTATTGAAATATTTCATAATAAATTGTTATCAAATGTCATATTGAGTTATGATAAAATATAAAATGACTATATATATATATATATACATACAAGAGTATTTTATTAATAATAAAATAAAAAAGGCATATAACATAGTTAACTGCATCTTAAATTGTAATTAGAAGTTATCAAATAGATATATTTTTTCTTTGTGTTGAAAGAACAGCTCACACCTGAGGTGTGAAACTGCGGTACTGTAATATTTTATCTATAAACTGTGGTGTTAGCTGTTCCCGAAGAAAAGGATTCGTTTGCGGTGCCGTCTACCCTATAGCACAACCAGTAGGACCGCCATCATGTAATATGTTATATACGGTACGGTGGTGCTAAAGCAAACCCGTGTTAATATTGTGCGTGTGGAAGCTTTTGTTTGTGATATTAGATTTCTCTGCGGAGTGTTTAAAGTGTTGCGGTGAGAGCGGGATAACGCCTTACGAGACGTCGTCGTCGTAGGCGATGACGACGACGGTGTATATTTGTTGTTCGTGAGATTTCGCTAGCAACGCTAACCGTTGATGGACTAGAAATATGTTTTCAAAATGTCGTTACTGACAAAATACAAATTGATGTAGATGAGTGACATGATTTGCATATTATAAAACGTATATATTTATGTATAACGGCAAATGGTTCGTTGTTTTGTCTCGCATTATTCAAATGAGCTTTTGCCGATACACTTGACATTCTTTTTTGATTTACATCTAACGGAAACGAAAAAAATGATCATATTATTTTAGGAAGCCATTAGAGAAAATTTATTGAAATAATATTATCCTTTTTTACTCGCACTAAGCGCACACATTTTCAATTTATATATATATATATATATATATATATATATATATATATATATATATATGTATATATATGTATATATATATATGTATATATATATGTGTATATATATATATATATATATATATATATATATATATATATTCTTGGTACGAATATAAATGTACGATTTACTTGTTGAAAACTATATTTTATTTCATATATAATAAGATGTTATAAAAAAATAATTTTAAATAAAAATAGTAAATATTTTTTTAAAACATAACTGCGTTCGTATTTTTTATGATCTTTAAATTAGGTTACTTTTCATAAAATTAAGTTGAATCATTTTAATTAAAGTAAAATATAATTTCTTGTAAATAAAAATGTGTTAAATATTTATTACTTCCTCACTTTTAGCCTTATTGAAGAAATGAAAGAATACAGATATATTTTTGTAAATACTGTAGCCTAGTAATATTAAGTTGGTAGAAAAATAATTGCGATTTATGATCTTTAAACATATATATGTATATATATAAATATATATATATATATATATATATTTAAGTGGTCCAGAACTGTTGGATGATTAACACCTAAATTTTGTGGAAGCTCACGAATTAGAGTGCGTGGTTCTGATTCAACTAACACATTCAGATCGTTATGAACTGAAGGAGGATGCTTAAGAATTTCTTCATCTTCAAAACTCTCGTCCTAAGCACGGCATTTTGGAACCAGGATTGTACCATACATTCCTTTACAGTACCCACACCAAAAGCACCGTTTAGTTTACAAACAGTTTCTGTTACTTTACTACCAGTTTTGAACTCATGCAATAAATTGCTCTTATTTACTTTTTTTTCATCTTTAATTCAATATCCCAATTCAAAGCAAAATTAATAATAAAATCAATGTCGATGTTACCAAAATACAAACTGGAAAGACACTTTAAAGTTATATTAGCCTGAATACGATGAAATGACACTTTCGCTGAAAATTAAACAAAATTCAGAAAACCAAAATTGCAATTATTTTCCTACCGTATAATAAATCAATTTGAGTCGTGAAAATGTTATTTACATAACTGTCATCCTGCATACGTAGTAGAATAGCGGGCAAAGAATGAAGCAAATAAAATAAAGTGATGACAACTGATCAATGAAAATATGATTGAATTTTTAGCAGTGAGCTACATATTCAGCTACATATCATTAACTACCAGCCTGCTTGTAACATTTTTTCGTTTGCTTTTATATCATATTCAAAATTATAATTTTAAATCTATGCTTAAAATTCAGAAGTAACAAATCATAAAAGTTATTTATCATACATATATACATATATACATGTATACATATATACATATATACATATATACATATATACATATATACATATATATGAAAATATAGATGAGGTACAGTAAATAACTTAAATAAAAGCCTATTATGAAAGATTTATAATAGTAGTTTTTCATTAAAATCATATTAATAAATTATACAACACTCCATTAATAAATCCGTAAATAACACAAATCACTTATTAAAAAATATACACACACAAGATAATATTCAACTTCCAAAAATATATACTTGTCTATTCAATATATGATTTATATTAATTCATCTAAATTGTTATTTTACAAGTTGATCTGGAAAGAAACTTAAATATACCGTATGTAATTACATTTTCTAAAGATACACAACGAAACTGTAACTCATATATGAATATTTTGTACATATATTCACAGTAAATATTCTATTCAAATATTGTATATACTTTCTTTTAAAAAAGTCATGTAAATAACAAAATATTATTAATTATTTCTCAAATTAATATGAGTTGTTTTATTTTCAGGTTTAGTAACGTTGAATTTTATATATATATATATATATATATATATATATATATATATATATATATATATATATATATGTACTCACACATACAGAAAATCCGAAATTCGAAAGTTCCCAGGAGTAATATAGACGAAAATGAACGTTAGTAGAATAAATATATATATATATATATATATATATAATGTATCTACACATGGTAACCTTCATCTAGAACCGGATCAATAGAAACTTGATTATATATATATATATTAAAGTGTGCCCATTTCATTTTAATTTATATTTATGCGTACATACATATTTTCACGTACTTATAATTAAATTATTTATCTATATTTTGTTGATTATATTTTCAATATTTAAGTTGGTATTAAATATATTAATAACGTTTTCGTATACATCTTTTAAGTTGATTTTTTATTTTTTCTATTAACATAATGAAAATATAATTTGACTTTATATGAATTCAAATATTTAATGAATATATGATTAGGAATTGACATTAATTATGATTAAGAATTTAGATTATTAATATCAATTCTTAATCTTAATGATTAAGAATTGATATTAATTAATCAAAATATGTTTTCTTAAAGTAAATACCTATTTAATTGAAAGAGAAAAAATAATTACAAATGATATCTTAACATCTAGTTAAAGTTAAATGATTGCATTTACTCTTTATACAAAGATATAAATATTGTACAGTTTTATACAATACTATATTATTTTAGATTTGGCTAGAGATATACGAGATATTTGTAACATTTTGAGCGGATAAACTGGTTGTAATGTAGGTGTAAGCGCAAGTCTAAGCCGTTTATAGGATATATCTTCAAACTGTATTCGTATCAAGGATATTAAATAAATATCAACATTTTATTCTTACATACAGTAATAGATTCTTGTAAAAAACAAACAGTTAAACGAATTTATTTTATTGCTGGATATTTTTATCAATCAATAAAGCACAGAACAAATTAATAGAATTAGATACATATATATATACATACATATATATATATATATACTGATTGCCACATATATATATATATATATATATATATATACATATAAGGGTAGAGTGATAAGTATTTGTGTTTGACAAGAAAACAATTTTTTGAGCAAATTTTATTTTTACAAGATTTTATTTTTCAAGATAATCTCCTTTTAGTTTGATACATTTATTCTTATGCATTTTCAATTTTTTATCCCTTCAGAATGGTACGGTTTATCAATCTCTTCAAAACAAGCATCTACAGCAGTGGTAACTTCCGAATTTGATACAAGTCTGTTACCTCTGAGCCATTTCTTCAAGTTTGGGAACAATAAATAGTCACACGGTGCAATATCTGGAGAATATAGTGGATGTGGAAGCCATTTGTAGTGAAATTCATGCAATTTTGCCATTGAAATTGTTGATTTATGTGCCGGTGCATTGTCGTGATGGAAGAGCATTTTTTTCTTTACCAAATGAGTAGGTTTTTTATTTAATTTAATCATTCAGCTGGAATAATAATAATTAATAGAAGGCTCTTGCTACTTTTTCCTTTTTTCAAGATAGTCGTTTAGCAATATTCCATGAGCATCCCAGAAAACAGTCGCTATAATCTTTCCTGCTGATGCAATGACTTTTGCCTTTTTTGGTGCAAATTCGCCAGGAGAAGTACATTGTTTTGACTACCCCTTCGTTTCAGGTATATGGTGATGTATCCATGTAAAAATTCATGTCGAATACGTTTAAACATTGTTAAGCACTCCTTTGAAATATTCATTTGAATGCGTTTTTGGTCGATTGTGAGCAAACGAGACATATATCTGTCAGATAGCTTTTTCATATGCAAACGTTCGTGTAAAATGTTCCGTACACTTCATTTGAGATGTCTACTATCTCAACTACCTCATGCACTTTGGTTCTACGATTATTTAAAACAATATCATGTATTTTTACAATCATCTCTTCAGTAGTCACCTCAATTCAGTGGTCATCTCAATTGGATGACCTGGATGTTCTTTATTACAAATCCTTGTACGACCACATTTAAATTCATTGAACCAATATCTGACGGTTATCATCGAAGGTGAAGAGTCTCCATAGACAGCATGTAGCTTTTCTTTAATTTCTCTACACGTTTTCAAATTGAAAAACAAAAATGTAATCATTGACCGATGGTGATTTTTTTCCATAATTAAAAAGAGAAATAGTCAATTACTTTGAATAACTGGCGAAACGAAGGTAATTAACGTATTGTGCTCAAACTTTAACACCAGTAGTTTGAAATATAATGCTGTTAAAAGATATTGAAGATGTGATAAAGATGTGAAGTTGATATTGGTTGTGCCATATTTTGTCAAACAGGAATTATTATCACTCTACCCTCGTATGTATATATATATATATATATATTTCTGCCTGTATAATTACTTTTCACTCAAGAAAATACCAACTTTTTAAAAGAGATTCTATTATGATTATTTTCTTCCTTATGTACATAATTATACGAATTGAATATAAAATATAAATGTATAGTTTTATTCACATATAAATATACGAATTATCTATACAAGTACATGCTATTACGAAAAAGAGTATATATTTAAGTATACACATTATTGAATATTTTCCGTATCGCATGTAAGAGTGTGATATTCGTATACGATTTGGAAATACATAATAGGGGTACATATAGATGAAGTAGAAAACAAAAAGTAAGTGAGAACAAAGACGAAAAAATACTCCTCGCACCTAGGCTACATTGTCTGACTTCGTTATATAAAAACTATTTTACGTTTGCAGTGTTGTAATAAATGTAGCCGTTACTTAGTGCGATAACGTATTTTTGGAGAGATATGCGTTTTATATGAAAATTTATATCCGTAGGGTATTTTTTTGCCCGTAAGAAAAGGAAAATGTAGTGTTAAATGGTTGTTTTTTTTTCTTTACTGAAAATTAAAATGTATTCATTATCGTAGATAAAGCTTGAGTAATGTATTTATTATTTATTAATTGCCAATGATGTTTTTGTTAGAAGTTTACCTTTAATATTAGTAAAATAATAGAGGAAAGAGGGACATTTTTCATTTAATATAGTAATGCAATAATTTAACACTTCATTTAATATATTAACATATTAATATCTTAAGAAAATATTCGACATAGTACCTAGTTGCAATAATTAAGAAGTAGGAAGAAACATATAGAAATATATATTATAATTTATAATTATTATAAATCATTATTCTTGAAAAAAATAAAATTATGAAATTATTATCACAAACATAAAATACTTAGATTTTAATTTAGACACACAATTTAATTTCTTAGGAGTTTATATTTTTTTACATTTAAATAAATTATAACAATATTAAAATCAAAAATTTCAAAAATATATTGATAAAATTTAAAGATTTTTATAGTATTTATTATTGTGAATTCATGTACACTTATAGCATACATCCGAAGATTATAAGATGTTCATAGAGGAAGTAGATTTTTGATTATTATTAATTTAATTTTTTTTTATTACAGAAGAAAACCGATTAACAATAATACTTTCATGAAAAAAAATAATTTCTTTAATATCTTATGATATAAATGTTTTCTTATTTAATTTCTTCTATACCTTATGTTATATATATATACATATATATATATATAACATTAAAGTTTTTAAATAAGAAATAGAAAAATTAACATACAAGTCAAGTATTGTAATTAATAGAAATATCTATACATACACAATGTAAATTGTTACATATCTGTGTACTTTGGTATTTATAAATTCTGTTGCTGTTATTTATAGTCTCTTTTTAAGTATTTTGTAAAACCAGTTTCATTTTCCGACATCTTCAACTAGATCTATATTGGTTTCAGTACATATCTATCTGTAGATATCAGAAGTAATCAGTTGTAGAAAATATAGTAATATAGTATAGTAAAATGCATGTTCTCAGAAATACAATCAATATTAATACTAAAAATAATTAGTGTAATCAATGTACGGAAATGATTCTCTCTTCAATCAAATAGCAATTAGTTAGAGTTTACGCTATAGTAGTACAATGCTAATAAATGACTTACAGTAATAATAAATGTATTTTATTTTACAATAAAATTTTTGTTAAAACAAGTTCGTGTACAGAAAAACGAGAAAATCCAAATTGTAATTTGGAACATGAGCGAGTTATAATTTTGAATAATAATTATTATCTTGTTTGCGTTGCTATTCATTAATGACTTGAAAATTACAATTGTTAATTAACAAAGATAAATGATATTTTTGATAACAATAATTTAAAATATGAGATATACTTTTTTGCTTATAGGTATTTATTTATTTCAGAGCAATATATTTGGTATTTTGGTGTTAATTACCGTTTTTAGGTAGAAAATATAAAAAGTATCTTTTTTATTATAATTAAAACATATATATATATATATATATATATATGTATGTGTGTATGTAATAAAAATATTTCTTGTTTTTTATTTTATATGAATGGACACCTCATTAAAGGTTTTAACACTGTATAATATTTAATTTTTTTTTCAATTCATAACAAATTAATTATTAATTTATTCAAAGCTAAATGTAACTTATTCAATTATTTTAATGACTTTCTATATCTAATAGATAGTTTTTACTGTCTGCTTATTACTAATATTCAAGTATATATCAAAATACAACAAAGTCGTAATAAAAGAAGAAATTTACATTTTTAATTGAATTATATTCCTAATTTTGGTTGGCAATAAACACATCACGCTACTGATATCAACAAATCAGAGGACGAACAAAAATCAGGGGAACTATATTACTTTCATTTCTATAATATAGAAAGATATGCTTTCAAATAGTAAAATATTTGTATATCTGAAAGTCAGTTAATAAATATATTTTTAGAACACACAAATATCAAAAGTTTCTCTATCAATATTTATATAAATAGTTAATAATAAATTTACATATAATTATGAAAATATATTGATAAATTGTAATGGTTTCCTATTATCCCTAAGAAAAATATTTATGAATGCTTGTATTGAAAGAGAATCAAAATTAATTTAAAATTTATATTAAATTACAGCTTTATTTATTTTAATAATTGTATATATATATATATATATATATATATATATATATATATATATGTATATATATATATATATATATATTATATGACAGTATGTATGTACGAATATACAACGAGAAAGTTAAGTCATTATTTTTATTTCAACAGTTTGAAGCATTTATTCAAAGAGGAAACTACATTTAACATTTTGAGATATATATATATATATATATATATATATATATGTATGTATTTATTAAGATTTTGAACCAAATAAGGCGTACACTTCATGAATGGCTTTCGACCCTTATACAACTTTTCAATATATTTTTTTTTTATTTAGTCTCTTGTAGGAAATACAAATAATGTGAAAATAATGACGGTTTTTTAAGCAGTATTGCACAGTTGTTGAATATTCAGTGATTAAAGTTTTTTTTACAGAAAATAACAATAAAACGAACTCATGTATGTTCAATATTTATTTATAAATTTTTAATACGTATTCATGTTAATTATTATTTATAAACTTCTTTTTTAAAAAAAAAAATGCTACTGAAAAAAATTAATATTGAATTTTACACAATTTTTACTATAATTTACTTATTATGAAAATGTCAATATATTGAATTTATTCTCTTGCTTATTTTCTCAACTACAATCACAAGTTGTTTACTTAATAAAAAATATATTCAGTCTTGATTCTGAGAAAGTTTGGATACGAAAAAAGAATAGACATTGTAATGATTAAATTTTCATCGTCCTCTTTTCCACTTCATCAACAATGCGCAAATTCAATTCATTAACTGAAGCTTTGTCGAGTTTTGTGCTCAAATGTAATCAATTGTAAAGTTTCTAGTAATAAGTTATGTTCTGTTTCAAAGGAAAGTTTCGTATATTTATATATAAAGTATACAACAATTCATATATGTGTTTATATATGTGTGTATGAATATGTATAATTAATACATTAATAATATTATGACTATTTTATAATAAATATTTTTTATGACATAGTTTTTATAAATAATTTTATCATCAATTTTTAACAACAATTTTTTCAAATAAACAAAATTTTTTTCATTACGACATTTTATAGGATTACAATATATTAATAAATGTTGAATATTTTATTTTAGTATTTGAACATCTAAAAATTATCTTTTTTTCAAAAAACATTAGAAATATAATGCATTTGTTAATATATTATGTTAAAAAAATTGGATGATTGATTGGATGAAATTAATGTTTCCTAACATCAAATATATTATTTACAAAATTCTCAAACAAATAAATATTCAATTTCAACTAATAGGATTTAGATGCAAATATTCAAAAATAAATTTAAGTTTATTCTTATAAAATTCAACAGTGTACATAATTTCTTACAAATTTTAGGGTGTCTATTGAAAAATATTTTAAAAATCTGTATCTTGAGGCAGTATTAATCTACTTAAGAATATAACATTAAGTAGCTATTATAAAAAGATATTGAAACTACAGTTATGTATAAAACAAACTTTTATAATAAACTAAATCGTTCAAAGTACCTTAAATTGTTGAATCAATAGCGAAAGTTACAACATTTGCGTTTATTATAACAAAAACTAAGTAAATATTTACGAAAGTTAACTATCTTGTTCTGAAGTATTATCGAACTTACACGTTATACCACAAAACTGATCTTAAACTTGCAATCGTTATAAATCAAAGCGATTACTAATTATTTTATAATTACTGGGACATTTCTGTTTAAGTGAAATCAGTAATTTGTTTCTGGAAATTGTCACCGGGACGCAGTTAGTTTGTTTGCAAACAAGGAACGAGAGAGTAGCCCATTATAGTAAGTAACTACTAATCGACAATAAACTTTATGGACGAACTGGATTGAAATTTATTACGCGAGTTGTGGTTGTTATTCACAACGGTGTTGGATCAAATGATTTGTTGTATGTTCGTTTTATGTATTTCTTATGTATTTTGATTAAATAAATGCTATTTTTTTGTACGTGCGAAGTTCATTTCCAAACATCAAATCTGTTTTAGTTTAACGATGCAAATACTTGTAAAACTATTTATTTAAATAATTTGATAAGAATACATACATATATATATATATATATATAAACATATAAATAGAGAGAAAAAAGCTGGTATAGTAGCTACAGACAATTTTAGTAAATTGGGTATAAAAATATATATAAAATACATAAAATAGGATTATAAGAAGAAAAATTAAATGATATATTGACCACTTATAAAATATTATTTGAAATGAAAGATATTAAATATATATTAATAGCCAGTTGTAATATAATGTACATATTTAGTACAATTGCAAGATTGCACATGTTTTAAATTTAATGTAAATATTAATAAGCCAAAAACATAGAATCAAAATTATAATAGTGACTAAATTAAATTCGATATAAAATAAAATTAGTAAGTAGTTAAAACCATTAATATGCAACATCTAGAACATAAATTTTATACTGATTTTAAGAAAATCCATATCTTACAATACAGTTCATTAATATTTTTTCAAATAATATCACTGAATATTGTAAAAAAATCAATTATTTTTTTTGAAAAATAATTAATATACACTATTATATCAACGATCAAACTTAATCTTTATGTGTATTTGTTGTAAACGAATATATTAGCTTACTGATATAAATTTTATAACACAGTACATGGCGTTATTTAAAATAGAAATAAATATACGAAAAGTGTAATATTTAACAGCAAGTAACAGCATGTTAACAAGTAACAGCATTTTAAGTGCAACTTTTAACAAGCAAGATATCTCATGAAAAGTTGTCAATCATTTCTAGCTAAATGTTAGCCTGAAAGTTAAATCTTTATATATATATAGCAGTAAATTCTATTTGCCTTGGTATTAGGTAATTATAAAACATATAGAAGAAAACCCAAGTATTAAACTGTCATAGTATTAATTTCATTTAGCAATTTTTATTCTTATTTATTTATTATTATTTCTACTTAATTTCACTTTCTATGATGAGATAACTTATACAGTATTAAGGTCAGTAAGAACAGAAAATAAATGGACAATGAGGGCAGTAAGGGTAGAGAATTCATATTCATTCAGTTTATATCACGTATACTGTTATATAAAATAAAGAAATAAACTCCACATATATAGGGTTTATTAAGTATTTTTACATTATGTAGAAGTCTATCTATAATAACACTAATTTATTCATATAAAAAAGAAGATGAAAACGAATGACAATGAATCTCCTGTTCTTATAAACTAATTAGCTTAAAGGAATAAGTAATTAATTTATTTGTTATTATCGATAATGAGGCTAGAGAGAAATTAAAAGAAATACAAAACATTAAAAATAAAGAAGATAGAATACAATAAATATAAATGTACACGATTTTAGTTTAACTGAGTGGTAGCTCTGTGATGTATCTCTTTTTGATTATATTGAATTCAAATTGAAACCTCATTTAAAAGTAATGCAAATAACTGTAACAAATATATTGTCAAATTACTTTATTTGTATTGAAAAGAAGAACTTTTTGAAAGTGAACAACTAACAACCTAATTATCTGTATAATAATAAAACTTTTATTTCTACTTAAACATAAAATTTAAAATATTCATATTTCAAAAAATTAAAATAATACATTTTTTTAAGAAACAAAAAAGGTTTGCATTTTAAATTTAAAAATTTATATTTTAAAGAAATAAAAAATAATAGTATGAAATATTTATCTAAATAAAATCTCTTTAAGAAAATAAAATTAAAATATATAAATAATTGTAGATTGACTCTTGATTATCTTAATTACCCAAGTGTTTAGTATCGAAATTATAAAATAAATTCAAAACATTAAAGTATTTTGAAAATACAAAATCAATGTGTATTTTCATTTATCTACGATTTATTTATTACTTTTGTACTTACAATAGAAAAAAATATTTTTAAAGATTTATTTTTTTAATTTTAATATTAAATTTAAATAAAAATAAGCCTTTTCAGATCATTTGCACTTAATATCCAGATATGGAAATTTTTTGTACATAAAAAGATCTTTTCATAATTTTATTTTTTCAATTATCAAAATATATAACAAGATAAATATAAGGTGATATATTATTTTTATAAGAGGTTACTTTTTCAGAATCAAATTAAGGTAGAAATGTCAAAAGACGATATTACAATAAGAGTAAATTTGAATAATTTTTTTTACTATTTAAGTAATAGTTCCAATTACAGATATTGATAAACTGATAATACCATGTGTAAGTTCGTATTTTTTTTCTGAATAGAAGAATGAGTATAAAATATACTTTACTATTTTTGTATCACATTTAGAACGTAATATTCTTTCAATATATATATATATATATATATATATATATATATATATATATATATATAACTGTAAAGAATAGTAGAATAAGTTTTTATTACTAAGTATAGTTTCAAATTTTTTAAATGTAATATCTTTGTAAATATCTTTATAAGCAAAAAATGAATAAATGCTGCGTTGTAGAAACAAATTGATTACTTAAGGTAGACAGAGTTTTTTTCACAAAAGTTTCATTCCTCAGCACAAAATGTATTTAACTAATGGTACTAGTGTATTTTCAATTACTCTAACATATTAAATTATATTAACTTTGTGCTTATCTATAGTACACGTAGCAACTAACATTTTCAACAAACTTCTGATAAAGATAGTTAATTATTCATGTATATTATTTCATATTATCAAGTTTGTTTTACTTGTTTACAATCTAAAGGCGGTTGATTTATAAGAAAAAATATTTGTCTTCCTTTTAACCATATCTTTGGAATTTTTAATGTGGAATTATTAATCTTTGTGTATTGTCTATAATTTAAATTTTAATGTATTAAAAAAATGTTTGGATTAAATAAATTTGGAAGATAATATTTCTTATGCATACTGAATTTATGGTATATCTTTATAATAAAGCTATTTTAACCTATTAAGTGTAGATATATAATTATTTTTAAGCACAAAAATTAGGTATTTTATATATTTTATTTTCATTTAGTTCAAATTTTTAAACTATATACAGTTAAGTATTTTTTATACGGTAGATATGTTCCACAGAAAATTGCATATAAAAGAATAGCACAAAAGAGACAACTTTTATTAAAAAATTAGGGAAACGTTCCATAATTTTCTAAAACTGCTTAAAACCGGAGTAATGAGTTAAAATAAACCAAAAATTACAAAAAAATATTAACAAAAATTCTGTAAATCTGAATATCTAAAAAATTACTTCGAAAATTTGAGAGAAATTGATATAAAACTTGTTTGTTTTAAAACTTTATTCATTTAATTTTATTGAAAATTAACAATTATTTTTAATTTTTTTTATCAGAATTATCGTCACTATCTGATATTGTTCGGCACCATTTGTGAACTGGCGTAAAATCACTTTCATCACTAGAAGAGATAGTCAGTTCATCTCATATATTCATGGTAAAGACAATGGTTCTTCGTAAACAGAATTAACGTTAACTTCACCCTCATTCTGTGTTAATTTTTTTACTGACAATGTAATCAGTTATTAAAATTTGTGATGATGATTTTACTAATTCTTTATGCAGTTCGCGATATCCATGCATACAATTCATTAGCTCATGTTAAAATTTGAACCCACGTTCAGAACGTATCATGAACAAGAAAATGATTTTACAATTTATTACAAAGTTGAAGACCTTCTTGAATTATATTTGCAGTGAGAAGGACAGATTATTCTTCTGTTTCACTATCGTTTTCTGGATCTTTGACGATATCTAAAGTTATACCAATAATATCATCGTTACTTATGGCATTATCCACAAGCAAATTGGTCGACATCATTCTCGCTAAAAGTATAAAAATCTTCTCCACCAATTACATGTGCCAAATCAATCATTTCAGGTGATAATTTCGATATTTTAATGATTACACTATTTGCAAAACATCCATGCCAAGCTACTTTCCAGTAGGCATTTAAAGTTTGTGGAATTATTTCTACGATAACAGATATAATATCATTTAAATAATCCAAAATAGATTTTTTCCAAATGTCAGTTACTGTTAATGACACATTTTCTAATTTATCTAATATAAATTGATAAGTGCACTTAAATATTTTTTAAAAGTAGAAATTATGCCTTGACCTAATGGTTGAATAATACTTGTTGAATTGAGTGAAAAAAGCACTATCTACACATTGGGATGTTCCAAATGGTGCATTGTCAATAATTAACAGAACTTTAAAATCGAGAGGTTTCTACTTCATATATTTAGATGAAATATGCACCGCATAGCTTCAAAACCGCATTAAAAAGATACACATTAAAAGTTTACTATCTCTCTCTCTCTCTCTCTATATATATATATATATATATATATATATATATATATATGTATATATGTAGTTAAAGTGTGCTTTTCTATAATAGACAAAAACATTTTCTTGGCAATTTTCAAAGAAAACACCTCAATATCGAATTTATCACTCATACACAATAAAAAAAAACGAACTTTCGTTTCGATTGCACGTTGCAACCAGTGCTCATTAAGAACGTTCAAAAAATATGTTGTCCAAATACGTATTTACGTTAATAAGAGATCGGGCGCGGTGAGAAAGAGAGATACACGTGTCAAAACCAGATTGTGTCTGATTGGAAAGACGTTATAAACGAAAGTTGAGAACAAAGTGAAGAATGATAATTGGACAACCCGGCGCGTGTTTTTTTTTCTATAAGAAATTTTCTGGAATTGCTGTGCCGCCTTCACAATCAAATCAGCGAACGAAACAAATCAACGATTATAGACCTGAGACGTAAAAAGTCAGAACATTCTCGTCTACCTTAGGGAAATAAATTTAAATTTAAGGTTTGCGTTACAGCGTTTCTTTGTTGTCATGCGAGATCGTCTAAATATAGAGTAGGTAGTAGTGAAATTCGCGAACGACGTTATTGGTATACATAAAAAAGAGTGGCCTGTTTGTATCGATTTTGAAATTTCGTTTAGTTGACAATCAATAATCGAACGAGATAAAAAAATACAACGGTAACGGAAGGGACCATCCGGTTTACTCTATGTGGATTTACCGGTATTGTGTTTATATTTTGTCGTATCGCATTTATTCTTCTTCGTTTTAAATATCGATATTGCGCTGATCAGAATCAACGTTTATATAGTATCATCATAAATTGTTGTATAAAGCACTTTTATCTAAACGATATATCTTTCATCTATATACATGTAATTTATAAAACATATTTTAATCAACGTGAAGCGTTTATTACAAATTGAAAATAAAATATTAATGAACATTAAATTTTCATTTTTATTAAAACAGTTTTATAATTCATTAATACTGAGTTAAAAATATTATACAAAATTAAAAGGAAATTTAACAAATGCGATAAAAACGCATAAAAAATATATAACTACATAAAATATTAAATCTCCTGTATCATTTTAATTTTTATCTTTACATGTACTTAAATAATATTTCAGATAAAAATAGAAATGATATTTAAAATGTTAAAAGAAATAGTTTTCACTCTTCTATTCAATCTATTTTACAATTTAGATATGTCTATTTTTTTCTGGAATAAATATAATGACTATTTTTATTTTGCTGTGTTTTAAGAAAAGTTTAAAATTAATAAAATAAAAATGAATATCTGAAATAAAAAGGATTGTTTATTTCATATAAGTGAAATGTTTTCTATTTAAAAAGATACAAAACTTATTAATTTATTAAAAAAAGTTTTTTCAATTATCAAAATGTTTTCATGGTTACGTAGAAATTAATAAAAAGAAAGCCTAGCAATTATTATTAACTTTGAACATATTTAAAAGTTTTATTAATTTTTACAATAATTATAGTTTATTTCTAGAAAATATGACCGACTATTAGTGTTCTTGTAATTTTTTGATAATAGATAATAGTTGTGTAATATAAAATGTAGTTAACATTTAATCATTTTTACTAAGTTTATTTTTTTTATATATTTAGTTGGTAGGAAAATAATTGTGGTTTTTGTTTTCTGGATTCTAACCTTAATTTTTTCAATTAAAGTGTTATTTCATCATGTTTATGTTAATATCATTTTAAAATGCATTTTTTGATATGTAGTTTGATAACATCAATTTTGTTTTATTATTAATTTTACTCCAAATTGGGCTATTGAATTAAAGATGAAAATAAAGCAAATAAGAGCATTTTTCGTACAAGTTCCAAACGGATGGTAAAGCAGCAGAAAATACTCGCAAGCTAAACGATGCATTTGGTGTGGGTACTGTTAAGGACCGTACTATACAATGGTGGTTCTAAAAATGTCATGCTTGGGACGAGAGCCTTGAGAAAGATGAGGAAAGTCGCAGACGTCCTTATACAGCTCATAACTACTAACTGAAGACATTAGCTGAATCCGAAGTATGCACAACAATTCAAGAGTTTTCACAAAAGTTAGATGTAAGTCATCAAACTGTTCTGGACCAATTAAAATAACTAGGAAATTCAAAAACCTTAGCGTATATGAATTTGGAGGTCATAAACTGCAATTATTTTTCTACCATCTTAATATAAATAAATACAGTTTATTTTGAAACCAAGAGTCATATTATCAAGCAATTTTCAAAAAATCATGGAATATCATTTTACATATTTTATCAAGTAATGTTTTTGATAAAACTATTAAGAATTGAAAAATGGCCAAAGAAACATACTTGTACTTATAAATTAGTTATAGATATTCGTATAGTTAGCAGAACTTTTACAAGTTATATCGATTATTTAAAAAAGAAATTTGAAAAAACTAATATAAACAAAGTAACTAAATAAAAATGTTATCTAGTAGATTTTGAGTTAAAAAATCGTAATATTTAATAAATATAATTTCGATCGGGAAATAAGTTTTAATAAATCTACTAGAGAGTTCAATATAAGTTAAAACAAATACTCAACTTGTGTAATTAATATTTTTTAGAATGAAAAAGTTTGTTTTCAAAAAGATTGAACTACTTTTTTCACATCTGATTTATATATGTAGCATAAAACATATTACATTAAACAAAAACTGATATTGAAATTTTCAACTCATATTAAATTTCATCTATTAATAAATTCAATAAAGAAGAATTAAATTAATTACACTTTATACATCTTTTTTAAGTAAAAAAATATATATGTTTGTATATATATATATACACAATATATATCATGGCGTATAAGGCGACCTAAGTATAAGTAGAAGTCGAAATTTTAAAATAAAATCTATGCATATCAAATATTGGTCGTATAATACGAACCTAGATTGAACACTTCTTTCGCATGTAATAATATAATTTTATGTCCAGAATCTAAATTAGGGGAATTAAATTTTTTGATTTAAAACTGCGACTTATAAACAAAATATAATTTATTGTAATTTTTTTATTTAAAATAAATTATTGAATAAATTTTTGGTGTATACTAAAGATTAAGTTCCTTTTTTTTAAATAAAGAATAATTTCTATATAAGTACAGTAAATTATTTGTGTTAATTTAAAATGTGTTTTTGTATTAGGCCTATAAGACGACCTCCTATTTTTTGAAGATTATTTTGGTTATAAGGGTCCCCTTATACATCGAGATATACGGTATATATATATATATATATATATATATACACATGTATACATATATATATGTATATATGTATATACATATATATATATATATATATATATATACAAGATTTGATAAAAAATATTTAAAATGCGTTTACAGTTGAATATTTTTTAAGTAGAGGCAAAAAATAGTGATACGATATAATGAGGCTATCATTTGTGAGCTGATGGCCGTTGAGTTGATATCAAAAAATCGTTTTTCAAAAGTTGTAATGGTTTTCTTAATTAGATTTTCTTTACTTTGGATATTCTTAAGATGCAAGTTATTAAAAAGCTTGCCTGTGTGAAATTTTATTGCAAAATTATTGACAGGTAAATTATTGCAAAGGTATTGACAGAAATATTTTAACTTCTAGAAACGGTTTTCGTATAATATGCCCTGAGTTGAACCATCTATTTTTTAGTTGTTCAAGCGTTTTTAGGAGGGAAAAAATTCTATTAAAGACGATGAAATACTGGGTAGGCCTTCAACTTCCAAAATTGACGAAAAAGTTATGCAAGTTTGTGAATTTATCCGTGCAAATCGTTGACTGACTATTAGAGAGGTTGCAAATAAAGCAGAAAATCGTACTGGTCTTTGTAAAAAAAAATTGACCAATGCTTTTAGTATGATTTGTGGTGCTGAAAAGTTTGTTTCTCGCCTTTTAACAGAAAATTAGATAAAGAACAGAGTAGAGATCTCAAAAGTTATTTTCAACAGAACAAAAAGCAAACCAGACTGCTTGAATGTCATCCTTGGAACTTTTTTGTTTCTAAAATTAGAGAGTTCTTTAAGAGAATGCCATTTTCAAACTACTGCAGTGATGAAAGCCAATTCGGAAGCTGATCTAAGAGCGATTCCTAAAAATGACTACAAGGAGTGTTTTCAGAAGTATAAAAGTGGTACAGAAGTATACAGGGGACTGTTTTTAAGAAGATCATTGTAATTTGAAATAAATTTTTATAAATACAGTTTTTTATCGTTAGTCTGAGTATTTTTTAATCACACCTCGCATATATATATATATATATATATATATATGTATAACAAAATGTCAATCTTGTTTTAGAGAAGAAAGAAATTGAAAGTGTATAGATCAAAGTGAACTTCATATAAAAATAGAACTAGAAGATAATCATTAAAAAATCGTTGAAATGATATTTTTTAGTTGTGATGTTTACTATTTATTCTTACTGTTCACTCCAAATAGTTATTTTTTAATAATTATAAATTAAAATTTAACAAAGAAATATGGTGACAATATATTTTTTTTTCTTAAAAATAATATGTTTACTTATATAATTAACTTGAATAAACCGAAATCCTGAACACTGTGTGTAGACATTTTTATACAATAGAAAAAAACGATAACGAATTTCAAAGAAATATTAAAAACAAGTAGTAAGGGGAAAAGATAAAACATGTAAGTTGAAACGAGTAGAAATAAGATTTAACTGTTAGTAAGAGCATTATCCCATCTGCAGTCAAATATACTACATAGATGTACAGGATCGTTTTTTTTTTTGGTTTAACAAGTGCTCATATGTACGAGTTGAGTAAATAGTGTATGTGTTACATTTATGAATGATAGTTTACAATTATTCTGGATGATAACACACGTGCCGAAAGAAATTGTGAAAACAGATATTCAGATGATGCATAATGATGAAGATTACTACAACATATATATATATATATATATATATATATATATATATATGTATGTAATAAATTTATACTTATATTAATGGTTTTAGAAATATGACAATCATTTGGAATAAATTAATTTCGTTCTTATTAATTTTTAAATTATATAGTATATGCAATTAAAATTTTAGATGAAAATTGTTACCAAAATGTAACTAGTTAAAATATAAGCAAAATTTTATTAGTAACATTTTCCAGTTTTCTTCCCATATAAAAAGATGTATTATTTATTTTTTAAGTTTATTACTATTTTATACGAAAAATATAATAATTTTATAACTTTTAGTTCATGTTTTCTTCAATATAAATAGAACAAACAAAATTTGTTTATAAAAAACTATTTGATTGTTAGTGAAGTGTGATATATATATATATATATATATATATATATATATATATATTCACCCATATGTATATAATATTAATTGGAAATTCGTAGAAATAATGAAATGTACAATATTTCACTCACCGTTTTTGATGAAATACTTTTCTTTTTGGAAATCTGGTACTGACAGGTGGTGTCACTGTAAAACAATGATTTAATTAAATTCTACACGTTAATTTCATAGTATGAAAATATTATGAGCTTGTTAAAATTTATAATTTGTCGTTTTTTTGGAATATATGAGGTTAAATATTATTATACGTATTTTACACATTTATATTATATATATATATATATACATATTACTTTCAATTTTTTTAACAAGGTTTGAATAGTATGTTATTGTAATAATGAAAATAGTTATTTTGCATGTTTACACTTATCAAATTTATAAAATGAATAACTCATCATCGTTCCCGGTAAAAGTTTATGAATTTTGCTTATATATATTTTTTTTTTATTGAAGATAAAATAATGTGTTTGTGTTTTTTTTTGGTATTCTAAAACAAATCCGACAAAAATAAATATCAATCATACCGAACAGGAATGTAACAAAATTGGAATTTCTGTTAACTCTAATAGGAATTTATATTTTTCCAGTTTTTCGTTTGAATTATTTTTTTTTTTTAAAGTACCTTGACTTTTAATTTATTATAATAAGAGTGTAAGTTAAAAAGATATTAATATTTCCTATTTAATTTATATTATTGTATAATATTACATATTTGTATTATTTTAAAATAACTAATACTTAAAAAAAATAATGACACTTTTTAACGAGTATTTATTTATTTACAAGTCTGTTAAATAATTTCACTAATACACAATCTTTAGAATACACGGGCAATAAAAAAGACAATAAAGATTATGGAAAAAGGCATAGAAATAATCTACAGACACGAACTTCAACACATTACCATTAAAAAGTTCTGCATTTAACGATTACTGTAATGTGTTTTTCCGTGAATTTGAAAGTGACGAAGTATTTCTCTTAAATATTTTTTTATTATAACTTCATAGAATTGATTTTTTAATTATAAAAAAGAATAAACAAACACGAGTTTTTGTCTCGTTTAGAAGATATTTTTTTTACAAAAAATATTCATTGTTATTTCTATAATAATACTTTAGAATAGAGATAAGGATGTTTTGTGCTTGAGATGTAGTATTTTCTGTAAAAACTTATAGATATTTTGTTTGTTTACTTCAAAGTATTTGCTACAACATTTCGTTATTGCAACATCTGTAAGATTGTTATGTTGTTTACTTTAGTGCTGTTGTGATAAAGTAAACTCGACCAGCCAAAGAAAAATATTAACTTACTACTCAGATACGACGACTTTGTAATTCAATGATATTATATGCTCTCTGACCAATGATGGTTTCAAGTTAAGTTGTTCGATGCTTTATTAAACGTTGCAAAAATGTCTTCTTTTCTTTCCTCTCGTTTCGTACGGATTAAAACTTCTAATAAGATTCGATTCAATTATTTTTTGAAATTAATGAACTTTAAAAATAAACATGTTGTTGACATAGTATTTAACTGAAGAATGGAAATAATTTATATAAGAAAAATTGTAGACATTTAATTGATTAAAAACAAGCTTGTAATTAAATTCATGACATTTTCGAAATTGAAATTTATCCGCAAACTTTGAAAAATATTTAAATTAAATTGTTTCTGTTTACCTTCATATTATTCGTATATAATATTTATTTAATAAATATTTTATATTTTAGAAAAATTATAATAAAAATTTATGTTTTAAACAAATTTAAGAATTTTTGTCATATAATTTCAAATTTTCAGAAATGAATTTCTTTAATAACGAATTTTTCGTGATATATTTTAAAATGTTTAGAGTATTAAACGACACATACTAAACTTAAGGTACGACAATTTTATTGTATTATTCGAAATATTGTTTTACTGATTCCACTGAATAAAATTTACTTTTTTTCACCACATGAAAAATAAAACAAACTTTGTTATTTTACTCTAAAGTAATACATATTTTAATGTTCTTTATCATTCAAATTTCTTATGTGAGTTCAATATGTAGACAATGCCTTATTTTTTAAAATTAATAAGGGGTTCTGCCCCTATTCGCAACGCTTTCCGACTTCTCTCCAGTGGATAGGAGCATCGCCCACAAAGCTCGCTCTTAGCTAACAAATAACACAAATTAACAAATTATTCGCACGTATAATATTCATAAAATATAGATCATAAAATTTTTACAAGCAAAGTGTTTAAAAATTAACAACAAAATACAATTTTAAAAAGTGTAATAAACTTTATACTCTTAAGTTTAAGTGAATACAATATTTTGAACAAATTTCTTATCAGATTTACACTCAAATCGTATACCCTCTTTCGTTATACACCATAAGAGAGGTGCATACATGTGATTGATATTAACCAAACAGAACAGAGGCCGTGCAACATCTTTTAACTAATCAATGATGATCGGGAATGGAAATAATTAGTGCTACTAGTAGAGTGTAGCTGAGGAAAGGCGTTGCGAGAAGGTGGTTTTCATGAAAAAAAAATGTTTTATGGAAATTTCACAGTAGAAATATTTTTTTTATAATAAATATATATATAAAGTATTATATATATATATATATATATATATATATATATATAATACTTTATTGATTTCAATTTCAGTGATTTATTAAAATAAACAATAACTTCAAGAAACTGCATTATTTTGGTTTGTTGCTCTGACCAGGCAGAGTGTAGTACACAAGGAAAGTATTTTTTTATTTGTTGGATTTTTCACTTTTATTTTATGAACATAAAACGTTTCTTTTTTACCATTTTTAACAGTGATTTTTATATCTATTATTCTATCCACAAAAAATACAAAACTTGATTAAATTATGTACACTAAGTAAAAAAGTAATCACTTTCAAAGTACAATAGATGTAAAAGGATTAATTTCCATGATTAATATTTTCTATCAGAGGATTTATATTTTTATGAGACCTTGTATTTGTTAATTATATACTAATAGTACTGATGAGTTGTTTCTGGTATGAATTAACATTTCAATCTTAGTTTTGAAAAATCAATGATCTTTGAATAATCATTATTCATTAATCATTATTTTTGTTTTTATGCAATTCTTCATCAAAGATTTCACAGCATTCAAATATACAAAGTTATTGATCTGAAAAAATGATTCAATTCTTTTCCCAATGTTGATAAAGGATATTTTAGTGTCTTGTCTACGATAACTTCATCATTTTAATCTCGAAGACAAAATTTGATCATTTTTTTCGTAAATTAAGATTAATTTAATATTTTATTCATAAATAAATATTAGGCCGTAAAATTATAGTGGAAGTCTATTTTGAATGATAATAGATTGACTGAGAGATAATTTTTTGATGATGTCGATATATCATATGGATCTTGCTAAAGCATCTTGATCGATACTTTTCACTTGAAACGAAACTTTTCACTTCCGAGATATATGAAGAATCTAAGGATCTCACTTTCATGGAACACATCATATGAGCAAATGAGACTTAGATGTACGGATTTGATGCCGAATAAAGCAGCAATCGTTCGAATGATGTAGTAAAGGCGAACCGAGACCGAAAAGAGCGCTAAAGTGGATCAAAGATCAAGGTTTTCTTGAAAATTTTCTTCAATTATCGTGGCGTAGTCTACAAATAATGTCTTGCAAAGTGTCAAACAATCAATAACGAATATTACTTAGGTCTTATGAAACAATTCGTAAAAATTGACCGGAATTGTAAACAAACAATTCGTGGATTTTACATTGGGACAATGCGCTAGCTCACACTTTAATGCTTATTCGCTATTTTTTGGCCAAAAACTCGACCAACTTCATCCTACAAGCATTTTTTTTGGCTAAAAAATCTTCTATTTACTTTTCCCCAAACTTAAATTGTCGCTGCGAGGACGCAATTTAGACTCTATTGAAATCATTAAGGGAAATTTGCTGGACGAGCTGAAGGGCATACTGTCAACTAGGAACAAATGCATCCAATATTGGTTAAATCGTTGCTATAAAAGACTATTGCAAGCGATGGAGAATACTTTGAAGGTGATAAAATAAATTTTGATGAATAATCAAAGTAGTAATATTAATAAAATTATAATTAATAATTAATCAAAGTATTAATCAAAGTATATTAATTAATAATTAATCAAATTTGTAATATTAATCAAAGTAGCAATATTAATAAAAGTAAGGATTTGAATTAAAAAGAAATTATGAATAAAAGAGAGTTTGATTGTATTTTGTTTTATGTATCAAAAAAGATAAAAAGTATACTTGAATTATTAAATGGGATACTATGTCTGTTTAATGGGTATTATTAATACTTTAAAGTGATTTTTTATCATTCTACACTAGCACATGTTAATTGTGTTTTTATTAATAACAAAGGAGTGTGAGAGAAATAGTAACCAAAAAGAAATGCTTCATTTATTTTACATTACTTATTATGATAGATTGTAAATAATATCTTTTACAGTCCATTTTTTACTAAAGTAGACGTTTGTGTTTTTATTTAAAAACCCATATAGCCACCGTCTATAATACTGACAAAATAATATAAAAAACAAGCAAGAAACACATATGCGGTGGAAAAGCACAACATGAATAGTAAATTTGTGCAATTTTCCGCTGTCTAAAATAGAAAACATGTATGAACGCACAGCGCAACTAAATAATAAATAACTTTGGATGGATCTGTCCGGGCAAATATGATGTGTGCGCGCGCGCGCGGAAACAACCACAAACGGTTGCGATTCTTTTTTTTCGCAGTCAAAATACTAAATCGTGCCTTTGAAAACATCTTGTTTCGTATTCAAAGTACGTATTTTGGATTACACCATTGATACTAAGTCCGGAGTGGAATCCGTTTTCTTTTTCCTTTCGTGAATATTTAATTTCAATGATACGGATAATGATTTTTAACCGGAAT
>CM068317.1:7472500-7577500 GCA_034766995.1 Acanthacorydalis orientalis | reverse complement strand
TATTGAATGTTTTTGGCCAAAAAATGTTTTTGTTTTGTGGGGTGCAAAAAGAATTCATTTGGGGAACTGAATTTAGCCACAGTATCAAAACTATTACAAGAATAATAACTTGTTTCAATATTGATACATAAACTAACACTCTCTCTCACACACATATATCAATATATATATATATATATATATATATATACATATATACGTATATATATATATATATATATATATATATATATATATATATATATATATATATTAATCTATACGAGAAAAATATCCACCTAAATGAATTGAATAAATTATTGTATATTTAGTTTACCTGTAGTTTTCTATTACACATTTCATTTACCATTTTCTATGCGTGTTACAAGAGTCTGTATATGTGTATGTATATATATATATATATATATATGTATATATATATATATATATATATATATATATATATATATATATATATCACGATATACAAAAATAAACAAAATTAACGAAATAAACATAAATCCTCTGTTGTTATAACAACCATATAATACCAAATTCTAATTAAATGATCATTGGTTATATATATATATATATATATATGTATATATATATATATATATACACATATATCTCAATATATAAAAATATACAAAATTAACGAATAAACATAAATCCTCTGTTGTTATAACAACCATATAATACCAAATTCTAATTAAAAGAAAATTGGCAGTATATATATATATATATATATATATATATATATATATATATATATATATATATATATATATATATATATAGATAGATAGATAG
Source organism: Acanthacorydalis orientalis (assembly GCA_034766995.1). Lineage (NCBI taxonomy): Eukaryota > Metazoa > Arthropoda > Insecta > Megaloptera > Corydalidae > Acanthacorydalis > Acanthacorydalis orientalis. The sequence goes on along the minus strand of CM068317.1, from coordinate 7,576,708 downwards.
ATACAGACAGATAGATAGATTTAATTTCATTTTAGTTTTCAGTGTTACTGATGAGTTTTTTCTATTTCATAATTACATAACAAAGATTAATGGAACAAATTACAAATGTAAGAAGTCATTTATGAAGAAAAATATGTTCCAAATTAGAGGTTCCGCTGCAATTAAGATCATTAAGTTATGAAAAAATATATTCTTTTTTTAATTTTTAGAATATATATATATATATATATATATATATATATATATATATATATATATATAAAATTATGTATGTATGTGTTTGTATTTCTATGTGTACATATGTTTATGCCAGCCAGGTATGAATTCTTTATCATTATTATTATAAATACCATTTATAAATTTATTTGATTAGTTGACATACCAACACAAAAATATTGTTGCAGTAGCTGTATTGAATAATTGAGAAATAATTCAGGTTCTAACCATTAAAGTTAGTTTAATCAATCTTTAATACTGCTGATGCTACTATTAACAATGGCAAAAAAGTAAAAATACTCATTTACTTATAGTATTATACAATTATACAAATTGATATAACTTATATAACATCTATATAATTGTTTTAAAAAATATGTTTGGTTTTCAACGTATATTAGTTTTTTATACAAGATAAGATAATAATCAATAAACTTATAAATTAACCCTCAATCAACAGGATGCATAGAAGCACGTCATCTACATATTTCGTTGCTGATGTGACACAAAGTTCATCCTTTGGTAACATATTGGCCGAAATGGAAATATCTCTCTAAATATTTAAACATCACAAATCAATATTACATTTAAGCAAAAACATTCTCTATATTCAATACAAAATAAATACATATTTTTAGTTTAAAATATGGTATTTTTGGAAAAGTATGTGTAATTGCTTTTATTTTAAAAAGATATTAATGATTTTATTACAATTCTTATCTTTATAGACGAAATATATATTTTAGTATACATATTGAAAATACAAGCCTATGATTTTTTCTAGGCAGTTTATTAAATGTATGATAAGGTGAATAACATCCTTATACTAGAATTATATCTCAGTATTTCTTTTCCCAAACACAGAGATAATATTAAATCCGCATCCATATATCAACATCTGTTGACTAAGTGTTAAAGAAAAATTTGCCATAAATTGTAAATGCACTATGTGATAAAACTTGAAAGACTCATTGTAAAAGAAGTTGTCCTTATTTATAAAATTATTTCGAAATCTTTTTATAAAAATATTGCTATATTAATATCTAAGTTAAATTTAAAAATAAAAAATATATTTTTTCTTAACCCTTAAATGGCATTCATGGTTACGGACACCTCACGTAAACTTTGCGCTCAAATGAATTATACTAAAATTTAGAAAATCGAACTTGTGTCAAATTGCAAAAATTATTCGATATTAAATAAAAAAGTCATTTTCTGCCTTTTTTTAAGAACATTTTAAACATTGTTAATTTCAAAAAATCGCCAAGAAACCTATTTGTCCTCAAAATACATGCCTTCAGATTGATTCAGAATTTTTTTGTAATAAAATATTCAATACAGTCGTTACGGCACACATTCAAAGATGATGAGATATACCCAATGTGCCCTTTACGTATTTTTTGGAGGTGTACCCTTTAAGGGTTAAATTACAATATATTTACACTAGAATTCAGTTGACAAATATTTTTTAAAAGAGCATTTTATATAACGTTATGTATTATAATAAATATATAATTAATTTTAATAGTAAAATCATTGAGATATTAGATTAGGAAGAAAAATATTTGCGGTTTATGACCTTAAATTCTTATACATTTTTGTCAGATAATAATTTAAGTCGTTTAGAACTGTTAAATGATAAATACCTAACTTTTGTGCAAGCTCTCGAATTGTTGTGCGTGGTTGTGATTCAATTAATGAAATTTTTGGAACCACCATTGCACCATACGTTCCTTAAGAATACCCACAATAAAAAAATGATTTTATATGCTTCGTTCCCATCTTTAATTCAGCAGCCCAATTTTAAACAAAATTAATAATAAAACCAAAGTTTATATTACCAAAATGTAAACTGGAAAATGTACTTGAAAATGATATTAACATGAACACGATGAAATGATACTTTCATTGAAAAAAATAAAGTTAAAATCCAAAAAAAATGAAAACCGCGTTTCTTTTCTTACCAACCTAATATAAAAAAATATATTCCTAGAACACTGTACCTGTTGTTCCCAAAAAATTTATTTGAAATCTGTTTTTAAAGTAGGAACTAAGAATAATGAACATCATTTTGAAAAGTGTCAATTTGAATACACTTCTGAATCAATTGAAACAAGACTAATGTTATTCGAGACGTGATTGTTGTTTATTCTTATAAACATCAAGCATCAATCAATTTTACGCCCGACAACCGTAAAATCGTTCCATGCCGATTTCATTGCCGAAATATTCAAATGTATCACGATATATGTACAATTGAAGAAATATGTTCCTATTCATATGAAAATATGATTGTTCACATCGGCAAAAAAATAATATATATATAATGCAATACGTTCATTGCGTTTTACTGTTTATTTCATTCATACATCTTGCGGCTGATATGGTATATTTCTGATTTTGCTCGTTTCATTTTTCGTACAGCGTCGCGTTTTCTTATTTTCAAAAGAACAGAAACGTATAATATTTTCTCGGTATTTATTTTTCCGGTTAGGAACAGACGAAACATGCGAAAACATTTATTTTCCGCGGTACGATGTTTTTCTGTATTCTCACTGTATCGATATGATGGTTTTGTCAATACATAGTCACATTTATTTTTGTAAGAGTGTTTTTATTACCACGAAAGGTTGTTTTTTTGTATTATTTTATATAAAAAAGACGAATTTAAATATTTTTATTTACATTTCAGACACATGTTGTTGGTGTTCATTAATATAAGTAAATATTGAATAAAGAATTTAAATACACACGTTTTTTTTACTCTTTCGTAAACTAACATAAATATTTCTATTTACAAACGAATTATAAATGATTATAGATCACTTAATAATTGTTTGAATTGAGACGAATTGATTAAATAAGTCTAGTATACAACATATTTTGTCAGAAACTTTATATGTTGTCTGTGGGAGAGTGAATATTTCATTTTATTTTATATTTAATTATTAAAACTATATCTGGCTTGTTCAAATTAATACAAAAGTATATAAAAGTTGATACATACAATTTATATACATATATATATATATATATATATATATATATATATATATATATATATATATATATACATATTCACACATATAATTAAATCTGAGCTTAAGTATCTAAATTGCAAATTTCAAGAGAAAATTTCTACCGAAAAAGCACACATGACATTATAAATTTCTAAGGTATTCGACTTCCATTGCAAGAAGACTTGTCCGTTTAACATATTTCATTATCTAAAAGGTCAAGCACCACTACTCAACAATATTGCTATGAGTCACAAGAGGTTGAAAGTAGGTTCAGAATTATTAAGGCTACGAAGAACGGTATAAAAAAGAATTAAGACATTTATTTTAATATATTTAATATATGGAATTAGTGTCAATATTATAGTTGTTTAAATTTTTTAACATGTTGGAATTATTATATATTAACATTTAATAAATGATTATGATATAATTCAGTGATTTTTATCTATGAAATATGAAAAAAAAATTATAAATTCTATTCTTGTTTGATTAAATAACAATGTAAAACTAGGATAGAACAAACCACAGCTTTACTTGTTTTTAAATGTATGTTACTTTAAAAAAAATAAATATAATCTCTCCGTATAGCATACAAATCCATAACTCATGCTTTTAAAAACGCCACTGAGAGTTGCTTGACTACAGTCGGTTTTGTAGATTTTTCGATGTCAATCTTTAAACCAACACGTTTTCAAAGACTGAAATGCACCGTTTCCTAAAAAATAAACTAGGCCAAAGGTTGAACTCTCAACTCATTGATCAACGGTCCGACGCGTTGTGTTACCACTGGACTACATCCATATAGTTTTCTTTTTTCTTATTCCTTTTCATCCTTATACATACATACATACATATATATATATATATATATATATATATATATATATATATATATATATATATTTGTGTATACATGTCTGAGAGTGTGCAATATGTATGTTTGTTTGTATGTTGGTATTTATGTAGGTATACGTAGTAGTCTAGTAGTAAAAATGTGGCAGTACTTTATTTCGTATTCGGAATAAAAAATACTCGTTTTATCTTTTACAACGGCTCGCATTATTCTTTGTGTCTATAACGAATTCTTTAAACGATTCCTTAGCTCTATAACGCACGCTGCGTCTAATAAATATTTCAAGAACAATGACCTCGGTCTCTCACTTGAGCATGCATTATTTATTGATCGTCGCAAGATGTATTTACGTTTGTATGTATGCGGTTGTACGTATTTGTGCGTACTCTCATGTCAGAATTTTCAATATTTACCCACTTGGATGTATGTGCCCACCAGAGAGTATGCTGTTTGAACTAAAAAGTAAATTTACTCTTCATAAGACCACTATGAATGTTTTTACCAAGCTTACTAGTAAAATTCTTTAATATTTTCTCTCTGATATAAGCACTGTATTCAATATTAGGTGTACATATATATAGAGAGAGAGGTAGATATTTATTGAAATCTCTAATATACTCCAAATTATTTCATCATCAGGTGAAAGTAACGTTTGGAAAAACCAATTGACAATATTCAACATTTTCTCTTCTCACTTTAAACGAAACAATAATTTAATTGCTCTTAATTATTGCATTTAACTATTTTTTACTTAATTGTATAGCATTATGATATCTATGTTTATTCAATTTCTTTACATTCAAACTTTTCTATGTGAACCCAAGTACTGTTTAATACAAATAGATTTAAGGAAACTTAATGGGCTATATTGATTATCTTTTACTAAATAGATCCTACTAGTTAGTATTGCTATACATACTACTAAATCTAGTCATACTCATAAACTTATTTTTAATAAATTGAATAATCATATTTAGAACTAGTGATATAGTAGGCACTAATAATTAAAAAGATTAAATTGCAACTTTCAATAAAAGATTACGATAATGGCTCAATTTTACAATATATTTTATTATAAATACATTTACCATTCATACTCTTGAATTAAAAAAATAAATAATTTCTCTCTCTCTCTCTATCTATATATATATATATATATATATATATTAATAGAAAGATAATTGCGGTTAATGACTTCAAATACATATACATTTCTTAATTTAAGTGGTTTAAAGTGGTTCAGAACTGTTGGATCACTAACGCCTAATTTTTTTGTAAGCTCTCGAATTGTTGTGCTGGTTTGTTATAAAAACGTTAATTTTTATAATAAACCAGTTATCTGTTGACTTTGATAAATCATAAAAATACAAGTTGATCATTCAAATTTGTATTTAGGTTGCTAATGAAGCAAATGAAACTAACCTATGAAACGAAGTCTCCAAAAAGGGAACTCTGTAAATATTTAACAACAGTACTTATAACATTTCTCATTTTTTTCAAAAATATATGTTTAATATTATTAAAAATTTATAAATTTGCGTTCATACAATTTGAAGTGTTTTGAAGAAAATGACATTTTTTTTATTACCTGATATCTCATATCATTTCTTTCAAATATTGCTGAACGGTCATTCCACATACGAAAATATTTTTTGGTTCATTCTTTATTAAACGACATAAGTTAATAGAACGTTGCTTAAAAGTGTCAACAATTTTTTTAAAATTCAACTTTAAATACGCTTTTTGTGCTGAGTTTCTCATAATCATTAATATATTTGCTCCAATTTTAATTACTAAATCTACTTATAAATGAAAGACTTTTATACTTCTAAATATTTATAAGAAGCGTTTTACTAGTAAAGTTAACGAAATTGTTTCTAATTTCTTTTATAATAAAAATTTATTTTAAAAATTAAAAACAAATCAAAGCAGACAAACAAATTTAAAAATTAACTTTACAAAATTAATTTTAAAATTCACACAATAATTTTATTTGAAATATTCTCATTTTATTAAAAGTAAGCATAAGTAAAGAAAATACTTAGATTTAATATCTCGCTACAACTACATTGTAGAAGTTCTATGTTATGTACATTTTCAATTGAACAGAAATGCTGCAATTATTGAATATCCATTATTGAATGTTATTTACATTATGTGAAGTACACAAATAATTCAATATTTACCAAACACATATAAAATATATCAATCAGTTGTATTGAATTCAATATTGACATTATCAATTATATTAATATTTGTTAATCATGCAAAATAAAATTAATATAATAATATTGTACATTTATATATATATATATATATATATCATTAGCATATATATTATATAGCATATATATATATATATATATATATATATATATATATATATATATATATATATATATATATATATATATATATATCAGTGGTAAGAGCAGTCTATTCCAATCCACTGCTGGATAAAGACTTCCTTCATGATTTTCCATTTTGTACGATTAAAAGTCTCTCTTTTTTACTGACGTTCAATAAAAAATTTATCTTCCTTATCCTATCTATTTATTAATCTCTTTTTTGGTATTTTTATATTCCTTGGTTCTCAGTTAATAATTTCTGTTGTCCATCGGTTGTCTTCTCTTCTTGAAACATGCTCTGTCCATTTCCATTTCAGACTCTTTACTTTCCTTATTACATCTAAGACTCGTGTCCGTTTTTGTAACCATTCTATTCTTTTCCTATCTCTTCTTGTTATTCCTAAATACATCTTTCTATACTTTTCTGTGCTGCTTGGAATCTGGATAATTTTGTCGTTAAACACCAATGCTTTGCTGCCATATGTAAGGACTGGTTATATACATTAATCAAATACATTTTTCTTCAGAGCAGGATTGATGATTTAAATATCGAAGCTTTTCGTCAAAATGAGTTCCATCCCATTTTTATTTTCATGTTTACTTCTTCAATGAATGAGCCAAGTTTGTTGATATGCTGGTCTAGATAGACATACTTCGTAACTACTTCTATTTCTGTTCCTTTTATTTCTATTTTCTTCAGGCCGACAAACTCATTGAACAACACTTTTGTTTTTGTGTGGTTCATGTTTAGGCTAATTTTTTGACTAGCTATACATATAATCTAATATAATCTATATACAACCTCTATATATAATCTAATTCTTCTCTCCTCTTTAATAGATTTTCTAAAGTACTCGCAAAGATGAGAATGTTATCAGAAATTCGCAGGTGACTTAATTTTAGCCATTCATTATATATATATATATATATATATATATATATATATATATATATATATATATATATATAAGTTTGGTTAATAAAAAGAATAGAATTCTGTTTTAGATACTACTCAAATTAATATTTATTGATATGATCAGGACTAAAATATATTTTTATGTTGTGATGAAATGTTTTCTTGGCGGTGTTCAATCATTTGGATCATTTTTTATTCTGTTTCCACTACCCATTTGGTATCAACAGTTATATAAATTTACTTGAAGATGACAAACGTACTTAAACTAGCAGTGAAAATTAAATGATTAATCATAAAATTAAACTTGAACAGAAAATGAAATGCTTCGAAAAAACAAAGAGCACCAATACAACATACATTTACAAAAGTATTTTTATAAAATTGTTCAGTTATAAACTTGTAACTGTAATAACTCTAAACTTATTAGATCTGTGTGTAATATACTGAAAGTAATTTGTTTTCTTTTTGAAAATAATAACTAGTATTGAAACAAAAATAATATATTTTATTGAGTTATTAATTTTCATTAATAACAAAAGTTTCTATACAATTCACAAAACTTAATAAAGACGAAATGATATTATTATTAGTTAACAAATGTTAAAAAAATGTCTATAAAACATACTTGTAGAAAACATTAATTATTGAGATATTATATTTAATTAAAATTATTACTTCACATTGTGTAAACACTGTGTAAAAATATTCCATTTTTCATTTTCAGAAGTAGAAAACAATTTTCAGTAACAAATAAAAACGTTTTTATTAAACTCTACATAAGAAAAAATATCGTAAGTTAATTTTTAATCTTTTCTCGATATTCAAAAGCACACGGACTGTTTATTGTAATTTAATATTTAATATTTTACGATTTTATATATTGAAAGAAGCCAAAATACATTCTGTTTCTTAACTAACAGAAGACAATTGGAAGAAACGTAAAACAACTACATATCATTTTAGAATACCTACCGAATAAGTGTATATAAAAACAATACATCTTTTTAATCAGTTTATTATCTGACAAGTACAAATTACTTTACGTGCGAAAACTGCGTTATTCGCCTTATGTCGGTTGATTTCACATCCAATTTATTTTGTTTGCTTCAGGGTATTCTTCTCCGGACGATTTTCTCTTAGTGAAAAAAAAACAATTACAATTTGAATGATTGAATCAATAAAATTGATGATATTTTATCTTTTTCTTCTTACTTTTATATTTAATATCTTATATTAAGAACGATTTATACAGTTTATTAAAAAATTATATTTCATACGTACACAGGTAACTATATATATATATATATATATATATATATATATATATATATATATATATATATATATATATATAACATCAAAATTACCCACAAAAACGTTACAAAATAGTACGTTGTAAAAAATAATTAACTACAAGAATGTTTATTCAGACACACTAACATATATATACATATATATATATATATATATATATATATATATATATATATATATATATAGAATTATCCACAAAAACCTTATAAAACTGTACATTGGAAAAAATAATTAACTACGATAATGTTTATATAGACGTACTAACATATATATATATATATATATATATATATATATATATATATATATATATATATATATATATATATATATATATATATATATATATATTAATCCATGACATCGACTTATTCATTTGATATTTATTATTTCATTCGATTACATGTGTATGCTTATAATAGATAAGTGGGCGAGTGCAGTAAACCCGGGGGTTGACGAGCACAGTGAGCTGGGGCAGAAGCCCTCTATAATCTTTATATATATATATATATATATATATATATATATATATATATATATATATATATATAGAGAGAGAGAGAGAGAGAGATACAGAGAGAGAGAAAAAGAGAGATATAGATAGATAGACAAATATATTATCCATGTTGTTGTTGTCAGTTTGGCGATTCGACAGTTATTTTCAGCTGAATGGGAGTTCAGTAACTTCATAGAAAATTCAAAAGGTTCTTTTTTAAAAGAAAATTACATTTTTGTGATTATTAAAGCTATTTTCTCAGTGTTGTTGTTAATGAATTATAACTGAAGATGACAGCAGAGTATGTGTGGTATCAGATGTGGTTTTTGTTGTGAAGTAATTTTTCCATATAAGTAAAATGAGTTAATATTAAAAAATAAGTAAATAGACAAATTAACTTCATGACGAAAAATAAGCTTCATTAAGAATAAATTCACGTTTTTTGCATGGCACACGTTGGCAATGTGCATTGATTTGGCTTGCAGTCTACAGACGGAGTCCATTATGTGCAGCCGTGTCTTTCTTCGTTAGTCAAGAAAGCTATATAACTGGTACGATTTTATTTGCCGGTGTTATTTGTACGATCGAGTGTGTTCTTCAAATATTTTTAAATCGTATTTGTTTTAGTTTATGTCTTAGCTATGATAACTTTACATATAAATCGACACGCACACAAAATTGATAATATGTGAAAATAAAAATCATATAAAATTTTCCCAGATACTTCAAACATAACATATTTCAAAACTCAATGCTTAATTCTAATCATCTGACTAAGAGTAATGACAATTCATTTGGTACAACTCAGCTATTACAGAAAAAATTCTCAAAATGTTATCTTCAGAGTTCTACAATTTTTCGATAACATTTTGAGATTAAAATTAATTTTTAAAATTACCTTTATTTGAATTTATTTTTATTTACGAAATTTACTAATATTTATTCTTTCAAACACTGTAGTATTTATATAATAAATGTTTTCATTTTATTAATAAGTTTAAGAAAATAAATGTTATAACATATTTAACTATATATATATATATATATATTATACATGCATATATATATATATATACATATTCATACATATACATAATATATATATATATATACATATATATATATATATATATATATATATATATATATATATATATATATATATATATATACATATATATATATATATATATATATATATATATATATATATATTATATATACATATGTATAAGAGAAAACTTTTAAAAGTGCATGAAATATATAGAATGTTTATATTTCACTAACAGAATATTTTATAAATTTGTTAATTGAATTTATTAACGATCGATTTTCTGATTTCCGATATTGCATTAATATTTAAAAAGCAATCAAGGGAACTATAAGAAATTTACAAGAGAAACATCGGAAATGATTACAGTACCGAATGTAAAATTTAATAAAACGATTCAAAATTAATAAACTAGACGAACTTCAAAGTAAAAACTAATTGATATTATTTCAATGTAAAATAAAGCAAAAGAAATTATCTCTATGAAAACCATGCACATGTGCTACTAAAAAAAACATTACTAAAAAAAGAACACTACGGAAAAAAGAAGACTACTGAAAAAAAGAATAATGCGCACCGTGAACTAAATCGCATAGCTTATAAAAATCTGCTTTCAGATTGATTACATTTATAAAACTAAAAGCAGCTGCATTTTAACTTTTTGCTATATTACGTTTTGCTTACAAAAATTATATACCACTTTTTTTCATATATATGAAACAATTATTTGATAATGTCAACACTGCATTGTATGTATAGCAATAACTTATTCACTTTGATATTTTTGTATTGGTTTGTCGAGCAAACGTTTACTGTATCATACATTCTATGTTATCTGTAAGAATTTGTATTGAATTTCATTCACAGAATTGAAAATTGCTTTTGGTTTAAAACGATTTTACAAGTTATCTTATTTATGAGTCATGATTAATTATTCCACAGGATAATAAATATTGTCAAAATGTATTGTATGTAAATGTGTTCTACATATATATATATATACAATTGAACTCTGTATAGTGAGCAGTACGGAATCGATTATATTTACTAATTACAACCATTACTCATTATTTCAGTAATAAGTAATTATTAACATTTCTTGATAATATCATTTTCTAGATAAATATTCATAAAATAATTGAGGTCAGATCTGTTATAAAGTCATAAGTGTATTTAGTATTAAAAATAAAAAAAATAATTAACACACGCATAGATATTAAGAAACGAAATAAAAATATATACTTCATTAACATTCATATTCAGGCATATTTCAAGTTTTAATTAACATTTTTAATTATGAAACTACTATTGATACAGATATATTTGTATATATATATATATATATATATATATATATATATATATGTGTGTGTGCGTGTGTGTGTGTGTACGTATACAACTATATATATATATATACATAAGGGTGCGATAGTAAATTAACTTTTACTTTTTTAAAAAAAGAACGGTTAACTCTCTTCCCAAAAGAATAATGTAAAGAGGAGCAAATTTTCTTGGTATATACGTGAAACTAGTTCTAAAAGTTACCTTTTGTATGGAAATGTGAATGAACCAAAATCTATGTGAAAATTTGATGATTACAGCCGTGAATAAGTTATATCTCGGTTCGATGTAATCAACTTTTGAGACATACACACACACACACACACACAATATATGTATATATATATATATATATATATAAATGGAAATGAGAAGGGAATTTTACAAAAAGAAAAGACAACCGATGGATAACAGAAATTATTAACTGGGAACCAATGAATATAAAAAGATCGAGAAAGATACCAATAAAACAGGTAGAACAATGAAATTAAATTTTTTATTGAAAATCAGTGGAAAAGAAAGGCATTTAATCGTATAAAATGGAACACCATGGAAGATACCTTTATCTAGCAGTGGATTGACAAAGGTTGCTGATGATATAAATATATATATATATATATATATATATGATACACACATTTATATATATATATATATATATATATATATATATATATATATATATATATATATATATATATATATATATATATATAATGTAAAGTCTATACATTTTTCTAAAGGAAAAAGTAATTTGTGTTAATAAAAACTACTTTTCTGTTATGTTTTTTAAATGAAATTATATCTTTTTATAATTTTTTGTTGAATTGTGTAGACATAATAAACTACAGTTAATCTACAAAAAAAGTTCTTCTTTTATTTTGTAGTAACAGAAAACACGATATTTCATTTAAATAGACTTAATGAGAAATAAAAGTGGGTAAACGTTCTACATATGGTGGTGTTGGTTGTACAGCGTTTGGGATAGTAATTCTTTATTATTACTAATTATTATAACACTATATCGTATGGTCTTGACTTTGAAGTTATTGTCATTGAAATTCATATAAGTAATAGTAAAAAAATGATCAATAATAAATAATGTCTTTTTTTTGATCAGAATTTGATTTTCTATTTTGTTGTGTCAAAAATTCTTTTATAAAAAATGTATTTGATATTATTTCAGTATTTCATTTACAAAAAGTATCATGTCATATCCAAAACTGAACCTTTGAATATCTCATTTATTTTTCCTAGTCACAGATCGTTTTAGATTTTTTCAATAAACATTATTGGAAATAAATTTCACAACCAACTTTATTTCCAACATAAAATGTGCATATGAGTCTGAAAGTTGGTACTTTCTCAAATTTTTCTAAGATCATGGAAGTTGGTTACGTTATACCTGCACAGTTAATTTTAAAAATGAATAAATTAAAGTGAATTTATTTTTTAACTATCAGGATATTAAAATTTACTTGTGATATATCGATGCGGTGTATCAGATAGTTAAATAAAATATTGTTATATGAAATTAATGATTTGTATGTATATATATATATATATGTATATATATATGTATATACATATATATATATATATATATATATATATATATATATAATGTAAAATCTTTGCGCAAGCATTGCACACAAATATGTACCATACCTGTGAATTATACAGTATAATGAGGTGTACATTTCGTATTAATTTAGTTATAATAATGTTAAAATTATTTGCCAGTAACAAATACATGTGTTAATTTTATATATTTGTAAAATTCATTGTAAATTATAATTGTAATTTATGAACGTGTCGATACCAAAATAAATATCACATTAGAGGAACAGGTAAATCAATGTAAATTTATTTATCATTTAAAATTTTATAGAAAATTTTCATTTGTATAGCTTTGTTGCAATTCATTTCAAAACGACATTTTTGTTTATTTTACTTAATTAATAATTAAAATTATTATTTGAAATTATAATTATATTTTGATTAAAAATTAATAAAATGAATCGTTTTGTAAATGATCAAATGTCTTCTGTACAGTATTTGATACAGATATGCTATTGTTATTAACCTTGATATTATATATATATATATATATATATATATTATATTATATAATTTAACAATATTTAACCTTATTTCTTAAATTATATGGTAATAACCGACTGAGTATTGAAAATTCGGCTCTAAATTTTCCTAGTAGCATCCAAATTTTTTTTATTTACTACTTCTTATGCAATGTTTGTTTAATTGAGTCTTTTAATCTTTTATATTAAATAATGTTTTTTTATTTAAAAAAATACTTGAGAATTGTTTATGAAGTTTGTTTAATTAGGAAGCAGCTCACTGAAGTTCAACTAATTTTAATGAGAATTACATAAAACATCAGACTGATAATCAACCATTTATTATCTAGATAAAATTATAAAAATATTTATAATGAACAGATATATTTAAAAATCAGATAATCACATTTTCCATTAATGTTTGTTGATTTTAATTTCATGCGAAAAACGCAAACTGAAATTAACAATTTTAATTATAACTGACCTATAAACACAACTTGTCTGATAACTTCATTTTTACTCAAATAAAACTTCAAAACATTTCATACCATGTGTGTATATAGTAAATACAAAATTTAAATTAAACTTTCATACCCTAACGGAATAATGTTATTACATTTTTATTTCATACAATATAAAAAAATGCAGATATAAAAAAGATATTTCATACAATTTGTTTTTTTCCAAACCGTATTACTGTGTTCATACATCAATTTTAATGCTGTAAATGAAAATTGTATAATTCGACAGAATTATAAAATAAAGTGTCACATATAAAAGATAAACATAAAATACTTTTGAATAAATAAAACGTTCGTTGTGTGTGTGGGTGGGTGCGATGAAAATGAGAAAAATCTCAAATGCAGTTTTCAACAAAATGTTGCCATACGTTCTGTTAACTGTCTGCTTGCGCCAATGTGTTGTGGTATATAATATCAATTTTTATTTTCTATTCACTAGATGCAACCGAATTTTATTTTACTTCGTTCATATACCACTTCAAATGTTTATTTCGAATTTTATTTTCAGATAGAGAAAGAATTTTAGTACTAGAATGGAAATAAAAATGTTATATATATATATATGTATATATTTATCTATCTATCTATCTAAATATATATCTAAATATATATATATATATATATTTATATATATATACACATGTGTGTGTGGTCGTGTGTAAATTTAATTTTACTATTTCATTTGTCTTTTTAATACTTGTGACAAGGATGACACGACTAAAATTATGCAACTATAATCATGAATCTTCATTCTTGTCGCTTCTGTAATTGCTTTAAGTAAAAATCATTGAATACTTTTTTAATCACTTCACTACAGTTGCACAAATGTATTGAAACCATTTAAAGATATGGAAATCATTCTGTCAGAGAGTAGTAGTCTAGTCAATTAGGCTTATGCAGTAGTTTTTGCTTTAAATTATTTTATCCTAATTTTTAATATTCAATTTTCGGTGTGGGTTAACTTCGAGGTTTTTGTTTTCAACGTGTGTTCCATCGGTGATAACAAAAACAAATAATCTGTATGATGTTTAATTTAAAACATTTTGAAAATTTGTTTCATTTGATAAAAAATGTATTTTTCTTGATAATTATTAAATAAAAATATTTAATACGAATACATAAATTATATTTTATTAACACATGCTGTCTGATGTCAGATGCTGCATATTAGTTTCTATGCTCACGTTTAAAATTTTCATAATAAAAAATAAAATTGAGTGGAGTTGATCCATGACTTTGATTTCATACTGTACTCGTACTTAGTAAATTGGACAAAGTTACTGTCAATTTTTAATAAGTTTGTTCTGTAACTAAATATTTTATTGCAATTTATTCTTAATTATGAAGAGAACTCTTAACCATAATGTTATCTGAATATATACAAATAAAGTGTTAATATTTTTTATCAATTTTATTGATTGTCTGCGAGATAAATTGTATTATTTTTCAATAATAATTTTATAAATATTACTCTGAAAAATATAAATTACACAAACTACAAATTTATTTACTAATTTTGTAATATAAACATTTCTTCAATTTTGTTTTTATCTTTACACACAATAAATGAATTAAGCACATTTTTACAAATTCTTTCAATAAAAAATTTTTTTTCTTACATATGTTCCAATATTCCAACATGGTAGTTAATATAAATAAAATCAGAATTAATTTTAAGTAATTTATGTAATAAAATATTGAAGTTATTGATTATTTCTACTGACTATAATTATCTTTTATGCTTTATTTAGATTATATATGTACATATATGTGTATATATATATATATATATATATATATATATATATATATATATATATAGTGGACCCTCCTCGAATGACTGATCGTATCACGACGGAGCTTCAGGAAGCATACAGTGCTCACTACAAGAGGATAATATCTTCCAAATTAACGACCGTCGATGTCTCAGTATGACTTCATAAATATTTAGTTATTACTATCTAACACCACACCATTGCTGCAGCCTATGGACCAGCAGATAATTTCTATTTTTAAGAAACTCTATACAAAGAGAATATTGAGAGAATGTTTCGATGTCACACAAAACAATGAAATAATCTTTAGAGAGTGTTAAAAAAAGCATAATAACATCTTCATGCTCTGAAATTAACTGTGAATGCAAGGAGTGATGTCACTGTATGTACACTAAATACCTCCTAGAAGCCATTATGGCCTGATGTAGTACATGATCTTGATTTTTGATGGATTTCTGATAGTATTGATGAGATTAAAGAGAGCATTGACACTCTGGGTGAGTTCATGGGTCTGGACGTGGATACGGATGATGTTTAATGCCTAGTAGAATACCACTATAGGAGCTGACAACAGAGCTATTTCAGAAGTCGGAGGAGGTGATTGAGGGGTAGAAAGATAATGGGGAGGAAAAAGTTGATAAAGGCTTACATGTTATAAGTAGTGACGAATTAAAAAAATGTTAATTGCATGTGCAACTGTTAAAAGTAAAATGAAACTCTATCCACAAATTCAAAAGACTGAAGTTCATATATTCCAGTTTGTGGACAATGTGACTGCCTACTTTTACAAATTGAAAAGAAATAGACAGCGGTAGTCTTCTCTAGCAAGGTTTTTTACCAAAGCCTGAACTTCCTCCCAATCTAGTGCCATTGCCACAAAGAGGGCAAGAATGGATTCTCCCTCTAGTAGTGAATTTCCATAAACGTCAAGGAGAGTGACTTTTCCGGTGTCTTATACAATAACCGTTTCAAGGAAGGACCACTAGTCCTGCACCAGTTACGGTCGTTCAGCGAGCGTCTACTGTATATATATATATATATATATATATATATATATATATATATATATATATATATATATATATATATATGCATATATATCTAACTATCTTAATATCACTTAATGTTTTCTGTTGTAATTTTAAAGTCTTAACAAAATATAAGTCTGCAAAATAACAAATATAGTTAAAAAATAGGGAGTATTAGATAACCATTGATTGGATCGCCTAAGATGTTATATTCCACGTTGTTTTTGAATTTTTTCAAATGTTTTCTAGCCATTAAAGTATATACAAATACTCTAATTTTTATATATATATATATATATATATATATATATATATATATATATATATATATATATATATATATATATATATATATATATATATATATATATATATATATATATTACAGTATAGATAATTAGTGAAAGAATCGTTGGCATACTTTTGAAATGCAGGTAAAATAATTTTATTTTTTATAAAAAAGGTTCTTTCAGTATTTAAACGTTAATTCAAAAATAAAGAAAATAAATTGTGGATTTTTCCAGCGACCAAATGTTACCGCAAGGCTTCTATACCATATGTATACGTTATCTGAATATTCTCACCCTCCTGTGGCCGCTGAAATAAAAAATAGACAGGGTATATTCGGCGAGCGTGGCCTGGGAATATACCAGCTTGACGTTCATAATAAGGATTGGGATATATATTAATTTTTAAATACATTTACCAAGAATATTTGATTTTTGTCTCTTTTGTTACGCTACGGTGAACATATTTTTCATCTAAACCATTCTTTCAGTATTATATTGTGTATAAACGTCATGTGTATGTGTATGCACGCTTCTTTTTTGATGTATTAAAAGCATATTTTGCCATAACTGTAGGCAGAAAAATATTTTGACTTGTCATACTTTTTTTTTGAAAAAAGCGCTGTGATTTATTATGGAAAGATGTGTTAATGGACAAAGAAATGTGTTTGTGATTATTTGTAAATGAACATCTAAATTATAACTACTTTTTAATATTCAATTTATTCTCGGAATATTAAAATAAGTTTCTTGTAAACACTTGTCGATTGTATAACTAATTTTAATTACTTTTAAATTATAAATAACTGATATATAAAATCTTGTTCTTTAAAATTAAAAAATGGAGAATTTTTTTATAAAAAATCATGGAATTACAATGCATGCAATTATTGAAATAAAATTTAAACTACAATTCATGGAAAATTCTGAATATAATTAATATGCATAAAAAATGAAAATAATATTTCCATTTAGTAAATTTCTATATGGTAAACTGTAAACATTTTATTTATTTTCCGTTAGTTCAACAAACTATATCTTCATTGTTTTACAGTTTATGTACAAACATTTTAGGTTGATTACCTACTAGTGTAGTAAAGTATAGATACTAAAAACTATCATGCTAGAGGTTGAAATACGTCATGTATCGTAAGAATGAGAGCTGGTTGTGAGTTAACTATTTACAACCCACACATTCAGCTTGCTTCGTTTATCAGTTTATCATCCATCAACGGAGACACATACATACTTGGTAAGGGTCTAACGTCGACATTGTGGTTTGTTTCAAACGACCTACAGAGCGTTGGGATCTATCGACATCACTCAAATACAGATTACATCACCTCTCAACTACACCGACATGGTTATATTTTTAGTAGTAAAAACACCAGTGATATGTAGCCACGGATAGATTTAATCAAATTTAAATTAATAACTATACAAATACATGCTCATATAATGCGTGTATGTATATATATATATATATATATTTACATACATACATATGAAAACTTATATTATTGTATGTTTTGTACAAATATTTATATTTCCATTATATTTTACAAGTGAATAGCACAAAATTGTACCTTTTCAAATAGTTAGAAATTTTTAATACTTTGTATGTTAACCTTGAATAATTTAGATCCCTCGGGACATATGAAGCGCTTGAAACTTGTTTGTGAAATTCAGGAATTTTTTTAGGAAGAATATTTATTTACAAATCATTATTATGAAAAAGGTAATGTGTAAATTGAAGTAACATTGCTAAACTCACTTGCAGAGTTTTTTGATGGAGTATCACATGTTCTTTCATTCATCAGTACAGATATTTTCAAGTATGACAAACTAGATAAATATGTTCCTCTCATAATGATGAAGATTCGAAAGATTTTGTGAAGATTTTAACTACTAATTTGACTTAGAAGTAGGGAATATACTTATTTGAAAAAGAAATGCAATGTCATACGAAAAATTTCTTATCAATTTATGAAATTTTATTTACTTATAAATATTTAAGCGTACTTATATATATATATATATATATATATATCATCAGTCTCTGTTAATCCACTGCTGAATAAAGGCTTTTTTAATAATTTTCCATATATATATATATATATATAACGGTACAAATACATTATTAGTTACTCGAAGTAAACGAAAGAAAAATATAAGAAATATTTTTTTTCTTTAGTAGTCTAGTAAATCAATTGTTTATTACCAATAAATTATTTTATTTTGTGGAATAAAAGTAAATTTATTGTTCAAGATATAATTTTTGCTATAAAATTTATTTTATTCCTTATTTCATTAATTGTTTTATTTTATTCGTTTTACTCGTTCTACATCTGAAGTTCTCAAAATATGTACATAGTATCTGAATTATGTGGAGTGATTGTAATTTTTTAAAAGGAAGTTATAAATTTTAAATGATCTGAGATTTCAAGATGAAATAAATACATTACATTTTTACTAGTTTGTAATCGATTTATTCATTTAAATGGAGAAGAATTCTGGTTAACGGTTTATCATTTAAATGATTGTTTAAAATAATTATTTGCTTAAATGAAGAAGAATTGTTAATCATTTCCAGCCAATCCTTCAAGATAGTCTTAACTTAAATTCAAGAATCAAAATGTTTTCCTTAGGAATCACGAGTCAGTAGTTGAAATAAGTGTAAGTTTAACGCTCTCATATCTGGGATATAAGAAGAGTGTGAAAGGACATTAAATTTACTACCATTTCATGGATTTCTTGTTGAGTTTCAAAGTGTGCTATTATTTGAGTATGATGAAGAGATAGAATAGTCAAAGTAATACCAAACATACCAAAAAGACTTCAAATTCTAAATATTTCCAAATATTATTATGATTTTAATGATGATCTATTGATTCCTTCTCTGATGGAATAAATAAACTTGTTACATGTTGGTGGAAATGGTAACGATTAAATTGAAATTGAAATAAAGTAAATATAAAGCTATATTTTTACTTTACTTTTTTATTTCATCTTGATATTTCTAAATATTTAGGAATTAAGAAATTTTATGATAAACTTCGCAAGCATATTTCATGTAAATGAACTGTATTTATTTGTCAATCGGATCGAATTTAATATAATTTTGTAATTATTATAATACATGAAAGCATATATATGAAATCTGTATGGAGAAGTCTACGACATTTTTAGAAATATTATTGAAAAATTAATTAAGATTTTTATTGTAAAATATAGTCATTTAATGCTAAATAAAATAAAGTCAATTAAATAATAGAAAATGATAAATATAATACAAAATTAAATGCCTGTTAAATATATTTCGAAAATTATTTGTAATTATTATATAAAATACATTATATATATATATATATATATATATATATATATATATATATATATATATATATGTATATATGAATTCGAACTATTTTAATATTGTAGTCATGTTAGTGGCTCGTACACAAACTATATTGACTTTGTATTATTTGACCCACATCACATGTGAGTCTGGCTTTATAGATCTGTATCTGTATTTGTTTAAATCGTCAATACTTGATTTTCCTATATGTGTAATCCAATTATAATGAAATAATTACCAGTTTTGCTTAAATTGTATAAAGGAATTAATTAGCTTCGTGTAAAATATTTTAAAGGAATAAACAATTATACTTTGATTTTTTCAAATAAATTCTCATATTACTACCATATTTTTATTCATAGTCTTGATTCGGCTAACTAATATTTATCTACTAAATAATTACGGTTCTTAAGCAAGTCGTCGATGATATTATTTAAATTAAGCTTTATATATATAAGCTTTATTTATTTATTTATTTATTTCTATTCGTATGACATACCTCTCTCTCTCCCTATATATATATATATATATATATATATATATATATATATATATATATGTGCGTGTATGTGTGTGTGTGTGTGTCATACGAATAGAAATATATATTTGAGTAAAAAGTCTAATGTATACTTGAATTGATTTGAATTATACACTTTTCTGGTTTGATTTTTTTTAGAAAAAACATTAATAGTTTGTATTTGTAGTTTTTATCCAATCTGATTTTATGAGAGTAGTATTTAACTTCATAAATTTCAACTTAAACTTGTCAAAATTAATGGTTAAAAGGGGACATGACATTTGCTTTCCTTTGAACTTTGACAAAACGAATTAATCAAATGATTTTTTTTCATGAATACTGACGTAATTGAACGGGTACGCGTACGCAACGTAATTGGTACATTCAAT
Organism: Acanthacorydalis orientalis; assembly: GCA_034766995.1. NCBI lineage: Eukaryota > Metazoa > Arthropoda > Insecta > Megaloptera > Corydalidae > Acanthacorydalis > Acanthacorydalis orientalis. Next base: position 7,555,197 of record CM068317.1, on the reverse strand, counting down.
ATTTTTTTTTGTCAAGGCAATTTTCATTTACCGCGAATTATAAAAGAGCCAGAGATGAATTTCATGTCAAAGAAATTGTCGAATAATTACTCTCGCTTCGTGTTCAAAGAATAATAGATCTTTGAAATTATGCCGCGGGCGTAATATAATGAAAAATAATGCCGACGGTGACAATAAAAATGAATAAAATGGAATGCTTCAAATAACCGACGTTAATAAACACTGTAGTAGTGATAATTACATTTTAATGTTTTATTAATTTTTTTTATATAGAAAATATACGGAACGGAATTTTTTATAATTATGAAAAAGTATACAGATATAAATATATAAACTTATATACAATTGCTACATTATATATATATATATATATATATATATATATATATATATATATATATATATATATTACACACATTAATATTTATGAATATGTGTAGAGACTAACACTAAGAACCCAGAATATTCAAAAAACTGCTAAAATTCATGAATATAATAATTTTCTTACGTTACTTATTTTTTATTTCTTTCACTATACCATTAATAATAATTAAAAGGACATACTTGTTGCTTTTTTTTTTGTTCAGCTTATTGTTTAAAAAGTATTTGAATTTCATTAAAATAAAACAGTTTTCGAAAGTAAAAAAAATACTTTTAGCAAATATTAAATTCACCTTTATTTATCTTATATATAATATTAATTATAAAACAACTTATATTATATATATATATATATATATATATATATATATATATATATGTATTCTAATAATTTTCATTCAATCTATCTCATCGTTTTTAATTAAATTTTTATTTTTATTAACAAACGTATTATGAAAATAAATTGGTAAAAGCTTTCTTCTATTTTAGAAAACATGTACGAAAAATCAACAGTCTAAAAATATAGACATTACTTATAATGTTTGATAGAAAAAATATTTTATTTTTAATCATTTATTGTTTAAACTAGTACATAAGTAAACGATATTTATATTCATCTAAACTAAGTACTGATATACATATATATATATATATATATATATAAGTAATAAGTATATATATATATATATATATATATATATATATAAGTAATAAGTATATATATATATATATATATATATATAAGTAATAAGTATATATATATATATATATATATATAATTTAATATTTATTTAACATAGAATTTTGTATAACTTAAGGTGTTTATTATAGTTTTTGTTACATATATTCATTCTTAATATAAGTGAAATCTTTTTCATCATTAAAGTTAAGCAAATATTATAGTTATTTTATTGATATAAAATTAAAACTTTTCCTAAGTTTAATTTGTTAAATACATTATATATATATATATAAATATATATATATATAAGTAATGCTTAGGAAGGTAAACCTTTTAATAATTTAATGTTTATTTAACATGGAATTTTGTATAACTTAAGATGTTTATTATATTTTTTGTTACATATATATATATATATATATGTATTAATTACAATGTATAATATTTAAATAATTTATAAATAACATTGATTGTACGTTATCATGTCCAATGCTTCTCAAATTAGACTCATAACAGCATATAAATTGTACGAATATATACTTTTATAAAGAGTTGGTTAGTGTTTATAATGAATTCATAAAACAAAATATGTCATAGATAGCGAAACCAATCAAGTGAACAGAGAAGATAATTGTACTGTTAAATAAATTCGCAATTGTATATTTGATCTATTAGCTACATTAAACTAAATTCCACTTTGAACTGCTGTGTTCTGTTTTTATTCAAAAAAATTATTTTATAATTACTTTGTTCATATTATTTCATTTAATATGCTTATTGACTGTTGTTTTATTATCCTGTACGTTTGGTTGACGGATCTGGAACATTTCCGCAGGAATGAGTAACAAGTACTGGGGCTTACAACTCGCGCTGATCAAATGACAAAAACATTTCTTTGATTGGAAATCATCACAAAGAGATTGATCAATTATCATAACGTTCAACAAGATTCCATCTCACAATTATGCCCGATGAGCTTTAGGGTACTACTATGAATACAAATTCTTATTGGTATGACATAGTTTTATCATGAACTGTTTGAGGATATTTTTTACTTATCATATTAGTTTTCTAACAAAATAAATAACCACTTAACTATTATGTAATATTAAATAACCTAACGTGACAAGTGCATTATTCTGTTAAAAAATAATTTTAAAACCTACTTCGTTTCTTCTTTTGTTGTAAATAAATTTCGAACACAAAAGAATCTTACAATTTGGTTTATTTTAATATAATATACAAATATATTTACGAATTTTCTTTAATAAAAAACATACTTTGAAAAACAACATTGCTTTTTAAATACGTTATGAATTAATAAACATTATATAAAATTATTTAAAGTTAAATAAAGCTACCAGTACATACCAAAAATGCTTAAACAACAAGTGATTAATAGTTTATTTATATTTTTTTATTTATAATAGTATGTAGTATAAAAATTTATTAAACACATTGATATATAAAAAAATTAAACTGTTAATTAAAAATCAAACATCAATTAATGTTCAAATAAAAAATCATGTAAACATTTAACGTGAAATATTGACATAAAATCAATACGTTTTATTTCATTTATTCCAATTTCCGAAAACAGTAAATAAAATTTAACAAATTAATATATATATATATATATATATATATATATATATATATATATATATGTATACTTATATTTATGTGTATATATATATATTTAATACCGAACCAATATTTTTATTTTATGTTTCTGTCAGTTATAATTACATTGTTATCTCGTATTTTATTTGCAAACGGAAAAACCACACACATAAAAACGACCACCATTGGTAAGTCTATACGCATACACAATTTAAAATACTCGACGGGACTTATTATATATAACATCCAGTTTATCGTCTGGATATTATCTGAAATACAGCGCTCTCATATGGATGCACTTTTCATCCTAAATTGTTCGTATTTCCTTTTGAAACGCTTCTTGTTGATGTCTATGTTTTGGCAAACATCATTTTTCACCTATTTTTCACAGCATGTCTCATATATCATAGCAAACGTGTCATGTAATATAGGAGGCACACAATAAATGATAACTTACAAGGTAAAATTTTATACGTTCTAAACCCAATACTGAATGTGCGGTGTATAATGGTAGGTAATTTAGAACATGACGTTATATTCGAAGATTCATGAAATATGTAAAAATGTATTATCGTAACGTGCGGTTTAGATGATTATTTTTTAATATAAAAATATAATAGAAACGTTTCATTTTTAATTTTCACACTCTTTCATATATATATATATATATATATATGTATGTATATATATATGACAATGGTTCTGGGAGGAAGAATAATATTTTTCGCAATAAATTGGATATAATGATTCCAATCAATGGTTTTATTTTAAAAAAGTACTTACAATCGATTTCAATTCCATTAATAATTACTAACTACAATTAACTAATTTTCTGTACATAATACAAAGAATGTAGTAGAAGATTTTGAAAGACTAAGAATTCCATATTTTGATTTCAAGAATAACAAGTATTTAATTTTATTTTTTTATTAATTTTAAAATATGTGGATCGTTTCATAAATTTAGTAAATTTCTATATGTCATCATCATTCATTTAGTAACGTCACGACTATTAAGTGTCACTTCAAAATAGCATAGGCGAAATTTCACCCAGAAGAGAAGCGTTGTTCACGTTTTACAGATGTTTGAAGCGAGTATTGTAGCACTTGCGGAAAAAATAGAAAAAATTAGCAGAACTTTTTGCGTCAATTCGTCACCGTGGATGAAACTTGGATCCACCACTATACACCTGAGTCAAAGCAACAGTCAAAAGATAACGATTGGTGAAAGTGCGCTGAAGAAGACGAAGACCGTTTTGTCGGCTAGGAATGTGACGACTGGATTTGGGATTCCCAAGAAATCATCCTGATCGACTACTTAACGAAAGGAAAAACGATAACAGGAGCTTATTATGCAAAGTTATTGAGAGAGAGGAGTGAGAGAGAGAAAAACTGATATAGAAATATACATCAATTATAACTCTTATTGATTAATCATTTCTCTTATTCAATATTTTATTTTAAAATATTCATAAGAAACTTTACTTTATCAATGACTATTATTCGTCATTATTAAATGACAAAGACTAACTGATTGAGTAACATATCTAATTCAGTGTTTGAAGAATAAAATTTCAGTCAAGGTAGATAATGTATAGAATATATATTTAAATACGAGTACACAAAATAATAAAAGAAATTATAATATGGAGACCCATACTGTAATCATGAAGTAATAAATTGTGTTTAGCAATTTGATAGTAAAAAAATATGCGAATCTAGAATAAAAGAAAAGTATTCACCATACTTTATTAGAGAAATAGAAAATATTTACAGGTGAAAAATAGTCATAAATACATAGTCTAAAAATTTTAATATAGAAATTAAACAACCAGTATGACAGAGATATAATTAATTAATTATCAATCGCATTTAATCACTAAATATGTGTGTTTTTAATAATAAAATATCGATATTGATTGGGGTTTCGTTTTTAAATAATATTTACAAACTATTTTTTAAAAATATTCTCTTTAAGTTTGATTAGATTGATGCAAAAAAGTATACAAAAAAAAGTATACAAAATTCAAACTGAAATAAAATTTACATTTTATAACAATTGATATATTAATTCATGTCAATCGAGGAGTAAATATGTAGAACTTAATACTAATATGTAGCAGATGAATACATAAAGTACCAAAAGACTCGCACCCACGCATACACACACGTGTAATATATATATATATATATATATATATATATATACATACATATATAAATATTTACACACGTGTGTCTGTATATAATAAATATATTTTTTTTAATTTTGGTCATAATCTTATTTTAAAGATAAACTTTCTTTAATAAGAAAAACTTATTAACATGTTATATAAAATTTTCACGCATTAAAACACTAGTAAAATTGATAATCATTCGGTACAAACATATTTAAACTATTTTAACAATACTCGTTCGTTAAATTGTTAGGCATCTGTTCTGGTTTCAGTCTGACCTTTACCGTAATTAGAGATTTTATTGTCAACCCATCTCGTATAACGTAGTATTAATAAAATTAGTCAATGAGGGATCAAACATTAATAGATGTTTTATTATGGTGTCAAATTTCCTACTTCAGGAAAAGATTTAAATTAGAAAAATATTTTGTGTAATTTCATTCACAGATATTGATATCTTTTAAGTATTAATTGAACTACTTTTTTCTAACAAAATTTAAAATATTTAAAAGAAAATAATAAAGCAAAGAATGTTTTATTAATAACTAGAATTATAAAAGAGAATAAAACAATCTATTAATCTATTATTAGTTTGTGTTTTGAAAAATGTTCGCAGTTATTTTTACTAAATATTAAAAATATTTATTTATTCTAACTTCAATTTTATATTATTGTAAACCGGTGCTGCTTTGAAAGGGACTACGAAAATTCCCATTTCTCTAATTACATTTATTATTATTATTAATTATATTAATGCACATTTAAAAAATAGCTGCAAATAAAATGTATGTAATATTATCATAAGATTTTAATTGCTGATGTATAATAATTATATCTGTTCACAATTATATTAGAAATCATTTTATAGACAAATCTGCAAATACATATTCTTACGAAATCGATTTACAACGTGTTAATAAAGAAAATATTTATAAAAAATTAAGCTTTTATTTATTTGTATTAAAACCAAAAAAATATTATCAATATAATTCTGTCATTGTAATTAAAATCATTTTTACAAACTAATTATTCCCTTGTCCCACAAATCGCAAAAAATCTGATCAAAAATGATTATTGATCATTTTCTGTTATTGCTTAAATGTATTTCGTAATGATGTCATTATTTCAGTGTGTGTGCATAAAAATTGAACAAATCTGTAATTTATTTTCGATAAATTAGCAATTTGAGGATGAAAACGTTACCGTCAAAATACTAATAAGCAACAATCAAAAATGATCAATACTCGTTTATAGAACAGCTTTTGTCAAAAATCTGGAATGTGATTTGTGAAGTAAGAGATTAATTCATTTGTAACATAGTATATGATTTCTCAAAGTAATATTATTTATAATTAATCCATTCCAAAAGACTTGTTTTTTAGAAAATTTTGTATAATTTTTATATTTTTTTTGTAAGAAATATATTTGAATGAGTTCTAATTTATGCGAGTGAAGTAATAATGAATTAAAATATGAATCAAAATGTATAAAAAATTAATATGTTTTAATTCCAGAATAGAATTTGATGGTTATTTAAGCAAATACATGTATATATATATATATATATATGTGTGTGTGTGTATATATATATATGTATATATATATATATATATATATATATATGCTTATATTAAATCTATATTAATTTACTTGAAATATTTAATTAATAAAAAAATGGATATTGTTGTCAATTAAACTTCTTTCTTAAAACAACTTTTTAAAAAATCTATTCTTTCAAAAGAGTACTCCATAATATTACCCCGTACGATACAAATAAAATTGTTAATATTAAAAATTATTATGTCTCTTGACTTTTCCAACTTAGATAATAAGAAATGAAATTATAAATTGATTTTTAAAACCAGCATTTTTTTCGAAAAATCGAATAACAAGTTCATAACTTTTCTATGATAGAATATATGTATATAATTTATAAATAATAAGCACTCTTCAGAAATATTATACTTCTAAGATATGCTTATTATTTTTTCTAAGAAACAGATATTTGATCACGTACTGAAAAAATTTTCAATTTAAAAGAATACATGAGCACTTTTTTAAGATTTTTGCTCTCATGTTACTTTTTAAGAATTTCAAGATTATATATGTATGCACATGTTATTTCAACAGATTTTTATTTTCATTTATACAACAATTTCAAACAAGAATATAATATTATGTTATTATGTGTGATTAGATGAAGTTAATTTAAGTTAGAAAGAAAACGTTTTAGTCGTTAACAGACTCTTTGGATTATCTAGACACAAATTTCCGTCGACACCGTCATTTCTAATTAAGAAAGCGATTGTTTTAAGATCTTAACAAGCTTCATCTTTATAACAAAAACTGGGAATGAAGAAGTATAATGTTAGATACATTAGGAAGTTTAAAATAATTATAATAAAAATTTAATAATATATTTAATGATGGTATTCGAAATGTACTATATTTTCAAATCAATACGTGTTATTGAAAAAAATAAATTTTAGAAATATTCAAAAATAATAAATTTCTCAAAGTTATAATCGAAGTAAATATATATATATATATATAATCATTATGAATTCCAAGAGATTATAATTTTCATATTTTTTTTCAAATAACATTATTCATTTCATATTTCCTCATTTAGATTTGATTTTTTTTATCTAAGTAACAATACAATTTGAAAAACTCATCGATGGTAATAAATTTAGTATTTTGAAGTGTCTATTAATATTTTTTTTCGTCTATTTAAAGAAAGATCAATATAATGATGGATTCATCTGGAGATAATGTACATTGAAAATAATTTATTGTCGAAAAAGATGTCTGACATAAGAGTTTAAGTATTAAAAAACATGAAAATAGAACTTCTTCTAAACAAAATAATAATATAAATTTCTCTACATAATAATAAAAAAATAAATAATAATGATTGTGTTTTTAATAAATATACATTTGAGAATATAAAAATATGTTAATCTATTATTTAAGAATAGGATACTGTTTTGTTTGTTTAAATTTCTATGAAGGCGTTTTCAAATACATGAAAATACTAAGATCGATTTACACAATTTTTATCTATGGATTTTTTATTTCATTGTACAGATTATTATGTATTTTGATACGTTTGAAAATTATATTTCAAAATATAAAATATATTTGAAAATTATATTTGAAAATACGTTTGAAAATTACTGTGCATCCTAAATGAATGGAACATGTTTTTAACTGAAACACCACAATGGAAACAAAAACAAATACAAGATATGGCATAATTTAGAAATTTAAGTTTTTCTTATTTCTATTCATTTTTCATATAGAATGTTTTAATGTGCACATTTGAAAATAACACTTTTTAAAAAAGATATGACTTCGAATGAATATAAAATGATCAAGAAATATTATAAGAAAAATTGTACAAAAATTTATTTCAGCATTAGATAAAATCAACTTTCAGAATAACCAGACGAGGGCATTAAATAATATCAATTCATGTTTCGTTTCATGAAATATTAGCCTCATTTAATTAATTTTAAAAATATTTCTTAATTTGATTAATATTCACGATTGTATAAGGTGTAAAAATTAATTCGATGGCTTTAAATTGTATCAATCATAGGTGTTTTGAATTAGAATATTTTCTCGTTGATTTACGATTTTAAAGTGCCAAACTTAACATTTAATAATACTATATATCTTGATCAAGAATTTGGTATAACCACACAAAACAATAGTGAATAAAAAAACATTCGAAAAGAAGTATATTGAGCATTGCGTATTTTTCCCACTCCAATTAAAAAAGTGCCTCTGAAGCCAATGGAAAGATTTGTTCTGTTTGCAGGAAGGTGTTGTGATGTATAAAACACGCTAAAACAGTGGAAGAGGTCTGAAAATGCATTATGACTTCATCAACTGAAACCCACCATCTTTTTTCGATAAAAGATTTGTTAGTTATCTAACAGACAGAGCAAAGTTATTTAAAATAATAAGGGATAGTTTAAGGATTGAAATGTATTTAATTTTTCGGTAAAAGGCACCGAATTAATTTGTACATCTAATGTAATTATCTAACACAAAAATTTATCTTACAATGATTGAATTTATCAGCTAGTATTAAACATAAATTTGTTTTTTTAGAATATAGTGATTTAATTCTGATATATATTTTAAAACATAAATTCATTAAGAGTTTAAATGAATTTATGGAGACACTTTTACCAGCGATTGCATTATTCGTACATATATGACCAATTAGTATATTTTTGCAATTTGTACCTCGTTCCGTGATAATTACTAAGAAAACGTTTGAATAATAAAAATACGAAAGAAAAATAATATTTACTTGTTTGACATTTTTAAATACCCATAATACAAATAAAGTATTAAAAAAAATTGGAACTTTATTTAATAAAAATATCTGATATATTTTTATTAGTTTTGTTATATATTTTAGTTCGAAACTCACAGTACTCAGATAAACATTCGTTTTGTTTGTTTAAAAGTTGATTACTCTAGTAAGCTTTTAAAGTTCTGTGGTTCTAATTTCCAATTTGTTATATTTAGTAATACTTGTGATATTTATCTTGCAATTCTTTTGAATTACTCTTATGTTTCTGTTCTCCTTCAATAGTATCAGAATGTGTGACATATTCAGGTCGATTTAAATCTAAAATCTACCTGGAGATTGCACACACATACCGAAATTTAAAGATATATTAATAGAAAAATTATAACTTACTTGAATATTAAATGAATATAAAATAAATTCATTATATTATTATTTATTTAATATTATAAATTAATTGAATATTAAATGAATATTGAATACAACATTTAATACAGAACAGAATTTCAAATTCTTCAAAAAGATAAAGACCATCAGACAACGCATCAACAGGATCACAAAAATAACAACATATATTGGATAAGTATTTAGAATTATAAACTAACATTAAAGTATTTCCTTAATAAATGCCAGGAAAATTGTTCAACATGTTTAATGTTAAATGTAGATTTATTTAGTAAAATATTCATAAAAGATTCTTTTTTATTAAGGTCATAAGAACACGTTTGATTAGTTAATTGATCTTAACATATAATTTAAAAATATATCGATTTATTTTATCACAAATTATCAATTGTACATTGTGTCGTTCATATTTATTTATTATCTATATACACATATTACTGTAATCTAATTTACAACTATGCTTGAATCATCGGTGACATTGATAAATGACTATGTGAAGTGACAAATTTTCTCTGTCAATTTAGAACCCACGATTACCCATCTCACAAACAGATTTACATTCATATGATATACATTTCCTAATACTATAGATACATATATTTTCAAACAAACACATATTCACACACACACATATATATACATATATATATATATATATATATATATATATATATATATATATATATGTATATATAATATTGTACATGTTTATACATGTGCTAACATATAAGCTTCAAATTAATTCCAATATTGATTGATAATTATTTTTGATTAAACGACACAATCGATCACGTACAACAAGACCATGTAATTAATATGAATTTATTAGTGAAACATATCGCGATTTTATAAATTATATTCTACAAAAGATCATTTTTCATTTTTGTTCATTTTGACGTCTTCCGATGTTACAATTGAAGTTTTGTGTAAATTAACTCGAGTGTAATGAGAGCAGACTGTCTTTTGTTTGCCGTTGACATTGTGTTAATTACAAAAGATGAGTAAAACTTTGAAATAACGGAAATACTTGCGACGATACGAAATTTCTCTAATTTTTAGTCAAATAATGTGACTGCCGTATTGATTTAATCAATCGGATTGCTTTGATTCAGAGATATCGAGATATTTGTTAGATGTATTTCTTATTATGTTAACGAATATAAATGATGTTTGAAAATAATGAAAATTATAAAAAAGTATGTCAATATAAAAGTAAATGAAGAATATTATACAATTTTTAAAGAACAGTTTTTATTATAAATGATATATGGATGGTTTTTATGTATCAAATTTGAATTTAATTATCCTACCGTTGAAAATAAATTACAAATAGAATTAAGAGTAGTTTTTTATTCTATTTTATAGAAAGTTATCACATTTCTAAAGCCAACGAAATGAATATTTAGAGTAACGTTTTTGATACTTTTTTATTTTCTTTTTGTAAAAGTTGTGAACTAAGAACAATACCGTAATGATGTAGTATTGTTTTGAATTGTTAATAATGTATTATAAAATATCTGGTGTTTCTCAAATAATTAAAATTAAAAAAACTATTGATTCACATCACCATAAATATAATAATATATTAATGAGATTTAATCTTCCTGTAATAAAAAACTGGTACTCCTACTCCATGATTTTTTTTCGTGTTCTGATTGACTGATAGAGATCGTGTGGCCTCTCTTCTGTTTGTTTGTTATCAATCACATGTATGTAGATGTCTCACGGTGTACAATGGAAGAGAATGTAAGATTTTAGTGTAAAATTGATAAGTAATTTATTTAAAATATTGTATTCACTGAAGCTTTAGTGTAAAAAAACTGTTAAACATTTTCATTGAATTGTGTTGTGATTTTTTATAAACTTTTTCAATAAAAATGTTATGATACATTTTACGCAAATTATTTGGGGGTATAATTTATTAATTTCTTTTATTTGTTAGAAGAGAACAAGTATCACCGGATGGGGAAGAATTCCTCCCCTCCCATGGAGGATAAACAAATGTACCGAGAAGGGTATAAGCCCCCTAGTATTAATAAAAATAAAATGGAAATATATTTTATCGGTGTTACAAATAATTTGTATTGATTTTTGAACTACCATTTAAATTAACAAAATAAATCATTATTGGTCCATTATTTTATTAATTTTTAATGTGATTTTTTGTATTCTAAATTATATGATTTTTCATTAAATACTTTCCTAAAGGATATTAATTTCATAATAATTAACAATGTATAATATTACAATAAAGAAAATAAAATAGATTAAATTGAAACAAATTAAACAAACATATAAATAAACGAAAATAGTATAATCAACATGAAATAAAAATGTAATCATATCTCATATAAAACAATTTATAAATTTTTTACAGTAAAAATAAATATAAAATAAGCAGTTGAAACTAAATTTAATAATTTTTTTTACATTATTAATATGTGTGTTTTATTACGAATTTATCTACACAAATTGTACATTTAAATATTACATCAAAAATATTTTTATTATTTTTGTTCTAATGTTTCATATAATGTATATATATATATATATATATATATAAATATATATGCTTGTATGTTTATATGTGCATATATTGAACGTGAATTTATTTATTTTTTTAATAAAAATATACATAAACAAGGTTGTTCAACAGTCTTTCATCTATCATATTTTAAGCATGAAAAAGCCTGACCTGAAATGTTGCGTGTGCTAGGAATAGCGTACACAACTATAAATCAATATGGATGAGCTCCATCATAGCTTCGTAAGCGGAAATACAAGGATAAGAAGACTGATAAGTTTAGCTACACGTTGTATTTCAAAGCTGTCAACGAAATATATTCGCGCTTTTCAGTGCAACTTAAAAAAAGCATTTGTCGATTGTATCAAATAGTATAGTTCCCTACACGCACCCCATCTCTGATCGCAATATATGATATGTGGGATTTTTTATGAACTTTTTCAGAATAGACGAGTTGTTATTTATCAATTTTGCTGCGACGCGACTGAATCGCACGCTGTTTCAATTTAAACTTTGCGTTGACTAAATGCGGCTAACTTGTGTAATATCTGTGAACATATTGTTATTATTAGAGACCGGATGTGTTTTGCAGAGACGGACGAAAGTTAGTGAACGGATAGAAGCGAAAAAGAGGTAAAAACGCTAGCGGCGTAGCTATTAAGGATGCTGAAAGTACCGTTTCTTAATCAATTATTTTCTTTTATTTTTAAAACTGCGCCAGACAATTCCTGCAGAACAGAAGTATTATCTCGATAAAAATAACAATGTACTTAATTTTAGAAAATACTTTGTAATTGTATTAAGGCGATTACTTCTTCATGATTATTTTTATTTCACAACCATTGTATTATTTTTTAATTATTGTACTTTATTATACCTAATATTGATTATTTAAACAATAATTCATTATATTTAAATTAAAAAAAGTAGTCGCACGATGTAAAATATATTTGTACAATTAGATCTTTTCACTATCGATTTTAAAATGTAACGAGAGAAAAATTAAAAATGAATTCAGAGATAATTGTTTATTTGTCAATTTAAATTTTGGATTAAAGATCAATAAAGAGTATTTGTAATAATAATAAAAAATCTTTCTCATGCCTAAACACTATCTTTTTGAAGACGTTTGCAAATATTTTTTAATTTTAATTATTAACAAAATTTATTACATTAAGATTATTAAACATTTGGAACAATTCTTATCAAAAAACGAACTCTAAAAGCATATACTATTCATATAATTTAAACTGTCAACAATTTTATTAAACATGAAAGAAATTATAATAATTATTTGAGTAGAATTTAATTTTATATAAAAAAATATTGGGTAAATTATTAGTGGTCAAAAAATTTCCATTTATTATGTGTACATATATATATATATATATATATATATATATATATATATATGTATATATATATATATATATATATATATATATATATGCAGTGTATTTAATTTGTCTTTACGTTATGTAATCAGAGAAAGGAAAAACAGCACAGATCAATTGAAATGAAACGACATTCAATATATATTCATTGATTTCAGCAATCCTTACTCTTAATACTTTGAATTTCTTTCTATTTCTACTTAAAATCAGTACTAATGATGAGAAATTACTATATTTTTAATTATATTGTAGAGACAACAAGGGTATAAAGTACATGTTCATTTTTTTACTTTCTCTATCCTATATGAATAAATTGGTACAAGATACAGATATATTTTTTTGTAAAATACAATTTTGTTATAAAATAAAATGTATACACATTTATGATAAAATATTAGAAAAATAAATATTTTTTTATTCATATTATTTCCAACGGATGAAATAGCAATATCAAGAAACAATCAAATCTATAATAGATTAACTAATAAATATAAATAAATATATATAATCTAATAATAGATTAATTACGTGAAAAAAAGATTAAGAATAATCGCTTAATAATTATTAAAGAACTCAATAAAAAAATATAAGTTGAGAAGGCAGACGTAAAGATACTTAGAACTTACATAAATATAATTAAAACCATAAAAAGTGTACGGAGCAATATAACTACATCATTGAGTCAGTAGAAAAATTCAAAATTATAATGTTTAATAATGTTATTAAATTTTTTGTCATAAATGGATTTTGACATCTAACAAACTATACATATTTTTTATAAATTTATTCTATTTAGACGACAGCATCTGCATTAAATGACAATTAGTAATACTCAAAATGAACAATTATTGAAAATTATTATTAGAAAAACATTTTTGCTCTTTAGAAGGAGTGAAAATTGATATCTGAAAAAAAAATAACTAAATAGGTTTGCGATAGAATTACAATACATGCTTATTAAAAATGTACTAAATTTCGATTAACAAAATACTTAAAAAAAATTTCAAATGAGTATTTTCATATTTAATTAACTTTTTCGTATAATTTATACTTTTAAGAAAATGAGTTTGAATATTTTGATATTATATATATATATACATACTTAAATCGTTTTTACGTAATATTTGAATATAATAAAGTAATAAATAATTATTGTTTTTGTTCAAATAAATGTTCTGTATTAAATAAAGTTCAAAGGGCACACTGAATAAATTAGGTACTTTAAAATCAATTATGTGAAGTTAATAATTGTGACAAGTTTCGTATAACTTTTATAGCTGTTTAATAATATAAATTAATTATTATTTAATAAGATTTATGTGACGCATTTATTCAGTTATAATTAAGAGGTAATATTTTATGATACACATTTTAAATATACATGTACATGTACATATATATATATATATATATATATATATATATATATATATATATATATATATATATGTATAATTTATATGTTTGTTTTGCATGCTAAATATCTATTTAAACAGAAAGTATGTCTATACACATAAATGAATAAGAAATCATTAAGAAATATAACAGTAAGTAGGGTTATAAGCCAACAGAAACTATAAAATTCACATTAAAACTCAGAGAAAAACTGATATATACAACTTTAGGAATTACAAAACTAATATATACTTTGTGTAATTGAGAATATATTGATTAAATAAATAGAAAATTTATATAAACAGCAGTAGAAAAAATAAAACATGTCCAACATATTTTTAAAATGGAATATGATTTTAGATAACAAATATAAAATTAAAAGAAAGAAAATCCGAAATAAAATAATAAAATAAAATTTTATTTAAACCGTGAAAATATATAAGAATAATATATTAATTTAAAAAAAAATAAATGGAAATAGGATATTTGTATTTATAAAACATTATGCTTAAAAATCATAAACAGTTCTTCAGCTATAAAATACAGTATATAAAAAAGCTGAAATAGAAGTTTAAATGAAAATTACATACTTGTTGAAACTAGTCGTTGAAGATACAGATTTAAATTATCTAAAAGGAAGACAACTATCAAGATAATACATCAACGAGATCACAGTTACAAAAACATATAAGTACAATTTTATATACGAGTAGAAATCTAATTTGAAATTCTTTTGTATTAAATAAGTTTAAACATTTCCTAAAAGTCTTTATATTAAAAGAATATTCAGAATTGAATAACAATTTTATTTTTCTATAATAAATGAAAAATTAATAAATTTTTAAATTAATATCATTTTTAAATAAAAAGTTTAACTTCTATTGACAATTTATATACTTGTAAATATAAGAAAATTGAATTGCATGAATTTTTAATTAATTTTTTTCACATTTATTCTAACAAAAAGTGTTTCATTAAAAGAAGTAATTTCGAAAAATATGTACATTAAAAATATCCGAGACTCAATACAATTCTGTTTTTATCAAGAAATATTGTAATTAAAACGAATTGTTTTTCTAGTGAAATTATAATAAAATTGAAATTTCAAATATTTAATTACACACATACATCACACACACACACACACACACACATATATATATATATATACATACATTTGGTTATATTTTTCATTTCAATGTACATTAAATACTTCTTTAACAAACTTCTTTGACTATAATGAAAATGAAAATTTTATAACAAGATATTCAACTAGTATTCACTTAGAATATTTTATATACTGTCATCATTCGTTTCTTTATAACTACGTTATATTAAACACGTACACATACACATACACACACACATATATATATATATATATATATATATATATATATATATATATATATATATATAAATTTATGTATGTGTTCTTATTAGGTTCAGCAAAGTATACTAAATTTCAATAGAAACCCAAATGTTCATTTATTTTTTTCACGATTTATTGAAACAATGAAAACACAAGGAAAATATTTTATTATTTTCAACATATAAATACGTTACTGTGACTCAAAACAATTAAGAAATTGTTGGCTACGACATCTTCAGACAGTAACACAATAATAACAATAACAAAAACAAATTTTCATGTAACTTGTCACGCCCGTTGTTGAACTCGACGTTTATCGTCGTGAATGACCGGACAATTTCGTGAAGTGAACCGAACGTCATCATTTTTTTCTTTCAGCAGGATGCGGTAATTGAGATCTGGCCGGGATGCGAGAACCGCACCATTATGTTCACCGCATACAACCCGAAGTGTACAGAATGGTACAGAAATACATTTGACACAATATTCCCAATTGATTTTGAAATACATATATATATATATATATATATATATATATATATATATATATATATATATATATATATATATATATATATATATATACAGATATATGTATATATCATAGTTATGGCATTCTTTTAAAATATTTAAATTGATTAGATATTTTAGGAAAGAAATATTTTTTCAACAAAAAATAAAACTTCAGAGAAACATTCGTCACATATAGTTTTTAAGATTATGGATAAATTCATTTTCTAAACTGAATACCTTACTCTCCCACAATCCTAAGAAATCTGATCATAAATGTTCAATAATTGACTATTTATCTGATTTTATTGTTGCTTAAATCAATTTTAATAGCGATACTGGAGGTGTTATGATAGAGAAAAATCTGTCTTTTAATAATCGTTTATCATTTTTACTTTATTTTGCGCTCTGTAGATTATGGAATCTCCGTTGATATATATATATATATATATATATATATTCAAAAATTAATTATTAAACACTATTGATAAAAACGTTTAATTGTTTTGAATTAGTGAATGTAGTTGTCCCTGGTTTTGGATAATCTGTGAGGATAGTGTGGAAGAGAGAAACCACAACACATATTCCTGTTCTATTATAAATTAATCACTTCATTATTTACTATAAGTGTGTTCCACTTTGCCATACAAATACTGTAATTCGTTTATGATAGTAAAATTCATGATCGAAAATAAATTTATGTGAAAGAACAAGTAACGTACTAACTTAAAAGTTATGAATATTTAAATGGCTAAGATATTCACTAAGGTTAATCAATTTATTATCATATAATTTTATGTCTACAGAAATTTAAAAATATTTACTCTGATATATTAGTTGATTCCAATATAAGGCAAATTAAAAATATTTATTAGTCTAATACACTAAAATTTTTAAAAATGATTAGTTTATTTCTACTTGAAACATATTAATAAAAATTTCATTATAGCTAATTTATAATATGAAGTAACAATATATATTATTTTACAAAAGAAATTACAGTTAGTTACAAACTGTAAATATATTTATCATCAAAGAGAATTTTTAAATCAATGTTTTTTAATCATTTTAATATAAAATTTTAGCACTGTTATAAAAAATTATAGACAAAATTATATGTTTATATTTCTATGAAACTATATTGGCATGGATCACACGATAGTAATCGCTGACTTAAACACGATAGAATTATTAAATTTTTGATAAATTTTACAATTTTATTGATCTTTTTACTTCATATTACTTTTTAATTCATTTATTTTATAAAAAAATCTATATACGCCTTGTAGTTTATTTTGGTTGTCATTTAAATCACTATAATTTATTGGTATTTGTAACAAACCACATGTAATAATAAAAAATAAGGTGATAGTTTTACTCTTACACTAAAATTATAAATTATATGTAACATATAAATAATTAAGATATTGAAAAATATTTTTTTATATTATATGACATTTTATTTAAGTATTTGTGTATATTATGTGGGCCGTTTGATAAGTATTGTAAAAAAGCAATTTAAATAATATTTTTTGGGAGAAATCGATTTTATTTCTCAACATAATCTCCATTGTGGGTTATACACTTGGTCCAGCGAGTCTACAAGATACGCATTTACGATGGCCATGACATACTCATTCGACCAGAATTTTGGAAAGAGGAAGAAGTCGCATTAGGCCAAGTACGGAGAGTTAGGTGGATGGGAAACCTAATTCGATCAATTTTATCATTGCGACAGTCGATTTATGGGGCAGTTCGTTGTTCTGATGAAAGAGGACTTTTTTGTGCGCCAATCTTGGTCGTTTTTATTTCAGCTATTCTTTCAAACGGTCCAATCATATTGTACAGTAGACCTCCTGTTATTGTTTATCCTTTCGTTAAATAGTCAATCACCGATCACAATACCTATCACATTCCAGTGGATAAAACGGTCTTCTCCTTCTTCGGCGCACTTTTACCAGTCAATGTCTACTGGTTTGACAGTTGCTTAAACTCAGGTATGTAGGTGGTGGATCCATATTTCATCCACGGTGTCAAATCAACGCCCAATCGAAAGAGGCCTGCTTGTTTTTTTCACTTTTGAGGCAATTGCTATAATGTTCACTTCAAACATTTGTAGAACGCGAACAATGCGTCGCTTCTGGATAAAAATTCGCCTATAGTAGTTTGAAAAGTTAAATTTCATATCTGTAACGTAACCATATGAATGGTGGTGCTACATCATAGAAATTTACTAAACTTATCAAACGATCCACATATATGTTAATGCTTATTACAAACAAAATACATATTAATTTTACCAGCGCCCATTGTATTATTTAGATGACAAATACTACATTTTTTAACATAAATAATTATAATTTCAAAAAGCAAACACATTTTTCTTATATAATTTATAATTACAATTAAAGTACGTATTGAGAAACAGAACTGATATCTAGAAAAAATATATAATTACAAAATAGCTCCGTAACTTTTTATCTATGAAATACGTGTTTATCTAATAGTAAATTGCTTAATGTTTTCTTCAGCGCCAATTTACAGTCATGTGCAGAATATATTGTTATTAATGTATGTTAATGTATTGTTAATAATTTTTACATTTGCTTCTTAGAAAATTGGTTACTTGAGGCTTAAGGGCGCGTCGACAACTAAGGTTATTAACTTCTGAGATCATTACAAAATGTATATTTTAAATCCGCAATAAGAATTATATCTAAATGGCTTTCCTCTACTTGAGGTTTACAGAGATTAGCTAACTTGTGTAATACATCTCTATAACATGTAATTTGTCTTCATTCAAGACTTATAAGGATCAGTCTGTATCGACTTTTTGAGTATCAAGAGATTTATTATAATAATTTATATTCGTTAGAAACTCTTAGATACATATTACTGTTATAAGTCATTATGTAAAAGATCGTGTGTTCCATAATAATTTAGTATTTATAATATAAAAATCAAATTACTGAATAAAATATAATTTAACAGATACAGTAAAAATTCTAAACTAAATTATATAAAATACTCGTACAATAATTTTAGTTATTTTTTGATAAAGCATTTATATTATAATCATAAAAAAATATTATAAAATTCACTCTGTATTCTATATTAATTGTATTTCTCTTAAATCTTTTTCTCTTTTATATTCAAATAGTATCAAAATATAAATTTATCAAGTGATATATTTCAATACAATATTAATGTTGTTTCAGCAATTTGCTTTAACTGATATGAAATAAAATACACTTTATTGAGTTTATAAATAAAAATATGAAATTATTCTCTCTTTAGTAGAACACACAATATTGGTTTATATGTTTAAAACTTTTTTTATTATTGTATTGAATATTCATTTTAAACAAACGGTTATGTTGAAATGAAGTTTTATTTGATTTTTATTGAATAAATTAGTGACAGTTTGATATTTTTAAAAAACAATTTCACTGTTGGATGAAAAACATGATTGTTTATTTTTGGTACGAATGACAAAAAAAATATCTTCAGATATAATTCATAAAAATAGTTGTATTATTTGCAGCTAATACTGGAAGGATAGACTATTTAAAATTGATAAAAATGAAATAATT
Source organism: Acanthacorydalis orientalis (assembly GCA_034766995.1). Taxonomy (NCBI): domain Eukaryota; kingdom Metazoa; phylum Arthropoda; class Insecta; order Megaloptera; family Corydalidae; genus Acanthacorydalis; species Acanthacorydalis orientalis. The sequence continues at coordinate 7,534,812 of CM068317.1, read as the reverse complement.
AGAGCAGAAATATGTAAATAGTTTAGTATTTATTTTTATCTTATTTTCTCTTTTTTATAAAATTTAATCTGAATATTTACCATACTAACTATTTTCATTTTATATTCAATATTTATTAACAATGTTTTACTGGTTATTAAAAAAGTTTGTTTTATAAAGAAAATGAGAAAATTTATATGATAATATCCTTGTTTATATTATCATTATCGATAGTTCACATATTATCTTTAAAATTAAAGTTTCTACATATTTCATTTAAAACAGTTAACTGTCGCCATTTCCAACTTTTATAACGCAGTGTTTAAATAATGTTGTAGTTTTCAGAATTTTATTGTGTCATAAATCCACTGATAAAACTGCCGTAACTATTCAAAATACAATTCAGTAGTAATAGCTGACTTTATATTACCGCATAATTTTCAATTACACTAAAATGAAACACAGTTCTGTACTTACTGACAAATTTTATAACCTTTAAAATTCATCATATTTTATATTTTTAAACAATATTTATGTCTTATCCATATAAAGTTATAATCTATTACACCATACACATACGTATAAACTTACACACACACACACACACACACATACACATATATATATATATATATATATATATATATAGTATAATTAGATAGATAGACAAATAGATACAGAAATGTTAGGTTTTATGACTACTCAATAATTCATAGTTTCCATTACTTGAATATAAATTTATTTTGATTTTTCTGTCAAAAGATGCACCTAGTAGCCTGACATCAAACAGACAATCAGTTTGAATGGTTATCTTGACCAATTATTTTATAAAATTAAACTAGCAAGGTATGACTGAGACATGCAAGAAGAATTTATATTATTATTATTGAAAAAAAATGTTTAGTTAAGGATGGCTTAAATTTATTTATTGTGTCGTGTTAACATGAAAAATAAAAAGGGTACAAACAAAAAAAAAATAATAGTATCAGTTATTAATACATGGAACACCAACTAGAAATATTGGTGAAATTATAATTAGTTCTTAAATAAGATTAACTTTTAATTTAGAATGAAATTATTATTTCTAATTTAGTTTTGTTTTAGTTTTTTATTAATAAAATCACAGATATTTCTAATCTGGTGCAAACTGGTCTTGAGATCTATGCATAGGTTGACTTATTTTTGATTAAAACTCAAATGAGTACACAATGCAACAAATCTATTTTTCGGGATACAAACATGATATAATGTATTGTGAAACAGTAAACCTAAAAATTAAGTACTATCGATTACACTTTAATTTTGTATTACAAATTTATCTTAAATCCTATGAAAGAGAAAATTTTAAGTGAGTCTATTAGATTTTTAAGGACTCTTATTAAAATATGGCACAGTAGCCCAGTGATGAAAATAAAAGTATAAAACAGTATAAAGAGTGCCTCGTCGTATAGAAGCACTACTGGCTACTTATTTTCCAATCAGCACATACTTATAACAAATGTATAAAAATTGTATTGAAAAATGTATGAAAAAAAATGTACGAATTTAAAAATAAATCTTCCTTGTCAATATCAAGAAAAAATATTTTTATTTTTTATAGATTTTCTATAAGATATTTCCGTGACTTTTAGTAAAGAAAACCATAATTGCCATAAAAAATGATTTAATTCAATAATAAAGAATAGAAGAGAAATATTTCATATAATTTAAACTATCTTTTTCCACTAATGATCTTCCTTTTTTTGGAATTGGACAAAAAAAGGATGAAGATCACCAGGATATAGGATCAATGATATAGATAAAATAAAATACAATAATACTTTTATTCTCTTTTAATATAATCATATTTTTATTCCTTTTTTGAAACGCTTTCAAAGAATTTAGTAGTTTTAACAAAATAGATTTGATAATGAAAGAAAAGAGAAAAATATTATGTAAATTTCAATTTACTCTTAGAATTATTAATTTATGATTGATTTTTTAAAAGTTGAGAATGACAAGCATAGAAAATATGCATTTTTTATAAGTATAATAATTAAATATAATAGCTAAATCATTTTCTTAATAAAAACCTAAATTTCTCATCACTTTGTCCGCAACCTGGCCGTCTGCCACCATCTAGCCAATGCGGTGTATAAGGAAATTTTCACAATGAATAAGTTTATAGTTTAATTGATTAAGTTTCGTTCTTAGATATTTTTTATGTTTAAATATATTGTCTCGTAAAATCCAATAAACAGTTTTTTCCTATGTTTCTTTCTATGTTCCTGTCAATTTTAACGGGCTATATACTAGTTAATAAATAAAAGTGCTAATTTTATTTCAAAATGTATTTAAAAGATATTTTTAAATAGTTAGATTTATGAATACTGATAATTCACTATTATTAATATTAATCAGGAAAGAATAAAGTACTAAAAAGATTTCTTTTACATGTAAATAGAAAGCATTAAATTTTATTTCTATAAAAAATAATTTTTATAACTACCTTCCCAAAATTATTTCTATGGAAATATTTAAAAAAAATAAAAGGAAACTTCATGTTAATCAGTTTAGAAATATATTTTTCGAAATAATTACTTAATTAGAATCACAGATTAATTAATGCTATACAAATGATTCTTGAAAAGTTTAAAAATAGTTTATAAAGTGCTACGAATTTGAAATTTTTGATAAAAATAATGTATATAAATGAAAGAAGCCCAGTTCGACAATTAAAATGGCTGGGATAAATAATATAAATCTAAATTGAAGATTAAAGATGTGTATAAAAAACATGTTAAAATGAAAAACAACATTTTAAGCTTAAATGAGAAAACATATCACAGTAAATCAACCTAAAACGATGTGTATTTGAAGACTTGTTAAAAAAAAACAACAAACACATACGCGTACAACCGGATATTTTTTGTCGAGTAAGATGTTGAAAAACGACATGCTAAATTTCATATGTGAATATGTGCATGTCACTCATGTTTAATCGACCACTCTGTACACGCACACCCCCAGACTTCATCGTAGACGGTCTGAAAGTGAAGAAAATTGACAAAAACGTGTATATAGAGAACAGCGAACATCGTCGACATATATACAGTTCAGTCTTTGGCTCCATTTCATCCGTTCATGTGGAGCATTTGTTATGAGCGTAGAAGAAACACGAATGGCAATAAGTAAAAGTGAGAGCGGCGCGTCGGTTTTTGTTTGACGACAATGAATTTTGGATTTAATGACGGAATGAATATTTGTAAATTGTTAGTGCTCGTCGTCGCATTTGTTCTTTTCTTGTTCCAGTTTTTTACGCATTGTCGAAAGCTTGGTTTGTTTTTCGGATAATCGTTCTTTGCCGCGTTATTCAACCATTCGTCATGGTTTTTAAATGAGATATTTCAAGGTGAACATCATTTTTTGATTTGCGAGTAACGTGAAAAACATTTTTTTTTCAAAAATACTCAGTATAATTTGGAAATAGTCTATCAAGTCATGTATTCATTAATTGATTTCTTTTCAATTTTTGTATATGTATTTTTCATTTCACTTTTTATTTGATATAAATAACAAGTTTTTCAACGATGATGTAGACATATATATATATAATATATATATATATATATATATATATATATATATATATATATTATATATATGCTGTAAACATCAGATAATTAAAATTTTATTCCAGTTGAAAATCACTTTTAAAAATTACAAAATAAAAATTATTCAATGTTAACTTAATCATAAATGATTTTTTATTCTTCAAAACACTAAGTGAATGTACGAACTTTATTTTTCATTATTAGCTTAGTGTAAAAATAATTACGGTTTTTATCATTTTAAGTTTGGCGCCGATTTTTTTAGTTACCGTTATCTATTGTTATCGTCATGGGATACATCATTGTAAATGATGAAATTAGCACAACTGATTTCAGGTTATGTCTATTATTTTTATTCTTTGGTATTGTTGGATAATAATCTCTTAAATTAATCATGGAAAAAAGCAAATTCGTTCCATTTTGGTTGTATAAGTTTAAATTGGTATGTAAAGCAACAGAAACTACTCTGAATATAAAATTTTTTTTTGTCGAAAAGTTAATTGATAAACGTATAGCTTAACACTGGTTCCAAAAATTTCGTAATGGAAACGAAAGCCTTGATAATGAGGAGTCGTGAGGGACGTGGAGGTCCTTCAGTCAAAGACAATAATGATTTAAGAACCATTTTTCCCTATTCGTCAAAAACCAAATGTGTGTTTTAGATGAAAAAATTTTTAGATTATGACTTACTAAACAAAAAAATGAAGTTAACTAATTTATATGCTGAGTAATATTTGGAATATCGGCTAAATTTTAAACAAGAATCAAGATTAAAAAATAAGTGGCAACAAATAGTAATGAAATACGATTTGTGAATTAGTTACCAATAAAATTAAAAAAAATTCAAAGAAATAACCAAAAAAATTTATAATTTAGTTTTAATTTAACTCAACTCTTTACAGCAAGTGCATTTATTGTGTTTTAGTTGAGTACACTCGTCATCGCCAAGAAATAATTAAACACACCAGTGCATATTCTCTAAATAAAACAAAACACTTAAGGCGTTAACAATTAATTGATGAATTAACTCTAATATATAATTGTTACTAGTTTGGAATATTACTGAAAATCAGAGTTAAAAAGAAGAACTTTCTGTGCGAATCAACTAATTTGTTTTCCCATGGAACTTGCCAGCATATGTGTTGCTTATATTGTCCGCTCATAGACCAGATAGTATTCTCATATAAACAAGTTAGTACACTGGTGAATTCTTAATTGATTTTTTCGTAATTAATTTTTGAAACAAAGAGTTAAAATGAAATTATGTGTCTGGTTTATATAGTTATAAAGATTAATTTGTCTCGTTTTTTTTTAAAAAAAAAGAAAAAATATTAGGTTTATTTTTGGTATATATTTCATAAGGTATATTATCAAATTTATTTAGGTATATTTAAAATGTCCATAGAGATTAAATAGTACGAAGTTCTTAATTTCTGATATCAAAAATTAATGGTTTCATGTAATAATTATTTTACGTTAACGGATTGAAATAAGTATTATTCTCAAGAGATTTCGTGGTTTCTGATTTTATTACTTCGGATTTATTGGTAAAATACGATTAAATTTTATTATTAGTAGTTATCTAAGGAATTAAATAGTTACTGCTCATCAGATAATCTTCAATAAAGTGTCAAAAAAGGCAGTTAGAAGGTGAACTGTTTCTTTAAACGTTTTTTGCATTGCTAAGTTATTATTTAGATTTTATTTCTAGAATAAATATTTATTTTTAAATTTGACTATTTTATAATATTTTAATATTTTCATTCCGTATATTAATAGTTGTATTATATTTTATTATGCAAAGCAAATGAAATTATCCTAAATTTATTTAAATTTTATTAATATATTTGAACTTATCTAATTTTTTTGTAATAAAAAAGCAGTTTATAATATAGTTATACAAGTTTTCTTTCCTTTTCTTATATTATATATATATATATATATATATATATATATATATATATATATATATATGCATACATATGTTAAATTTGAAAGTCGTAAATTAAAAAACAAAAACATAAAAACTTTAAATGACTAATATAATAACGGAAGTTAAAACGAAAACGCGTATGTTTTTATGAGGACTAATAATAAACGAGTATTGCGAACAAACTAAAATGTAAATCCGCACTAACCCCGACACATGCAAACTGTTCCAAAATGTAAAAGAGCAAAGCGTCTCTCTATGTAATGTAAAAGCTTCACATGTAGTGAAAGCTGCACCGAAAGCTTCGAAACGAGTTTGGTCCGTTGTCACTACGGCCGCTGCAGTCATATTTCAAATGTGACAGCGTACCGAATAAATGAATAAAGTCTATTTTCGAGCCCTATCTAACTCCCACTTCTTACGTCCGACAAGCGCCGCAACATCGACGCTGTTATATTCTAGTTCAGATACGACGTTTCGAATGGAAATGTTATATTATGTATGTATTAGTTATTTTTTTCTTTTTCGTTACGATATTAAGTTCCTTTTTTCTTGAAAATAACTAGATTAATTTTCTGTTCGTATAATTTTGTCATAATTATAATATAACGAAGTTTGTTCTACTGCGAAGATCGAAAATGAATTTCAAACAAAAAATATAATTACTTTTTATTACTGTTCTCAGTTTTATTTATGCATATTTCATACGATTTAATGTAGTTTATGAATTACAACAATGATTTATGTATCTGAAAATAAATTACTCATTTTTAATTAATCACATGTACTTTTAAGTTGAAAATGAAGTTTAGATGAACAAAAAACCTTAAAAATAGCATAATATCTTACACAGAGTAAAAAAATATCTTTTCTCAGTTTGATAATAATGTTTAACCATTTACAAACAAAAATGATAATAATCCAGCACATATATGTAAATATTACATATTTGTTTATTAAATAGTTAAGGTGAGATATAAATAAGTAAATCCTCAATAGCATTATGTGTTGTATACGTTTTTGTATGGTCGATGATAAATGATTATTTGTCAAAAAAATGGTATTTCAATGCATTTAAAATTAACAAGAGTAAGAAATTTTAATTTTTAAAGAGTTTATTTTAATTAGTTTAATACATTCTTATGTGAACCTTTTGAAGAAAAGTCGTATTTGAAGATGTATATATATATATATATATATATATATATATATATGTATATGTATATATATATATATATATATATATATATATGTATATATATATATATATACGTTGTCACCAAAGTGCGATTTTACCCGGCCGCAGTCAGTCAAAGTCCGATTTTGACTAGTCACTTTATATCCTGATTTATAAAATTCAAATTAAACCATCTTCAGCCACAGATTTACCCTTACCTTCACCCTTACTATCATTCTCAACCTCACGATTACCCTCTTTCTTTTTTGACCCGACTAAGCGCAGGTATACAGCCCTGAGTAGAGGTTCTATTTCGGAATTTAACTGAGGGTGACCGGGCAAAGTCAGACTATGACTAGGTAAAGTTGGACTTTGTCTGTTCGTCGGACTTCGCCTACGACATGTATATGTGTATATATATATATATATATATATATATATATATATATATATAAGTAAAGCCCATATAACACGACATTTTTAAACACGGTTTCGTTCTAACACGGTTCGAGAATTGAGAAAATTTCCGTACAATACGGCATTCCTATAACACGATTTTGCTTTAACACGGTTACATCAGGGAATATTTACAATAGTTTTTAAATAAAGTCGACGACAAGCATGGAGTCATCATATCAAAGTCATGGAGACATGGAAAATCTTTAAAATTTTGGACTATCATAATCTTATATCTTCATCCATCAAAGAAATAAAGCCGTTATCAATAAATGACAGTTGAAAAAATATAAATTCTAAAGATATTCAAGAAATACTGGTGGAAGAAGAGGCTGATGAAGCAAATTTGATGAAAAAGGCATCTGAAATAAACTAAAATAATTCAGAGGGTGATAACATAGATAGAAATGCTAAAGTTCCAAAATTTATCCTAAAAAAGCATACAGAAAGGCATAAATTTAGACGAATAATTGCAGTTCTATTTTCTAAAAGCAAATCCTTCCATTGAAAGAACTACGAAATTTAAAAGAGAATTTCACAAATGTTAAACTCCATTCAACAAAATTTATGAAGATCTCTTAGGTATAGGCAAACAACAGAAAATAACAGATTTTTTGCAAAAAGTAAAGCATAGAAATCAAAATGCTATAATCAAGCTAGAATCAGAAATTAACGATATATTTCCAGAAAGAAAATGACCTCATTAAATAGTGTTCATTAGTTAAGAAGAATAAAGAAATAACTTAATAAAATATGTAAATACTATTAATCAATTATTGATTGTTTTAATAAACATATTTCTCTTATTCATAAAAAGAAAATAGTATAGTTTTGTTAATTTTTGGAATTAACCCTGTTTTTTGTCCTAGCTATTTGTGTCGTATAACACGAATTTTTATAAAACGGATTTTTTTAGGAACCTAATGAGCGTGTTCTACGAAGATTAAGTATCTATCTATCTATCTATCTACATATATATATATATATATATATATATATATATATATATATGTATATATATTTATTTATTTGTAATTTAAATGACTGAAATATATGTCGGATATTTATCATTAATTATTAATTGATATTCAATTCTCTATTAAATTAATATATTTTAAATGTTCAAAATAAATACTTTTTAATTAAAATAACAATTGTTTGTTTTTATGAATGTGAACCTTTGGATCCATAGACGTGGTGATATTTTGATCTTTATCTTTTGTATCATCTACGTTTTTCTTCCATGACTAGTTACAGTACTTGTGTCATATTCAAGTATATTTGATATAGTGATACAAAAAAATACACTTCTCAATTCTTTGAAATAATGTAGAAGTAATAATAAAAGTATTTTAAGATGACAGTTTAATAATTTATAATGAATAAAGACATAGAAAACGGTGTTATTTATAAAGCAGTGAGGTAAAACATTCTTCAATAAACTTTATTATAGTTTATTTTTGTATAAATTTTATGACTATTTTATTGTATTAATATAATTTAATTTATATTGTACGGGTTATTTTGCATTTCCTGTTTATGGTTGTTCTGGATGTCATGTATGAGTTAGTTTCTTTTACAATCGATTTCGACTTTCATCATCTATATTATCTTTTTAACTGTTAAAAATTTATCAGAAGATGATGAAATTAGAAACTAGTTTTATAACGAAGGAACTTATACGAACCACCCAAGGCTTTAAATAATATATACATGCATATATATATATATATATATATATATATATATATATATATATATATATATATATATGTGTTTCTATGTATGTATTAGAGAAAGTAGGATTGTATCTATTTTACGGCTAGGTTGAACAAATTTTCATGTAGGTTTAATGTGTATCTCCGTATAAACAATGGGCGAATGACCTCAGTTGTCGACACGCCCTTAAACCCCAATTAACTAGCTCCATATAAATATACAATTTTACAATGAGCTCGTTTTACGAATATATCGAGAAAAGGTGAGCCTATCTATAACTAAATTTTTAACATAATGGATATTTATCTATGTTTTTTTATAATGGATAGAAATATATATATATATATATATATATATATATATATATATTCTACTTATTTCCAACACCAAAATTATTTATATTTATGTCTAATTATTAATATTTTACTTCCAATATTTATTTGATTCAAGTACAAAATGTATTTTTTGAGTAATCACGTGAAAAATGCGGTTATTATACATTTATCCGTCACTTATTTTAAATTTAATTAATGTATTCATTTTTTAATAAATTTAATCATGATTTTAGGATTTAAATAAAGAAGATATTATCTAGGTAGGATTTCCTTGTAACCTAGTGATTTTTACAAAGCCGATTTATAGTGTATATATATATATATATATATATATATATATATATATATATATATATATATAATTATATGTGTGTATTTGTGAATTAATTATATTGAAATATTAATGGAATATTAATTTTGTCTTCACAAAATGAATATTTCCATGATTATTCATTTAACAATATATAATAAAACTATGCAATTGACACACTTTTTCTATACATAAACATGCTATGAAATTATAAAAACGTATGTTGGAAAAGTAGATCATGGAATGTAAACTATCTAAGCTTATGTAAAACTGTGTTCATTCATGTCAACATTTTCAAGTCAGCAAAAATTTCCTGTTAGCCAAAAATTGCATCAAGTGTTCATACGTAAAATGGAATTTCATGCAAGAGCTGCCGCAAGCACGTTTGACAGCTGTGAAGTTGAGAAACCTCGATATCTTGAAAAATAAAGTAGACATTTTATAAGGCACAACTTGCACATTTGTTTTATTGTTGGTAAAAAGGAAATTTTTTACTATTATTTGAAAAAGGATTATAATTTTATTCAAATTTATTATACTGACTGTTTTTAATGCAAATAAAACTTTTTAAATTAGCAATATAAACAAAATACTATTGATTTGTTGTTTTATATATAATTTTATTATTACAAAACAAATTAATCTTTTTTGTAAGTAAATTAGTATCTAAATAAAAATAATAGATTTTAATTGTTTGTTCTTTCACACGCGATGCTTTTTTAAATATTATAAAGCAACTGGGCTTGATAATAAAAATTAATATTTAAATACAAAAGTAAATTAGTTTTTCAATAACAATATTATTATTTTATTATTTGATATTTGATTATTTTTAAAATATTACCAAATGAAATACATTAGGTATTTTTGTAAAATTGTTAAAATCTGATAATAAAATTTCTAGCATGAAAAACTAAATATTAAATATTCTGTTACAATTGTGAATATATATATATATATATATATATATATATATATATATATATATATATATATATATATGTGTGTGTGTGTGTGTGTGTGTCTGTGTGTATTTACATTATATATATATATATATATATATATACACATGTAAATATTTAACTCCTTTGTAAAAAAGGTCTGAAGTAATTAAAATTATTTTAGGACAAACACCTTACAGCATATCATTAGGAAACCTGAGAGCATGTTATATATTAATTAATCTGAGTTCTTTCCATTTTTAGTTTACATTGAGATTTTTATATAAATATATTATTATATAACAAAATTCTCTTGATTAAAAATATTGTTATTTTGACAATCAAGTATACATATCACTTCGTTTCTCTATTTAAGAAATTGAGTTTAAAATTGACACATTTAAGACTGAATAATACATCAAAGATTTATCTAGGGTTCCTTACTTTAATTTAGCAAAATAATAATCTTATTCTAAAGTCTCTTTTTGAGTTTTTTTTATAAAAAAAGATTTATTTAAATTGCCCCTTTTATAACTAATGGATGATATATTGGCTAATTTTTGATTATTTAATTATAAAATTCAACTTTTTAATTAAGAAATAATATTAATATGCACAAAACTTAACATAAAACACTAAATTTCAAATATTCATAAACTACCAGAAAATATTAACTTACTTTTAATAAATCATAGATAATAAATTTAAGTTATAACTTTTGCACATGAATATTTATTTTCCATATAAATCGTTTATTAAAGATTGTTACTATAAGATGAACAGTCTTTGTTCATTGTCTCAAAATAAACTATTAATTAAACTGAAAATAAAAAAGTATTAAATTCGAACATTAATATACCGTTTTTAATTAAGACAAGAGTAATTTATTTACGTAGTAATCTTGCTATTTAAAAACCTTAATTCTTTGATTAAATACTAACGTAAGTATTATGTAGCATTAAATTTCATTTTTGAGTCTGGATTTGATATTTATTATAAAACTTTTTGTAATAATTATCAGTTTTAATTTTAAAATATATTTAATTTACTTATAAATTTCAAATATTGTTATAAGTTTATTCATAAAACTGTTTTTATTATTATACATTAACTTTATAATTTATAAAATATTCATTAAGCTTTTATTATCTTATTTTCATTTAAAAGTAAAGGACGAACATTTTAATTTAAAAACTTATTGTTTTGTTAGATATTGTAACTTTCTTACTGGAGATTTAAAACTGTTATTAGTAATAAGAACTGAATTAAAAAAAATATTCAAATAATATATTATTTACCACAAAGAAATCAAACATCAAATCTTAAGAATTAATGTATTGTTTTAACTTACTATTCGAGAATATTTGTCACTGCTTATAACATACTAATTCAATTAGTTTATACAATTTCAACATTTCTTTTAGAAAACGTGCAAAATATTTTATTTAAATAAAATTATCAAGTGAAGAGATAAAAATAAATACATAATATATGATATAGAAGTAAGTATAAAGATAAACATTTTAAGTTTATTATTTAATTATATATTAATTAAATAATTAAGTGAAATTATTAATTTATATCTCTATATATTCTTTGTATTGTTTTCTTCGAATCCTTAGTGTTAAATAACTATTATTAATTTCACTACGATTCATTTTTGTACTTGAGTCATTATCAACTAGTTTGGTGTAGAAGATGTAACTACTTCAACTTGATGCATGTTTCGAAACTGATTGTGGTAAAACATAGAAATGGTAATGCAATGAAATTTTTGAAAAGAATAATTCATTCCTAAGAGATTGATTAACATATTGTATATTCTATTAAAGCGTACTAAGGAAATCGTTTTCTTGTCTTCAGAAAAATAAAATCAAACAGTTTTTCATAAAAATGCATGTATTTTAAAACATTTTAAAACATTTTTTTTCATCTACAAAATTGTTAGATAAATAAAATCCTCTTGACATTATAATTTATATTTTATCCATTTATCTGATATTTTTCTTCATAAAAATGAATTTCTGATACGTTTCATGAGTAAGTAATCTTAAGTAAATAAAAGTTTGTGAAACAACGAATACAGTTAAAAATTATATATATATATATATATATATGTATATAAATAATATAATAATCAAAGGATACTTCTAAATTCACAAATTAATTTTTCATTCATTTCACAATCTTACAAGAAATTTTGATTATGATGTTAAAAATTTCCATTTCCATCTGATTATGATTAAAAAATTTTCCATAACTGACTACTGATCAATTTTAATTATTGCTTATGCATATTTTAATGACAATGCCATCACTCTCAAAATATTAAATTATAAAAAAAACACATATGGTCATACTTTGCTATATATCAATGCTCAGATTGTGATAGAATCGCTATTTGAACGTTAAAGAATTTTATTAGAAAAAATATATAAGTTCAATGTTGAGTAAAAGTATTTAAGAAAAATAATTTAGCTAGTACCAAAAATAAATTTTAACTTATTTTTTTAATTTTCATTCCTAAAAACTTCTTTATAAATTATTTTGATATAATACAAAATTAAAATAAAAATTTTTAAGAAAATGAAAAAAATTTCTTATGAAACAGCTTATAAAACAACTTGGTTACAGCATAATTTGAGGAAATTTAGTACACTAGTAGTTTATTGTGACTTGAATCTACCAATTATGTTTCTTTTTTAATGCAAAAATAAAAAAGAGAAATGAAATAATCTCTAAAAATGAAGCATATTACTATTGCTCGATAAAAAATGACAGATTTTGTGATTTTTAGTACAAAGATTTAAAGAAGATACTAGTTATTAAAGAATGAAAATGAAAAAAAAATCATTTAATTAATATTACAAATTTGATATTAATAATGATAAATATACCATTATATAAATAATGAAATTTTAAATATTGAAAATAATTAATCAAAATATCCGAAAATTTATGAAAAAGGAAATGAAATGTGAATGTTTTTATTGAATGATGATATAATTTGATAAAATTCTGGTATATTTATATATTTTTCGATATATTTATATAATAAAATATAATTCACACTTTATTTTCAGAATATTTTCTCATAATTTTATAGAAATGGCTAAAATATCTATTACTTGTTTGTATATTATCAGAGATGTGTTTGTTAAATAAGATTATATTACTTATAAACTGACAGCTCTATGTAATGACCACCTTGATAAATGAAGCGTATCATGAAAAAATTCCCGATCATGCATACTGATTAAGAAAATAACGAGAATTGAATAACGCTGATGTAATAGTATTTCACAAATCAATAAAGAAACATTAGATACCTAATCTGTCGATAAAATTAAAAATCATGTCAATTATGTGACTTGGTTGGTAGTTAAATTTTTGAATATTAAATAAATAATATCAAAAATATACGTTAGGATTAAATTTATTAGTAAGTTTATGAAGTAATAATTAAGAAATATAGAAAGTACAATGGACGATTCAAAGCAGAAAACAAAATAAAAATAAATATGTGATTAATAAAACATTTATCGCATATTTATATTTTAGTAAAAACTTTAATGTGTTGAAAGCAATAACAAGCCTAAATGTTTCATAAATATTTATTAAAATGCATCTACAGTAAAATAGTTAAAAGAAATAAATATTTTTGATGTAATATATTCAAAAATATAACAGAAAAAAATATAATTATAAATGTTATAATTGAAACAATCGTTCGAGAAGAAATAATTTAGAAAATAGAATTATTTCCTATTTAAAAATTTAAAAATAAACAATATTTTAATACTTAATATTCACACAAACATCTTTCTCACTGACACGGACTATAGAATCGACTAAAATACAAATAAAGAAACACGTAATACTTGTCCCTTTTCGGTTGCCACTGTGTGTAGCATCATTACAGTTAGAGTTGAACGTAGGTGTAAAAAGATACAGAAAGATATATGTTGTACAACCGTAAAAACACCCCGATAACGGAACACTAACAAGAAAGAATGCAATTAAAAGCGTCCCTGTATATATTTTCATTTCATGAGCATGTCTGTTCACAAATTCTGAAATCTGATTTTCTTTACTCCCTACTTATAAATATCAGACTAATTTTTATGTGTACTGAATTCTTTGACGCTAAAATATGTACAAAAAAGTAAGTAAATGGAATTTTATTTAGAATTTTTTATGAAAACTGTATACTCATATATATATATATATATATATATATATATATATATATATATATATATGTATATGTACATGAACGTGTCTGAGTATGAAGAACGAATAGAAATATTATCTTAAATTGAATTCAAATTTATTTTACTTACAAAAATAGAGTTCAATTGACTGAAGCATTCAAAAGCGAATTTTGGAATTAAGTTATAAATTAAAACGTGTACGTTGCACGAAATCTGAAATTGTCCTGAAATTATATATATATATGTATATATAAACATATATACAGTGTTTAAAATTGAAAGAAAAAGGAATCGTAGAGTTGAAAACAAATTAAAATATACATATTTCATTAAATGTTTTATATGATTTTTTTAAATAATGGTTAATTTGACTTGTTTGATATTACAGCAATATAGGATTTGGAAATAATATATTATAAAATGTATTTTTAATCATGTAAAGAAAAATGTACTAGGTTGGTTCAAAAATAATTGCGGTTTTTACGAATCTAGTATAAAGACGCATATATTAGTTAAGAATTATATTTATTAATCAAAATAAAAACCTTTGGCCTGCACACATTTCTCCCAACGTGAAATAAGTTTATTTATTCCTATAAGATAGAGTTCTGAAGTCCTGGAACTAATGAATTTATTGAAAGCGCTTTCAGCTAATGCTTGGTATTTTGAAAACCTTCTCTCATAAGAAAATAATCTAATCGTTAAAAAAAAATAATTATCTGTCGGGTACATGTCCGGCGAATAAGGTGGGTGAGGTAAGGTTTCAAAACATAGTTCATTTAATTTTTTTAAAGTCATTTGTGAAACGTGTGGCTAGGCATTCTCATGAAGAAGAATTCGTCCTCTTCGATTGAATAATGCTGGCTTTAAACGGTGCCACTTCTCATGCATTTTTTCAATTTCCTGACAATATTTCCTTACTGTTATTGTTTCACCACGATTTAAAAAGTTTCGTTTTCATTACGAAATTTTTGGAACCAGTGTTGAGCTGTATGTTCACTAATTGACTCTTCGCCCAAAACAATTTTGTTATTTCGGCAGTTTCTGTTGTTTCAGTTTAGCGGTGTTGTTAGTTTCTGTTTTTGTAAATTTATACAAGATATGTGCACTAATTCGCTTTTTTTCAATAACTCATTTAAGGGGTTATATTTAACAATACTAAAGAATGAAAAAAATAGACATAAGGTGAAATCAGTAGTGATAATTTCATTGTTTACAATGATTTATCACATGGCTATAACAAAAGATAACGATAACTAAAAAAATGGGCACCACACTTAAAATGATAAAAACCACAATTAATTTTACACCAATCTAATAAAAGATGTTATAGTTGAAATGTATGGATTCTCTTCCTTTTTTCAGAATAATAACCTCTATATCTATTGAAGGAATGTTTACATAGGTAGTACGCATAAAATAATAATTCTTATATATACATACATACATATATATATATATATATATATATATATATATATAAATTACTAAAATTATTTTCTCTACCTTATATACTTATATAAATTAATATTAGTTCTATAAAGAACGTATTTTATAACTAGATAATACATTTTATATTTAGTCAATACATGAAGCCTCTCTTTACATGTTTTATATTAAAAAAGCATTCAAATAATATCCAATTAATGAAATATAAATTTCATAGTCCAAATACTTTGTCTTCTCTTGTATTTTTTTTACGTGACATTTTTATGAAATAAACATATTTGTAATTTTTTTAATACGAGCTTTCCATTGAATATTTCTACATTGTTTTATACATTGGTCTACAACCAAATCCCAAATTCGAACATTTTTATTGATATTTAAATATAAGTAATTCTTAGGAAATTGCTACATACAGTTTGAGAAAGAGTCTAATAGCTAGTTTTTTTTATTAAAAAAAAATCTAGCTATTAGACTCTTCGTAAATCATTAATATATATTAATGATTTACTTAAATTGTTAATAAATATATATCTTTGTTTGTTCATTATATTACATGAAGAACTTGATTATTTTTAATTATTATTTTACTATATATATATATATGTCTGTATGTCTATAATTTTTTAATACACGTATTAGAAAATAAACAAGTTTATTTAAAAGGATATATGTCATTGATCTATGTATTAATATTTTTTAAATAATGGCAAGTGCTCTGTCACGATTCAAAAAATAATGAAATGTTGCTATACACGCATAAAAATGTCAAATCAATTTTAATCCGAAACCTATTTTCTACCTCATAAAATTAACCATTTTTCACATACGCCAATATTCATTTAACCCTGCCACTACGAGTACAAAAGAGGCAGACAAGCAAAAACCGTACAATTGAGATATATATCCGTTGGGTGCTCTGGATTTCACCCCGTTACGTAGAAGTGGTCTGCGGGAGTTGGTTGACTGGCTGCCGGATGAACGTCGCCTGATACTACGTCACAAAAGGTCCAATCGGCCGCGTCACGTATTCTTGTTCGTGACGTCACTGCGTGACGTACGAGTTGACATAGTACATTTAACTCTGAAGATTTTGCGTCTACGAACGCGCCACGAATTTGGGATGAGAGGGATAAGTGGATGAGGAATGAGGAATCAAGGAATAAGAAACTTACAGGTCAGCCGAGATGAATGGGAGAAGGATGAACAATGACGGATCGCGATGGATTGTGGACGAGACAAGAAATACTGGAACAACTCATGAGGGTCTTAGAATCGTTATATATATATATATATATATATATATATATATGTATTATAATATAACATAATCGTTTCTTTCAGAATCAACCGTGCATTAGTAACATATCTTTTATATAATACAAAGAGAGAAATTATTATGCTCAAAAATTCTCGTGAAAAAACTTATTCTTATAATATTCAAAAAAAACAAATAATTGTTTTCATTCATTCGAAATTAACGATCTAATAATACACATACTTTCATTAAACTGAAATTATTTTTTAGTAATTATTGAAATGATTATAATTCATAATCAACTACAGATAAAATATTTTTTTTCATTCCGGATTGTTTTGTAAATCTATGAAAATTAAAAGAAAATACTAGAATTTATAGAAAGAAATTGAGATTTGTATACAAATTAGACTTTACTTTCAAATAATAAATTCTTTTTTTAAATTAATTATTTTTTATAAATTTTTTATCTATCGCTTTATATGAAGAAATTATCAGAGATGAATAGTTAAACTGTTACTTTAAAAATGAGGTTCAGTCAGAATCATCATCTTTATAATAAGAACAAGTATTAAAAAATATTTTTTTTCTAAGAGGAATTTTAAAGTTATCACATTACTAAAATGTAAACAATAACTACAGTTTTTTCGAATAAAATTTGGTTATACCTGTACGTTACTAATAATTATAAATTGTATATCCGTAAATATCTAGCTAGTTTATTAATATGAGCCCGTTATAACTTTCATTTTTTTCTATAAACAGAAATAAATAATTATACAAATATAAATACAACTATTTATATACTTAAATCATATTTTATTTATCTGAAACCATAGGATTACTTTTATATAATCATTGTTTTAAATCATATTTTGTTACTCTATTTATCTTGTTAAATATATTTGTTTCAAATTATATATATATATATATATATATACATATATATATATATATATATATATATATATATATATATATATATATATATATATATAGGGATAATAGTTGTTTCATATGATCTGTATATCTCTAAAATGGGATTATTTTCAAAAAATCATATAAATAAACAATATTTATCATACAAGTCACAAAAGAAACAGTGTTCCCGAAACGAAGTATATAACGAAAAGACAGCTGAAGAGAATAAACCAAGCAGTCATGTCTTTGGATGAGACATTTTGATAAATGGCGCGTATTCTTTGTTATATTTGTTTGGTCCAAATAACTTTAAGACCAGAGAACAATTTTAAATCGCGTATGTATAGAAGTACAAGTGAATCTAACTGAAAATAAACGTATACATATGTGTGTTTATATATACATTCATACATACATCATATATATATATATATATATATATATATATATATATATAGATATATAAATATGTATATATATATATATATAAAATAATATTTTTAACTACGGCGATAAGTCGACTCGTTCTCTAAAAGTACAGAAGATGACTTCTATGTTTCTATTTGTTCAAAGAGATGAACTTTTTGTCTTTCATATTTCCCATAAGACACGTTACACTTTTATTTAATATTTGTATCTTTATTTCGAATATGCGTTTTATTCCTTTTCTCCAGAGAAATTGTATTTTATATATATATATATATATATATATATATATATATATATATATATATATATATATATGAAAAATACATAAATTACTTTACTATTCAACTATTGTTCATTCATAATAAAAGTCAATATTAAATTACAACATTTTAGAAAATAATATTTTATTATAAAGGAATATTATTACATTATAATAATATTTTAATATCATTTCATTATAAATACTTATTTGTTTTATATTTTTTAATCATTGGATATAAAAATGTTTTATGTGACTGTGAAGTTAAAATTTTTATTCGAATAGATCAAATATGAATTGTAAGAAAATTCTATAAAGTAATGAATTTTCAAAGTATACAAAAATTTAATTATTCTGTGTATAATATATATATATATATATATCGTGTAAAAACTAATTTTGTACCTTTAAACTGAATCAATTACAATTCGATTTGAAATTAAAATATTTTCTCGTCATTTTAGGATTTTGAAGTTCCAAATTTAACATTTATAAACACTGTATATTTTGGCCAAACAGTTGGTATAACCTCACAAAACAGTAGTGTTCACGATGGAGTTCAAAAAACAGCATATTAGGCATTGCATACTTTTCGCATTCCAGTTAAAAAAATGTTACTTAAGTCACGGAAATGATTTGTTTCGCTTTTTGGGAAAGTGTTGTAATACATAAAATATAAAAAAAATGCTGAAACAGTAGAAAAGGTTCGAAAATGTATTGCCACTTCATCGAATCAAAGTTACCAATTTTTTTCGGCAAGGGATTCGTCAATTATCAAACAGATGGAGCAAAATTATAAACAATAATGTGAGCACCAAGGAGTCTAACTGTCGCAATGCCCTAAAACTCCAATAACCAAACAACCTAAAAAATATTAGGATTTTGACTATTGAAATGTATTCCATTTTTCTATAAACATTCATTTTCTATAAAAAAGTTACTGAATTAATTTGTACACTTTATATATATATATATATATATATATATATATATATATATATATATATATATATATATATATATATATATATATATATATAAGAGAAAAAAAACTTTAAAAATTAGATATTTTTACAATTCATTTCTTTAAGAATTGTGTCTTGGTGTTGAATTGTATATAATTAACAATCAAGAATATCAACAATCATTATTGAGCATTTTTAATTGAAAAATATTATTTTTAGTGGATTGAAGTAAATGTTTATGAAAATTAAATTACTTATAATAAAAACTGTATTGGTACATTTTCTATTTGATAAAATATTTTATTCAGAATATTAAATAAGTAT
This sequence comes from Acanthacorydalis orientalis, assembly GCA_034766995.1. Lineage (NCBI taxonomy): Eukaryota > Metazoa > Arthropoda > Insecta > Megaloptera > Corydalidae > Acanthacorydalis > Acanthacorydalis orientalis. The sequence goes on along the minus strand of CM068317.1, from coordinate 7,514,559 downwards.
ATAATTGATTCTATATTGGTAAAATAAGATGAATTTCCTTTAAATTATTTGTCTTAGGTTTGTAGATAAGTAATTATGGATTATGACTTTCCAATTCATACACATTTTTCTCAATCAGCTGTTTTAAGTGGTTCTGATCTTTAAGGGTCTCTTCCCCAGTTTGAAATTTTTGGAACCACCATTGCACCGTATGTTTCATAATAGTACGCACACCAAAAGCATCGTTTAATTTACGAGCAGTTTTTACTGCATTACCATTCGTTTTGAACTCATACCAAAAAAATGTTGTTATTTGTTTCTTTTCCACCTTTAATTCAATACCCCAATTTGAAGCAAAATTATTAATAAAATCAAAGTCGATGTTACCAAAATACATACCGAAAAATATATTTTAAGATAATATTAACATGAACATGATGAAATGAAATTTGCACTGAAAAAATTAAAGTTAGATTTCAGAAAACAAAAACCGCAATTATTTTCCTACCAACCTAATAGTGTAATCATATTTATATCCGAAATCATTCATAATAATGTGGTTATGAATAATTCCAGGTTTCCATGAACATAAATCGATGTGTTGTATATTGCAATCATAGAATTGATGTTTTAGTGAAGATCATATCAACTATAAATGCGGTGTAGGAATTGATTACCGGCTAGAGGTTTTCATTAATTAATACTCTCTCAGGTAGTATAGATTGTGCACCTATGAATAAATGACTGAATAGTGACGGTACTGGATGCGTTTTTTTCCTGTGCATGATTTATACTGCTATAGTGCATAAAAGAGGTAATTCTTCTCGCTTCTGCAACGTTTTTATTGTTTTTTGCTTTCATTCAGAAAAGTAATTAGAAATGAAGTTCGTGCTACGTGTTCAGTATTTAATGACCATGCATTTGGTTTTTCTCTTATTCCCAATTAGTTTCATTTAGATGACGTTCTTATTTGAATACAGCACATTTGTAATTTACAGTTAAAATGAAACAGGTAAATTGGTTTGAATGAAATTCATATTTTTTTTCATAATTGAATAAATTCAATTAAAGTCAAAACTTTTTATACGAACATGTATTTGAACAAATGTACATTTTTATTATATTAGATCAAATTATATATTAAAAAATCTTAATCTCTATTTTTTTCTTGGGAAATTAATTAATTCCATTCAAGTTTATTCACATGTTTTATTTCTTTTTGATATATAGAACAATGTATTTTTTTATAAAATATATAAACTTTTATACTACAAAATTTTAATTTATAACAAGATCATTTATGAAAAAGGTGTAAATGATACTGTACCAAGAATATTTTTCTTATAAAAAGTTGTCAATTACTAATAATCTGATATACATTTGTAGGATTATTTTTTAATTTGGAAATTATATATAAAATTTAAAATAGATCCTTCTTTTCACTCTTGAAACATAACAATAAAAACATAATAATAAAAAAGTATTGAATATATACGAAATATTTTCTACAAATATAAAAATTTTTTTTGTAAAATTTAACGAAGATTCTATGTACCATGTTTTTTTAAAAAAACTATTATAATTGATATAAATTTAGTTTCTCTGACAGTTTATGAGTTACTGGTATGTAGGAATATGGTGATATTGATAAGTTTGATAGCAAAAATATTTACAAACTGTTATATAGGAATAAAATACATGGAATTCAATAAAATGTGTAATTATTTCTTTTACACTCTTTATAAGTGTAACTTTCTATATCATTTCTCATGTGATTTTCTATCTAATGTACAAGACTAATCTCTTATGCACCACAATTATATTTTATTATAATAATATCAAATTTAACACTTTAGAACAATGTAAAAGTTACAAGTAATAAGACTAAATAGACATAATTTTCACTTATTTAATATATATTTATATTTTTCATTAGTATTTAAAAATATTTTTAAAATTTTCGTTAATTAATATTATTATTTGATTTAAAAAAAAACTTTGTAATTTTCAACTGCACCTGTTGATTATTCTGTATGAAAGTTATATGCAAGTTTATTTTTTCTACTACCAATTTGAGTTTTGTCGCTTTTAGATAGATCTTTAATTCAAAATTAAAACCTATTTGAACTCAAAATCTATTTGTAAACAAAAATTACAACTGATTCTAAATAAATAAACTTAGGTTAAAGGTTTGTATAAACTTGAATAATTTTTGTTCAATCAAATTGAAATTAACACATTTTTACTCTAAAATGTATTATAATAATTAACAATAATTTTAGAAAACTTTGTTAAAATGATAAAAAATAAATTTATAAATCAAATTTAGGACTATACATATCATTTATATCGCTTAAAATCCCTTTTACTATTAGAAAATGCATACATTTGGAATTGGAATTGTAGATACATTGATAGTCTATCTACAATATCTTCTTAATAAAATAATAAAAAAACATATTATCAAATATTTTAGCTTATAAAAAAGTTAATAAATTTTTGAACACCCATAAAAATTTATAATAATTCATAAAAAAATAAGAAACAGAAAAGTAAATACTGAAAATATATCAATTTATATCGTTTATAATTTGTTGTTTATATTTTATGTTGTTATTTATTAAGTCACTTCTGGTACATATATATATATATATATATATATATATATATACATATATACAATCCAATATTTAACATACGACCTATTTCATCCAACAGAAACATACCTTTTTTGTTAATTTGCAATTTCACTGCTTATACTGTTACGACGAACACTTCGACTGGAAACCCATAAACAGAATCCCGTACAAACGGTGGGTTCATTTGAGTATCGTTCAGACATTTGAAAAACAAAACTTACATCTCTCAGTGACTTAATAAAGAGGGAATATGAAATGTAATCCATGCCTGTGCGTTTTCGTGTAACGGTAACAATAATATCAAATTACTTTGTTGACTGTTAGTGTTGTTGTAGTTACGACAAATGTTTTTATCAGCGTTTCGAATGAACTGTGTGTCAGGAGTAACAAGATACTTGATGTTTTTACTTATGTTTTATTTCAATTCATGTCGTGTGAAAATCAATTGTACTGTTGTGTACGTAAAACAAACTGAATGGAAGAGTTTCAATTTTTGTGTCGTTTCAGTTTACATGTCTTTGGTTCGTTTGTAACAGTAAATTAACATGTTTGGATTAGGAATTATTTCATATTACAAATTGAAACCATGCTTGTAGTAGTTGCTTTATATAATTTGTTTTTATTCCGTCAGTCAATATCACATTTAATTAGTTTCTACTCTGTTAATCAGATTTATGTCCAAAATTAACTTTTGATTCACTGACTAATATACCAATATTTAACAAAATAATTGCGCAATACACATCTCATATTTAATATTTTGTAAAATTCAATCTGGAACAACAACTAACAAAACCCAAAAAATATATTTCATAGCTTGTTTTTTAGAAAATGATTAATTCATCCTTCGTTATACCGAATAATATTATTCTTTCTTATAGTATGTTTTTATGATATATTTAGAATTATATTGAGATATATTTTAAAAAACATTGTTTGATTTCCGAATTGTAATTGTAAATTTATTGAAAGTATCTAGTAAAATTAAAAAGTCATCTTAATTAATTAAATAAATAAAATACCTATTAAAATTAATTACTAAAAAAATCAGTAACGTAAACCAAAAATCAATAGTGAATTTAAAAAAAATATTAGTTTAAAAAGTAATTAAAACATAGAATTGAATATAATTGAAAACAATAATGAATATTAATTTATAAAATTCAATTTATATTTCGTTCTAAATTAGTAAGATTTGGATTAACTTGTCAATATATTCTAATAATATGGTAGTAATTTATAAATACCGGAAAATTGTTGCTACATGTTAATAAATAGTTTGAAAATAACTCTTAGTTCAAAAACTTTAAGAGATCTAAAATCTATTACATAATATTTATATAAAACTTGATATTTTTTTTAGTTTGATACGAAGAACTATTGTAATACATTTGCAATCAATACATTTGTTTAAAAATCAGGAATTATTATTATTCATATTTTATTTGATGAATAAAGTTATTAATCGAAAAAATATAAATTGATTTTATATTATATTTTAGTGTTAGATTAATTTAATTATTATTAATGCACACCCTGTTAATAAATAAATAAAAAAAACTTACATTTCTGATCAGCAACACGAGCAGATGACACTTGTATTTTCTGAAACAAAATAATTACCATTAATATTTATTTTTTATCATAATATTTTTATCTGTATTTTAAACTAAAGGAATCCTTTTCCTGCTTGTTGCAACCCCCCACCTCCCGAGAAGGGGAAGAGGGTTCGTTCCCCGCTAGCTAACGCTTGCCTCTCTGACAAATAAGAGAAATTAAAAAAATATACACATCGGTTCAAGTGCCTTCAATGAATTCATTAATTTCAAAACTCCAGAATTCTATCTTGTAGGAATAAATAAACTTGTTTCCTGTTGGGAGAAATGTATCTAGGCCAATGGTCTTTATTTTAATTAATAAATATAATTTTTAACTGATATATGCGTCTTTATACTCAATACGTAAAAACCGTAATTATTTTTGTACCAATCTAATATATAATTATATTCTCAAGCAAATTCTCTTGCTTGACAGTTTAGTTTCTAATTTACTTTGCGACCCAAATTGTATATATGTATGTATGTATGTATGTATGTATATATATATATATATATATATATATATATATATATATATATATATATATATATATATATATATATACATGAATGTATCTTTGTGCGCGTATATAAAGTTGTATTTATTTAAAAAAGGAATGAAAAAGTATATTATTTTAAAAGATTGTTCGCTGTCTAAATCCTAAAACAAATATTCTCGTTGAAATAAAAAAAATATATTATTATAAATAATGACAACAATATATTTATTCATATAGATGATATTGCTACGTTTAAAATTCATTTCCTGGACAGAAAGATAACGAAACGTTATATACGTCAGACAGAAATGAAAAAAAAGTAAAACGATATAAATAAATCTAGGAAACGAAACACAGTAATAGCCATTCGGAGATTTGAAACATTAAAAAGAAAGAGATGTACGCATTGTGCAGTCTTCGGGGCATATAAATCCGCATAGGAGAACAACAAATATACACAATTTACTCCATTTCAGTATGTTTACTCGTTTTCCCAGATGCCGCACGTTCAAGCCGGAACACTGCGATTTAAATCCCTGACGAGCCATTATTTTTTTAGCCTACTTTGTAGAAAACCACCCTTCATACATAATGTATAACTTTATAATCATACTATGTATTACACAAGTGTGGATTGTTTTGTTTAATATAACAATGTATAAGGTTTATTATATAATAACAATGAAAATAAATATGCATTGTTGATTAGTAAATAGACAATAGAAGATGTAGACCTTTACCTTACACTTTACAGAGAATTCACTCGCCTAATTATATTTGTACTATTTAATGAGACAGACGCAATTTAATTTCAAAAGCTTTGATGAGGCGAACAAGTCTTGGAAACATTTAATTCAGGTTTCATTTAATTAACGAGGTCTGCTTATGTATGATGTATGAAACAATTGGAATCTAACAAACAGATTATTTGTTTTCTAAAATTTATAAAGTCTCAGATCATTATATTTTTCGTTTCTTTATCCACATATTGAATTACATTCTCCTCGAGCACAATTTTAATATAATGAATATCTAAAATTCAAATGAACGGTTGCTAGCGTTTTTACTTGGCTTTATACATCTGCTTATCAGGACAAAGAGATTTATAGTTTATAGTGTTTATTCAAAACTATATTTCTAAAAAAAATACGTACTTAGCAATTTTAAAATAAAACAATGTAATTAAAATAAAATATAAATTTAAAATGAAACAAACGAAATTATACAAAAGAATGAAAAAAGCAAACAAATATTGAATATACAAAGAAAATATTAAATATACAACCAAATTTATCTGAAATAATTTCAGTCTAAGAATATATTCTAACATATTTCTTGCTTCAATATAAAATCATTTTCTCAAGTTTTCCAAACTGTTATAATCTCTCTTCTACATAGAAACTTATGTGTTAACAAAATAAACTTGTATATCTGTATTTATTTTATTAAAAATTAAATACATACAAAAAGAACAAATGTTTGTTTCTTTTTATATCTTTAATATGTTTATATTTACACAATTATTTCTATTTATTTACATTACATTCGATTTATTGAATTAAAGGAAAATAGTATTTAAAATCGTATCGAATTCTGAAGTTAGTTTATAATTTAACTTATTTTTGTTGAAATTTAATAAATAAAATCGCAAACAACGTAAAATATTTTATCTGTAAAGTGATATATATATATATATATATATATATATATATATATATACATAATGTTATAATATAATATAACATAAAACATTATGAGATTAATTTTAAAAAAAATTATGAAGTTGAAAATTAAAATGACTTGTTTTGTGTTTTTATTTCAATAGCTTTTAAATACTTGTAAATACAAAATGATCACCGTTAAATAAATTTACATCAATTTTTTAAAATACTCTTTTCAATTCTACAACAAAAGCTTTAAGTCGAAATGATACAATCTTATAAACTTTTTTAAACCTTCTTGATTTTATTTCAATTAGTTCTGTATCGATTTAAGAAAATTTCGAGTAATTCTTATAAATATATTAAACAAATCGAGATTTTTTAATAAAACGGCATTTTTTTAAAAACTGTTATAGTTGATTAAACAAAACAAATTTCTAATAAAATAATAAAGTAAAACATTTTGTAGTTTTTTACCGAGGTAGTGGATATCATGAAAATAATCTCTGGTGGATATTTGTATACTGTCATAATTATTAACACAATACCTCTCCAATTTTACATATAAACTTGTCTATATTTTTTCTATTGAAGCGATCTTGTACTTTTCTTATATAATTCAGTTTTGATATTATTCTTATGTTGCTTTGTATTTTTTATAAGGTTTTCTTACACTACTTCTTCTAAATCGAATAACAAACTCTATAATTTTGCATACTAATCTATTATATATTATTCTTTCAATAAATACTGATAAACTCCAATTTAGTTATTTTTATTTGTGAACTAGTACATAGCCCGTAAAAATTGACAAGAAAATAGAAAAAAATATAGAAATAAAACTGTTTATTGTGTTTTACAACATAATATATTTAAACATAAAAAATTTCTAAGAACGAAACTTAATGTATTAAATTTGAAAACAATAAGCTCACAAAGTAAACATTTCTCGTTATCATAGATACTTGTCACTTTGTCCACAGGACAAAGTGACGAGAAATATGGAGTGTTATTATTATAAAAATTCAAAAAAAAAATTTCTTGTATGTACTAATTGTTTTTTGTATTTTAACTGTGATTTTCTGCATAAATATAATCCTTTTCATTAGTACAACTTTCTATTTTTTATTTTTTTATTAAGTAACATCCCAATTTTATTTTCAGAAATCATTACATATATATATATATATATATATATATATATATATATATATATATGTATGTATATATATATATATATATATATATATATAAGTACAAATACCTGATATATAAAATTATTATAACGTTTTTAAAACACAAGTTTATTCATTGTTTTGATCGTATTCATTTTTTTCAATAAATTGAGTTATTATTTTCAATAAATACTTTCATTACATACTCGTATAATATCTTTAGGTAAATTTTTTAAACCTGAAGTATGTAAATACACGTGCAATTATAACAGTACACGCGTCGAAACTAGTTGTGAAAAACAAAAACTCAAGTGATGTTAAAAGTATGAAGAGAACCAGTACTACACATCAACTGGGTTACAGATATAAAAACATATAACTATAATTTTAAATTTTAATTATACAAATACATTATTTTCCACTAGTATACGCGGTTGGTTAATTATTTAATGTATTTAAATAAAATAATTTTACTATCAGATTCATATATATATATATATATATATATATATACATATATATATATATATATATATATATATATATATATATTCATATAGATATTTATATATATATTTACTTACTCATTTATTTGTTGAGTTAAATATTTATCTCTTGTCTTCTTGTTCTCTATAAAAGAATTTTTGTCTTTGCTTTGGGTAAAAGTAAAAATTTGTAATAATGTTTGGTTTATTATAAAAAACCTAACTCAAAAGAAAACTTTTGCTTAATTAATTATCACTGAAACTGAAAATATAAATAAATTTAAAAAACAAACAAAAATGGAAAGTTTCTAAAACTTTTCTACACTATTTATGAGCGAAACATATTTTCTACCGTCATACTGTAAGGTCATATATCCTCTTGTGAATAAGTCGACAATGTTTCGTCAGTTTCTGAATATCAAATAGACAGAATATATATTTCAAGGACGAAGGTTGAAACAGACTAGCTCATCACTGCTGTTACCGAACGAAAACATGTCACTTGTTGAACGTTTGTTAAAAGATGACTCTCTCTTAGCACCTGTGTCACATGTTCTCACATTAGAGACGAAAATGTTGTTTGTGATACATTGACAACGTTTGATGGAGGTGTTTCAGAACCTATTTGATATCATTTGAGAACTACAATGAGTTTGACCAAAATTGAATATAGATAACGTGAAATCTATTATACACATACATTCTAACTCTGTCTCTTTTTCTCTGTATATATATATATATATATATATATATATATATATATATATATATATATATATATATATATATGAAGAATATTGATTTTTTTTTAAAAAAATAGTTAGTATTCATTTTTTAAGCAATCAATCTTACCTTTTTGAGAAGATAAAGAAATGAACTTTTCATTACTTTAAAATTTAATAATTTAATTCTAAATATGGTAAAATAATTTGGAAAATAAAATTATTTCTAAGTTTCAATATTATGACTATTAGTTTTATAAGGCATTTTTAATGAATTAACATTCACACCACTACAATATTACTCATAAATATCTCTCTCTCTCTCTCTCTCTCTATATATATATATATATATATATATATATATATATATATGAATGTATATGTACAACATGTACTAGAGTTTCTACAAACTAAATACAATTTGGCTTCTATAACAATTTAATATTTCCTCTGAAAACAATATAATCTGTAGTATTAAAGTTTAGAGTTACTTTTTCAACTAGGAATGTTTGTATATAATACTTGATTGTTCTAAGAATGTTCAATGTTTTGAAATAATAAATATAAATATTTTGGATATAATAAGAAGACAGTTAAAAATAAATGGAAATAAAAATACATTAGAAGTAGTTTAGGAAAATTACAGAATAACTTTTATTATGAAACGAACCTTTTAAATATAAATAGTGCTAAGTCTTGTAACGATTTTATTAACATAAAATTTTAATAAATTTTATACAAACAAATTCAAATGAATCGATAAAATGAAAACGATTTGAATTAAAAATGAAATAATTGATTATTTATAGATAACCCATATAGATTATTCGAATATACTTACAAAATTTCAACTTGTCAACTGTAATTAGTTTCTTTTTGTTAGTCATTACTCTGAAAATAACGGAATCATCATTGAAATGCTTATAAATAACGATAAAAAATGATCAATAATGATTACTTAAATATTTTTGACTAGAAAATGTTTTCATATTTTGAGTTGTGAACAGAATTCTTTGATAAAAGAAAAATATAATATATTAGATGGATAGACTTAAAATTAATCATTGTCATGACTAACCAATCGATTAAGGCTAACTTGTAATAGTTGTTGAATAGATATTTGCAGATTACAATTTCAAAATATAATTAGTTATTAGTAAAGTGTACCAGTTATTTTGATATTTTGAATCTTATTTATTAACAAATATTCTATTTTTTCATGTTACCAATTGATTTGTACTTTTGAGATAGGAATCTAAAATCTTTCATTTCAAAAACTTTTAGAGGTTCAAAACAGTTTTTGTGGGGCTACAAAGTCTTGCTTGGCAAATATAAACACATTATTGTTAGTATGTTTGTTCATACGGAATCCATAAGAACGTATTTATTGACAAACGTGTTTCTGTCTATGCAGCCACATATGTGACGCCATTAAACACTTATGTGAAGTCACATAAGCAACTATAACACAGAGATTTTAGATACTAGTCGTTACGAATTTAGTTGTAGTATTTACCAAATGATATTTACCTTCGAAAACTTTATTTGCTTGAGAATTTTAAAAATTCTAGAATAAATGACGAGACAGAAGAATTTGGTGCCTTAATTTATACTTCAAAGACACAATACCATGAGTGACTAAAAATCTTAGCGTTATATCCATTTTTTTTCTTGATGAAATTGCAATTCTTACTCGAGTAACTTGCTTGTTGATTAATTTTTCATCATTTTTAATAGCTAATCAAACTTTTTATCATTATTCCCATATGATTTTTCCCCCCAGTATACATTTATCATTTAATTCCTTTATAATTTACGCTTACACATTATATTCATCTCTTTTTAAAATTCATGGTATTACCCAATCGTCTATCTCTTTTACGTTTCTTGAACTGTTTGAATTTCTTATAAAACTATAAAAAACGATAGAAAATGTGTAACAACTAAATCATTAGACATGATTATTACATATATTATTATTATTGTTACAGATATTAAAAATCAGGAAATTCTGTTCTCTACATCTATTATTCCAGAATTGTTTTTATCTATTCTTATTACATAGAGTGGCATTATTCGCAGTAAATAAATCTGCTATCTAATGTATAAAACCGCTTTAATCAATAATCGCTATAATAATAAAATAAAAGACTATTTAAAACTTGGTAGAATATTTCTGCATTATATAATATTTGTAAAGATACATAAATAGACATCTTGGGTTTAGGGATGTGTCGACAACGAATGTGTTATTTTTTTCTAAAGAAATCTCTATTTTTATGAATTATAATCCATATACGATATGATAATAAAATTGCACGTGCTAATTATTTATCCTCTAAATATCACTAATTGTTTGATAATACCGAACCATGCTTATATTCATAATATTCTACTAAATACTGCAACTAAGTCTCTCTGTTTAATGGTAATTAATATATAAATAGATCTAGTTACACTTCAAAACTTATTCTTAACACTTTTCGTGCCAATCCGTTTTTGAACAAGTGTCATTACCAGGCCACATATACCAATAACCAATACACAGTATAGAATTAGGTAAATATGTAAAAATTATACATTTTTAATTTTCTGTGAGCTTGAAATTTATTTATTAGTAGAGTAAATGTTGAAACTATAAAATGCAATATATACTAGAAAATAACTTTATTCATATCAACAATTGTTTTCTTTACTTTATCTGCCAATGATAAAAATATATCTTGACCTGGAAAAGAGGTTCAGGCGTGCACCGAAAATGGTATACGTGGCACGGAACGTGTTAATAAATGTAATATTTATATCTAGATCTAGTAATACACTAGGGATTAATAAATAATGAATCCAATTTGAAGTATTTAGCAAAATATGAGAATATCTGAGTATTTTTGAAAGGAAATAAGAAACTCCTCATGAGTCATCGATGATTTATGTAGAAAAAAAACTTCTTAAAGTATACCTTTGAAAGTATGGAGATATACTCATAATCTTTCACTAAAGACTGCAACTATATTTTATTAGTTATTTGTGTAATTTATTTCATTCTTGTGAGTCTGAATTTGAAGTTATTATTTAAATTTTTTCTTCCACTACCGGTTTCGTCTATTGTCATCTCTAAGCGGATACTGAGTTTCATCTGAAGATGTCGATAGATGAAACTGATTGAATAAAAAATTCAAATAGTTACCTCAAGGACAAGAATTTAGTGTATTACTAGACCCGTCTATATTTATGCGAAGAATTTGATGTAAACGACCGATATAATATACAAAATCAATGGTAGTGTACAAAATCAATTGACGAAGGGTATGGTTATTATCATATGATGATTGACGCCATAGATAAAGCCTCTCGTCAACACGAAAGCGGTCCCGGCAATAGTAGTCAGTACTTAACATAGCAGCAAGTAGATAACCACTTCACTTGTTCGTTCCTTGTATAGTTTGTATGTATTATTAAAATAATAAAACTTTCAAAATGAATGAGAAATTATTGAAACAATGAATTGAAAATTGAAATAATGAAAACTTTTAAAATGACTTCTTATTATTTAAATCCAAATTCTCTGACAATTTATTAAATTTTTCGAGAACAAATTTATGAGTACGACTAGATCTAGTGATACATTAAACAATACTAATTAGTGAGACTTGAGTATTTAGTAAAAGATTATGAGCATGACTTATGGTATTTAACCAAAAGTTAACTAATAAATGAATATTGTATTTTGGAAGTATACAAGTATTTTTTATAGTATAATCTAACATATTCGATAAATTCTTAAAAACAACAACTATCGGAAAGGTTATTACTCTACAAATTCAGTATTAGAATGAAAAAAAAATTAAATTCTGTAAGCCTAATACATGAGTAAGATTTTACTTTAAATAAAGAGAAAACATTTATTTAGTCTGTATACAGTATTTAAATTGTCTGTTATAAATACGAATATATATATATATATATATATGTGTGTGTGTGTGTTGTATTTATTGGTATATATCTATATATATATATAGATATATATATATATATATATATATATATATATATATATATATATAAATTTCCATATACACGTACAAATATATGATGTTTTCAGGTGAATATTTTGATAGATGCACGGAAACAGAAATGAAAATGAAAAAATATAAATCAAGTTTCCGTTCAATTTGAATTTTGTTTATATTTGAAGCGCGGCGGTAATTTTTTACGGCGTTGTTTGCAATCTATCTAATTCGGCAGTGCGCACGAATTTCACTGTTTCGGTTCAGTGACGGCGGCCCCCGTATTAATGACCGAACGCGCGACGACTAATGTTATCACTCAATGGCGGTCGCAATATGTAACATGTACATCTACGAGCGAACGTTATAACATTTTATAATGATTAACTGTCATAGCCAGGACACATTCGATGTCAAAGCATTACGTTGGCCAGACTGTGATTATCGATCGTGGTGATCGACGAACGTCGTTTACAGTCTAAGGAAAATTTAATTTCCACGATAGAACGCTGCAGATTCCGTAGTATCATCGCGCGCCATGCCGCTTTATTGATTCAGTGTGATTGATATTGCCTACACTGTATACCAATTTGTTAATTTGACTTTCCATCTGCTTTTTGTTTGTTTGTATTTATTTATATTTACGTTTTTGTTGCAAATTATTTCTCGTTAATTCGAATCAAATTAACTCTAACCTACATCAATATTCTACAAACGCACAATGTTAAATCGAAGCCTGTAAGTGTACATAATATATTATTAAATTGATTATATGTGTGTATTCTATACCATATTTCAATTTAATCTTATTGAAATGCATTATAAATATATTGTATTTTATTCAATTTCAATGAAACATTCACACGGAAATGTTCATTATTTGTTAAAAGTTAATTAATATACACTAAAACCAAACATGAATTTATGTAAATATCGATTTGTCAAACACATATTCACACATAAATATATGTTTATATATATATATATATATATATATATATATATATATATATATATATATATATATATATATATATATATATATATATATATATATATATATATATATATATATATGAATATATATGTTTGGGTGTGTATATTTACTGATATATACAGTTGTAAAGATATATGACAAATTAAATCAATAATTACATCAGAATAATATTCATATTTATTGGAATTTCTCAAAATATCTTTCTATATACAAAAATAATTCCATCTTAAAATTTCCACAGACCAACATTTTTTATATTTCTTGTAGACCACCTCCTTGCAATGCCGCTCCCTCATTAAGCTCTACAATTAGTAAGTTAATCAATCCCGATCATCAATGATTGGTAGATAGATATAGTCTCTGTTCTGATTTGTTAACATCAGTCATATGTATGATCCTCTTTGATGCTGTATAACGAAAGAGCATATAAGATTTCAGTGTAAAACTGATAAAAAATTTATTCAAAATATTGTATACATTGAAGTTTTACAATAAAAAATTGTTACACATTTAATATTGTATTTTGTTGTTAATACTTATAAATTTTCATTGGAAAAATTTTACGTTTCACATTTACACAGATTATTCGTGCGAATAATTTGTTAGTTTCTATTATTTGTTAGGGGAGAGCGAGCGTCAGCGTGCGGGCGAGAATAGTAGCACAAGGGGGGGGATAGGCGCTCATAGCAAACAAGAGGCAGAAGTCTCTTGTTCTTAAAATATTTATTTTCATATTTAACAGTAGAAAACAATTAATATCAGTGAGTTATATATTTTATAACCATATATATATATATATATATATATATATATATATATATATATATATATATATATATATATATATATGCATTTATATTTATATGAACAGGCCGAGATCTATGTATACAATATGGAATAAAAAATGAGATACAAAAAATGATAGAAAAAGATATAAAAAATGAGATATAAAATCTATTCAGATTGTAAAAATACATTGATTATTAGGTGAGCATGAAATTATTATTTGTTAATTGTATACATTAAATAAATTTCTCACATTCATTAACTCTCTCTCTCTCTCTCTCTTTATATATATATATACAATTAAATACACATACATATAAATAAGCCATAAAATACATTATTTTCAATTAAAAAGCTAATTTAGCAATAATTAAAACAGATTTTTTTATAAAAAGTATTGTATTATTTAACTTTACACATAAAATAGTAATATAAATTATTATCAAATTGTAATAATTTAATGCCTGTTAAAATATAATGAGTAATTGTGAAAAAGTAATATGAAAATATTATTGTTTAATAAATATAACCATTAATATACTTTTGTATCAATTAATTCTGTTTTTGTTTACCTTGAGACTATTTTTACACTTATTTTCTTTCATGATCAAATACAGTTGTTGTACAGAATAACAGTTTAGCTATAACATGAAAGAAAATTAGAAATTATTACAGTCTAGAATGAAACAAATGCAATTGAAAATAAGTGATCTGCTGGGATATAAACGACTTGAAGAAATAAATATTTATTAAATAAAAATTTTAAAATACAGGTGACTCGCCCAACTATTGAATTTAATCCAAAATATTGTACAGGAAATATAAATTATATACATACACATATATATATATATATATATATATATATATATACATATATATATATATATATATACATACATACATACATATATATATACATATATATATATATATATATATATATATATATATATATATATATATATATATACATACAAATATTAACTAATAATTACGACAAAATATTATAATTATATCAAGTTTCTAAATGAGTATTACAAGGGATAAGTTTACATGCAACTCTCCAGTAAATTTCCTAAGAGCTATTAAACTTTCCTCTTGTAATTGTACAAGCGAGTAAACTCGCTAACTTAAGCTTAGATTAAATAATAAGCTGATGTGAATTCATTCATTAGACTCACTACTTGTCGATGAGTGAATCACCTGGTGAGTGGTGTACAGACTCACTTTTTTAAGACCTGTTTTAATTGTTAAACCTTAAGCTTTAGAAATTTCAGATGTATATTACTACGGTTTTAAATGAAATATCAGAGTGATGCAAAAATAATTGGGGTTTTTATCATTTTAAGTTGGGCATCGATTTTTCTAATTATCGTTATCTTTTGTTATAGTCATGTAATACATCATTGTACACAATGAAATTATCACTACTGATTTCAGCTTATATCTATTGTTTTCATTCTTTAGTATTGTTGGATATACACCATATACAAGTATATTTGGTATATACCTCTTAAATTATTCATGGTAAAAGCACATTCGAGCGATTTTCTTTTATGAGTTTAAATTGGGACGTAAAGCAACATAAACTGCTAGAAATATTCAATTTGTTTTTGGTGAAGAATCAAACAGAAAATGGTCAACTTAATACTGGTTCCAAAAATTTTGCAATGGAAACAAACACTTTGATGATGAGGAGGGTCGTGAATGTCCTTATGAATAGACAATAATGATATGAAGTCTACTCAGCGCTTCTTTGCGTAACAAAAATGATTCCTTTTGTGGTCGCATTGGCACATGTAATGGAAAGTGGATTCCTTACAACAGTCATAAACATTCATCACACCGGTTAGACCGAGAAGAGGCACCAAAACAATTTCTTAAACTGAACTTCATGGAAAAAAGATTATGGTCACTGTTTGGTGGTTGGAAAGTGGCGTCATTCACTACAACTTCTTATATCCCGGTGGAATAATAAGAACAGAAAAATATTTTCAATAAATTGAAAAAAAACATGAGAAGGTGTATCGTTTACGGCCAGCATTAGTCAATCGAAGAGGACCAATTATTCTACATGATAACGCCCGACCATACGTCTCACAAATGATTTTAAAAAAATTAAATGAACTAGTTTATAAAATCTTATCTCACCCACCTTATTCTCCGGACCTGTTTCCGGCAGATTATCATTTTTTTTAAAACATTTGAGTAATTTTCTACGAGAGAGGGTTTTCAAACATTAAGCATCAGCTCAAAGCGCTTTCGATGAATTCGTTAATTCCAAGACTCTAGAATTCTATCTTGTAGAAATAAACCAATTTGTTTCCCGTTGAAAGAAATGTGTGCAAGACAATGGTCTTCATTTTGATTAATAAATATAATTTTTAACTGATATATGCGTCTTTATACTCGATACGTAAAAATTGCAAGTATTTTTACACCAACCTACTACTATAAATATTTTTTTTAAAAAATACGATACCCAGATTAATGATTTGAACTTCTTATTCAACGAAATTCACTTCTAAAATATATAACTACGTTTAAATACTATTATTATTGAATATTTATTTTCACAGTTTAAAAAAATATTATTTTAATTTATGATAATTTCTTTAATTACTTGAAGATTTTCTTTTAAAAACTGGTATTAAAATTCTTAAAAGAATTAATAGAAATTTATTTTACATCTAAACTTTTTAAATATTTACTTAAAACTTCAGATAAAGATTGTTTTTTACTGTTTATCACTTTTTAAAAAATAGTCATAACATAATTATGAATTATTGTATAAATAATATAAATTTAAAATATTTTTAAAGAAAATGTATATATTTAATTAGTTCTTTATACTTTAATAAGAATATTTTATGATTGTACAAATGATAAAAGGGCACTTTTGTAATTAAAATAATTTTTAAAACAATAAATTTATAATCAAACTATAAAAAATGTACATATGTGTAATTTGATTTTATATAATAGTTTCATTGAATTAAGTGTGTTCTGTACATTCGTTGCAGTCTAACTATTGAAATTTTACACTCAATCGCAAATTCAATCACAAATTAAAGTTCAAGCTACTGATTAATGAATAACATACATATTCGTGTATGTTATTAAATTGCAAATTCGTTTTATTTAATCAGTCGAATTAGCTGAAACTCAATAGTTACACAAACGTTCAGGGCTTTCGTTGAAACGAACACCGACGGTGATGATTGGTTACTACTGAATGAAACATGAACAGAAATAAATGTTTTAAATAGCAATTCAAAACGTTTTCAGTTCATGTCGATGTTGTGACAAGTTTGTATATATGAGTAACACTATTCAAATTTTGGTATACAGATTATTATTAAATACGTTGGATATATTATGTAGATTATATGTTGATCGTTTGGATGGCTCTTAAAATACCACCATTTAATCAAATTTCTCTTTATAATATAGAAATTGATTTTGAATTATCTACAACGTCAGTAAATATTTATAAATATACTAATATGTTTACTGACAGAACAATAATAATAATTGATTATTTAATTAGATATATAAATGAATATTTTTTATCTATAATAATAATATTCCATATATATATATATATATATATATATATATATATATATATATATATTTATTGGTAATATTTTTTTTTCTTATTTTAAATAAGATATTTTTTAAACAACAACCATTTGCAGTATTAAAACTTAAAATGCGAATTTCAAGAATGTTGTTATTGTGTTATGTTAATTTATCTCTTATTAGTATATGATCTTATTATTACATTTTCTGTATAGAAATAAACAAGAAAAGTACCAATGTCTATTTCTTAACACATTAAATATAGTTGGAATTTTGTTAAATTTCGCTGTAAAAACGTTGAATTTTATATAACAATTCTTACATTGAAAAGTCTCAGATATACAAGAAATGTTTAAAAATTAGACCTTGAGTTGATGAAGTAACAACTAAATGAGATTGTAACAAAAAAATTACCGTAAACATAAAAAATAATGTCCAAATATAAAATTTAAATCGTCCAGCACAGTTCAAGTAAGAATAATGATAGAAAATATATATGTCTGTCATATATGTGAACATAAAAATAGCATAATGTCTTCGATTCTATTCAAAAAACGTAAAAGACACTAAAAATTAAATGCAGTAAAGTAACACTTTTATACTTATTTTAATATTGAATAAAATAAATTAAAATATCAATATACATACACATAGTACACATTTATATACAGTTTAACTGGGTTCACTATCACAAATGAATTGTTTTTTGCTACAAAATAATCACAAAATTTTTTTAATGCATTGAAAAATCTGTGTTTTCATACCTTGACGCTAAGGATAATGGTGAGATATGGATGAATATTTATTGAATATTTCTGACTAGAAGTTTTTTCTGTAAGATTTGTGTGATAAAAAAAGAATTCTGTTATAAAAGATAAAATATATTTTTTCTTTGATTATTTAAAATAAAACGACATATGAACGTAGACAATAAATTGAATAGTATTCTATTTTCTTGTGAATATAAATATTTATGTATTTATTATTGTTATAATATATGGCACATTCTTATGTTCCACATGAGTAATTATAGATTTAGTAGTAATTAATATTGACTAATAATATTATTCATAATTTCGTGTAGTTTTTTTACAAATAGATATTCGAGAACGAGAAAAATATACTTTAATTTTTGTCTATCCCAAGTTAAAGTGTGAAACATTGACTGTATACGAGTATATATATATATATATATATATATATATATATATATATAAAACAATTAATTGTAGAAGACAGTTATAGATTTTCAATATAAGATACAATTTCCTTTTCTTTTAATGTAATATCTATGAAGGTAATACAAATTGAATAAATCCAGCTTTGTAGATACGAATTGTTTAGTGAAGAAAAAAAAAATGATTTTTATCGAAATGTAAAATTTATAATTCACTTAATAACAGAAAATATATTTTTTCTTGATGCTAATGTATTTTATAGCCAATTTAACTCATTAAAGACATTTAATAAGTTTTACGAGCAAGTAACAACTAAAATTATCAACAAACTTCTGACAAAGATAGTTATTCATAAACATTACATTTCGTATTTCCAATTTTGTTTCAATTACTACAAAGCTAATATATAAGTAAGAAAAATTATGTAAATTTTCAATTGGAATTAGTAGAGTTATCAGACTGTGCTTACAACATCTATAGTTATAGTTCTAATTTTCCTATGAGTAAAGATTAATTAATTAGAACCAAAATATCAATCAGAATATTGATTGGAAGGAGTAGAATAATAAAATAGCGTTAATTTTATTTCATTTAATATATATATATATATATATATATATATATATATATATATATATATAATGTATCACTTTTATATTTAATTATTGGTTATCATATTTTTTTACTAAATTTATTTATTATCAGAAAAAAATTACAAACTTAAAAATATAAGAAAAAAATAACAGGATATTCATTAATGCATTTTCTATTTATGAATAACGTTTTTTCTGTTGAATAGATTAAATAAATTAATTAATTTTGTCAACGGTTTTAAAGAGTCTTTTGGTTTATTTTTCAGAATTTAATAGTAATTTGTATTTTATTATGCTTGTTCTTATTTATTCCTTAATAATAGTTATTTTAAGATACTTGCTGATTTTTTTAACCGAGTAATTAAAAATAAGTAATATTTTATTTCATATAAATAATATCTATATTTAAAATTTTAATGAACAGACTTTGTTGCTCATTATTCTTCATGTAATGGAATATATATATATATATATATATATATATATATATATATATACATACATGAAAAAAATATTAGATACAACTAATTCTTTTGGTTTTCTCTTTCTTCTCTTCATTATATTAATTTTTTATCCTATTTTATAAAGAGATGCAAGTTTTTTCTTTTGAATACATCTTATATTCATTTCTAAATATCTTTTACTTATCAATTACTCATGTATTTTTATGTAAAAAAGCTCTTTACTTTCCAAATATTTGTATTTTCAAGAATAAAATGACTTCGTCATTAACTTTATACAAAAACGAAAAAATATTCATATCTCTTATATTTAATATAAGTTGTTTATAAACATTTTTTATATAAATAATCCATTTTCCTTTTCGAAAATTAACAATCACTTTATGGAATCTTGTTACTTTTATGTAAATACAAAAAAATAACTATTGTTGAATTCTAAACGAAAAATTGTCGGAAATTTTATATCCGAAAGAAAATTGAGGTAAAAAAGGTTCGGTTATGAAAATAGAAATTGGAAAGCGTTTTTCCGTATTGACGTCACATACCTACGATGATAGTTTAAAAAAGAATAAGGCGAACCAAAACTGACGTGACCTGATCGGCGTACGTTTTCTTACCTTTTCTTTCTTTCTTACCGATAACATACAAACATTCACACCTACACATACACAGTCGTATATATACAAACATTTACACACACACACACACACACACACATATATATATATATATATATATATATATATAAGTATATGCATGTTTGTATATGTTCTTAGTTAATAGTTAAAAGACCTAAGAGAGAACTTAAAGAAAAATATAATAATAAAATAATATAAAAAATAAATTAGATTACGTTTACCTTATATACCATTTTCGGTGAGACTTTTTTCTCGTAACTGAAAATAGCGAATTCAATATTCGAAGTTGTTTTCTAATAATTTTTTATTTAATTTCAAATTCATTATTAAAAAACTATTTTTCTTTCTACTCATATGATATGAAAAAAAAATTAATTTCACAAATATAGAAATGATTTAATTTAGGTTATAACATACATATACACACATACATATAAAGTAAATTTCATTTTAATTATGTACATGTGCTTGTATGCATTTAATAATATTGTTATCTACACGCTTTGTAGCACTGATGTTCGTTTATATTGTTTTTTTTTTAATCAAAATCACTTTGAATATTTTTATAGTAAGTAAAGTGCTCAATATCAATTCAAAAACAAATTACATTGTACATAACCATTAATTTCTTTAAAAATACCGGTATCTGAAAAGCTATAGAATAGATTATTCGGTATTTTTATTTTCAGTACAATGTCAATGGACAATAAGTACTCGAAAAATTTTCACAAATGTACACAAAGAGTGATATATGCGTTATCACCGACAATTTTAATATTTCCTTTGTAGGACAAAACATAATTCATAAAAAAAACCTACACATCAATAACAAAATAAACTTAAGGTTGATTAAATTGAAATGTAAATTTTGTTCAACAGAGCTTTTCAATGTTTACGTATGTAAAATTGACATGGCATCATCCATCACATGATATTCAATGCCTTTAACAGCACAAAGGCAACCCTATTCAATTTGTATATTGATTAAATTTTACACTCAAGAGTATTTAGTTAATGCCATTGGATAATTTTCAATTAAAATCATTCATAGTATGTGTTAAATGAGAACGCTGTGTATTATTTAATTGTTCATTCAATTTAGAAAAAGCATTATAAGCAATAAGAATAAGAAATATATGATATAGAAAAATCAATTCGATCAATAATAACGATGGAAGACATTTCTGTGAAGTGACTATTATTATTCGTTTAATATTTGATGATTATATCCTTAAGTATTCTACACAGACCTATTTTTAATTAATTGGCAATAAAAAAGCATAACTGTTTTTGTTTTTTACTGGCCTAAGTTTCTCCCAAAACTAATAAAAACAGTAAGTTAAAAATTTGAATACTGCTTTGTGTTCAAGTTAACTCATAAATAGGATAATTTTCATTTGGCACCAGTTAAGGAATATATAAAATTATATCATTTTTTTTTGGTAAAATCGACACTAATTAAAATAATTGGCATTCAAAAAAAATGATTCCATTTTCGCAAATATTCTTATTTTATATGGCCAAAATTTCAATATATTTTAAGGTCGTTTTACAAATATTTCACTTAAAACCATGATACGGTTCCAACAAAACCAAAAAATCAATTGTTTAAAAAATTAAAAATTGATAAAATGTAACTTAAGCACTTTTTGAATAAAATCAATAATGTATATCAGAATGAAGTCAAGAATCGATGATACAATACACCGGCGTTTTTCATTAATATTCTTTAAATGTCCTAGTTGTCAAAAATTTAGATGTATAAATTAATTCAGTGCCTCTTTTTTAATAAAATAATATTTACGGAAAAATGGAATACATTCCAATCCTTACTAGTCGAAAAAATCACTAGTCAAAAAAAATACGGCGGCTTTGAGTCGATGAAATCTTCGAACCTTTTCTTCAATTTTTTGCATGTTCTATGCGTCACAGCACCTTATAAAACTGAATAAATCATACCCGCGGTTCCGAAAGTTTTTTTTTTCAAATTGGAATACGAAAATAATATTTATTATCAGAGACTTGGTGAATAGAACACATTTTTATTTCCACAACTAGTTTTAGTTTCAATTCGACTGTGTTCGTATTTTATTTTAGTATCCTATATGTAATTTATATTGTTATTTAAGCCTATAAATTTTAAAAATGCAATAAATATTATAAGTGCCATTTTTATTGAATAAATATCTTTAAGTTGCATAAGATTAATTATTTTTCCAAAAAACAATTCTATACAGGAAGGGAAAAAGTAAAGAGTATAGTTATTTATTAAAAAAGTTATAAAGAGCTCTTTCAAAAATTAGTGCTATATTACTTTTCAACAACTTCAATATAGTGAAACTTATACGAGTTACATATACGAAAATCGTTCACCACGTAAAATACGAATTCAGAAACTGTTGAAATTGAAGATATGTAATTTAACAACGTTTGGATGATTCCGCACTTACTTATACACTCACATTATAATAAATATTATTCAATATTTCATAAAATAATTTTAGGGAATATTAAAAACATCCATCGAGTCGAAATGAAACTTTCCAAGACTGTCAAAGTTTATAATTTACGAATTCATGTCACGAACTTCGAACTTTCTTACACACTGGTGACGTGGCTTGATTATTATAACAATGTAGAGTGGAGTTTTAGATATCCGATCACACTTAGTTGACAAACTAAAATATTTAACTTGTGTGCGTCTGTTCATAAATTTCTTAAATATATTTTCCTTGAACATCATAACTATATTTTACACATACATTTTTACACACACACGCATATATATATATATATATACATATATATATATATATATATATATATATATATATATATATATATATATATATATATATATATATATATATACATATATATATATACATATATACATATGTATATATATACATATATATATATATACATACATATATATATATATATATATATATATATATATATATATGTAAATAAATGTTGTATATTGATAAAACCAATAATAATTGAACAAAATTGAAAAAGAAATTTATATTTTATTTATTGAATATTATAAAATTAGAAATATATTCAATATTATAAATATTTTATTTATATTCAATAATATAAGGATGGCGCACAATAGATAAAATATAAAAATTAAATTTATATAATTGACATATCTATATAAATCTTTTAGAATTATTTAAAAAATGCAGTGTTCGTAGTTTTTTATATTTTGTAAAATTAAAAATATTTTTCAATAGAAGCATTAATAATAATATAATTACATAAGATAAAGTAAATCTATCTGTAAAAAATTTACTTGAAAAAGAATCTACATGTAGTGTTTAAGATTTCTTGATAGTTTTCAGTTCTCGAGAAAAGAAAAAAATATCTGTTATATCTCGATTATTCTCATATAATATATAAATAACATTCGGTGGCATGGAATATCCGTCTTTAATACTGAATTTATATATTTTATTTATTACTTTAACATAAAATACAATATGTAGATAAAAAAATGATTGCCAAACAAAATTTATTGTTCACATTTTAAATCATTTTTCAAAAAACATAGTGAATCCAGCAGGTACGACATTAAAATGTCTACAAATTTTTTTTTATAATAAAATTTCAAAAATAAAGTAACATTTTTCAATAAATATTATTTTTAAATGTTAGATAAAAAGTATGTCACTACTTAAAAAGTTATAAATAAAAGTATATTTATAAATTTTACAGGTATTATAATAAAAACAGTAAACATGGACCTTTACATATTGTTGATAAAAACAAGGAAAATTTTCATATCGATTCCCAAGAAATATAGTTTTGGAGAAATGAGAAAAACAAATTTTCCTTTTTTCTCGAGAAAAACAGTATCTCTATGTACTATAAATTTCATATTATTTGCTTAAAATACAGTAGATTGAAACAATTTCAAAATGCAAAATTATAATTTATTTCAACTACTTTCATCTGTATTGAACATGTAATATTTATTAAACTCTTTTCTATAATTTAGAGAATTAATATTGCAAATCTGTGTTATAAAAATATATGGAGAGTGACTGAAAATTTTTGCATAGAAGCTCATAATTCTTGAACAGTTTGATATATTAAAATAAAACAAAAGAAAAACTTATTAAGGGTAATATTTCGAATAATATAATTACTTTGTAATATAATTACCACCAGTTACAATACATTTCTGACAACTTGTAACAAGTTTCTTCATTTCGTCAGTGAATAAATCAGTGTTAACAAAACATTTATTCCTTCTTCCAGTTTTATACAACAGCTTTGATTTGGCCTTGAACAAACTATACTTTATTATATCAATGAGAGATCATATGTTTCAAAACCCATTGAGAAAGCTTTGTATTGGAACAAATTTGAAGCCTTCACACATTCCATTTACACTTTAGATTTGACAATATTTGACTTTCACTTATACCTCACACTAAAACACACTCTCAAAGGAAAACTAGGGCGCTAATGACCTTAGTTGTGACGCGCCTCTAAACCTCAAATATCACAATTATCAAAGGAAGACATTTTAGTTCTGATTATCTGATATATAAATTATGTTTGCCGTAAACTATTGGCTATACGAGCGATCATCATATTTCTTCACAGATTAAATAAAGCATTTTGTTAAAGATTAGAATAAAAATTAGGATGGTAGGAAAACAATTGCGATTTTTGTTTTCTGAGTTTTAACCTTAATTTTTTCAATAAAAATGTCATTTCATCGTATTCATGTTAATAGCATTTTAAAGTGCATATTTAGGTCTGTATTTTCGTAACATCGACTTTGGTTTTGTTATTAATTTTACTTCAAATTAGGCTATTGAATTAAAGATGAAAAAGAACCAAATAAGAGCAATTTTTTGCATGAGTTCAAAACGAGTGGTAAATCACCGGAATCTACTTGTAAATTAAATAATACTTTTGGTGTGGATAGTGTTAAGGAACATATTGTGCAATGGTGGTTCTAAAAATTTCGTGGTGGGGACGAGATCTTTGAAGAAGAGTGTCGCCGGTTTTTTGTTCCAGTTCATAACGACCAACTGATGGTCTTAGTTAAAATAGAATCACCCACCATTTGACAACTTGCACAAAAGTTAGGGGTTAATTATCTTACAGTTCCGGATCACTTAAAACACCAAGGAAAATCAAAAAAGAGAAAAATGTATATGAGTTAAATGTTCATAAACCGCAATTATTTTTCTACCAACCTAATAAGTTGAATCGTGGTGAATATGATAGAAAATAAATAGATTGTTTGAGAAATTATATCTTTACTTTTTTTTTGTTTTATCGCACTATCTCAAACCATTCAATAATTATACGTTTTTGTGTAAAATTTTCATCATCCCTCCTGAATAAAATAACTAATCTTTAATAAAACTTATTACTTTATTGTGTATTAAGTAACTGAATGCAATTTACAAATTTTATAGGTAATTCTAAATTACTATAAAGACAAAGATTATAAAAGAACTGTCATAAAAGTGAGTTAACATTAAATATTAAAGTTTGTCTATGAAAAATAAAGGTAAAAATACAATCAGGTAATGAAATATATTTCAAAAAGATAGTTGGTTCCTGTTAAGAAGTTTAGTTATTTGATGTCTATAAAATGTATAGGAAAAGACACAAACATTTATTGTCAAAGCAGCTAAATTCACTTACACAAATAAATTTGTTACTCGTTTCATAAACCATAAAAATTCTAATTAAACATATTCAATAAATGATTAATAATCATTTTGGTTCTTGATTATTTGTCTTTTTTAGTAAATTTTATAATATTGAAAAATTAGATTAATATATATTTTTTTTGCATCTTATCACTCTAATGATGAGATATTACATTTGAACTTCGCATAAGCAACAATCGGAAGAATGAATAATCAATTATTGAACATTTTTAATCAGAAAAACTTTCCAATGTTTGTGAGTGATTAAAAAATGTATTTTTCTATTTAAAAAAGGTTTTCAAGTGATGATAATATTATTTTCAACGTGTAAAATAATTTAAAAAGATAATTAAATAGAACACTATTTAAATTATTAATTTATCGTCACGAGCACATCGACCTTATCGTTGGTTCAGGATGTAGCTTAAAGAAACCCGATCTCTGTTAACAATAATACAATGTAATAATTAGCGGATCAAAGGAGTACGCTAGTGTTTAATAGATCGATATACACATTGTTGATGATGTGTGTATATACTTGTGATCAAAGTGCTTTGTGCTTAACTTGTGAATTCTGTTCTAACAATACGGAATCGAATGTTCCGGTTCATAATTTTCTATTAAATCACAAAAAAAGGAAAATCGAAGGGAAAATGTACCGCCGTGACGTATCCTTTTCGCAAATTTCAATTTAATTAAAATATTTACTTCCATGTTTCAACAGAATTTATTGATCATTTAGAAACATAAATTTGTTATGTAAACCTTCTACCAGTCTCCTTTCTTTCATTATACAAATATGCACAATTACCCGAATACTCCCACACTTTCTCAAACATACATATGTATATAATTTTATACACGTGTAAATAAATGTATTTGTGTATGTTTACACTTTTTAAATATACTTTTATTTAATTTGATACATTCATCAATCTTTATTAATAGATTTATCGGATAAAAATCATTTAAATACATAACGTATCGTGCTGAATGTTATTTACATAAAATATAAATCGATATGTATGTATAAAAAATAAATATATAAAAAGTCATAAGCAGATAAAATGATTATTCTATTGATATCAACAGAATATGAAAGTATATTTATATGATTGATTAAACGATTGATTGATAATGTTATTACAAGGAAGTTAACGATCCGGCTGGATAAAAAAAACATCCAGATTATGTTTTTATTAAATAAATAGTGAAAACATACAGATGTATTCGAATTTTGTGTAAATTGATGTATTTTCATTGATCAGTCTGTTTAGTTAAATAATAAACATTTATTTGAATGGGTTAAAAATTTACCATTCACATTTGATTTTAATGGTTTTATGTAAACGATTTTAAATATTAAAATCATTAAACTTGTTTTTTTTTCTTTATAAATGATAAATCAATAAGTTTATTTATATTTTTTAATGAAATTAATGAGAAAATTTAAATATATTGATAAAACTCGACATGTATAATTCATATCTAATTTTTATAATACTTAGAAACTAATTCATTGGATACTAAGTGAAATATGAAACAAATTACATTATGAAACACAGAATATATATTGGTTAATTAACAAAACCTACTCATTCTTAAAAAAAATGTTTTCAAAAATGTTTTTAAATGGAATTAATGTTCCTTTGATGCATTTCATCTTAAACAACAATTTAATCTCTCGTTAACTTTTTAATTAGATTTGAGATAATGTAATAAGGATGACGAATTAATTGCACATGAGCAAATTTATTGAGCCTCGAGGATGAATTCTAAATAAGAAAATTTTTGCAAGAAATGAATTATAAATACGATATAAAAAAGTCATAGTAATAAAATTTTTTATTGGATACGAAGTTTTGTTCATATTGAGGTCAAAAAAAGTGTGTCTCAATTTTTTTCTTTTAAACATTCTCATTACTTAAATATAAAGTATGTTGATATTGATTGATAAAAATAGACAAAATAGAATTAAGACGTTACTATTATCCTATTATTTATATTTACGTGACATGTAATTCAATTTAATATTATTTTTTTACTTATAATTCAATTTAATATTTAATACTTCTTTATTGTAATATTTAATATTTATTTCTTTACATGAGTTTAATTTTATTTTGACACGTGAAATGGTTTGTTATCTCTATATGAGAATAAAGTATTCAGAAAACTACATATAATTATTTAAGGCTAGATTTTTCTGTACCTTACGTTTTGAAGATGATGACATTGCCTAAAAATGCCAATAAACAATAATCAAAAATGATCAATAATAATTGACTGAATATTTTTGAACAAAAAAATTATTTTAGTTTGTGGAGTTAAAAGAGAATTCACTTGTAAATGTGAATTTAACCATAGTGTTTACATTTCACTAACATAAAATAATATTCCTTAGATTTTTTATTCCACTTTTCATATATTTATACTTAATTACCAATATGTTCTTTTTTCAAATACATTGTTAACAACATTTGGATATTCTCCTAATAGGACAAGCTACAATTTCTTACGGAATTTGGTATCATCTATTTTATTATGTCTCTGATAAAGCATGGAAATTTTATAAGGTTCATTATTTTTTTCCAAGATATTCTAGATATGATAAATAGAATTCAAGTCCGAAATTTTTACTGACTGATTGGCTGATATCGGTGGCGTGGTCTCTATTCTGATTGGTTTATATCAGTACATGATCAGTGTACTGTTTTAGAGTGTACAATGAAAGAGGATATACGATTTCAGTGTATACTAACAACAAATTTATTCGAAATACTTCTGTAGCCACAGAAGTTTTAGAATAAATTTTTTTACACATTTTAACATTGTTTTTTGTTGTTAATTTTTATAAACTTTTTCAATAAAAAATTTAAGACACATTTTATACCGATTATTTGTTCGTATATTTTGTTCATTTCTATTATTTTTTAAGGAGGAGAACAAGCGTTAACAAACGGGGGCGAAACACCACCGAGGGTTGGCGAACATAGTGAGCAGGAGGTGATATTCCCTAGTAATAATAAAAAAGGATAAATTTTATTTTTACTTTTTGCTTCATACCCAAAAGAATAACTTATGAATTCACATAAACTTTGTTTTCAAATACATTTGTTTGAAAATAAACATTCATATTAATCTAATTATTATACACACATATATATATATATATGTATATATATATATGTATATATATATGTATATATATATATGTATATATATATACATATGTAGATATATATATATATATATATATATATATATATATATAACTTGACTATGTTTTAATTGTTCTTGACTAAATAAATTTTGGCTCTATAATGTATGATTATTAAATTATTTGTTTTTTTTTGATGTTGTTTATTTATCAATATTTAATTAATGTATAATAAAGCTTGTTATCTAAATTTAATCTTCTTAATTTGTAAACAATTCGAATTCAATTAATAATATTGTAAAACCACTAGACTATGAATATTTATTCCATCTGAAGATATAATTATTATTTTAGTGTGGTTTAATCCTAAATATATTAACACAAATATTAATATAAATTTAATTTAAATAACAACATATTTGTATAATTCAAAATTGATTTCATGGATACATAAAATAGCAGTATAATGACAAATAAATTAATATTGTTCAAATTATAAACGTGATATATACATAATGTATTTCATAATATATTATGTAATTAACCATTTTTATATATTATTTAATAATAAACTGTAATGTAAAATAAAACGTGCTTAATTTCAGAAAAAAAGCTTGAAAATTAATAACTTTATTAGCGTTCTTATTAATAGTTTAGAATTATGTAAAAAAGTTTGAATATTATTCTGACTCTTTTTCTGAAATTGTAATAAGATATTTTTTGTGAGTAAAGTGAATAAAGGCTTTGATACATTTTTTTTAAATTATTCTTTTTTGTCATTATATTTTAATATATATATATATATATATATATATATTGTTATATAGAAAGATAGATATAAAATCTTAAAATAAATCATTCCTGTTTAAAACTAATTTTTATTTTATCAAAGTACGCATTTCAGAATATTTTTTATAAACTTCCTTGATCAGAACTTGACTAAACGCACGAATGACTCGGCCTACAGATTTATGAATGCTTTAAGAAACTTTTAATGAAATTAGCGAAAACTGTTAAAAATATCATGAGACTGTTACAAAGCTGTTTTTTTTAAATTAATAATAACGCATATAAAACAAATAACTTTTTTATATGAAGTTTATTTCTTTTTATATTAAATAATATATTTTTTTGTGTCTAATAATTGTATAAATAGATGAGTTTCCGGGAGTTTTCTATAACTAATCATATATATTATTTTATTTGTAAATTTTTTAATATAATTTTTTCATGAAATGTAATTAAAATTATTTCGAATAAAAAAATGTTATTGTGCTACATATTTATATATAAAACATATATATATATATATATATATATATATATATATACATATTTCTTAATATCTGATGAAAATAATTTTGAAAAAGTAATTATTAAGCAAAATATGTAAATTATTAATCATTCTAATTTTAAACGTAATTTGTAATCGTATTTCTGAATGCAATTTACATATGGTTTTTATTATTAAATCAAGAGAATAACTATTGACCTTTCTATTTTCGTCTTTTCGGATCAGCTTCCATTTACTTTCCATTATTATTTTCGGCACATGTACCATATTTAGGTAGATTTTAGATTAATATTATCTAATTAATCTTAATTCTACTTGAAAAAAATAAACGTGTCAAAACTACTAATGGAAAATAGAAATTGAAGTGATCTACTAGAAAACCCCGACCAAGATAAACCAAAAGGATCTCATGTATAAAAACATATAATTATTATTTTGTTATAAAGTATAATTTTAAAACAAATACTTGTAAATTTGAATCTACTTCATTTTTTACAAAATGTCAAAAAGAAATAATTAAGAAGAAACTATATGCTTGAATTTATTTTGCACTAGAATGAATAAATATTTGGGATTTGAGAACACATAAATAACTAAAATAATCAAGTTTCGAACACAGATAATATCTGATTATACACTTGGGTTTGAATTATCCCTTATTTAAACCTAGATAAATAATGTATCCAATTGTTTAAAATATTGATTTAATAATAAAACACAATAGAAACAGAACTGCTAAAATTATTGAATCTTGATTTGATAAGATAAATATAATAAAATAGTCTATAAATAAATAGTTAAGAATTAATAACTAGTTAAGAATATAAGATATTGTGATCATACTCGTATATTAAAATTCGGAGATTTGATGGGTTTGCACGTTAATATAAGGCAGATGTTTTTTATTTGATTTTTGTAATCAAAAAACTTAAATACAAGATTAAAAAAGATTAATTCAAAATTAAAATGTACATCGGTAAAAATTATAAATCAGTTAAGACTGGAAACACATATATTAAAGAACTGAACCAATATTTGTTTATATTCAATTATAACTAATGATTTACAAAATTTCATAATTTTTAATTCAGACTAGCTGCTAGGATATATTTTTTGTTTTATTAATAAAATAAAAGTTTATATTCCAAATTAACTTATTATATATTCAATTTTATACTACAGTTTGGCTAAATATGATAAAAGAACAGAATTATTTGTATATAAAGAATTAAAAAGAATGAGAAGAATTGTAAATATGACAGTCAAATTTATACATATTATTCCAAGCAATGTAGTCAAAGAAAAAATATGTATTTCTTATTAAAAATATTTCAATATAAGAAATATATTGAGAAAAAAACTTTTAATCAAACATATATATATATATATATATATATATACATATATATATATACGCATATATATATACATATATATATATATATATATATATATATATATGTATATATATATATATATATAAAGAGAAAGAAGTGATAGAAAATAAAATTGACCTAATCAGCTTCATTGTGTATCCGTAATGAAATAAATAAGTCAAAGATTTTTATTGCATTTTTACGATAAATATAAAATATGAATCCCAATTCAAGCCGTCATAATTTTAAGTGAAAATTTCACATCAACAAAATATTAATAAAAATATTTCATTTCTATTATGACATAAAACGATGAAAAGGTTTCGACGACGTAATAAAATGCAAAAATTGATACAGAACACATAATTACCAACATAATAGTTAATGAACAATTTCAAAATAAATATAAAACTCATAATTGTTTCAAAACAATTGTCGTATGATCTATAAAACGTTGCCCGAATGACTTTTTCTTCAAACCGTAATCCTTCAGAGCTTCAGATATAACGCGAAACAAGGGAGGAAAAATTCTGACGACTGTAAATGACGGCCATATAACGTTAAAAACATGCCATAAACCACAGTGACGGGTACGGTCGATGTTGTACGACGTATTTCCAGATGAAACGGTCACAGTAGTAACTCGGAATGAGTTAATGTGCACAACAACATTTACATCAAAACAAAAATATATTCACAAGTATACATTTTCATCATTAGTCTGTGCAACTCTGTTTCTTCACTATTCACATTACTGCTCCTTCACTGATTATTGTGTTATTTTTACTTGTTTGCGTGGGCGAGATATTTCCTTACGCATTACATAAAAAAAAAAACGGAAAGCATTCCCTGCACACATGCAATGAAAATATAAAACTTTATTTCTAGTTATTTATAGATACATCAATATAGTACAATATTGAATATATTATTCCTATAATAACCAAAGCATATGTTATATTGATAACAGAAAACTGTTAGTCTGAAGTGTTTTTATAAATAAGACACTCATAAAAAGAGACATAAATAAAATATTATCTCAATAATTACACGCTATAAAATTGGAATATAACTAAGTGCAATGGTTAGTTTTTTTTAAAAAAGTTGAAATAAATTTAATATTTGTTTATTGTAATATTCAAATTTTCAACGATATCACAGAAATAATTAATTGTAAAAGATTAGTCCATTATGCACGGTTTAAGCCATATACTGAAATCCATTAAATGAACAGAAAATTATGTTGCATGAAATGAATATTTCATAAAAGATTTTGTAAATGTCTTTGAATAATAATAATTATATAAAGTTAATTGCTTACAAAATAATAACCGGATATAACTGCAGAGTTGACAACAGTTAGAGTTGAAACATTGAAACGATTATTTCTTCAAAAACAGAATATGTTTCGTTGAATTAGAAGAAAAATACTTTGGAAGAAAAATTTATTAAAATAAATGATAGTTTTTATAAAATATGTAAAGAAGTTTTTCATTTTCAAATATTATCACTAGTGATTTACTAAGAGAATGTCTATAAACATGTAGTCTTTCTATGAAAAAGAGATTAAAATATTATGACTTTTAATCAAAAAGGTTTTGTAGAGAAAGCTATACATGAATTAAATACAATTTTATTCAAAAACCAATTGAATCGATCATTTCAAAAACTGCAGAAGTAGTGATTTTTTTCAAAATTGTTTTTTGTCGAAATAGATTCTTGAGAATAACCTCATAGTCAGCGTAAAAATTATATTATTCACGTTGTGCCTAGCTGTCGAAGTTGGTCATTCTTTTTTAACTAATGACCGTGATTTTGGAGTTATAAAAAAATATACAAAGACATGATCGTTTATATATGTGCCAAAGAAAACGATAATGTGATTACTCAATCCTGCATAAAATTTTCAGTAAAAGAAGTAAAATAGTTTAGAAAACGGGTCCTCCGTTTTACAAAAAGAAAACTGTTTATCAACTGAGTCTTATGGGAGAAAAGTTCCGAAAAACCAGAAAAAAAACATTTCTTTCTTCAACAACATGAGCTTTCAATATGATGATAATGAAGCTGGGATGTTGGACACTGATGAATTCAGAGATGATTCATTAAAAAAATATTCCAGCTACTAGAACATACTACAGCTGTGATGACACTTGCATTTGAGAAGGCATATTGATCGAAAATTTCGATAAAGTATTCAAAAATAGACGACTTAAAACAAGTGAAAAATAGCATTTTGGATAAGCATATGTCATTTTATAAGGTAATATTTAGCTGGCCAACCAAAGAAATAGAAGAACTCTGCTAGAATCCGATGGCGAATATAAATATGCACCTTAATATTATAGATTATAAGCGAAATACATATTTGTGTACTATAATATATTATTTTTTAGAAAAAGAATTAAATATAATATATCTTTTTGAACTTATTATGCATTTATTACTATACTGTGCAAAAAAAAACATGGATCAAAACAATTTACTTTGATTTTTTTATACTTTGACTTCATAGAACAGCAACTATTAAGTAACTAACAAATTAGAGACCTCTAAAAAACATATTAACAAAGAAGATCTTAAAAAATCTTATCACTTTTGTGTTATGCAGTTTTTATTGAATCCTGTAAAATTTAAATTCTGACTTATGTAGTATTTGAAATGATCGATTCAATTATGCATTTTTTAAAGACATTTTTTATCTAGACAAACCAAAAACAAAATAGTTATGATTAAATATATATATATATATATATATATATATATATATATATATATATATATATATATATATATATGGTTTTATAAGAGTAGAACATTTATTTTACTTCATAGAGATCTCAATCTACTGAATTACAAATTATAATGATTGATTTCGGAATATATGTCTTATACAAACAGATCTCCAAATATTGAATGTTTAAATCAAAATTTAATTGAAACTGTCTAATTAACAAATATATGAGATCGATAGAAACATTGATGAATGGTGCAACTGTTTGAGATCAATTTATATGTGAAGACAAGGGATCATCCATTGAACGATTTTTTTTTCATATGGTAACCAACAAACATGAAAAAATATAAAAAAGTAGCAATTATCTATTATTATTGGTTTGTGATTGAAATAATAATTATGATAATATTCAAAACGGTAACTAGTTTCATAATATATGCAATTTTATTTAAAGTATAATTAAAACATGTAATAAAAAACCTTTTCGTTTATTTAAAAAGATTAACTTCTTTGCATAGACCTTTGTGTTTTTAAAATGACAATAATGGTTATTAAAATAATATAAACCTTTATTAAAATAATGACTGTTCATAAGACAGTTATGAGATTGTTATATGTTAGAAAATCATCAAAAATTTGTGATTTAGTTTATAATAACTAACCAGTATACTAGTAGAATAGTTCCTATATTAAATATTTCATTTAAATTATTCTCCTTAAAATTAAATGTTAACTAAGTTGGTATTTCATTTGAAGTTTAATTAATTATTAGAATTTACAAGTTTATAATACTTGACTTTTCAATTAAATACTAATTCAATTATATAAAATCTCAGTAAACTATTTTACAATTACATTTATTTTATGAAATCACTGAATTCTAATGATTTATTCAATGTTTTACTCAAGTAATTAAATCTATTCACATGTTTTATTATATTTATATAATTTATTATTAAGTACTGTATAGATCATATATTTTCCAATGATTTACTCAAGATCAATCTCCATTATCTGTTTTTATTCTTAACGTTAAGACCAAAGTGTCAGTCAAGACAAAGACGAAATATTTCTTAATAAAGAGATAAAATCTCGTAATTCAGAACTTGAACATGTTCATTGTTCTAAGGTAATAAATATTTTGCAGAGCATAAAATACTGGTCGTAAAGATATATTAGAATAGTTTTGCTATTCAGTAAGCATAGAATTTATTTCCGTTTATGTTTATACTCTCTTAAATTCATATTATCTTGTCTGTCTCTCAAATCATATTTACTTATATATATATATATATATATATATATATATATATATATATATATATATGTGTGTGTGTGTGTGTGTGTGAGAGAGAGAGAGAGAGTGAGAGAAAGCGAGAGAGTTTAGTTCATGTTTAAAAAATATATAAATTTAATTTAGAAAAGATAAACATTTTCAAAAATGAAAACTACCTTTAAATTAATGCGACGCTAGAGGAATTTAGGTTCTGTTTCAATTTTGGTGGTAATAAATATTAACCTTTTACAACTTAAAATTTGACATAAAATCGGAATGTTAAGCAAAAAGTTGATTTGATTTAAGTATAACACTTTAGTGTTAATGAACAGTTTGATTTTTGCGTAAATTATTATCTAAATATTACGTCATAAAGATCTGAGCAATAAAAAACAAATATAACGAAGGGGAGCAGTTAATTGCGTAAAGAAAAGGGAAGATAGCGGTTCTTAACGGAACTCATGATTAAAACTGAAACGTTCATTCGATGAAAATACAGAGTAATTTGATATAGGCGCATTAAAATACTCTTCATATATTTCCATTTTCATTTAAAATCCGTGCGAGAGATAAAGAATGCTATTTATTTATTATCAAAGATTAAAATAAATTTAAACTGCTTTTATATCGTCTGATACACAATCTTAACAATAATTCAGTGTATTATTTAATTTTGTGGATTAATGAACCATTAAGATATTTCAATAAAATAAGAATCAATATATATATATATATATATATATATATATATATATAACTTTATAGTTATTTTATTATAACATTTACATTTATTTTCATGCCACAAAATTTTTATAAATTGTTCATTTTTAATAAACATTAAAATAGTAATTTTGCATATTCATGAATTTTATATATCAGTAAAAACAATAAAATAACAATATTTGATTTTATTACCTCTTGTCAAATAGTGGATTTTTTTAAATGTAATATAAAGTTATTTTTTAGCAATTTCATCATTAAATAATAGATACTTATAGTACCACAAAAAGTTATTTTCATATATACATAAAATATTAAATCAATCCATTATATATATATATATATATATATATATATATATATATATATATATGACAGTAGATTCAAACATGCGAGGAAGTGAGTTCGTATTCGCTTACCAGACGGGAAGTCTGGATTCGCGCTCGACTGACTATCATGAACAGTTTTTCATTGTTGTGTCATTCCGTTCGTATTCTAGCATAGTAATAAATGAGAGAAATATTTTTTTCGTCGGTATTTCGAACTATATTTATCTAGGCAAACTGCGGAAATCGCAAAAAAAATCAGTGAGAATGGTCAACCGTAAACCGGATTCTCACTCATGACCCTCCTATTACGAAGCGGTCATTTTAACGGAATGAGCTAGAGATATGTATATACATATCTGTATTTATATATTTGTGTATGTATGTATGTATATATATATAATATGCACATTTAACTAAAACGATAAGGAATAATAGATATAGAAATCATAAATAATAGTCCTTGCTGCAAACTGTTACTGTAGTTATTAAGAGTAGGTGGTTTATTTGTTGAAAAGAAAAACTGAACAGAAAACTTCATACATTTTACAGTAAAAAAAGAATAGTATACATATGTGTGTGTATATATATATATATATATATATATATGCAAGATAGAATACATATGTGGATATATATATATATATATATATATATGACAATGAAGTCATGAAAGAGGACTTTATTCAGCACTGACATGATAGAAGCTGATGATAATATATGACAATTGGATACTTAATAATATAAAATTTATTATTTAAAAAATCTTGTTTGAAACTAATTTTTATTGTATAATTATTTTAAAGAATTCTAAGTAGTATGTATATATATATATATATATATATATATATATATATATATATATATATATTGTTTTATTGGGATTCGTCCTTTTAGATCCATTGGTCTTTTATTGGTCTTGCTCCTTTTTACTACTAGTTGCAACACAAGTGCGATTCTTGAGTAGGTGCTGAAGACTAATTTTAAACCTTTGTGGACGCGTGTCTGCAAATAGCCACCCAAACTTTTATCGTTACGGACGCACGTCGGTATATGCTGCCCATGCATATCTAGCGTTCTGAGCGATAAGGATAATAAACACATAGTGCCAAAATGTATTGAAACTCTTCGAAAGAAGCTCAGATATTCTCGATGTATTTCTTATCTCCCTTTAGCATACACTCTCATAAACACTCGTATTATGTCATCCAACAATTTAAACCACTTAAAACTACTTAAATTAAGAAATGTATTTGAATTTGAAGGTAATAAACCATAATTATATTTCCAGTAACCTAATAGTAATGAAAAATCGTCAATAATGATTAATTTTTGTGGATTATTGATGAAAAAAAATTCATTCTGGTTTTTCCTTATTTATTAAACAATTAAAATTATTTCTTGAGCAGTTTTTCTTTTTTTATTCAAAAATTTTTGCTGTAAAATTGAATCTCTTTAGAGTGACAGAAGTATTTTTGAAGTAACTAAACCTTAATACAATTAAATAGAAATTTATCATCCATTTACCTTTATTTATTAGATAAAATCATTTGTTCTATACATGAAACAAGTCATCGTTTCTAATTACTAATAGTAGATTTTGTGATCTGTAAGACATCAAATCAAACCATGAATCAACCTTTTTTTAAATTGAAAATCGTTGGTGCTTTTTATAAAATTCATCACACAATTTTAGACATTTTTTTATTTTAATTGAATTTCAAAAAATTACAAATTTTAATTTATATAAAATTTCAAATTTGTCGTTCAATGTATGAGTATATTTTTATATATAGTAACAAAAAATGTACTTTTTGTTACTAAAAGATTAAATTTGATGTCAAAATATTCGGTTTAGTCTTTTAAAGAATAATACAGATATGATAATAAAATAAATTTAGATATAATAATAAAATAATAGTGTGTGCGAATAGAATATGAAATTTAAGATAAATAATGTAATTTAATCAATGATTTCTGTGAACAATGACTTTTAAATAAGCACGTTATTAAAAAAAAATATAAAAACTAATAATTTCTAATAAAAATGAACTATGTTCATTGTATATCCTTATATTAATGAATAATCTATTTCATAGTGATTATTAGATATACTGTCTTGTACAATTTTCCTTTAAAAAATATTTTATTAAAAGCATAATATATTGTATGTACAAAAAATATATATTAATATTTATGAATTTCGAAATATATACAAGCAACTATATCTCAGGTTTCTTCTACACATTATTTTTGTAAGTCGTATATTTTATGAAATTAATGTTAAGGGAATTGATACTAAATAACATAATGTTCTCATAGAGACTATAAAAAATATCACCAAAAATGATATACTATTATGTTCTTTTATTTATAGTGATAATATATATCTCTATATTTTTAGATATAGTAAACTGTTTTTTGATGGCGAAATTAATTATGATAACACCTAAAAATATAAATGGATGTTTTCTAATTGTAGGAATTATAGATCCTATTCAAGCATTATTAGCTATTTTGGTTTCATATTTTATTATATAGAGTTTTGGAAAAGATTATTTTAACATAATTATATATATATATATATATATATATATATATATATATATATAGAGAGAGAGAGAGAGAGAGAGATATATAAAAATTCCTTTACCTTTTTAAATTGCAACATTGAAAATGAAGTACTCTGGTAACAAAATCTCAATAATTATTTTTCTGTCTCAAATAACGACGACCAAACTTCTTGAACGTCCTTTTTACTATTATAGACTATTTTTAATTAAAAAATAATGATTATTAATGAATAAAAAATATTGAAAATTTTAAAAATACCTCTTCATTTCAAATTTGAATTAACATTTTTATTATTATTCATTGACATGGTAACTTCATTAGTTCTTTAAATAATTTAGATTATAAAAAAAGTTTATTTTAAATCTATGTGCCTTTAAATCAAATTAATACAATTTTAAATAACACTGTAATATATTTTACATGTTACTGATTTGATATTGTTAACATTTATTCATATGTACATAAGTGAGGTGGTTGGAATGTCTAGAATAATATACCATATGTTTATATCCAATTTTATAACGTATGTCAACTTTCATTAGATAAAAAAATATCTTTCTAGTTTACTAGAAATACAAAAATTGTGTTCTGAATTACTTTTGTCATGAGAAACTCACTTTTATATTTGATTTACGTATCTTTTTTATTTAGGTAATATTTTATTTCATTTAAACATGTATATATATATATATATATATATATGTATGTATTTATAATATAAAATAATGTATCTATGTATAACTTGTTAAATTAACAAAAATGAATCATATTTACAGCTCTAAATGTTTTTTCAATAAAAATATTTATTAATTGACAGATAAGAAAAACATTTTTTTGTATAGAGTAATTTATTTATGAACATGAATCTTACTCTTCTGTCGAAAACTATAATGATGAAAAAAGTTATGTGGAAGCTATCAATATAAAAAAAATAAAATTTTGCAGAGTTTTAATAGAAATAATAAGCTCAGGTTCAATTAAACTCAGATTAAAATCTAAAAACAGGTTAATATAACATCATTTTGAATTAGTGACATATTTTTTTAAACGATTAATAAGTTAATCCTTCAAATATTGTATAACCGGTTAAAAAAATAAACTTTGAATACAATAAATGTATTCTGAGATTTTTTTATTATAATTATGATTATATGTGAGAAAAATTGTTAATATATTAAGTTGGTAGAAAAATTATATCTGTTTGTTTCCTGAATCCTAACTTAAATTTTTTTAATGAAAGTGTCATTTCATCGTGTTCTTGTTAATTTCATTTTAAAGTGTATTTTTCGCTCTGCATTTTAGTAATATTGATATTGGTTTAATTGTTAATTTTACTGCAAGTTTAGGGTATTTAATTAAAGATGGAAAAGAAACAAATAAGACTAATTTTTTTGTATGAGTTCAAAACGGGTGGTAAAATAGCAGAAACTGCTCGTGAACTAAACGATTCTTTTGATGTGGGTACTGTTAAGGAACGTACGGTGCAATGGTGGTTCTAAAAATTTCGTGCTAGGGACAAAAGCCTTGAAGATGAAGAAGGTTGCGGACGTCCTTCTTCAATCCATAACGAACAACTGAAGGAGTTAGTTGAATCAGAACAACACATAACAATTCAAGAGCTTACACAAAACAGGCGTTAGTCATCCAATAGTTCTGGACCACTTAAAACAGCTAGGAAATCAAAAAACTTGACAAATGGGTGGATGAACCGCCATTATTTTTCTACCAAATTAATATTACCTTCGGTAAATGGAGTCTATGTTGATACAAATTTAGATTCAGTAATATATTATTCAATATTATTTGGATTTATGGGTAAAAAATTAAATATAATATTAATTCGAAGCTCATACTTTTATTTGAAAATCATTTTAATGAAAATTTAAATATTGAAGTGTTCAA
>CM068317.1:7385000-7467500 GCA_034766995.1 Acanthacorydalis orientalis | reverse complement strand
AAATGCTCAAAAAATACCAAAAAACAGCTGTTTTCAATGCAACCTTCTAATAAAACAAATAACTAATACAGACTGAAATCAAATGAAAGGAGTTAGTCATTATGCTCTAGCATTATTAACTTATAGAATTTTAGAACAAGTTTAGACATGTAAATAAAAAGCAATGAAAAAATCGAATTGACTTTTTTATTTACTTCTTTAAGATATAAAATCATTCAATAATTAAAAAAGAATTATCAATTAACAATCTATCAATCAATTGACTACTGATGATCTCACTTTGGAAATATTTTAGAAAATTACAAATAAATGTTTAACATTATGAAGTATGTATACAAAAATATATGAAATTATTTATTGTAATATTTTACTAATATAGTTTTCCAATAGGAACAAATTTTTTAAGAGGTGATATTTCACAGACATCAAACTAACAATTGTATTTTTTTGACATTTGTTAAGTTTTGACATTGCCGTTTTTAATTTAAATTAAAAAAAATGCATTCTTATTGGAAAATCCTGTCTTTACTCAATATCAATATTAATAAGATATATATATATATATATATATATATATATATATATATATATATATATATATATAAACAATGAATAATTATGCAAACAAATAAATATATAATCAGTTCGTTACGAAAATTAATTAAAATTGAAATTGTATCGAAAGTATCAAGCAGGTAAAATTTTAATAAATGATAAATGCATGCAAGTCGAAATTAATTTGTATACAAAATACACTCCACACAGCAGTAGGTAGGTGATGATGTTATATCACCGATAATTGACTGACTGTTTCACTATTAATTTAACGACCAGTTAAACATTAATTAAATTCTATCTCGTTTGGCCTAATGTATTATCTGTTTAAATATTGATAGTGTTGCAGTAGTGCTGTTATAAAATATAGTTCGTCAAGCTAACACAATTGGAATAATTAATTATTATTGTAAAGAATGTCAATCACTTTTTCATCCGTCATCATTTTATACACACGATTTAATTGGAAAGACAATAATGCAGTATAATACCCGTAAGCTGGGAAGTTTGAAATAATTATTTGTATGTTTTGATTATTTAATGCTGTATAAATTATTAAATGTGTATATGTGTCTCATTTTTCCCTCTCTCTCTCTCTCTCTCTATATATATATATACATATTTCATTTCAATACTAAAAAACGAATATAGATTAATATAAAAGATAAATTAAAAAATAAATATTTTGGGAAGGGGGTAATAATTTCAGATTATTAAATTTTTAATTTGAAACTATATGTATTTTTCTATTTTTAAACAAAATCGCTACCGACACTTCTATTGAAATCATCACAACGTGAGAATAAAAATATGTAGTTTGAAATAAATCTAGTCACTCGGTTATAACAAGCATAGATATAAAGAGTTGGAATAATAATAGTGAGCAAATAATTATTAGGTGTAAAAATTAATTCGATGTCTTAACATTGAATCAATCATTACTCTGTTCTAAATTAAAATACTGTATTTTAGAAAATAATATTTCATTATAAACAAAATCCTCATTTATATAATATTTTTTAATCTTTGATTATAAAAATATTTTATGTGACTATGGAGATAAAAATATCTTAAATTTTTATTCTCCTAGATCAAGTATTAGAGAAAAAATAATATAAAGTCTTGAAATTTTAAGGTATACAAAATCTAATTATTCTGTGTCTAATATATATATATATATATATATATATATATATATATATATATATATATATATATATATATACATATATGTATATATGTATATATATATATATATATATATATATATATATATATATATATATATATACATTACGTGTAAAAATTAATTTGGTGCCTATAAATAGAATCAATCACAACTCGGATTTAAAGTAAAATATATTCTCATTGTTTTAGGACTTTTAAGTGCTAACGTTAAAATTTAAAAACGCTGTATCACGTTCAAGCAGTTAGTATAATTTCACAAAATTATAGTGAATACGATGGCGTCCGAAATACAGAATATTAGAGATTGAATATTGTTAGAAGTTGAGAAAAATGCTACCAAAGCTGTAGGAAAGATTTGTTCCCCTTTAGAGTAAGGTGTTGTGATGTATTAAACATGAAAAAAAATGATAAAACAATGAAAGAGGTTCAAAATGCATTACGATTTCATCGATTCACAGCTGTCAACTTTTTTTCGACAAGGGGTTCGTCAGTATTATATGAAATAATGGGAGATATTCCATATAATGAATTCCTTATTTTTTGGTTAACATTCAATTTCTATAAAGAAGGCAGCTAAGTAATTTGTACACATAATAAATGCATAACTTCTTTATTGCACATATTTTTTATAAACATTTGTTTTTATACGAAGAAAGTTTCATTAGTAAAACAAATTATTTTTTTTTCTCTAGTAACTTTCTTATTAACCTAATTTATAACAGTTAAAAAGTTAATATTGTAGGTAGCCCCAAATACAAAATTTATTAAATATGAACTTGAGATGTTTACCTCT
Organism: Acanthacorydalis orientalis; assembly: GCA_034766995.1. NCBI lineage: Eukaryota > Metazoa > Arthropoda > Insecta > Megaloptera > Corydalidae > Acanthacorydalis > Acanthacorydalis orientalis. The sequence continues at coordinate 7,464,964 of CM068317.1, read as the reverse complement.
TGATATAACTTAAATTTTGTAATAAAAAGTGAAAACAAGTTTAATTAAAAGTTTGAAATGCTTGTGTAAAAAATATTTGTTGTGTTAAATTCTATCATTCAATGTAAAAATGAACTCATCGATAATTTATTAAATTTAAATGCTATAATTTTGTGAATTATGCACAGAATATCCATTTTTTTTAATATATGTACTTCTATATGATTAAAATTTAACATTTATTTATATTAGTTTTCCAAAATTACCTTGTTATTATAGTTCCGGATAAGACAAGTTGAACAAATAATGAACGACGCATAATTTTCATAAAAAATTTTAGTATACTATATATACAGTAATATAATTTATAAAAGATCTTTTTTAAAAGATATTAGTCATCGATATAGTATAGTATTAGCACTAAGGCTAAATTAACTTTCACATTTTTTACTTTTTACACACCAAAAGCATCGTTTTAGATAAGGAGCAATTTCTGATGCTTTACCGCCCGTTTTGAACTAATATAAAAATATTGCTCTTATCTGCTTCTTTTCCATCTTTAATTCAAAAGCCCAATTTAAAGCAAAATTAATAATAAAACCAAAGTCGATGTAACCAAAATACAGACCGAAAAATGAACTTTGAAATGTTATTAACATGAACAGGATGAAATAACACTTTCATTGAAAAAAATTAATGTTAGAATTCAGAAAACAAAAACCGCAATTATTTTTCTACCATCCAAATGCATAAATATTTTTTTATATTTTAACCCCATCAAAAAAAAATACAATCGCAACTGAAATGTGCATAACCAAGAATAAAAACTGATTAATAATCAATTATTTGATAAGATTTTTATATGATTTATGGGAGAGTAGAGTTAATTTTTAAAGTTTAGTTATCAGTTTTTGATCATGTTATACTACTCTAATAAAATTAGAATCATATTATTAATATTTATATTAAGAAATATAATATCTATGTGCAATTTACTAACCAATTATATAATGGGTAACGATTACATGGAAAAATTACAGTCAATGCCATTGTGTTGTTTTTACCAAACTCTAATATATATATTTTTTGAAAAGTTTCTAAATTTTTGATTTATTCTCGTATTATAAAATGAAGAATCATATTAAAAATCAAACTATTTAGCACTTTTTTACTAAAAAAAAATGTTAAAATATAATTAACTTTACTTTGAAAATATAAGTGTATGATTGGTCCTTCACAAAATATAATACGAACAAATATATCAGTAAAATAATAAAAATGATTAAACATCTATTACATGAAAAATTATTTTTATTTAAGATAACAATTATTAACTGAAATATTTTCTATTGTTCGTTGTTATAAATTGTATTAAACAATATAAATTTATAAACAGGTACAAATACATATAAAGAATATTTTGAATTAAACTTTATAAAATTCCAAAGTTTAAAATATTAAAATTCTATGAATAACATCTATCAAAAAATCCAGACAAGAATTTATTTAAGGTAAATTTCTATACAAGAGCATTTCTTTGAAATTGTTACTCAAAAAGAAGAACTTCGTAGAATACAATAATATGGATCAGTAAGAAAACGAGTTTATTTTCTTTCGCCTGGAGCAGTGAGGATTTTAAATAACGAAACGATTCACATAGAAAACATAAAATGCTTCAATCATTGTGCGAAATTTTCAAACCATCTACACCCAGTAAAATAAAATCTCTCAGATCATAAATTTAAAGATCAAAAATATAAGAGTACGGATGTAAATTTTATGAATCAGTGAATACATAATATTAGATTTTTTTTAAAAAAAGGATAACTTTTTAATATAAAATTATGGACTTAAAAAAAATATAAAATATATATTTCAGTAGGAATTTAGTAAAACATGCATTCGTTACAAGGAAAAATATAAATTAATTTATAATAAATCAAAGTAAAATGGAAAAATCGATATTTGATATAAAACTGTGGAATAGAAAAATTAGTACTTAGATAAAAAAACAAGTGTACAGCATATAGTATTTAAACAAAAAATATATTATAGTGAAGCAGGGTAGAACACAGCGACGATAATTGACAAAGGAAGACGTCAGTGACTTGTTTAATACAAACCCAGATCTATTAAATGAAATATAGATAGATTTACTAAAAACTGACATAAAAAGAACAGATAGTAGAAACTGAATTAAATATACAACGAGCTAGAAAAGATAGAAAAAAGTTAGAGAGGTCTAATTTTATTATTGGATGGTTAAAGCATGATTAGTATATTATTCAGCGTTAATTATTAAATTAAAAAATACTATTTATTTGTATGTAAACAAATTGTATTAATTAATTATATTTTTAAATTCATTTGAAATAAGTTCAGTATCATTTATATTCCTTAAAAATTCTATCTACTATATTTAAATGTATTAATATTTATGTATTTGATAACATTAAATGTATAAACTTTAAATGTATTAGTAATTATGAACACAATTTAATGTTACATATTTAAATATTTTTATATGGTAGTTCTGCTTTATTAGCCGAGTGGTGTAAATATATACTTCTTGTAATAAATTTAAGAATAAACCTACTATAATATATAATATTTCAACACTTTGTTTTAACGAAAAGACAAATATGAACTCCCTGTTTATTCATATAAATTCTCCTGCTAAGAACCGATTTTTCTTATTAAATATTTTTTAAAACGTGTTTTAAAATTTAAGTTATTTAAAAAATCTTTCAATTATTACTTTTTTACGTCTCTTTATTTGTCTCACCACTCTTTGAACGCAAAAATCAGCTCAAAAACAATTAGATTTAACAATCAAAGATTATTGTAAAATATATCTCTCCTTTCAGTATTGAATTAAATAAAAAATGAATGTAGAATCAGGATGTTACAATAAAGAAAAGTTCCCATTTTTATTTTATTCATTTTTGAGCACTATATTTAGTAATTAATTCTTTATTCATACCACAGACCTAAATTTTTTTTCTATGAGAAATGTTCAATAAATGATTAAATGATTCTTATTTGCATTTATATGGGGATTATATCAACCGCAGAGGATTAATGTACAAAAAAGTCAGATTTTTCTGTACGTTTTATGGAGCATGATATCGTCTTCGAAATGTGCATAAAGAACGATCAAAAATTATCAATAATGATTTATTAATAATTTTTGATTGATTTTTTTTTCTAATTTGTGAATTCAACGAAAATTTATAAGTGAAAGTGGAATTAATATCTATATTGATTTCATTAAATGTACACAAATCATCTCTTTCAGAAAAATTATCTGAAAAACTACAGCGATTAAAAAAACGTCAATTTCTGTATACATTTGAGCAAGAAATATATAATAGTAAGTCGTCAGTCTATGATAAATTAATATATTTTAATTTTTAACTTTTTTAGTATTATTAGAAATTTATATAAAGTAGAGATATAAATTAAATTAAAAATACACTAGAAACTAAATCAGAATAGAAATTTAACTAAAAAATTATATTAATTCTCTTTTTCAAAATAAAAACAAGTTATAATGTTTTTTTTTGAAATAAAATGTTATGATTTACAAAATTACTGTTTATTAATTAACAGCACGTCTGCAGCTTAAAATAAATTATAAAATAACAAATTACAAAAGTATTTAACATAAATTATGATACTATATAAAACGCGTAATAGATATGATTTTTAAAACTAATTTCAATTATGTTTTTTTTTATAATTTGACAGATAAAGTTTAATTTATTTTTTAAATTAAAAACATGATATTAGTCTAGAAGAAAACATAAAATTTAAATACAAATAACATATATATATTTATATATATAAGGAAATGTCAGAAAGAAGGATAACTGCAAAATTTAGATTAGGTAGATGGGAGTACGACTTTGAAAGAGATAAGTGTGGAAACAAAGTATGCAAACATTGTCATGGGCACATAAACAATATTTATATACTAAAAGATTGTAAAGACTTGGAATTATTAACAGAAAGCTTACTTCCCAATATCAATCAGACAAGCATCAGTGTATTTATGGAATCAGTACCTGTGGTCAATTAAAAATTTTTTTTAATCATTGCTTCAAAAGACTGAAAATTAAAATAAAGTTTAGAAATAGAATGTAGAAAATAAATAAATATGTAGATATAGTAAAGTATTATAAGTGAATTACAATTAGAATTTAGTAGAGTAGCTAAGTTTTGTATCTATCATGTTTAAAGTTTGTTGTTAACCTGTAAAAGTAGTGTAAAATATGACATGTATACGAGATTAACAATGTATGTATACTTCAATAAAGAATATAATAGTAATAATATATATACAAGGAGACTTCGCCCCCTACTCGCTGCACTCAGCAATACCAGCGCTCACCGTGCTCGCCCATTTATCAATTATAAGCATGCACATGTAACCAAATGAAACAATAAACATATCAAATAAATAAGTCGACGCGTCATGGGTTTATTTATACATACATATATATATATATATATATATATATATATTATATATATATATATATATATGTGTGTGTCTATATAAACATTCTTGTCGATAGATTATTTTTTGCAACTTATATTTTATAAAGTTTTTTGTGGATAATTTTGATTTTATGTACATACATACATACAAACATACATACATATATATATATATATATATATATATATATATATATATATATATATATATATTTAGACGCAACGTCTTGTTATTTAAATCAACAGCCACCCTGTATTTGATCAATGAATACTACCAGTCCTTTCATACTGTAGTGAAAATGGGTACTTAACACCAAATTCATTCAGACTCCAAACAACACAAAGAAGTATGGAAAGATGCATGCTAGGAATAATAAGTAGAGATAGGAAAGAATAGATTAGAATGTATACGGAGACAGACAAGAGTCACAGATGTAATAAGAAGAGCAAAGAGTGTAAAATAGAAATGGGTGGGGCATGTTGGAAGCAAAGGAGGCAACCGATGCACTAAAGAAATTATTAACTCGGAACCAAGAAATATAAAGATACCATTGAAGAGGTGAGATAAGGAAATTAAATTTTTTATTGGAAATCAGAGTACAAGAGAGGTATTCAGTTGCAAAAAATATAAAATCATTAAAGAGGTCTGAACTCAGCAATGGATTGACAGTGTCGGCTGATGCTGTTTCTGCTGATATATATATATATATATATATATATAAATATATATATATATATATATATATATATATATATATATATATTACGTAGCTTGATATAATGGAAAAATAATTTATTGACTTCAAAAAGTATATTAATTTAAAATCAAACTTGTTGACAAATAAGTTGATAAATGATTAATTTAATAACTCTGACTGAACATACAACATACATATTAATTATTGACAATTAGATTTAATATGTAATAACACATTACATTAAATGTTATTTCGTAATGAAAATTAAATAAAACCATACATAGGACATCAAGAAAATGTCTTAACAAATAAGTTTTTACAGTTTAATAAAAGAATATTTATTTATATATATATATATATTATATTATATATATATATATATATATATATATATTAGTTATAAGAATCAATGAAAATATTAATTTTCTGCAAAGGTAGATTCATTAATTTAGATTTACGTAAAAATAGGCGATTTTATCCTTACTGCACAGGAACAAAACATCAAATACATCGGTTTGAAATTGGTTCAATCAGAAAAATGTTCTTCTGAAGATATTTTCGTATTCAATCCGCGCGTATAGATGCGGATTTAAGACTGTAATCTATGCACATAAAAACTATCTTTCTATATGTATACTGATCTATCTGTCTCGCTCGTCGTCCATGAGAAATTTCATTTTTGAACGAACCGCGACGTCAATTTATTTTAAGCTGTGAAATTATGATGCGGACGCTACCGCCGCCAGCGGAAAAGAAATTGAATTTGATACTTTAATTTTCATAATACCTTTTCCGAGAAGCACGATCGTACGACCAAAGCCAGTCAGGTAAGTAAAGAGCTTGTTTTTTTTCGGTATAAGATGAAGATGATGATGATGATGATGATGACGATAATGTAACATGAACACCAAGAAGCGAATTTTCTAGCAAGATTATTGGATTTGAAAAGGCTAGGAGTTTCACTTGCAAATAAACAACATGAAATGAAAAAATGTCTAAAAGATTCATTTTTATGTGATGAATTTTATTCCAATCGTGCAGTTCATGTTCGAAATTGTTCATTTTCTTTCATATTATTTTTTATTATATGTTTTCAATATGAACATATAGAAAGTTTGTTTGATTTGTGAATACAAATTGACTAGAATCCATATAAAACTATTTTTAAATCGAATTGTTTACATCAAAACTACATAAATATCTTATATCCTGACTACCTTTGAAAGTTGTAAATTTTTATTATATTTATTTTTTGTACTTATCTTATTTCATGTTTCATACAAGTTTTAAATTGAAATCACAAAATTAAAAAAAACATTTTAAAATTATTGAAAAAATCTACATATAATAATTAACTTGATAGTAGGAAGTTTATCTTTTATCTTATTACTTTTAAATCAATCACTCATCATCAATCAACTTTTTTCAAATTAAGTTATTTTTAATATAAGAACTTTTTCAATTCTACTCATGAATTATTTATAAATTCATAACATCATTTATATTTCTTTTATGAAATTTAATAAAATGATGGATGTAAATTTTAATTTTAAAAGAAATTGACATACATCTTAATATACAATATCTAAAAAGTATTTCGTTCTTATTTTAAATAAATGTGATTTAATATAATTCAGTGCGATAAAAATTCTTTCTATAACTTTTTCTTCAAAAAATAATTAACAAGATATAAAAGAGTTATTTAGTTATTCAAGATTTCTATAATGTCTATATATTTAATAAACATATATTATTAAAATAGCCTAATAAAAACTGTTTAATGTAAGAAAATTTAGGGTAGAATTTTAATTAAATTTATTATATATATACATAAATACTTATATATATATATATATATATATATATACAAAAGTTTTAGTCTTGTTTTTCAACGCTATTATACAGGTATTTAAAATTCAAATAAAATATCCTATTTTTGCATTTTTGATGGATTGGAAATGACATCTGAAAATTAATGTGTAATGATTTAATGATAAACATAACTTTATAAGACAATAGTGAATGCGATGAGGTACGAAAAGCTCTATATTCAACATTACTTTCAGTAAGAGTTCCAACAAGCGAAAATTGCCATTAAAGCATACATGTTTATTCTTAATGAAGGTATTTTGTCATTACATTACTGTTGTTATTACATTACTTTGTTATTACTTTGTTACTTACAATTTTGTTATTACATTACTTGAAAATAATAGTTTAGTAATCTTAAAACTGGTGATTTTCATATCATTGACCGATCATCCTCTGGAACGACGGGGATAAAATGCCAATGATTTTTAAGTTTTTTTAAATAAGAATCCATCTCAAGCTCGAGAAGAACTTGTGGAATAACTGGAACTTGATTGAGTAACAGTTGAATGATTATTGAAAAAAAATGGGAAAAATTCAGATGCTCGAAAAGTGGATACTACATGAACACTCTGAAAACAGATTGCGCGCCGGGTTAGATTATGAATCTTGTTGCTTGGTGGGCAACTTAAGAAGAATTTTGTGGAAAATTGTTACCGGAGACGAAAACTGGATTATATGATAATCCTAAAAATATATTTTTGTGAGTAGATCATGATAAGTTAACATTATCAAAAAAAAAATCAAACATGTATGCCATAAAAAGTTCTTCTATAAATTTAGTACGATATGAAGGGTGTGCTGTTTTATAAGTCTCTTCAGACGGATGAAACAGTTACTGCTGATTTCTATAGTCGTCAATTGAATCATTAGTCCGATGAAATAGTACATAAAAGACTATTTAATGAATAAGGAAGCCTGAAAGTCATTTTACAACAAAGTTAGGCTGCATATTGCTCTTACTTCTTAGAAAAAACATGTTTATATATGCTTAGGAAGTTCTTCCGCGCCCATTATATTTCCCCAACTTCGTGCATTTGGCGTATTATTTATTTCAGTTGATACAGAACTCTTTAGCTGGATAGATCTTTGAGATATAGCTGAGATATGAAAATGGATCAACGATTTCATTAACACCAAGCAGATATTTTTTCCCCAAGGAATCCAAAATTTCTCGGAAAAATGGAAAAATGTTATAAAGAACAAGGATAGCTATTTTAAATTTAATTGTATTTTATACATTATGAAAATAAAGTGAAAACTTGCCAAAACAACTGAAGCTTTTGCATACACCTAATATGTATGTATACCCGTATTTTATTTTTTCACTTATGCTGTTATGGGAATATTTTTAATAATACATTTCCCATTTAACATAACAGATTTTGTGTTTTTATAAATTATGTTGGTTTTTTAGCTTTATTTCGACTATAATTAAGGGTATTCGAATTTCACTTCACCTATAGATTAAAACATTATATAAAGAAAAATATTAAAGGAAATTAGATTTAAATGAAATTATTTTATAACAATATGTGTTTATTCAATAACGCTGTGCAATAAAGATTTGGTTATATGAAATGTAATATACTGATATATATATATATATATATATATATATATATATATATATATATATATATATATATATGAGTGTACTTCAGTATATAATAAGTACAATCAAAATCACTCTATTAATTTTAATTTCTTTGAAACAAGTATTTTCATTATGATTAAATATTCGTATGTTTTGTAGTTACACTTAAAGTTACAATTGTTGTGGTTATATTTGTTTTGAGGTTATACTTTAGGTGTAATTTTCAAGAAAAAAATCTGTTAGATTGATTAATTTCCTATTTTCTACTATACTCAATATGTAATTATTTAGATAAAGGTCTATTATAAAGTAGTATAGAACTTATAACTAAAAAATATTTTAATTCATAAATTTATCAGTTTCAGAGAAAAAAAATTACATTTAAAATTCATATCTTTTCTAATATTCCTACGTATTACATAGTAAATAATTCGTTTTCTAAAAATAACTACACAATTACTGGTCTTTAGAGAATAAACTGTTATTATCTTACAAGAAATTTATACAAACACTTTCCATTACGGATTTAGATTCGCTACATATTTTCTATTTTATTAAAATGCTTACGAGTAGTGAACAAAGCTAAACTGTTTCGAGGTGTAACCTGTAAAAGCAAGTAGCAATTCTACTAAATAATTGATGAGTCTATTCTGCAGCGTAATTGAAATAAACGGTGAGTATCATTATTCGTAAATTGGATGGTTTTCTTAGTTAAAAACACTTCAATTACCACGTTACACCACCTTAAACAAAACCAATTTAATTGAGCATTAGTACTTTGCGCGAATAGAAAATAAAGACTTTGAAGTTCTATACGAAAACGAGTCAACTTTAACAACGGCGAATCATTATTTTAATATTGTGATTCGTCTTTATCTTTGATCCATGGTTTTTGAACCGACGTCAAGTTATTTTCGTTCTCTCTATTGTAACATCGATTGTAAATTACGCAGTTGTTCTTGATATTGTGTGAGTTTCGGTCTTTTGTGTTTCTAATTATACGGTTACATTATTTAAGGAATACTTAAACGTTATTAACGCACATACATACACATATTTCTATATATATATATATATATATATATATATATATATATATATATATATGTATTCAAATAAACAAGTTAGTAAACATTTAAATAATTTTCGCAAAGAAATGGAACGAAAATAACAAAATAGACAGGGAATTGAAATCAATATAAAACCAATACACCGAAAAACTAATTTAAAACTAAATGAACCCATTTCATTCAAATTACTTTTCGATTTAATCTATCTTTATGTACATATATGTGTATATATATATATATATATACACATATACATATATATATAATAAAAGTTTCTGACCTGGTAGTTTTCTGATCTAAAATTGTTAGAACTTTTACTAGTTTTACATTCAGTGACATAACTAATCAATTTAATTATATTCTGATGTCTGATTGGCAAGTTTAATTTAGGGATGACACTTATTAGAACAATTGTAAGTCGACACGATTAACCAAAGTGACAAAACTGAACATACAGTAAATATTTAAATTCAATTTATTGCAGAAAAGAATGAAATCGAACATAGAATTCACACAATTTTCAAATTTTGTTTGAAGTTATTTCACTGGGAACATAATCAAAGATGATATTTGTGAAAGATGATTGACTACAGATATCATTCAAAAAATAACGTTTAACGATTTAATAGAGGGGATTGTATTAGATGGCTGCTACATAAATTAGAAAGAAATTATGGAAAGGATTAAAATTAAGAAATCGATTGTTTTACTAATTCTTTCAAAATATTTAGGAGTTTTAGAAGTTAATGGAAGAAGGGTACCTAAATTCTAAACACAGTTTAAAAACGAGAAAGAATGAAATATTGTAAGAGATTGTTAGAGTATTGTAGTGTTGAAAGGGAAGATTTTACAGATTTGTATACTAAAGGGCAGATATTTTTTTTCTTGTGATGCGTATTAAAAACCATAGTTATGTATGTTATTCAAAAGAGATTCCATGAAATCGCATAAAAAAGAGTACTTCTTTACTAAAAAAATAAAGAGGTTTTAAAATAAGGGAAAGGTCAAGACGAATATATTTTAAAATAAGAGAATGGTCAAGATGAATACGTTTTAGAGCTGCGAACGGGCGTTGTTAATAATTTTCAAAAAAAGAAACAACTATAGATACATACTTCTATTCAATTTTATTCAAACTATCGATGAATTAAGAAACCTTAGTCGAGGTATATGAATTTTCCAATTTAGTTTTCTTCATTGACTATACAATAACGCTTCAGTTTACATGCATGCCATAATGAAGACTTTTACTTACAAAAGATATTTTCACAAAGATTTGTGAATTCACCTACAGCTCATAGTTTAGGCCTAGTAATTATTTTTAATTTTTGTTGAAAATTAATTTTCAAAGAAAATTTAGAACTGGCGAAGAACTGTACCGAGCAGTTTTTAGTAATTTGTAAAAAAAATTGAATACTTTATAGAAATATGTATGGTTCTGTTAGAAGGTGTAAAAAATACTTTAAAGTAAAGGCGAATGTAAAAAAATATTTGCACTTTTAAGTCAAAATACTGTTATATTGATTATTTTTGAACCGGTAAGCATATATTATATATATATATATATATATATATATATATATATATATATATATATATATATATATAGGAGAGAAAGAGAGGGTGCATATGTTTTAAAATAATATCAGAAACAAAATTTTAATTAATGTGACTTAATAATATCCAAATTAATTTTTTTATTTATAACCTCACAAACCTTCAGTTTTGCTTAATTTCATTGATCAATAATCTACGTATTTAGATTTAAATGTGTTATGCTAAGAGAGATAAAAAAGAGAGAATATTTTTTTAGGTTTTAATAATTTTTCAGTAATTTAGCATTTGCTATGATAATTTTGATTGAATTGCAAATATGTACAAATGATTGACAAAATGATCGATAATGAAAATGATCAATATATAATAACCAAAATGATTAACAATCATTTATTGGATATTTGTTGCCAAACAAATTGTAGACTGTACAGTGAATGATAAATTTATATCTGAAAACGATGTCAAATGCTTTTTTTCTATTTGATTAATATTTTAAGAATAATTATTAATTGTTAGTTTAGAACTAATTGTAGCTTTAGAACTATTGTTAGAAAAAACAAATACATGTGTGTATATATATATACAAATATATATATATGTATATATATATATATATATATATATATATATATATATATATATATATATATATATATGCAAATATAATATGAGGACAATAAAGAATTTGATAAATATTTATAGAATACATAACAAGCACAACTGGCAAACTCTCTAAAAATAATCACATAATAAAGCTTACAGTTATTCAAAGTTTCAATCCCAAAAGTAAACTTAAAGTATGTCAACAGTAATTATTATGAAATAATAATATATGTCCGTGAATTGTACAAACTTTTGACAACATTTAAATTACCGTCCACATAAATCAATATGTTAATGAGTACACTTAGTTGTTACATATTAAATATTATACTAATGAACATTAATAATATAGTATTAAATCAGCAGTAAGTACTCATTAAAATATATTATTGATGTCAAGCATGTTTTCATTATAATGTTGTTTCTTTTAAATATTTTCATAATGAAAATATATTCATTAATTTTGATTTATTAACAGTTAATGTGATACAATGATCATTAAAAATAAATAGATAATTAAAGAATAGAACATCAACAGTTGAATGTTTATAAATCCTATCGAATTTTATTCTATTATTTATAAATGAAATCTTTTTTTATAACAATCCATATGAAACAGAATCTCGTCACGTGTTTTACACATATTGATTTATTAAAAATAAAAAATTAATAAATATATTTACTGAAAAATCTACAAGAACAAACATTTTTAAATAACATGTTATATTCTATGCATCGATATTTAATTACTTATGTGGAAAAAATAATTATATATGGTTTGATTATTTTAAAACTACATTTTTATAGAAAATTAAAATTCAAACTTCTACATCTATGAGTTATTTTCGATCTAAAAATATAATATATATGCATGCTAGAGTAATTAGTTCTTGAGACTATAAGAATATTATCCACGTTTAGCAATTTGATTCTCTAAAACACGGTTTGAATGTGTGCATTCTAATTTTTTTACCTGAAATATTGTTTATATATTGTTTACATGAACCATCGCAAGTTAATCAATATTTTATATTTTTAAATAGTTTTTTTACATAGAATTCTGTATTAAAGAATAAACTATTTTTTCCATGTTATACTTTTTAGAAATGTTTTTTTTTTAAATTTAGTAAGAAATTTTAAGTAGGTTATATTTAATGGCTATTTATTAAGTAGATACGAAATGAAAAATAAATAATAAGTTACTCAAAAATGTATTAATTTAACTTTTTTCTTAGTTTATGACTCATACAAAAACCGCCGTTTTGACTCATACAAAAATGCTAATATTTACTTTTTTGTATCTTTAATTAAATAGTCCAGTTTGAAGTACTATAATAAAAAACCAAAGTCGATAATTAGCAAAATACATATCGAAAAATCAACTTTAAAATTATATTAACATAAATAAAATGAAATGACAATTTCATTGAAAAAGAATAAGGTTAGAATTCAGTGAACAAAAACCGTAATTTTTTTCCTACCAACCTAATACCTAGTTGACTATTTAAGTCTACATTTATGAGGGGTGAACGATAAATTAATTATCTGTATGGTGTTTCTAATCTCAGATCACTTAGTAGTTAAGTACTTACTGCTAAAACTATTTTTGGCTCTTGAATCATTTTCAGACAGCTTGTTGATATAGAGTATATCAACAAACTAACTGAAGATAGTTCAAGACTTGAAACTAGATACAGCAGTAACTACTTGTATAATCCATGAGAAGCAAAATGATTAGGTGAAAATGACAAGAGAAACAATGTTATAAAAACGAAATTATAACATTAATATATTTATTATATTAGAAAAATTTATTTTAAGGTCTGAAGTTTAAATTATAATAATTAAATATCTTAATTTTAAATTCTTACACATTGGTCAAACTAAATGATTTCTTAATAATATTCATTATTAAACACTCAATTATACTTGTATCGTAATTCTTGAACACATATACTCTAATATTTTTCTTCTTCTTCTCATTAAATATTATTTATGAAGCAATTCTTAGCACCAAACGATTTCACAAGTTTGGAACTCATAATATTTTCTAGATTTAGTTGAATGTCACTTTTTTTATTAACAATGTCACTATTTGAAAAAAAAAACTGAAATGGACCAATTTTGACAACATAAATACAAATAATTGTATGATAAAATATATTGAAATCTTTGTCAAAGAAAACTTCCAAAAATAATTCGAAATGAGGAAGAAGAAAATAAAGAAGTGTGTTATAATTAAAAAAGAATTTTAAAAGGGCCAATATTTAAATACTGTTATTTTTAAATAACGAAAGCATTAGTGGTATAGTTGTTTCTTTCCGCTGTTCCTTAAATAATATATTTTCATCAATGTTGATTATGTATTTACTTTCAATGATATTAAAATACGATTTATTTGATGAAGACATTCTTATTTGAACAATCTTTCATGTGTCTTGTAAAAAAATACTATTTGTAAGATGTTTTTCAACATTTTAATTTATTTATTAACTTATATTTAGAATTATAAATGAATCTTTCTTTTTTCTGATACCTATTTTAATATATTAAATTATCTGATGTTAAAATTATTTTATTTTTAAAAAATTAAACATTTTATAAAGATATACAATCTTTATAATTTATAAGCATGAAAAAAAATAACGAAAAAGCCCACATTTCAAATGTATTTCGCTCTATATAAATATATTTTTATATATTGTCCATTCTATAAAATATAGCTATTTATATTAAAAAGATTTACTTTTAAAATTGATTATTTGATAAAAAAACGACATTAGATTCCGTCTATTCAAATAAGATACTGTTCACTTAACGTTGATTAATCTATGTTGACCCTATGTCAATCATGCCCAAATATATCAAACTAATGATCAATGGATACCTTTTCATGTTTTAGTACAGTCAGAGATTTTGATATTTGTATAGTGGAATAGTTTACACGACTATGTAACGTAAAGTCAATAGATATAGAGTATAAGGTGTAGTAATTTTCGATATGTCACTGATTCAATTACATGGGCTATACCTTGACTACCTGTCGGTAATGATGCGATCGTAATTGGACCTGACGATAGATAACGTTGCTGCTATCAGCCGATTTCCGCTTAAGTTCACACACAATGCTGCTGGCCTTTTGGGTTAAATATAGATGTAATTTATGTGCGCTGTACACGAACTGGGCGTTATACACTCGATATTTGCAGTGTTATTTAGTAAAGTAAATCGTTAATTCCAGAAACGTTTGCATCGTGTAAGCTACAGATTATTTTTGTAGAGGATTTGGGTACATAACGCAAACATTTGTTACGAGTTCGTTATAGATGTAACTGATTGCGGGTCACGGTTTGTTTGATAATTTTTACGGATATGAGTATATACTAAACATAAAAAAGATATTTTATACATTATTACTTATAACTGCATACACTCTCATATAACTACATATTATACATACATGTATATATATATATATATATATATATATATATATATATATATATATATATATATATATAGGTAAGAAAATTTAAAAGTATATTAAAAAAATGCATATTAAATGACTAATTAATAATCTTTAACTGAAATTAAGTTCAATATATGTAATGAAAATTTTATTTTTCAAGTAATGTAAATCTATCAATTAGAAAATAATATTTGGATTTAATTAGTTATTTAATCTCTTCAAAAGTATGTAATATTTTTTTAAAAAAATACAATGAATATAAACGATTTAAATAATACCTATTTGAGTTTTTATTGAAGTTAAAAAAATGTTAAGACACACCACTAGACATCGATATATTATTAACTAACTAACTACAAGAAAAGAAATGCAATAAAAAAATTAGGCAAATATTTATAAAATAAATGCTTAGATTTACAATTTTAAAACCATAAAAGTTAAAATGTTGGAAATTATAAAATTCTTTAACTCTTTTAAAATTAGTGCTATAATGTGTGAAATAATAATTTATTTATAAAAGCTTAAAAACTTTATCTAATTAAATTTATTAAAGAAATTATGACTAACATATTTTATTAATGTAATAAAGTAAAACAAATATTTTGTATTTTATATCATTTGAAACTCAGACGTATATTTTTCATTCTAACTCAATAATCCTATATCTGAACAATAAAATGACTGACCTGGATATTTTAATGATGTCACGTACCGATAAAAATCTTCAGATCCATTTCTATATCAAATAAATGTAATAGATACAGGAAAGCATACTCTATCGACATGCAGTTTGGTTTTCTTTTCATTCAACACACGAGTGGCCTTTAGTTCACAGAATTCTTATTCAATGCACTCTCTGCACATTTTTAATACAGAGAAAAGTCGTTTTTATTATGATATACTTTTCTATGTTGTATATACAAGATTTCTCAAGTAAATAAATTGTGTACCTTGTAGAAGTAGTTTGTAACAAAAGTAGTTTATACTTACAAACGAGTCCCATAAACTATACACGTTTTTCTAATCAAAAATGTACAAAATTAATGATTATTGAATATTTTTCTTTGTTAGTTATACAGATTAAGATGGCAATGTTATTATCCTCAGAATACTAAGATATTGAACAATCTACACTCTGTGGATGATAGTATAAGTATTTAAATGTGTATAAATATGTTATTAATCGAAAATTAATAGTTATTAGTAATTAGTTATCGAACATTTTTATTCAAAAAAAGTGTTCTTTGTTGCTAAATACAAAAATTTATTTCTAAAAGTGAATGTAGCCAGTGGATCAGGCCTGTATTGGGACAATGTGGTCTTAACAAGACAGGTATGCTTCCTGTCCTTGAAATCACTATTATTTCTTTTTCTTCTAATACCGGTTTCGTCTTTCGATATCTTCAAATGGAGTATTCATTTGAAGATGATGAAAGATGAAACTGGTAGTGAAAAAAAAAGAATAATGGTCTCAAGGAGAAGAAATATAACTACAATTTAAGGTAGACAAGAACGAAACAAATTATAAATAAACAGTATAAGACTAGTGTCAACATATAAACGATTCAATTAATTCAATAATGTTTTTAATTATTAAATACTTATTCATAAACGAAATTTCAATCCTTAAGTATAATTTGATACTGAACTAAAATGAATGATAGCAAAATTATTATGTGGAACATAGACAGTAATTTTTTAAAAAATAAGCAGTACTTAACACATTTCTTTAAATGAGGATTGTCTTATTTTATTTAATATTTATTAAAAATGTTTCAAGAAATGGTTCTTTTAAATTTAACTTTTATTTAATGATAATTTTCTGCTAACAAACGTTTTGTGATTATAAGAATTATTCCATTAATAACATGTAAAAATTGACTTTATCCATTGAATTTCCTTGTTATAACTGTTATAATACATCAGTCATGAGTAAATTCAAACTAGATATTATTTTTTTAATATAAAACTTAATATTTCCATAAGTTACAGAACTAGAGTGAGATAAAAACTTATTCTAGTTATCATTCAGTAGATTTATAGTATCTAAAATTAATATTTTTTCATGAGTCCTTCTCTTATAATTTATTAGTTTTAGAACAACAAACATTCTATTGTTAAAATATCCTAAATATTGGATGTAAAACCCATGCCTATTGGATGTAAAACTGAACCTGCATTGTGTGAGAATAATACAAACTTTACTTTAGGTAAATTTTGTATTTGGATATGAGTATAATAGTTATTTAAATAGATTGTAAACAACTGATATTTACTACCCATCAGATAAAGAAATAACATCTTATAATTCGTTTGTCTTTAATTGCCGACAAGTTCTTTTATTGTTAAGCTTATAGAAAGGATCAAATTAGTTAGTTATAATCATGACAAGAGCTCGTTATAAATATTAGTTCTTGTATGGAAATATATATAAATCAAAATCCTTCCAAACATTTTCTCACTCTTATTGTGAACTTATTGAATCGAAACCGAGTTGGACTGTATTTTATTTTTATATCAACAATGTTTTATACTCTTTTACTTTTTATACTTCTATACTTTTATTTATATTTTATCTTTTATAAAAATATAAATCTAATATATTAATATATATATATATATATATATATATATATATATATATATATATATATATATATATATATATATATATATATATATATATAATAATAATAATTTTAAAAAGTATATGTTTTGAAAGTTTCTTCTTTATAACTTTTAAATTTTCCAAAAGTATTTTTATTAAACAATAACGCACTGAAGTTTGTTTCAAAATGTTTTATCAATATATCTACGAGTATCAATTTAAACGTTGTAAATAACTTTTCAAGTACTTAGTATGAGACGAAAGATTTTAATTAATATCAAAGTTTAGTTTCATTAATAAATAAACCGCACTGAAAAGAAATTCTTACAGGAACATTTTTATATTTGCCATGAAAATTTCCTTTTACTATGATTATTCTGTTATATAATTTTTTTACTTTTTTAAACATTAGATATATTAAAAAAAATAAAATAAAATAAATCATGTATAAAATATAATTTTTTCGAAATGTAACAAGTTATTAATAATCAAAATTCCTACAAGCCTTCTACAAAAGAGATAAAACTCATTTTTTTATTTAAATACATAAATATATTTATAAAAATTGTTAAAACTGAAATCTATTATAGTTTTAAAATATTTTATTTTGCTAAAAATTAATTTTTATATAAATTTATTTGATCATAAATATTTTTTTCAAATTGAAGTACATTTTTCTATACAAATTTTGAAGCCATCTAAGAATTTGTGTTTTAGAAAAATATTCGTTTTTGAACTCTTTAAACTCTAATTTTCAATTTCGAAAATTTCAAAATTTACCAGTACTAAACATTGTCGAAACAACTCGAAGAATAAACTAACTCAGACGTGATTTCCACGATAATAGAAACAGAACAAATAAAAAATAAACTGATATATTTAACAAAAAGTACAAGAGCTATATTTTTATAATTTATAAAAAATAAATATTTATTTAAAACATTTTATCACAAAAAATATATTTAATAGAGATATTGAACATAAATCAACTCAAATAATTATAGAAATATTTTATGAAAAAAATGAAAGTTAAAAATAGAAATATAAATTTCAACAGACTTTATGAAGACTTAATGAATATAAAATATAAAATAATTTTTTTGTTTTTATTCAACATACAAACGAATTAACCGATTAAACTTGAAAGTTCAATTTTTAACATACATTGCTTAATTTAATCCTTATTAACCAAATGATTCAACTAGACACATGAATTCATGTTTGCATATTTGAAAAATTAAATATTAATGCATATTTTTAGCGCTTTTTGCTACTTATGAACCATCAGAGAGTAAAAGCATAAAATTTTGTTAAAAAAGTGTGTCATATATGAAGCAAAAAAATTAAATAGACTACTTTTGTCAGCATAAGTAGATTTTTAAAAATAATACAAAACTGGATACTATAGATTTAGAGCCAAAGTAATTTTTATATAATATTTCATGAAAAATTAAATCCATTTCTCTTTGTTTTTATAATGATTTTTACTATATAAAATTAAAGCCCAATATAATAAAAAAATAAATTAAATTCAAATACTAATATATTTGTTTTAAAAAAAACTCAAAAATATTTATTTACTGTATATTTACAAAAACTAAATATTAAAACATATGTATATATTTCTTACTTTCTAGATAAACCTTTTCAAGCTTCTAACTTATCAAGATCAATCTGTACTTAATTTCAGACTATTCTTTAAGAAAAGATTTAATTTTACTGTCTTATGGAAACTAAAAGAAGTTATTTAATTTATCTCTGTAACATCATATATATATATATATATATACATATATATATATATATATATATATATATATATATATATATAGTAAGGAGGAAGGATATAAATGGAAGAATGAATAAAAATGAAAAAATCCCATTTCCATCACAGTATTTCCAAGCGTTGGATTCAATTAATGTAAATTGGACGTATTCTGTTTCGTGTCTATTTATATCGTTTATTCTAGCATAGAGCATCACTTAATTATATTTAATTAAGATATTGTTTTGAAAACATCCAGTAAACAAAACTGATCTGTTTAATGTAAAAAAAAGTAAGAGCAAAAAAAAACGATAAAAGATTGCAAATATCTGTTGCATAAATGTTTTTCCAATTAACAAAGTAATTAACTCAAAGCACTTACAACAGAAAAAACAAAAACGGTTCCTTTTGAATGGAAATCCTTTGTTAATCTTTTTATTTTTAAACAAAAGCGCCGGTATCGCGCGGTTAAGAATTTAATTAGATAAAACGAATTAAAGTAAACGTGATCTCACGACAACAAAATACAGAAAACAATACAGATGGAGAAAAGCTTTTTGACCTTTAAACGAAACATAAACGGCGGAGGGTCAAACATCGTCAACAGGACAAGCAGAAGCAGTAAAATCTTGAGTACTTATTGAGGCTAAGGGTCATCGTGGAAGTGTGGCAGTAAATTCTCTATATGCAATAAAAAACAACTTATACGCGTTCAAGCAAAATGACACATTTGCTGGCAGTTTAGTTGACCGCATTCGCATGATGAAAACAATATGTCGACCGAGATTTAGGTGTTTAATTAGTCATACGTTGAAAATGGAATAAGTGGATGATGAATTATATTTTACGACTTCAGGAAGCTCGTTAAAATTAAAATTTATATTTTCTGAAAAAAAAACGACTAAATGTAATGTCTGACTTTTCTCTTTCAGTTCGTTTATTATGGTATTATGCAAACCAATTTCTAATAAACATTTTTTTTACTAGATGAAACTTTATCATCATTAGAAGTATCTAATGTAAAACCGAACGTGAAATATTTACAATTTTAGTAAAATTTTTTGTAAGAACATGTTTTATAGATTACTCAATAAAACCCATATTTTTTAAATAACCAATAAAATCTAAACAAAATAAATTTATATATATATATATATATATGTATATGTGTACATATATATATATATATATATATATATATATATATATATATATATATATATCTGTATGTGTGTGTGCATATTAGAATATACAAAAATATAAAAAACTATTTAAAGCATTCTGAAAAAATAATACAATACTACTAAAAAAAAGACCTATTTTTAATACATTAATTATTAATTAATTTCTTATGAGTTAGATAAAGTTCAGGGCTGTATTTCATAAAAGATTTTTATTAATTTCACGAACAATAAATATTTTTCGAGTTAGAAATGTTCTATAACTTATTATTGATAATTATTGATTGCTGTTTGTATGTGTCTAGATGACCATACTTTCATTTTAAGTGTTAAGGTATAGAAAAAATACTTGACTTTTATAATTAGCACTTTCTTCAAAATAGTAAATTTATTTTTATTTCGCAAAGTAATTAAATTTTAAATATTTGATAATGAATGCTAATTCATTAACAATTATTGCATTATTAAACATTTTATAATATTTTTCTCGGGGGTTCCTGCTTTTATAGGATTAATTGAAAGTCTTTTTTCTGAAAACTGGTTTCATCATTAATGCTATCTTTAGGTAGATTTTGATGAATTTAACCTTTTATACTCGACTGTCTCCTCTGAAAGGATATTGTAAACCTATCAAATAAGAATATTAACTTTTTATAAAACATGAATTAATAAAAGTATGTTTGAATTTTCATTTGAATAAAGAACTTATTTATAATGTTACATCATTTTATTTTAAGTTAATTGCTACTTTCCTAAAAATAGGTTCGAGTTGCTAATAGGTGATGTAGAAAAAATATCCGAGTGCAAAGGGTTAATCTTCAAAACCAACCTGAAGATAGCACTCGTGTCAAGACTGATCGTAAAATGAATACTTTTGGTTAATCCTATAAAAAGAGAACTTTCAAGACAATATACTAACGGGATCACATGTATAAAATAATACAATTATAATTATATTTTATAGATTATGATGATTTGTAACAATATTTTATAATCACTCTAAACGTATAATTAAAAACAGTCTCTAAACTCTAAAGATAGAATTCGTACTGAAACTAGTAATGGAGACCAGACACTCAGATAATTCAAAAAGACGAATACCTTTCAGACAACAAAAGTAATGATTAATTAAAAATAAAAAATAAATTCCATAGAATTGGTTAAAATATTCAAATGAAATCTTTTTAAGAGCAAAAATTGTTTCGGAAAGTACAGCATTTATGATATTTAATCATTTTCTTATATTACATTGCATCTAACCTATTGTTTTAATAAAAATTACTTTAATTTAAAACTATTTTTTATATTCGTATTTCAGGCGCTAATGATGTCAGCTGTCGAAGCGTCCCGAAACCCCAATAATCAACCAACATTATATTCGTATATTACTTATTTGGTCAATTAATATTACAAGTAAAATTCAATAGTTCAGATTAAGAACAAAAAAACTGATACCAAAAGTATACCAGTTCTCTCTCTCTCTCTCTCTCTATATATATATATATATATATATATATGTATATATATATATATATATATGTATATATATATATATATATATATATATATATGTATATATATATATATATATATGTATATATATATATGTGTGTATGTATACTGAAATAAACTTAATCACTTAAAGTTCAATAGGGTTTGAAATATGAGAAAAGTATATGGATATATAGTTTATGATATACTTTAAAATTGTGTGTATATATATATATATATATATAGTCTATCTATCTATCTATCTAACTATTTATCTATATATATATATATATATATATATATATATATATATATATATATATATATATTACTTTTTAAAGTATACAAGCATTTAAAAAGACTCATAATGTTTAAGTGCACTTCATTCTCAATATAATAAAAGCTAGAAGTAGTTTTGGTATTTAAGTGGCTAGTTACATTAATATAGTTGAGAAACTTTAAAAAGCATATAGTACTTAAATAAAACTTCAGTACAAAAATGAGTTTTAGTTCACAGCTGGAAAAAAGTAAACAGATAATATGTATATTCTTGTATTGGCCAAATATGAGTTAATGGTTATTTTTCATATAAGTTTTGTGACTATAAGTTTATTATTATTTTGTATATACTTTTCAACTTGCAACAGGAAATAACAATAATCTTTTATTTTAACTCTATAAGTTCTGTATATTTTTCAAAACTTAAAATGTTGCAAACTGTATTATTTTATTTATCTTTAAATTATTCTTTTACTTACAAACAAAATATCGTATGAGAATGATTCATACTTTATAAGATTTTTTAAATTTTCTTTGAAATGTGTTTATAAAACTATTTCTTTGGATAAAAATGTACTATTTATGTTTTCAGAAATAAATTGTTTTTTATCACTATGAGCAGTATCATTTTTTTTGATCAATAATATTTAATAAATTATTATTGATTATTTATGATTATTGATTATACACATTTCAATGACAAAGCTATCGTTCTCAGAGTGTCAAAGAATAAAAAAAATTGGTAAGGTTTGTGGGATGAAAAATTAAACTTTTAGTAGCTGACCAGGACAGTGAAGAGGTATAGATTTTCTTTTAACTATTCTTACATATACAGTAATATATTTGGAGCTGTAATTTAGATAAAAGATTCTAAATTTAGACATTTAAACAAGATACATGAACTAGTATAGATTAATACAGACAAGATATTGAAGTCTTAAAAAATGAAGTATTTGTTTATGAAAATAAGGCGTCGTGCATTTGTATTTTAAATGTGATGTAACAAGAAGAAAATGGGTAAAATAAACGTGAAATCAGTTAAAAATTCTTACCCATAATAAATTAATACCGCTTATATATGAATACAATTCTGAAATATTTTTTTAAATATTGTTAATTAATAATTAAGATAAAAATATATTATTTATTTAACTGATTTGAAAATTATTCCAAAAATGAAATAAATTTAATTACTTAAAAAGAGGCAATAAAATTAAACACCATTCAAGAAATCAATATAAAAGTAATAAAATTATTATTACATTTTGACATCAGTGTTTACAAAAAAATAATGAATTTATTCTTATCAAAAAATGTTATCATTTATTTGTTTACCTATATTTCATTTGAAGGAAATAACATATTAATTTCAATTGAAAAAAGAAATGAGTTCTATAGTCGATAAAATTGATAAAAAAATAATTAATATTTCTATCAAGGAATCTATCTCAATAGAGTTTTTGGTATTGTGGTTTAATTAGGTTCTATAAATTAATTTTTAACTTTATCAAAAATTACAGTTCTTTTCTGATCAAAAATATTCGAAAACTAAATACTGATCATATTTGATTTTTTGTTATGTACATTTAAACGCCAATAAAATTATCGTCAAAACACTAAAATACAGAAAACAATCATTTATAGAACTAAAATATTTCATATATTGTAATAAATTGCAGAAAAATATTTTAAAAATGTTCAAATTTAATTCTGAAGTAAATTTTAATACTCTGAATTGTCTATCAATAAAATATACTACACTAATAAAAATAACATCCAATAAATAAAACTAATATGTGAAATATAAAAAAAACGAAAACAGAGAAACAATAAAGGATTGCAAATGTATGTTGCATAAATGTTTTTCCAATTAACAAAGTAATAAACTCGAACCACTTATTACAGAAACACGAAAACGGTTCATTTTGAATGGAATGTGGATGTGTATGACACTAATAATGCCAAATTCTTAAATATAAAAAAAAAATAAAGATCAAAATAATAGTGCATTATTTCTGAAAATGATCAAAAAATGTGAATAATTATGTTAAGATTTACAACAGGAAAAAATATTATTAATTTTAATTTTAGAAGTACACAACTCATGATATAATAGTAATAAAAAATGTTACTTGTTACTCTTACATATTTCTGGTAAATACAAAAATTAATTGAAAACATAATAAAAAAGAAACGATTAATAAATAAAACAGTAAAAAAATACAGAATGATCCAAAAGAAACTATGTGAAAACAAATTTATTATAGAAGTAAAGAGCAACTAATAAAAAAATTATATTTTACAAGTTGAACACGAATATTTGATTTTAAAACATATATACATCCTTGATTCAATTCAGTTTTCAGGTATGCAAAAGTAAAATAAATAAAACATTATTTACTTTTCTAACTTTCATTTCTTTATGTTTTTATTACATTATATGCGGATGGAAAAAAAGTTTTTTTTAAAAATAAACTTACGTAGCGTAGGTGGGTTTTGTTGTCAAAACAACGTGTGTTGTTAATATATTTCACCGGAAGAGCAGTAAATTATGTACGCTTATGTTATTGCTGTCATAATTGTTTGTATTCTTGTTAAAAAATATGTTTGCTCTAAATTGTATCGTTCATTATATTTTCATAAAGGTTCAGTTATTTACGCGCATGCAGATAATAATGTAAATCATTTATATTTCAAATATAAATTAACAATGTCTAGTGTTCATCGCTTTTATTATATATCACATACTACTTTTCTGATAAATAACTGAATTTATGAAATACGGATGGATTCTTATATTCAATCACATCGGTTTTTTTTTGATTTCATTAAGCTTTGATTCTAAATGATCAAGATTTATTTCTTAGGGGTAAAAATTAATTCCTGTATTACCTTTAAATTAAATAAATCATAACTCTGTTCTAAATTAAAATATTTGGTCTTTGTTTTAAGATTTTAAAGTGCCAAACTTTATATTCAAAAACGCTATACATCCTGGCCAGGCAGTTGGTATAACCATACAAAACAGCAGTGAACGCAATGGTATCTGGAAAGTAGCATATTAGATATTGTATACTTTTCTGATTTTAATTAAAAAAAATACCACCAAAGCCATGGAAATGATTTGTTCAACTTTGGGAAAACGTGATGTGATAAATAAGACATTCAACAAAAGTAAAATAGTGGAAGAGGTCCGAAACTGAACTACAATTTCATTGACGCAAAGTCTCCATCTTTTTTCGATAAGTGATTTATCAAGCAGGTAGAGCAAAATTGTACAAAATAATGGGAGATATTTGAGATTAAAGTGTGTTAAATTTTTTCGTAAACATTAATTATCTATAAAAAGGTATTGCATTAATTTATATACCTAATAATTTTATATATTATATTCAAATTATTATTAACAGTGAATTTTATCAGTTAATTAAGATTCATGTTTTTTCTTCTTTTTATGCCAACTGTATATATATATATATATATATACATAAGGTCGGTAGGAATATAATTGGCGTTTTTGTTATGAATTTGAAGGTCATAAACCACAATTATTTTTCTACCGACCTATATATATATATATATATATATAAATATTCACATATTTCAATCTGTATGTGTGTGGATATGATTTTTCAACAAACATATTTGTAACCAAATCTCTCTTTGAAGTATGATTATGAACAATATGATTAGTTAAAATTAAAAAAAATATTTTTTAATTGCAATTCTTTAATTCCATACCCATATATTTATATCTGATTTAGTTAATTTACGACAGTATGTCATTATGACGTTAAGATAATATTTCCAGACAATATTTCTATCAAACAATTTGTTTAAAACAGAAATGAATTCCTATTTTTTACTCTGAAGATAATATTATCTAAATATTGTTGCAAAATGTCTGATTGTGTTTATATTATATGTACATAGAGCAGTTTTCGTTTTCATTGTTTTGACAAGCTATAAAATAATTATATGTATAAGTAGATCTAAATTTTATTAAAAAATTAAATTACAGAGGGTTGACTTATATGATAATGTACACTACATACAGATGTATTATTTACGAAAATAAAAAAGTATGCTCTTTATAAAACTTATTTACATGGAATACATAAAGTACACAATTATGTAATTAACAATTTGATTTTTAAGTGAATAGGAAACCAAATTAAAATTGAAAATATAGAAACGATAAAAATATTAATAATTACATATAAATATTTGAAACAATAGATTCAATTTCTAAGAAATATTTTTTTTCGAATTTTCAAAATTGAAATGTTTTAATATACAATACAAAAATGATTAAATAAGCATTGAAATTTTTTATTTCAATATGTGATAAATTCTAATACGAGAATGCTTCTTTACATATTAAGGACCTTCAATTCAATTTATCTTAAATTATATTTATTGAAAATTATAAAGAGCAACTGATTTATGATTTGACAAAAAGATAATGTACATTTTTAGCATAATTGAGGTGTAAAGGTGCATATAATACATAAAAAGTCGAATGTAAAAATATTCAATATTTTAATATCAATGAAACAGAAAATGTGTTTAAGTCTAAATACTTTTAGGCTTGATTAGGAATCTCAAAAATATTTAGAAAAATAACCAACCTTGGCATTATTCATTTTCTATGATTTTTTTAGAGAAATGATAATGTACAAATTGAAAATATTTCTAAATTCTACTTGATAGCATTTTGAAATTTTCCAAACGCCAACAGAAATAATTTAATTGAAATGTGTACGATATTGAAAAATAAGGGCTACAATATTTATGGTATCGGATTGAAGCTAATCTCGGATAAATAAAAATTGCATCGTCTTGAATAGAATTTTAGATGCATTTTAATTATGAACATGGCGGCCGATAAGAGAATTCTTTTAGGGGTATTCTGGATTTTTACAGGCCAATTTACAAGAAGCAGTTTCGTAGGATTATAAAAAATGTTTCATATTTTACTAAAAATGGTCTACCCAAGAGACTCTCAAATAATTTGTGAAACACGAGTCATTGGCTTATATGCTTGGAATTCATTCTGGGAGGAGAGAGAATAATTTTAATACATAAGAAATAACACGAGTACGCTTCGCACACTTTTATTTCGACTTTTAGATTTTGTTAATATTTTCTTTTCATAAATCGTCTTAGTTAAAATGTATTTTTTTATAATTCGAATAATCCGTTTACATTAGCTTTGCATTATGGATGGACAGAGAAAAAGCATTGTTACATAGATTTATACATGGAAAAATGTGTATTTGCTGTTACATTTAAAAATAATAAAAATAAAATTTTGTACTAGTTAATAAAAAAAATGACACGGAAAGTGCATTTATAATTTCAGTTTAAAATAAAACTATATTCATCAGCTTGCATAACACGAAACTTAATTCACTTGAATTATCGAGGTTAGTTTAATTTTCGGTCGGTTTAGACTTATGACATCTTCAGATAGTTTGAATTTAATTACTAGTTCAAAACATCTACCTGGAGATGACACATTTCGAAATCATCTTCAGGAAACAAGAACTCAAGAACAGCGTTAATATTTTAAATGGATGACACATGAATAAATGACACAAAATAATAATGTTAATAGATAAAAGCCGAATACATGAAATTAATTTCTAATTTTAAATAAAAACCCAACAACTTTTCTAATTAAAACCTTTTTCTAAATAAAACTATATCTTTACTTTTACAATGTTTCGCCAATATAGTCTCATAGATGATTTAAAAAACTGATTTTATTTTTAATTTTTGATTCAGTTAGAAAAAAGAACATAAATGGTTACTAATTAATATTCATTTTTCATTTAGTAATTCAAAATTTCTAGAGAATTAAAACAAAAAAGAAATGAGTCCAAATATAAGATATTCTCACACAATTTTCATTGTGTAATTAACAAAGGACTATATGAGTGAATATAAGTTATAGTTCTATTCTGATAAAAATCACTTTCACTAAGAGGGTACTTTATCAAGCATATTATAATAATATTAAAAAATTATAAGGAAGAAAAAATATTTGCAAATATTACAGGTCTATATCTTAATAATTTTAACATATTTAAAGCTATGCATGAATTTGCAGATTGTAATATTAAATTTCTACAACTATATTGTTATAAAATGATTTAATGTTTTAAGATAAAAAACTTCATGTAATATAGATGAGTATATGATCTAATCATTATAGTACTACTATATATTAGATATACATACATTATATACATACATTATATACATACATTATATACATATATATATATATATATATATTTATACATATAATATAAAAATATATATTGAAACTGGTTTAATGGAAAATTCCACCGATATTGAACAAAAAAATATATTAAAACAATTATATTATAAAGAATGAGAAAGAATATTTAACGACTACTTCTTTTTTTTAAAAAAAGGTTACGTAAATAATATGAGCATTTTCTGTAAACAAAAATAATTTAGAATCAGTAATTATTTGAAAAATTTAATAAAATTACATAAAAGTCGCTTATAAATAGTTCCTCAGTACTAATTTTTAATAGTAAAGATATATATATATATATATACATATACATATATATGTACATATATATATATATATTATAATATATATATATATATATATATATATATATATATATATATAATATATACAAATATATATATATAATATATATAAATATATATATATAAATATATATATATAAATATATATATATATATATATATATATATATATATATATATATATATATACATACGTACATAATTCAATTTACGAAAAATAATTTTTTATATTCTTATATTAAAATTCATAAAAACATTCTAACTTACCCAATTTCAAAATAAGAGGATTGAGACTCACCTAAAAATAAAAAAGAGAACATTAAATATACTCGTACATTCTTATATATATATATATATATATATATATATATATATATATATATTTCTATAAGAACATGTTTATATAATAATCTGAATGCAAATAAGCGATTATATATATACAAATATATATATATATATATATATACATACATATATATATATATATATATATATATATATATATATATATATATATATATATATATGTAGTATTTGTTATAGAAGATATTATTTATAAAAAAGAAAATGTAATATTTAAATTACTTTTTTTTTGGGCGTATTTAAATTTTTAACATATTTAAATAATTAGGAACGTTTAAAATATATACCAGAATCGAAATAATAATATAAATAAATATATTGAATATGTAAAACAGAATTGTTTTTAAGCTTATAAATAAACTAAATATAAATAATTTTATATTAAATAATATACATATATATATATATATATATATAAACATATTGTCATTACTTACCCTAAAAAAAGGTTTATCTGTAATGATACTAATGTGATTATTATTAATAAACTAACACATTAAATGCAATTCGTACTCTAATGACATTTATTTGCAAAATTTATAAATTCAGTTCATTGAACTAAATGAAACTAAATTAAATGACAATAATCCGATCGAATTTAGTATTACTAAATATTTATTCTGTTTAAATAGTGGTCAATGGTTTCACAATATTTAGATTGATTTCGATGAGACTTCCATTTATTACCTAATCTCACTTGACTTAGATGACACTATTACCCTTTATTATTTATTTTACGTTGTTCATGCGGGTCACAGATCCTATCATAACATGTTACAAATACAATGAATTGAATAATAGACAATATTTTTGAACACTATATTTTTTTTGTTACTAGAAAAATATATTATATGTTTATAATGTATGATGTTGATTTTTGGTATTACTTTATATTAGATATTATTGCTCGAATTTTTCAAATAAATACATTTGATATAATTTAATTTTTAATTAAAATATATTTTATTTGTATTAAAGATTCTTTCTAACAGTATATATATATATATATATATATATATATATATATATATATATATATTCACATGAATATATGTATACAATTTTTTATAAACATAACGGATGCGGCATTTTCTAGAAAAAACGCACCGAATTAATTTGTACATTTAATATATAACCCCTAAATATTGATTTACACGGTAGATTGGTTCCCCAAAAATACCGTGTAAATCAAAATCGTGCAGTTCGAGTTCACATCTCATATTAAAAATAAGGGATAGATTTTACAAGGCAATAGAACCATATGATTTGATTATACAACACTTTATGTAAATTTTATTCAAAGCTGATTCTTTCAAATAGAAATCCGTACTGATATTTATAGAGCACATTTATTTAAATTATTATTTTTTCTGTACTCAATACTATTTGCAATGTTGTTATCTTGAATTGATACCGTTACTTCAGTTCAGAAGAAAATATACGAAGTTGAGAGTTTCTGTTATCATTAGGTTGCAAGGAAGCATGAAACTCTTTACACTGATGTGTGTGTGTGCTTGTTATTTTGCACAGCAGTCGAAATGGAGAGCTTTTTTCAATGCGCGTGAAAGTGCTTCAAAACAAATATTTTTTGCAATTCTGTGATTAAACCTAAATAGTGCCATATAAATGGCAGTTTTTTAGCATTCCTTCAACCGTGTTAAACCGAAATCATGCAATCCGAGTACCGTATAAATCGAAGGTTAGGAGTACAGCCGAAATAATAAATCAATACTGAATATTTAATTTTCAATAAAAAAAATAATTGTTAGATTGAACATTCTATTGTGCTTTACACACACACACACACACACATATATATATATATATATATATATATATATATATATATGTTAATATGAAATTTAAGTAAGAATAACTTTCTGAAAGTTATAAAATCCTAATAATTTATTAATATTACTATAATTATTATTTATACGAGGAGTATAAATATAATAACATGAAATTAGAAAATGTCTCAAAAACATCTAATAATTTAAAAAAAGAGCGATTGAAAAAAAACATTAAATACAATAAATATACTTATAATCTAAAATGTTGTACACCATCTATTTTAATTTAAACATTGAATTTTTTCGATACAGAAATTCTACAATTATATATATTCCTTTTAAGAAAAATATAGATATATACAATTGTGCAGTCGAATATTTATTACCAAACCAACTACTAACACGGTTTTATAAAAAATCAGTTAAAATTTCAAACGCGAAATAATAAAAATATTATTCCACACATTCTAAAAATATCAATAATATGATATATACGCAACGCCCGAACTAGTTTCACTTGCGCTGAATATTGAACACGAAAAGCAGCGTTCGCCAGATTCGCACGTTCACCCATTCTAATATGTCTACACGGGCTTTGAGAACATCGTGGCTGTACATTCTTAATGACGAAATCTCATCATATGCTGATAGCTGTTCTGAATGTCAATAATCTTCTTTACCAACAGTACACATTTATTCTCGATTATATAACTTCTTACCGGGACGGCTTTGTTTTATTCAATTGCACTTATTTGAATTCTCGGTATTAATTAATTTATTTTGAATGATATTCAAACAATACTTGTGAAATATTATGCCAAATAATACATACACACATACATATATATATATATATATATATATATATATATAATATAATATAAATATATATAAAATATTTTAAGGAATAATTCATTACAGAAGAGTAAATCTCAAATTTTATTTAGTGTTATTCAAGAATAAATATTGATAAAAAGATACAATAATACCTCTGTAGCTAATTAAAATAATGTAGGATTATGTTTTTAAAAATTAGTATGAAGATGTAATTTCTCAACTTTATTTTCTTTTATTGTGGAAAATAAAGTTAATTACAAAAACAAAGAGAAAATATTAATTTTTGTATAATAGGAAAAGATATTCTAATTTTGTGCCTCGTTATGAGTTTGAAATTATAAAAGGTGTTTTAAACATTTTGACAATATATAACAGTTTTTTAATATGTGTATATATATATATATATATGTATATATAAGTTTTTGTGTACATGCATAGTAAGATCCATGCTATGATAACTGTTTAAAAACATTTTTTAACTCTTTCAATAATAAAAGAGAAAATTAATGCACCATATTATCAATTTGTATCTAAAATAAATTTATTATAAAAGAGCCAGAGAATGCACTTTAATACCTAATTCTCGTATTTTAAATTTACTATGAATTTACTGAAATAAGCTATTTAGCTATTTGGAGTCTAAGGACACGTCAACAACTAAAGTCATTACCACCATTAAAGAATTCAATGAATGAAAATGAAACTATTGTCTTAATGAACCTTATAACAAAAGAAAATACTTTATCTCTATTCATCAATTGCGCGGTTAGAGACAAATAGAATGAAATACAGCAATGTTGATTACAAATAAATATGACTGCACACAATCCATATATAAATATATATATATATATATATATATATATATATATATATATATGTGTGTGTGTGTATATATATATATATATATATATATACATATATATATATATATATATACATATATATATATATATATATATATATATATATATAAATTAGAAATAGGTTTTATTTTAATCATATATAGTCAAGCCATTAGTGTTTTTTATCTCTTTTTGATAATATAATTTAAAAATATTTGAATCATTTAGTAATTTATAGCAATTAAAGTTTTAATACAAAAATGTCATTATTGGCTAATCAGTAGTACTGTCTGTGTTTTATAATAAATTTGGATTATTCTTCATTTTCTAAAAGTTCTCATTATATAGTTTTTATTAGAGAGTATTACTTTGAGTCAAATATAATTTCAAAATACTACTAAGTATTTCTACTTGTTATAAGTAGACGACTGAAATTAAATAAATCAAATCAAATACGAAATTTGATCAAAAATACCCGAAATAGCATAATAAAATTTTATTTATAAAAGAATATTTTAAATAAAAATTGTCCAGTTTGAAATAGTTCTCTGCACTGCTGCCAATACCTTTTACTGTTTTGGAAACATTCCTTAAAGACACTTTTTTTGAGAATTGTGTTTAAATTATGCTCAGAATTTTCTTTTATCTCTTCAATCCTTTGAAACTGGAATCTATTTCTCTAACTCTTTAGTTTTAGAAACAAAACGAAGTCACGTGGAGTCAATTCAGGTAAGTATTGTAGATGGAGAATGATAATCATTCTGTTTTCGTCAAAAAAATGCCAAACCAGAAGTGGAGGATGAATTGGTACGTTGTCATGACGAAGAACAAAGTGTGCAGTAACGCAACTCATGCCTAAAGTATTGATTAACATATTTAAGCACAACCTGTATGATATTCTTATTTGTTCTGAAGCTAATCAAAAGATAAGTTTTTGTCCATTTCGATAACTTTTCTGTTGTCCAGAAGTTGAAGGTCTAAACAATCTTTTCCCATCTTTGTTTAAATTTATGACTCAATTAAAGTGTCTGAGTCATTCATACATGTTGGATAACTCAAACCATCTTCTCCAAAACCAGTTTTCAAAAGCTAAAGTGCTTTTATTGCTATTTTTCCGAATTTAAAATAACATTTTTCACAAACGTACTACTATTCAACTATTTCTATTTCAAAAAGAAATAGTAATGGAAAGAATTAGTAAGAGAAAGAAAATCTAATTTCGAAAACCCTTATACTTCTGGAAAGAAATTATTTTTTTACAAACTCACCAGAAGTAAATTCATATCTGATGACCTCATCATATCATATATCACTAGTTTCTTTTTTCATTTACTAAGTACTGAGCTATGCGCATAGTCTGAATATTTTTCAATCAAAGCTCATATAGCCAGTAACGTGGCAAAGAATAAAATGCATTATTGTTGATTACTGATTTAAAAAAAATAATAAAAAAATTCATAACTGAAATTGAAACTTTCATTTTTTTATAATACAATAATAAAACTGTGGCTTAATTCTATTTTGCAATGAAATGTTTCATTCGTTCAACAGATTATACATTTTTCCCTAATTAAAAATGTTAAAAATATTCACTGATCATTTGAGATTACTGATTATTTCTATTTTGATGGCTATAACAACATTATCAGTGCTTTAAGATACTAAAAAATCTGATTTGATATTGTGTTGTTAAATTAAAAAATAAAATGGCTGTTTCCATTTTTGAAATTTTGATAAAATCTTATATTAATTAATTATACTTTACAATCATGTGTTTAATAAAATATATTTTAATTATACACACTAAAGCAATCTTAATATTAAATTTATTTATTTTAAATAGGTTAAGTTATAAAGGAAAAACAGAGAACGCACGGAACAAAAATTTAAATACGATGAAAAGTATATTTTGTTGGAGACAAATGTTAAATTTAATTATTAATTAAATGTTGTTATGAAAAATATAAGCATTGATCATATTTATATTTTGAATCAGAAACATAATAACAGTTAGACGAGTAAATTGAAAAATGTATCTTAAAAAAGAAGCGCAATGCTTTTACAAAAACAATTTTCATGTAATTATAAAATAACATACACCCACTCTCGTTACAGAACCTCCGTAACAGATGTGAACAATAATACAAAGGAATGCAACTCCGTGCTGAGATTAGGGAGAATATAATGCTAGCGTAGGACTGATTTTCTTTAAGAATAGAATCGACGAAAATTGATGTCTAAGGCTTAAGGAAAATTACTAAAGGAATAACTTGTACAATCAATCAAGCGGCTTCCGAGAGATCATATAGATGGATAAAGTTCTATGCGTAGAGAAGAATACACTTAATATACGACTTCCTGTACGCTTTGATCATTCGAATTATATCCGATTTTATTTTCGCTATTATCAGTTAAATTGGTAATTATTTTTAATATATTCTTCTGGATATTCTTATTTTCAACCTTTTAATTATGTTGTTTAAATTGATTTGAATAAATCATTTTTTTAATTCATGTTATTTAAAAACATGAATATAAAATTATTTAAGAAAATGCTACGTTTATGAACTAAACCAAAAATCTAAATATTACCAGCTTACAAATTTATGTATATGTATATATGTATATATATATATATATATATATATATATATATATATATATATATATATACACATCTTCAATAAAATTTCTTTCGTACTTGAAATTCGTCCAAATAAATAAGAATCTCGAAAAAATAAATTTCAATTCAATATAAACTGCACGTCAGCTAAATTGAAACAAGTATATTTTTTCAATGACATTTTAATCAATATTTCGTTGAAAAGATTTTTTCCGCGTAGAAAAATAATGATGTATCTAAATAAAAAAAAAATACCTTTTTGTACGTTTATACTCTATCTTTAAAAAGTAATCTTGTAGATTTTTACATAGAGTTTGAAAAAATAAAGTAATTTACAGAGTATCAAAAACGAAATACCGATTTAACTTTTGTTTTATATTAATAGCAAGAATTTCAATTAAATTTTATTCCATTTTCTCTTAAATCTTACGTTTCGAACGATAAAGTTATCAGTATTAATAACTAACTTTGTTAATCACACACAAATATTTCTGTACGAAAATTAATATATTGAAATATATCCACCTTAAGTATATAGTATATATATATATATATATATATATATATATATATATATATATATATATATATATATGTGTGAACTGAATGTGTGAACTGTGAATATAATGTGTGTCTGAGTGCATGTGTATTTTATTTTAAATTGCTAATATTTTATAAATTCTATTGTTTGTAATGAGATTATGAAATATTAATAAAAAGGAAAACTTGTAATCTAATTTCATGTTAAATATATATCGGTGAGTTCCTCCCATTTATCGCTGGTCTCATCCACCCCCAGGGGGGCTTCTTTCACCGCTCACTGATCCTCACTTTCCCTTAACAATTAACAAATTAAAAATTTATACGAATAAATAATCCGCAAAAAATGTAAAACGTAAAATTTTTATTGGAAAAGTTTAAAAAATTAACAACTAAATATAATATTAAAATGTATAATAATTTTTTTACTCTAAAGCTTCAGTAAATTCATATATTTTAAATAATTTCTTTATCAATTTTACACTGAAATCGTATACTCACTTTC
This sequence comes from Acanthacorydalis orientalis, assembly GCA_034766995.1. Lineage (NCBI taxonomy): Eukaryota > Metazoa > Arthropoda > Insecta > Megaloptera > Corydalidae > Acanthacorydalis > Acanthacorydalis orientalis. Next base: position 7,428,195 of record CM068317.1, on the reverse strand, counting down.
GTTGTACACCGTAAGAGAGTTACATATATGTAACCGGTGTCAACCGATCAGAACACGAATAAAAATCAACTGATGACGACAACAACAACAGGACGGACTTTTAATTAGAGAAAGTTAACCAAATTTATAAATTAAGACTTCTTAATAAAATATGTGTATTAATTCGTATAAAAATAATATTGTTTTAATTTTTTGAGGTAAATATTTTCATTTTTAATTTTTAGAACTCTTAAAATTAACATTCAATATAAAATAAAATTATATTTGGGACAATTATATAAATCGTATAATGTTTTGGTTAAAGGAACGAAGCTAATTATTAAAGTAAATCTATCTTTAAAACATCTAATACATGTACAGCGTATTTTAAAGATACATTGCCATATATTGCTTTTCATTGGTTACCCTTTTAGTTTGGTGAGTTTATGTTAGTTGGAATTAAACATTTGAAGAAATCGAACATGACATTTAATATGGAACGCTATTCTATTAAAAAAAAAAACTTACTTATTGTAAAAACAGTTTATAAAAGTTGTCTCTAATTGAGTTTTAAAAATGTGTCTTGTAAGATAACTTTAATAAACATATTATTTCAATGTTTATTTATAATTATTATAAATATCATTTTTTTAATTATCATGTTAGTAGGGTTTAAAACCAATGTAAATATTTATTTAAAATTATAAAAAAGATTCATAATGGAAGCTTTTCTAAAAGTAAAATATCTACTTTATTTAAATATTTAGTATACATTATTTATTTCATTACAGTTATTTATTATTTAGGTTGTTTCTTTATATATTTTACTATAAACACAACAGTTGTGCTTTGAATTCAAATGTGTCTATATACAAACCTATAAATTTAGCAATGCTGATTGAAAAAATTATACTATTTCATTAAGTTCCAAAAAATAGTATCAGAAATAATCCGTGTCTGTTTCCAATCAACATAAATTGTCAAGTGCATACAGAACATCCCCATCTAACTTACACGAATTCACTATAATTAACATTGAACTGTTATGTTCACTATTCATGCACCTATACAATAGATTATTTGATTGCATCATGCAGTTGACAGATAAGTGCATGGATTCTGATTAAAACCAGGTGAATTAACATGATAAACCATGACACAAAATGTATACATGTTGAAGAAAACAATACCTATGATATGTATAACAATAAACTGCATATACATTACTGCATTACATACGCATAACTGTATAGACAGATATTTCATATATATATATATATATATATATATATATATATATATATATATATATATATATATATATGTATATATATATATATATATATATATATATATATATATATGTATATGTATATATGAAGGCAGATTTAATTTAGGCTTCAACAAAGTATTAAAAAAATGGCAAAAATTAAAAACAACATGATTTTTTTTAATTTTTATGTTTTTTTTTTAATACTTTCATATAGAATCCTAAATTGAATCATCCTATATATATATATAGGCTTCAACAAAGTATTAAAAAATCGCAAAAATTAAAAGATAACATGATATTTTTTAATTTTTATATTTTTTTAATACTTTCATATAGAATCCTAAATTGAATCGCCTATATATATATATATATATATATATATATATATATATATATATATTTATATAAATATATATAAATATATATATATATATATATATATAGATTTACCCATATATGTATGTATTCCATATTATTACAAAAAAATCTTGTATTTTTCTAAAAAGATTTTTAAATCTCGTTGTTAAGATTTTTTTTAATAAGTTTTAGAAATTCTTTTAATTAAATAAAGTTGGACGTTGAGTACTTTGTATAAATCAACTATTTTACAGTTTTAAAATATTTTTTTATATGTTGAGTTAGTGTAAAAAAATTGACGGGTTTGTAATAGGAATTGTATTAATGCATTTTTATATAGCTACACTTAACAAGTATGATAATGTTATTAGGTTGATATGAAAATTATTTCTGTTTTTGTTTTCTAAATTCTAACCTTAATTCTTTTCAATGAAATTGTAAATTCTTACTGTTCATGTTAACATCATTTTAAATTGCATTTTTCGGTGTGTATTTTGGTAACATCTGCTTTGGTTTTATTATTAATTTTGCGTCAATTTGGTTTATTCAATTAAAGATGGAAAAGAAGCAAATAAGAGCAAATTTTTTATTGAGTACAAAACGGGTAGTAAAGCAGCAGAAACTTCTTGTAAACTAAACGATACTTTTGGTATGGATACTGTTAAGAATCATACAGTGTAATGGTGGTTGTAAAATTTTTATGCTGGAGACAAAAGCCCCAGATGAAACCATATGAAGATGAAAAAGGACGCGAAAGTTATTCTTTACTTCATAACGAACTGAAAGCGTTTGTTGAATTAGAACCACGCACAATTATTCGAGAGCTTGCACAAAAGTTAGGTATTAGTCATTCAACAGTTCTGGATCACGTAAAACAGCTGCTGAGAAAAATTTATATGAATTTGAAGGTTATAAACAGCAATTATTTTTCTACCAACCTAATATATACATACATATATATATATATATATATATACCATTTTCTAAATTTAAAAAAACAAATTTTTGAGTAACAAACATTTTTTAAAGATTAATTTCCATTTTATAATTTACATAAACATTAATATTTTGATTTATTATCAGACCTGACAATTCCAAACATTTACTCATCCAATAATAAACATTTAAAATATAGTTTTATATTTTCTTTATACATACTCATCGTAATATGTATGTATATAATGTTTTATATATATATATATATATATATATATATATATATATATATATATATATATATATATATATATATATATATATATATATATATATATATCATTTGAATATTTAGAGAAAACATAGTTGTATTTTGTATAGAGTTTCATATAAAGCTTTTTTTCCAACATTCATATATTATGTACATGGGATCGGAATAAATTTAACATTCATTACATATGCACCATTTGGAATTTTTCTTTGTTATAAATTATTCTTTGCTGTTTCCATTTTACAATGACTTTTTTAATACACTTTGGATTTTATATATATATATACATATACATATATATATATATATATATATATATATATATATATATATATATATATATATATATAACTTTTTATAAACATCTCTACAGTATGTTCAAGATTAACTTCAAAATATATAGGAAAATGAAGTGAAAAAGAAATATAATATTGAGTTTATGCTATTTTGTTTTTAATATTTGATTTCAATCGAATGAACTACAGCAAAATGAAGTTGTTTAATCGAGTTGAATCGTTAGTTCTGTTCATGTTATATATTTTCAGTTAAGAATATGTTCTTTTTAATGTTTTCTTTATAGTATCATATTTCAGTATTCAGTTCAGAAAGTTTATTTCTCATTTGAAAGAATATAGATTGAATTAATATTTATATATTATAACTTGTTCGAAATGATTACTTTAACGTATTTTGATTATTATTGATTTATTTGACTATCAGTGAAAATGAAATATAAATATTTTTATAAAGGTTAACTGAGAAGTAACAAAAAACTAAACATTGAGATTCTTTGTAAGGTTCTGTATAATTTTTATTTTATACTTATCAAATAAAACTCAACAAAAATGTAATTATTTAAACAATTGTTTCTAAGGGAATTTTATTCAAAATATGAGTATTTAATCAGAAATATAAAAAATAGTACTTTATTTAGTTCTACAAATTTAGTTCTAAAAATTACTTTACTAATTAAATAAGATCATAATTAATGAAAATTTTATATGAAACATGTTTTATACATTCATCCACAAACAGTGAAATATGTAAAATATTTCGTTTTAATAATACTAAACGTTACGCTGATATTTAATTTAATAATATTCTTAACGAAGACATATTACAGCGTACGAAAAAATAAATCATATTAAATTTTACTGAGAACGAGTTGTTTGCATAAACTTGTTTTTAAATTTTTAAAACAGCGCATAAAAAAATCATAACGCACGTAGCTATAATACATGTATCATTTGATATTTTCTATATACACACACATTAAATTATTTTTTCATTTTTTCCAACCGTTTACTGAAATTTCATTTTTCGTTTCTTTAAATATAAACTTTCAAATTTTATTATCTTGAAACAAAATATGGTAGAATGAAATAAGTTTTTATATTAATATATATATATATATATATATATATATATATATTAATATAAATATATATATATATATATATATATATATATATATATATATATGTATAATATTTAAATTAACAACTCAATGAGATTGAAAATTACTGAAATACTGATGCTAATTTTTAAGTCATATATATATATATATAATATTTAGGTTGATAGTAGTTTAATTTTAGAAATTAAACAAAATAATGTCTTTATTAATATTTTTAATCCATCCTTGTAAAATTATCGTATGATATTTCCTTAATTTATATTAATCCTTCAGTCAATACTTAAATATTTTTTTTAAATTAGCAAAGGGCTTCGCCCCCTAGACGCTACGCTTGCTGACACTTGCTCTCCTCTAATAAATACCAAAAGTTTTACAAATTATATGCACAAATAATTTGCTTTAAATGTAACACGTAAAATTTTTATTGAAAATCTTTCAAAAACTAACCACAAAATACAATATTTGAAATTTTTTTTTATCAGTTTTACACTGAAATCGTATACCCTCGTTCGTTGTACACCGTGAAAGAGTTGCATACATGTTTCTAATATTAACTAATCAGAATAGAGACCACACGATATCCATTAACCAATCATTGATGATCGGAAATGAAAATGGTTAACGTGCTTCTTTTACAGAATAACGCCGTTGCGTAACAGAGCGCCGTTGCGGGTGGTGGTTTATGTGAAGAAAATTGTTTAAAGAAATGTTATGATGGAATTGTTTTTTTATATTTAGAAAGATAATTTTACTTAACAGTTATTTATTTCCATTTTGCGAATTTTATTTTTTCAAAAGTCTAAGTAAAAGTGAAAATATGTTTTGAAAATAAATGTTTTAGATTATTTTACTTATTTTTGATCTTGAACCCTCCTAAAGTATGAATTCATTTTAACTCAAATAAATGACAAATTAAAAAGAGAAGTAGTTCTTTAATAAAAATATAAGAAGCTTTAAGAATGAAAATTGATAAAGATATGAAAGTGAATTTGGACCGCTATTTTTCTTGATGTGGAACTATATCAATCAAAATTTAATATAAATCTCTAAGTAATTTCTCGAAAATGTAGTTAATGTAAAAAATAAAATTTTAAATACCAAAAATTTAACCATTTACTGTGAACAAGCTTTGGTATTGAAAAATGTGATAACCATGGCATCAAATTCGACTTCACTTGACGAAATTTCTTCGGTCCTTGAGAACTTAATGTTTTGTATTGCGATGAATGATGGTTTGTTTGTATGTCATAACATCTTCTCTAATGGTTATTTCCGAAAGTTAAAGAGTTTTTCTCACTGTCTTACCAAATTCAAAACAAAATTCTACACAGACGAGCTATTCTTCAGTCAGTTCTATCTCAAAAACGGACAAAATAAAGAAAATCTAATTACGAAAATGTGTATAGCTCTCAAAAGAAATGAATTTTTGATAAGAACTCACCGGCAGTTAAGTCACAACTAACGGCAGCATCATATCATATCAGTAGTTTATTTCTTTGATGATTAACTGTGCGCAATCAGAATATTTTTAGATCAAACCGCATATATTATTAATAGGGAGATATTTTTGTAATATATCATAAAAAATCACTGAAATGCTTTTGATAAGTTAATTATAACTCCTTATAATTTAGTTTTGTACGAGTATAATGGATTATTAAGTACTAAACTTTGCAATTGAGGTTAAAACGGATTTTTTTTTGCACGAATTTACGGTGTTTCTGATCAGCCTATGGTAAAAAAGAAAATTTTAAGTTGTACAGTGGCCGTACCTAGAGGCAGAAATTGCCCCGACAACAGCCATAGTCGGCATATGTTAAAAGATCAGCTTATGGCTCAGTAGACGATCACGCTATTCGTGCTCAAATCCAGAAAAGTAGTTGAAACGGATAAAAAAATACAGGTTTTTATAAAACAAACCCATTCATTATTTTTCTCTCGATTTTTTCTTCATTATATTTTCTAACTCATTTTCTCTATAATGTGTCAATATCTTATTATGAATCATAACTGTCCATTGTTAAAACTTTTTCATCTCGAATGTTCCGAAAAAATACTGAATACAGTAATTACTAAGTCTAAAATCTTTTTGATTTTTCAAAGAGCTGTTATTTGTTAATTTTTAAAAATGATTACTTCTGTTCGATTTTGTATTTAATGTTTACTTAAACTATTGTTTTATAAGGATATGTTTATGTTCACAAGGTTTTCCAATAAGGACGCAATTTTTTAATTTGAAATAAAACATAGAATTTGCGCTGAAATTTTAAGTTCTTTATTGTAGTTAATAGTTAAGGGTATGCCATTTGTAAATATAAAAGAATATCGTGTAAATAACGTCCGCATCCTTTCTTATAAGTAACCATTCTTTTGTTAAAATTTTCAATAATATCCCTACATAACTGGGGTTATATCTTACAAATTACTCTTCGGATTTAATATTTTAGGTCGAAAATTATTTTAGGACTATTGGCGTACACTTTTCCTTTAATGTGATATCAAAAAAAGTAGATTTACGTTGTTAAATCGCAGGATCTTGGTGGCTAAGTAATGTATCCATTTCTGGAAATAACGCGACCAGAAAATTTCATCCTCAAATAAATCAATTATTTGACTATCTGTATGGCTTGTTGGAATTGCATATCCTCCAGATCAATATCATCGAATTCTTCCAGAAAAAAATGGGTACTGTTTCGCTATCTTTCTCCATTAACAGTAATAATTTTATCAAACTGATTCACTAAAAAATAAGGAACAATGACTACATTGGATTACAGTGCGCACCAAACAATCACTTTTTCTGTATGAGGTGGCTTCTCAACGATCATCTTCGGATTTTTTTCACCCAAAATTCAACAATTTTACTTGTTAACATAACTACAGTTCGAAATAAGCCTCATTGCTAAGGATGATTTTTTTAGAATAACCGTATTTCAGTATCCAATTAACAAATCTCCGGCACAGTGAACTGTCTGCTGGATTCAGTTTTTGTGTTAACTGAACCTAAACTAAAGCCGTAACTAAAATTGGCAATGTCAAAGTTTAACAAATCTTAAAAAATACAGCTGTTTGTTTGATATCTATGAAATGTAACCTCATAAAAAAATTGCGTCCCTATTAGAAAACTATATATATATATATATATATATATATATATATATATATATATATATATATATATATACACACATATATATACACACATATATATATATATATATACATATATATAGAGAGAGAGAGAGAGAGTGAGTCTTATAGTCTTAAATAAAAATTATTTTTTATCTACTTAAATGGTAAGTGTCAATATTCTATACAAAAATAATCTGTTTTTATAACGAGATCAAAGAAAAAAATTTAATTGATATTAAAAAAATTGAATGGTATTAATAAATTTTATGAAGTTAATCGTTTTGATAAATTTTATTTAATATTTAATGAATACAAGATTCACAACTGACAGAATAGTAAAGAAATGGAGCTGCATTTCTAACAAAATTAAGCAATTTCCTACAGGAAAAATCCGTCTAACACTTTATTTTTGCATTTTTTGAAATATACGAATAAAAGTAAAGTGTAAAAAAAATCGTTTCACATTTTCTAGTATTTGCAACTGACTGAAGCAAAAAATTTTTGTCTGTATTCAAGTTCATCGATGGAAAATCATCATTGTGTTCGTAAAAACCACGCACGTCGGATTTTGTGGCACAACGTTATAACATTGAATGTGTCAGTATTTGATATTATCGGTGACGAGAACGTTTCGTTTGACGCCAATGTCACTTATTTCCCGTGAACTCAAAATGCACAGTTCCGTCGAACGGGGAACCTTATCAGAATTTCAAGAAGTCGGCAGCGGTAATCACAATTCACACGTCCATTAGGCTCGAAGCGTTTCGCTGACACTTCGACTACGTGATTCATTTTATTGGCGGATGATTATTTTTAAACCGGTGATTACTTTTTATTAAACATTACAATTTTATTTTAAACGAGATACGACATTGTTCAATTTTTTTATAGATTTATATTTTCCACTCGATTTCAACATAGGAAAGTCAAGTCTCAATTCATGTTAAATAAATGTTTTTGTAAGTTGTTTATCTTAAACATTTTTTATATTTTACGTTTTTTATACAAACGAAATAGATTTTCTGTCAAAACTGTGACACGTCTCTAAATAATCATTTTGTAATAACTTTTTCACTATCTGCAAAATATTTTCATTTATAGTTTAAGACAACGTATACGCATACACATGCACATACACACACTCACATGCACATACACACACACATATATATATATATATATATATATATATATATATATATATCAGTAAATATGGATGTATAGTTCAACACAAAAGTTGCAGCAAAAAAATAAGAAAACTTTTCTTATTTATACGTTTTTGTATCACAACAGAACAACAAAGTTAGAAAAACTGTCAGAACTAAAATTATATATATATATACACAAATATACAAGTGTATGTGTATGAATGTGTACTTATAAATACATATATAAAAGTTATACTTCAATATTAATATAAAAATTAGTTTTATTCACCTACTAAGAAAATAATCTCAACTGAAATTAGTTTGTATAATATTTGCATGGAAATTATTCTAAAACAGCATATATTAATTATTTTGTATACAAACATCAGCTTGAAAACATTTAATTCTGCATGAAACGAAAATATAGAAAGACATGTTGTTTTATTGCAAGATTTATAAAACGCAACACTAGTTTTTTTAAACAAATATTATTTTCTCATTTGATTAAACACTAATTAAACAAATTAAATATTAAAAAACTAAACGTTAGAGATAGTCTTCGAAATATTTTGAACAATCACTTGTATTAAAACCACATATTCTTATATTTTTGATTGGATGTAATAAATATATTATATAATAATTGTTTAAGTACTTGAAAATTTACATGATTTTACCAATCAATTTTTTTTCAGCCCCTAACTCCAATGTACAAAAAATCTGTCAAAAAAATCAGATTTTTTTATATCTTAGTGCTCTAAAGATATTGACATAGCCATCAAAATGCGCATAAACAACAGATAAAATGACCAATAATTTACTATTAAATATTTTAGACCAGAAAAAAATTTTTTTTGGATTTGTGAAGTGAAATAAGTATTCATTTGTGAAAGTGAATTTAACTACAGTGTCAAAACTGTATTGTGAATTAAGATGATGCTTATATAATAAATACGAGTATGAATCAATAATCATTAAAGAAAAGCCAATCTTAAAAAATAAAAGAGAAATTATTTAATACATGTGTAACACAATGATTCATATGAATTTAAATCATTCTTCTAAACTAAAGCTTGTTTTAATATTGGTATAAGTTTACAAAAACATCTAATTTTAAATTTATAAACTGCTCAAAATTCTGTTTAGAAGCAAGATTACACGTTTTAGGACCAAATTGTACAAAATTGAAGATCAACTGCTAATCTTCATTCATGCAATACAATCAGAAGAGTAGACATGAACACTACTTGGCCCGAGGAATCTTTTAATCCGGCCCGCGAAAGGTTTTAGATCTGACGAAATTTTATTAGTAAATTATGCATATAGTACCACAAACAATTACTTTAGAATGCGAATTCAGACAAAGCTGTTATTATCAAAATTAATTCGTTCTCTTATTAAGGAAGATTAAATACTTTACAGAAGGTTTATATGGTTTTCACTTCATAAATGTATACTGATTCAGATTATATACTGTTTTTTCTGTGAACAGAATCTTAAGTTAATTAAATAAAATTCTTTTCAAAATTATTAAAAATGAAAATTAAATATTTTTCTATTTCAACATGCAATATGTAACCGTTTTCCCTTCAAAAAGTTATTATTTTACTCGTTTAATATTAAGTGGTTACATATCTCCAGCCGAGGTGAAAATTAATGTATTTAATATTTTTTTAGGAAGTGTATTGTAAAAAATAAAAGAAAATAGGCAGAAGAAAGAAATATTTATAATTTTTTTTATATTAATTTATTTATGTTAATTGAGGTTCTTTCCATCATCACTAGAAATATGCCGCCTTACTGTCTGCACGACAACTCAGACAGTTTTAATATTTTTGATGCATTTTTGTAAAAATCTTCAAAATACCTTTTTCTATCGAATTTAGAACCATTTTTTTTTTATTTTGTTTAATAAATTTTATATAAACAATTAAATAGGAAAATTTTCCATGAAAAATTATTTTACTTTAAAACTAACTTGTTTATTTTTTCGAAATTAAAAAAATTTTATTCGGCATATGATTACAAAAACATTACCTTATAAGGATCTTTATTAATTTTGTAGAGTCATTGACAGAAAAAGAACATATCATGCAGAAAATGAGGTGGCATATTTTTAGTCGTGGCGGAAAGAATCTCAATTAACAAATAATTTAATATAAAAAAATTTTGTAAATATTGTTTTTTTTTGTGCCTAAAGGACCAATAAATAATGTGTAATACATATTATGTTTTATTTTTTACAATACATTCTTTAATTTTTTTTCTGAAAACATGAATTTTTATTTCGGCTGGAAGTATGTAACCCCTTCGCTGTTTTTACATACATTTAATATAATCCCTATAATAAATGACATTCATGTTATTTCTTTATTGGTTTACACTCTTCTTCTTTTTCTCATTTTGTGTTCTACAACGATTTCTATTTCTTGCACTTTACAAAAACTAAAAGGTGTTAATTATTAACTTAACCTCTATATAATAAACTAAAAAACAAATATAATTCAGTTATGGTATTTGCTGAAACAACTTCACGGATGGAAACTACCTGTATTTTTAATTTAATAGAAAATTGTTTGTTTTCTTTAGAAAGGAAGATTTTGTTCTGAGCATGCTAAACGATATCCTTACTGTTTACAGGTTGAAAAATGAACTTCTGTTTATTTAAGCATTTCTTTGTCACAGATTAATATTATTCTTGATTGTAATTTGGGTCAAGTATATGAAAAACTTCTGTTAAGTAATGAGTGTCAAGTGATACCATATTGGATCATTTTTAACCTTCTTCCTTAAATTTAAATTAATGATATTTACATCTAATTGAAATCTAATTGTAGTAACAATAATTAATGTTATAAATAAATTTTCTCTCTTCCGAAAAAAATATTAAATTTCAAAAATATAACAACATGGTCTATCACTGTAGTAAGTTGACTTCTACAGATTAATTTTTCTCAGCTTATAAACCATAAAATATTTTCAGATCAAAAATGTACATTAAATTATTATTGATATTTTTTTATTTTTACTTATGCCTATTTGAATAGCGTTTCGATTATCTTCATAGCTTTAAGGTACAGAAAAATCTATTTTTTTAATTTAAGCGCTTTGAGGATCATTTCCATCAAAATATATGTAAATAAAAATCAAAAATGATCAATAATCATTTATCACCAATTTTCATACGAATGTTTTTTCTGATTAACTTCTCATCAAAAACTATTCAGAAAGTAATGTTTATTTTATTGTATTAATATAAATAAAAAAATTCAATATTGAGCAGAAATGTGTCACATAAATTATATGAAAGATATAAATTCGAATATTGATATGACTTAACTAGACACATTTTATATTTCAACAGGATGTTACAAATATTTTTATACTTATAGTGGCTGTAAAACTGTGGATTTGTAAAATTAATATCGTTTTTGAAGTGTTATTACTAACTTATTTCAATATTATATGTGTACTTAAATTTAATGTGATCGATTAACCTATATAATATTCTTAAAGACATATAAATTTTCTAGAACAGTATTGGATAATAGTTAAATTTGAAATGATAATCGGATACGAATGAAATAAATACATCTGAGATATTAGATGAACAAATTAATTCGGTGCCCTTTTATAGAAAATGAATGTTTCAGAAAAATTGAATATATTTAAATCTTCAAGATATCTGCCATTATTTTGTATAATTTGCTCAATCTGTCTGATAACTGACAAATATCTTGTAGAGGAGAAAATGGTAGCCTCGAATCGATGAAATCATAGTGCATTTTCGGACATGTTCCAATTTTTTCAAACTTAAAATGATAAAAAACACAATTATTTTTACAGGAGCCTAATATTTAGGAAGAGAAAATTTTTGAGAATTTCTAATTTTTGATTTTATTTTTGTCTGATGCGTCTCCATAAATTTGTAAGATTTATGTTTTATCCTTTATAATTATATTAAGTTTTAAAGGATATAAAGAAAATCAGCTTGTAGTAAAAAAAAATATTAAATTATATTTATGGCAAAAAATAGAATTCTTTTCTACAAATATTATATGTAGAATCGCAGATAACTGAACTTTTTAAAACCAATAACCATTAAAGAAATAAAGAAGACTATGATATGTATATATATATATATACCCGTCCCTCAATTTACACGGGACTTTTTTTACACGAGTTTTTTTACGCGAAAAATTATACCTCTATTTACGCTGCACATTTTATACGCGGTATTGATTTACGCGATCTCACTTTACGCGGTCAGATAAAGTTCATTTTATATAATTTTTCATTGTATTTATTATATATCAAGTTGACACAAATTCTTACGTGAACGTATAAAAGCACGGCAGTGCAGTACAAAACATGCTCGGGGAGACGTCACATTGCTTTAATTATCATCTTTGCGATCCTAATTTATGAAACCAGAAAATTTATTTTCCTAGAAGTTTTAAAAGTACATAACAAGTGTATACAAGTGTTACCGAATAAAATTTATCTACTTTTGTTTTCTAAACCGTCATTATTTTTTTTAATTTATGTGAAATAAATATGTGTTTCTACAACTTTACTAGCTTTATTTCCAATATTTTTTTTATTGTACTAACAGACTCAATTTACGCGATTTTCATTTGCGTAAAATAAATCCACTTGAAACGGACACTCCGCATAAATTGAGGGACGTGTGTGTATATAAATATATATATATATATATATATATATATATACATATATATATATATTATATATATATATATATACATATATATATATATATACATATATAAATGATATTTTTTACTGTGTGAATAAATAGTTCTCTTGCGATTTTCTAAGAAAATATATATTCAAATTGTTATTCAATCTAGAAGACTATCTTAGATAATTTCTATTACCCCCTCTTTTCTCTCTCTCTCTCTCTCTCTCTATATATATAAATATATATATATATATATATATATATATATATATATATATATATAAAGAGAAAGATATTGTACTGTAAAGAGGCATTTATGTGTAAAAAAACAGTAGAGAAGAATTCCGAATATGATTCAATGATAATTCTGGTACTTTCTCAAAAGCTGCAGCTACTTCAAGTAATATTAATGGCGACTAATAAACGCCTAATAGAAGACTATTCATGTCGACTGTATTCACAATCATGAACAGAATCAACGATATCACTCGCTTTGTGTAAGTTTGGAAACCACTACTGTAAGTTAATCACAATATGTAAATTGCCCGACCCGTGTGGACCGCTCCACAATTTGGTTTGTAAACACATCCCGACGACATTGTCCTATCTCGTAATTTTTTCTCCATAGCACAGCCCTTTTGAAAATTTATCGATATGACCGACCACACCTTTTACTTCGTTATCACACGAATAACCCTAGCCGAAATTGAATTGAAATCTGATTCTGTCATTCTTTGTCATTCTGTTGGCCGTATCGAGTGTGAAACACTTTGGATAGCTCCTTTTGTTTGAAGTGTGCCGTGACTTCAGATTGAATTTTGTTATTTGCACTAAACTAGGGATTTTGTTTCAAGTAGGCGAAATCTTTTTCAATTTTTATTATACACGCGTAAGGGTCGACGTTTTGTCAAAGTTCTCGAATCAATTCGCTATGATTTATTTATATATTGCGTTATTTTTATGATTGAAACTTGAACAACAGAAACGTTTTATTCCAATGGCAAAACTATATCTAATAACAATTTGGTATCTTAAAAGAACATTTTTATCTCCTTTGAAAATCAAATTACACTTTTTTCAAAATACACAATGGTACCGGGAATCAAAATATAGAATCATAAATGTACGTTACGAATAATATCATCAATAATTATTTTTACTTATAACCATTAAAAAAATGTATTTGTAAATAGATAATATTGAAAATAAATTCTTTAATTCAACTTAGATATGTAAGATAATGTTTTCTTAAGTTATTTTTCATAATTTTTCAAGAGAAGACATAAATATCTTTCCAAATTAAAGCAGACAAGGATTAAAATCAATTCACTTCCATTTAGAAAGTTTATTTTATTTTTAGTATTAAATATTTTTTTTGTTTGTTTATGTTAAAACAATAATTTTCTATATTCTTCTATTTATAAAGCTGTATAATGGACAACTTAAAAAAAATAAACTATTTACCTCCTTTTAGCTTTTGTATTTTTACAAATTAATCTAAAAAACGAACAATTTTATTACATGTAAAAAAATACTGATATGCAATTTAAAAAAAGGTAAATCACAACGATTTGCTCTATTAAATCTAACCGAAAAAATGAACTGAAAATCTATATCAGTAATTAGTCATTAAAAATTATGTTAAAAGAGCTGAAAATTTAGAGAATTATACAAAATAAGTTTTTTTTACATTATTGAAGAAAAATCCATAAGGTCTCTATATAAAAACCATTTTTATTTCATTGAATCAAATATAATTCCGTTTTAAATTAAAATATATTCTCATCGTTTTAGGACATTGTACCATTTTAGGATATTGTATTGTATTAGGATAAGTACCAACCTTAAAAATTAAAAAAATAAATATCTGGAACAAATAGTTGGGATTACTTCACAAAACAGTAGTGACGTCCGAAAAGCAGCATGTTAGCCATTACTTACTTTTCGCATTCCAGATGAAAAAAATTATACGGAAACGGCAAGAATGATTTGTACAGCTTAGAAGAAGGTGTTGTGACATAAAACATGAAAAAATTCTAAAACAATAGGAGAGATCCGAAAATGCATAAAAACTTTATTGACTCAAAGTAATCATCTTCTTTTCCACAGGAGATTTCTCAGTCACCCAACAGATAAAGCAAAGTTATACAAAATAATGTGGGATTTTGTAGGGATTGAAATGTATTCCATTTGTCCATAAACATTCATTTTCTATAAAAAATGCAATGAATTAATTTGTACACTTAATATATATATATATATATATATATATATATATATATATATATATATATATATATATGAATGTGTATATATGTATGTTCATATATTTTATATAATATGAATTTAATTAAAATATTATCAATACGTACGAAAACAATACTTATTTAGAATGTGAAAAATTTGCATCTCGAGCATTAAAGTAAAATTTAATACAATAACCCTAATTTAAACAAAACTTTGATAAAGAGATTAATCTTATAAAAGCCATGCACGATTTTAGTGTTGTAATCACAGTAAAATCTAATATCAAAATCAATATGCGTGGCACGATCTTAAAGCTCGACTTTTTTAATTAGCTTGTCCTCACCCGAAACGAAACCTGTTATTTTAATTCCGTTTCGTATTGTATAACGTACTTTATTTTGTTAAACCGGTATACGATTTTGATCCTAAATAAATTATTCTAGTCAACGGTATATAAACGAACTTTTAATAATTAAATAACGTGATTTTACTTTCACGTGAAGTTTCCAAAAGGTATTCGAATTTTATATAAATTATATATTTATAACTGTATTATTAACAAATCTGTATTAATTAAACAAGTCAATAAGCATATTTAAAATTGTATACTTAAGAACATATTTTTTTAAATTTAAATACTTTTAGTAATTTCCAAATACGTTAATAGAAAATAGAATGTTTACATTCATTGTAAATAGTAATGGTACATAAAATTATCTACTAAAATATTTTTTAACCTACATACTCGTTTATATATATGACTAGTAATTACTGATCATACTCAGCATAAAATAAATAATTTAGTAATTTAATTTTGGACAATGTACGAAATGATATATATATATATATATATATATATATATATTAAATATATATATATATATAATTTTGTATAAACGTTAGTTATTTTACTAGTAAACTAACAAATGTTAATAAATATATTTCTTAATTTAAAGACTTGTTGAAAAAATAACAAATATAATTTCATAAAAAATTAACTATCAAAATTTATAACCAAATAAGAAGTAATTTTAATTAGCAACAATTACCTATTTATACATTTTATAATTCTACGAGTATATCAGTCAAAATAATTAAAAATATTACATTTCACATACATAAATTTCTGTAAATATATACTTATATATATATATATATATATATATATATATATAATATGTATATAATATAATTGTTTATTTAATAATTTTGAATTAATTTTACATGGGATTTCTTGTAACTGTTATTATTGAAAAGTAGTAGAAAAAAAAACAACGTGGATATGTTTAAAAGCAAAAAAATATTTGTGTATATTTTATATTAGTATATTATGAAAAGTCTTATATGAATATTAATACTTAAATCATAAATTAATATACTTTAAATAATAAATTTATTAATTCATTTATCTTGATAATAAACATCTGTCAAATTTATCATAATTTACTTATTCAACATTATGAATACAAATGTAGTCATATTTTCTTTTTATTTATTTTCTGTTCTCGCTAATATACACACACATATTCATATATATATATATATATATATATATATATATATATATATATATATAAATATGTATGTATGTATAAAACATTTATCAAAAAATATAAAATGGACAAACTTAATTGTTTAATAGATTGCTTTCACTTGTATCTCAACCTACGACCTGCATAAAAAGTGTCCGTTAATTGTGCGCTATATCCTGCATAACATCCGATGACAATGACACGAACATATCGTATTAATTTATATATGAAACAAGTTTGTCATATGCCATACTGTATCCGGTTAAAAAGAAAACATACGCACGACACGATTACTGGCTTTAAACAATCAGTACCATAAACAAAATATTTCTTTAACGTTTCATATCTCGTCGATCGGTATAAAAATTGCAAACAGAAATGATTTCCATTCCGAAACAAAACATTCAGGCGATTTAGCATGACATAAACATATAACAAAAAAAGCTTCAATATCCGCACAGAGGATCCCATTATTTTTAATGAAACAGTTTACCGAACTCCGAAAAAAATCATTTCCATTTTCGTTCGTCCAGATACCATGGGAAAGAATGTGTTTTACTGTGACGCAATGACAGGTTTTATCGACACGTTCTTCTTTACACATCGCTTCCATATATATATATGTAACGTATATGACATACGTAAAAAAGGTCTTATTCCAAATAATATTGAATCTTCTACATACATATATATATATATATATATATATATATATATATATATATATATATATATATGTATGTATGTATATATGCCCGTTTATTTCACTATGTTGCTATAAAAGTAAACACACATATGTATTTGTACGAAAGCTTGCTTTATCTGTTTTAGTCAAATAATTTTATACATACATACATACATACATATATATATATATATATATATATATATATATATATATATATAATATCTTAAAAATATGTTATCATATCATCCTTATTTCAAATTATTTTAAAATGATCATAAACGAATTTTCATCATTTGGTTTAATATCAAATATAAAAATAAATTTATGACAACTAAAACTGTAGCATATATTAGTAATATTAGTAATATTCCATTTATAAGATAGGAAAGACATATTGAAACCAAATAAAATATAATATGATTTTTTATTAAGACTTATATGTAGAAAGAAGTATTATTTTTTAAAAAAAGAAAATAGTTATTTTCTTAATAAATATTTCATATATACGAGAAAAGAATTGAAGTTTAAAATATATAAGATTGAAAAATACAGATATTAAATGTATTTATTGAATAGTACTCTCATAATTCACAATTTTTATTAATGAAGGAACTAGGAATAAAAATTTAGACTCAAAATATTTCAATTAAACATCTTTAATAAATCGGAATTAGGCTTTTTTATGAAAAACAAGGCACGTTTAAAATGGAAATTAATTATCTAAATACAATAATTTAAGTCTAATTAGTTTGAGGGAATATTATTCAGTTGACCAATAATTTCGGATTTTTTGTAAAAGATCGTTTTTGCTGTTTTTGAAGCAAAAGTCAATTCATAAACTATAAAACGCATGTGCAGTCTAAAGGATGAGACTTTCACGTATAATTTAAAAAAGAATCAGTATATTTAGTTTTTAGTATTTCTTTCGATTTGAAAATAAACATTGAGAAAATTTATTTTCATGCAATTTATCTTTTTTATTTCCGAAAATGTAAAAACACAGTACAAAATATTTCTGATTTGCATGATGATGGTGCTGTAAATGAAAGAATGGTTCAAAAAGTTTCGTGATGGAGATTTTAGTTTTATGTCCATGATAAAAGATCTAGGAAACTTGTCGAGATTGATAACAATCAAATCTTTTGTCTAATTGAAAATAATCTACGTTACACCACACGAAAAATTGATGAAATGTAAGGAATGTCGAAATCCAGCGTTGAGACCCATTTGCATTAACTCGGTATGATTTCCAGATATGATGTTTGAGTTCCGCATAATTTAACCAACAGAAATTTAGTCGATCGAATTTTGGCTTGAGATTCATTGTTGAAACTCAATAAGAACGAACCATTTTTGAAGCGGATTGTTACTGAAGATCAAAAATTGATTGTCTACAATAATATGAAACGAAAAAGATATTGGATTAAGCCAGGATCAACCTCGTTCACATCGTCCAAAGCCGGTTTACACCCCAAGAAAGTCATTTTACGTGTATGGTTAGATTGGAAAGGGGTACTGATTTATGAGTTTCTGCCGCTTAATCAAATCATTAATTCTGATGAATGGTATTCACAATTGGATAAACTGAAGAAAAAAATTAAGAAAAAACGACTAGAATTCGCTAATAGGAAAGGAGTAGTTTTTCACCGAGATAACTTAAGGCCACACGTATCTTTACAGCTTCGACAAAAATTGGGAGAGCTGAACTGAAATGTTCTTATTCATCCATCACATTCACCGGCCTTAACATCGTCAGATTTTCACTTATTTTTATCAAAATTTCCTTAATGGAAAAAATTGATTCTTTAAAGGCCTGTGAAATGAATGTTTTGAGATTTTTTACTGAAAAATACAACAAATTCTGAGAGGATGGTATTATGAAACAACCTGCAAGATGCCAAAAAGTCATTGAATATAATGCTCAATACATTATTTAAAAAAGGTCTCTATATTAAAAAAAAATAACCGAGAAATCCGATATAACTTATTGGCCGACCTAATAAAATTGTATCCTATTCTAAACACCAAAAATATTATTGTGAATTTAAAATAATACACTAAATTTTGAAGCAGTTAATTGATAAATAAATGTTTGAGAAGATGATTAGTTAAATATGAAAGTTTACAACCTAATAACATGACTGATTTTTCAAATATTCAATAATAAAAGTAAAATTTTATATTATGAAAAAATTGTTATGTTTATTGAGTTATATGATTAATTAACGTTATAAATATATATTTTAACGTAAACTGCATATAGATTAAAATAACATATTATGAAGCTGTAAAAAAGAATATCTTATATGTTAATAAAACATCTACCTCCAATAAAAAGTTATCAGACCGAAAATTTCGAATTTCCTATTTATCAATCAATTAGTGAATCTATGTATACTGTCCACCTACCGGTAACTATTTACTCAATTTAGCACAACACTGTTCACACAACTTGCGGGTATAAAACCCTTATATCTAGAGTTTCAAGTTCCGGACAAGAAAGGGTTACGTTGATCATAGCGGACCTTCCTATCCCGGGAGAATTCACAATGAGGTGTCGATAAAATAACACTGTGGCCTATACAATGAAGCTTGATCACAAAACCAGCAAGCAACTGTAATGAATAGTTTGTGAGAATGATACTATATGCGTTATAAAGTTTTGATTAAATTATTATTCATTGGATCCAATTACAACCTAACGATAATTAAATAGTATTATATATGTTTATATATATATATATATATATATATATATATATATATATATATATATATATACAGAAAAACCAGCATAAAACTGATTATATACTGTAATTAAAATACGACACATTCATAACTAACAAATTAATAATAGAATTTCAACTTGTTTATTTTCAATATACTGTCAACTAAATATATATGAAAATTAATTATCTACTATAAATGAAGCACATTGATTTACTTTCTTAAAAAATAATTACATAACTAATAACCATCACGAAAAAATTGATCGTGTAATAGGACTTATTTTTTTTGTATGCAAAATGATATTTTATTGACACATTTTTGATAAGATATTGAACTTATTTTTTTATTAGAATTAAAACTGGGAAATATTCTTTGACTTCTAGAGATTAAGTGATATATTCATTATATTTTAAGTATTAAATCTTAAAATAACATCAATTTCTTATCACATTAAAAAATTAACAATTAACTAAAAGTCAACTCAAACTAAATTGTAGTTTTCATTTGATAAAAAATTTTTTTTCGTAGAATAATTATTTTCTTACTCGAAAATCAAAAAACTTCTAATTAAAATTTTAAATAAATAATTATTATTCTTTTTGAATTATTATTTTTGCGCATTTAGATTTTTCTCTAGCTTAATACTCAGAGAATGATGATATTTCCATAAAAATTCGCTCAAGTAACAATCAGATATAATCATTGATAATTTTTAATTAGAATTTATTTATATTTGGTAAGATTAAAAAAATAATTAATTTTCGATAGTGAATTCAACCAATGCAAAAAATGTATCAAAAAATGTGAATTAAACTTTCATTTTTCGTTTGGTGACTTTTACAACTAAATATGAACTTTTAACACCTATCACAAACTTCTCAACATTATCCATATTGTAAATTTCAGTATCAGAATAAATAAATTATCAAATAAATATAAATTTAGTATCAGTCACAATTTATTAGTTTAAATAATGTTATGCTACAACTTTCAAAACAAAGAATATCACAATAGAATTCTGGTCTATTTCTAAACTTGCTTTCACTAATAAATTATTCTTACAAATCACAAAAAGGTTAATCAAAAGATTCAATAAATGATTAAATTAAAATATCTAATAAATGATGAGCGCTAAGGTACAAAAAAATTCAGTATCTTAATGTTCTAAGGATGATGATGATGGAAACTTTATAGAAATGCGCATAAGCAGTAATCAAAAATCATTTATTGAACATTTTTTTCTTGGTTGTGAAATGAGGGAATAATCTATTTATGGAAACAAAAAAATTTCTTTGTACATGTGTTTGAAACTTGATAATTTAGAAGAAATGAATAAAGTAAAGTAAAAAAAAACATTAAAATAAAAATACAGAATGAAAATTATATTGAAATCTTTCTATATTATAAAAATGAAACATTGATGTCGTTTCTGTGACTTTTATTCATTCTCTGATTGGTTGATATCAATCACATGGTATACGATTTCAGTGTAAATATTGTATACACTGAAGCTTTAGAGTAAAAAATGTGTTACACATTTAAATATTGTATTTTGTTATTAATTTTTATAAACTTTTCTAATAAACATTTTATGAATTAAATTTTAGGTGGATTATTTGTGTGTATAATTTGTTAATTTCTGTTATTTGTTAGGGGAGAGCGAGCTTTAGCGATCAGTGCCAAAGCTCCCACGGGTATTGGTGAGCTCATCGAGCAGGGGGAAGAGCTCCCTACTTTTATTTAAAAAATGGTAGACGTATATTTCAACTATATAGTTTTTTTATTAATCGTCTTTCCCCTTATATGTATATATTGATTTTAGATAAATTTAATTACATGACTTCAAAATAGAACAGATTGCAACTTAAAACTATTTTTAGAAACTCTGTGCAATCATATTTAATTTCAAAAGAAATAAAATACAAATTATGAGTATAAAATATACGAAAATGTTGAAATATTTCTGGATAAAATATGTAATGTTATTGTTGAACGCTGAAATATTTAAATATTTACAGTGTACACAACCCGACATTTCATGCATAAAAGCTTACGAATCCCGGTCAATGTTTTATGTTTCGGTGTTTTTATAAATTATTGAGTATGTTTTCGATGTTCTTTTGATGTGAACCAATTCCTTTTTCATGTACACTTTTTATTATTGGTTATGAAACACAGTGACAATTTTACAAACCCTATATTTATTTAGAAATAGAATTACTGTTATTAAATATATTATTCATGCCTGACTGTGTTATTATTATCTTTTGTTATAAATTATTGCACATTTTCATAGAAAAAAAATATAAAACGTACTTAAGATGGAATAAGTTTTATTTTTTGGTTTATTTACAATTATAATATTTTTATATTATTTATTTAGTGAATTCATGTCTGTTTTTCTTACTAAATAATATTAACAAGAATATTTTTAACATAGAGAAAATATAAGTAATCATTGTCTGCTAGTTGAAGAATATTTTAATATATAAACGTTTTGAAAAATATATAAATTAAATACATAAATTATTAAATAAAAAAAATAGAAATAAAAAATATGCTTTAATGATATATAGTTCTAAACTTATTCTTTTCGGTATCTAATTGTTATTTTTATATTTTACTATCAAACAACAGTATTGTATTTGTTGAAAATATTTCTTAACAATTTTAGATATTATTTCTAATAGTAAATTTGTAAAATCAGTAGATCATGTGTTTATCTACAGAATGTATGTGTTCATCTATTGAAACATGTTATCAAGGTCCTCGAAATCATCTGTAAAATCAATATTTTTTGAAGGATATTGGTACTCATCAAGCCTTTTTTTTAGATTTTGTTAGATCGAATCTATTTTTTTATATAAAATCTGATACAGAAATATCTATGGGAAGAATTTACAATTACAAAAAATAACTGTGGTTCTCAAATACTACTCAAACTTGTAAAAGACTTTAAGAGTTCAAAATATTGAAAATTTCTCATTTTAATGTTAGAAAGATTTTTTTTCTAATAGCATAATAAACATAAAACTGAAATTGATTCATATTGCTCACATTTTGGTTATTCAATGTTAAAAACTTCAATTTTTTTCAATGTTCAAATATTTCTTCACATTTATATTAAAATATGAAACTGTTCTAAGACATAAACCCTAATAATGAATACATATTTGACTTATTTATTAATTTTTATTCTAGAGTAATTGAATAGCATGATAATTTATTTTTTATCCTCCTATTATATTAGGTTGCTAGAAAAATAATTGAAGTTTATGATCTTCAAATTCATTTATATTTTTTAATTTAAGTGGTTTTAAGTGGACCTGGACTGTGAGATGATTAACTCCTAACATTTTTGCAGGCACTCGAATTGTTTTGGGCGGGTTCTGATTCAACTAACACCCTCGATTGGTCGTTATGACCGGAAGTAAGACGTCCGCGACCTTCTTCATTTTCAAGACTTTCATCCCCGATACGAAATTTTTGGAACCACTATTGCACCGTATGTTTCTTAACAGTACCCATACCAAAAGCATCGTTTAATTTACAAGCTGTTTCGGCTGCTTTATCACCCGTTTTGAGCTTACACAAAAAATTGTCTCATTTGCTACTTTTCCATCTTTAATTCAATAGTCTAATTTGAAACAAAATTAATAAAAAAAAACAAAATCGATGTTATTATAACATAGAACGAAAAATGCACTTTAAAATGATATTAACATGAAAACAATGAAACGACACTTTCATTGCAAAAAATAATGGTTAGAATTCAGAAAATGAAAACCGCAATTATTTTTCTACCAACCTAATATATACATTTAAAAACAAGATATTATATTTATAATTTAAATTCGTTATATAATATTCCCAGAATGCCGACTTCAATTTCGTTTGTCATCAAAAGAAAATGTAGTCATCAAAATAAATTAAAGTATTAAAAGCGATGAATGAAAACGGAAGAATAAAAAAATATAAACATTATTTTATATGCATCGTTTATCAGAAAAAAAACGTGAACCACTACAAAAATATTAACCTATCTATGAAAAAAATGACAAGAATACGTTTTCTCGGCCACAATCCCGCTAGCAAGGACCTCGAAATCGTCGGTTTAAAAAATAACCGGACGTTAGGTCGATTCAGCACCGAGGTATACGTGTGACCTGTGATGGAGTGAGAAAACATTATGCACCGCGTACCGTATCAACAGAGACGTAATAACACAATACGGAAATGGTGTGATTCGTAGCTAACGCACGCACGCACGCGAGCATGCACGCACGCACGCACGAGAACCGTACGAACGTTGAACGCGTCAGTGGCGTAACAACGGTACGGTTTTAAATAATTTATTTCGTTCTTCGAAACATTTAGTAGGTACTTGAAGTACGTGAAACACATTATAAATAAACTACGTTTTTACTCATTGTTTATAAATTTTGATGGCTGTTTGAAATATGATACAAAGAGATATTTTCATTTATAACATCATTCACTTATTATTGTTTCGTTATTTGTTTCAAAAATAAAATACACGTGAAAATAAATAAAACATTTTTAATTTACAATTTTTTCAAAGAATTCAAGCCAATTAAAAGTATTTTTACTCTCGGAAAAATACTAATTGTTGCAATAACGTATCAGATGCATATACTGGCCCATTTTAAGTAATGTTTTCTCAATCTTATCGTGAAAGATTAACAGTAATCAGACAAATTTATAAGAAAAAATATTAGTTATCATGGAAGTGCCAAAAAAAATAGATTATGCATATTTTGATTAGGACTTTCGTCAAACCAACATCGTTACAACTGTTGTAAAAAAATTGTGGTAAATTTATGGTTCAGATGTTATTTGTCTTATCCAAGAGGAAAAAGATGGTTTCAACGATTTCGGTCCGGGGACTACAACTTTGAAGATACGAAAAGGTTAGAAGCTCGGAAAAAGTTTGATAATGGTATCCTGCAAACACTAGTGGGATAAAAAAACTGGTTCAATGGTAGAAGAGTTAGCCAAGAAGCTCAAACAACACGTTCAACCATTCATCGGCAACCGAAAGTAATTGAGAATGTTTTTAAGCTGGGTCAATGGGTTTCGCACGAGTTATCATACTTCAATTTAAAACAAGGTGTGGACATTTGTACTTTTCAATTATGCCGATTGAAAAACACTCCATTTCTGAAGAATTCTAACTGGAAAAATGGATAGTTTGTAACAACATTAAACGTCGAATATAATGGGTTGACCATAAGGAAACATAATCTTCAACTACGAAATTAGGACTTCATCCAAAAAATGGTATGTTGTCTATTTGGTGGGATATGGAACGAATTATCCATTGAGAGCTATTACCAGAGAATCGAACGATCACAAAAGAGTTGTATTGTAAACAACTGGTACGGATAAAAAAAATCATTGATTAATAACGGCCAGCAACAACCAACAGAAAGGGTGTAATTTTTCACCACGACAACGCCCGGCCTTACATAGTACGTAAAACTATCCAAAAACTGTGGCAATTTGAATAGAAAGTTATGGTTTATCACCATATTCCTCTGATCTATCGCCATCGGATTATTATCTATTCCCAAGTCTCTAAAATCGTATCAATGGAAATTGGTTTAATAAAAAGAGTGATGTTCGAAGAGAGCTCAATTCTTTCTTTAATGCAAAGCCCAGACGGTTTTATAGTTAGGGTATTAAAAAGTTAAGAATTAGATGGAAAAAAGTTTTAAATAACAGAAAATATATTTTAGATCAAAATTAAAACGTCAATTTTTTTCACTAGTTCAAAACTTATTTTAATAACCGCATTACTTACGAGATGACCCAATATATTACATAGGCATTTTATACACAAAATTATTATTATTAAGAAATAGTATAAAAATACAATCAATAATTGATTTATTATTAAATAATTACATGCTATAAAAATGTAAGTGAATTAAATGAAATTTATAAATACAATTATTGGCATTTTGGGTAAACTCACTTTCATAAATGAATTTTCATTATATTAATAGTATTTCTAATCAAAAAGTTCAACAATTAATTATTGATCATTTTATAATAAAAAAGTAGAAACGCAATTATGATTTTTGGCATAATTTTGATGTCAAATACGATTGAAGGTACACAGATACTGAAACTGGTAAAGTTTGGATAATTACAAATAAAATCTTGTCAGAAAATTAACACTTTTCAGTCATGACAGATAAAAATAAAATAATTAATATTTTTCATTATGTTTTTTTTTTTAATTATAAAACTTACAAATATTTAAAAAAAAAATAACTTTTACGGAAATACATGGTGGTTGATAAGAAAATTGAATTTTGAGAGAAAAATTCATTGATATCATAGAACTTCTTACCAAAAAGAGTACAAAATATATGCAGTGAATTTTAAAGTGACGCGATTTAAACTTACAACTTTTGATTTGATGAACAAACTTATAAATTTTATAGAATATTTATTTAACGTCAGTTATAAAAGATGAAGTTAACATCCGAGTAGAAAGTAAATATCTTTCAACTTTAACTATGGAGTTTCTAACTTCACAGCTTTATCAACAGAACTATTCTCATAGTATACACAATATTTGTATTCAGTTGTCAAAGTAACATCGCCAACGCTAAAATCTAAGTCCGTCATTGTGTTTCTAGTTGTATTTCTTATGCAGGTTTTGGTAGAGATTCCATCGTCCGGTAAACGATATGTTACAGAAGAGTATTATGTATGATATTTGAGGAATAAAAAAATATTCATGTGTAACGAAATTTTTTTCTAATAATATTTATCATTTATAAATATTTCTTCATTACAAAACCAATTTAATTATACTTTTAAAGACATTAATAAAGGTTTAGTCAATATTTTGTTACCCTAATTTACAACAATTAGTGAGAAACTATTAAAAATAATAAAGAACGTAAAAAAATTAACCAATCTACTATAAAAAAAATCTTTTTGACAATAAATACAGTCATTAACTTTGATCAAAACCATTAAATTCATATTTTTTATGTCAAGGCACGATGAATTTATAAATACACTTGTATTGAATAAAATGATAATGTTTACTTGAAAACACATGTTTGTTATTAACAAATCATTTTTCTAATTCATTACTGAACAAAATATAGAGGTATTGCTCTTTAATAATTGTTAGAATAATATAAAATAAGATTGATTATAGAAAAATTAGTTTGAAAACTTAATATTATATTTATAAAAGAATTATAATGATGTTCATTTTTTTAATTTTGTAGTACAATTATTTATATAATTGTATGAAACTATAAAATGAACGAAAATTAAATTCATACTTATATACTTAAAGTATAAATAATTAAACGTCAGATTTATAATAAATGTTTAAAATGGAAAGTATTTTACCAATTTTATACAATTTAACTTGAAAAAAGTGAATAAGTTAATAAAACTAATATAGCAAATATGAAAATTAATATGTATTTCTTTTCTTTACTGCTTTATTGAATAATTTGAGGTTGTTTAGCCAAATTTTTTGTTCATTAGGAAATAGTTAAGAGTAAAAATTGATTCAGATAAATTTTTAAATTAAAAAATGTAATTTTTTATATAAGTAGGGAAACAACTTGGAAGTTTTGTTTAAAATAATATAAAATATTATTTAAAGTCTATTAAAACTAATACAGCAGAAAAAACCTTCTAAGAAATTAATAAAATGCATCAGGAGTTGCCAAAATAAAACATTTTTCATTTGCACGACCACATATTGCACATCTGACAATGCAAAAACTGAACCAATTGCGGTTAAAACTTCTTTCTCTCCAAATATTTTTAAAATTGTCGTATTTACTATACTCATCTATTAGTATCATGACTTTTTCATAATTATATAAATTTCTACATTGTATTTTTTTATTAATAATATAACAATGAGAATAACCTTTGAGATATTAAATTAGTAATTGTATATTTTTATGCCTGTGATCTCATTGATGTGTTGTTCTACTACTCCTTGTCCCTTATAATCACTTGAGTTTCTGTTTTCCAGTATTAGTTTCAGCATATCTTAGGCTGATTTTATATAACTGAGTTATATAAAATCTACCTTAAAATGAACCGAACCGAATGTAACCGAATGTAAACCATGTAACCGAACTAGTACTAGAAAATAGAAAATTAAAAAACGATAGTCATCAGGATAAATTGAAGATTTCATTAGTGCTTAATTTATACTATAATTTAATTTAAATATTATAATTCACTAAATAGTGTATATTTGATGTTTTTAGGTTAGTTTCATTCATTAAAAAAATACAAATACATTTATTTTCATTGAAATCGATACACCAAGAAGAGAGAGACAGATTAATGACTCTAGGTGAATGGAAATTTCCTAATATCATTAATTTATCTTTTTGAATGATTCAAAATTTTGTTTGTCAAAATGATAGAATTTTTATTGTACACAAATTTGGAAACAGAATTCAAGAAAAGTGTATTATGGCAAGAATCACTATTGAAATAAATAAAATTATTGCTTGGGATTAGTTTTTTATCATAACAATTATACATATTAGGAATTTGTAATAATTTTACCACTTGAAATGTTTTGAAACTACTGGTACAATTATATTTGCAAATAATTCCATATTGTAACAATATAATTCTAAATCAAATATATAACCTTAGTTGTCGACGTGTCTGTAAGCACCAAATAACCAACCAAATAAACTACATATGATGGCTATTTTTCTAGATTACCAGAATTTTTATTTCTAATAGAACATAAACGTAACAATAGTTACGTTTATGCTTGATAAATCACAGTAATGAGTTCATAATAATGAACTCATTACTGTGATTTATCAAGCTTGTCGTTTATAAAAAATATCTGTGATATGATATAAAGAAACATCAGCAATTTTATCATAATAATAAAATGTCTAGAAGAAAGCAGTTAATAAATTTTCAAAAAAGGACACATCGATGTTCTTTGAAATTAAAATAAATCATATTGGGAAATTGCATAAGTTATAGAACTGTCTAACAATTGTCTTATAAAGAGTCGCACAAAAAATGAAGAAAATTGGTATTAAAATAAGTAAAAGAGAAGCAAATTTTCGTTAATTTAAATACAAAAGCATAGAATTAGATTTATTATAAACCTATCAAATCGAAAAATGGAGTAAGGAATTTAAATGTTCACTGAAAGATAATTTCAGTAACGTGAAAGTTTTTATCCATTAAATAAAGAAATTAATAATAAGTTCAATACCAACAGTTTTTTTAAAAAAATATTATAAAAAAATATGAGATACAAAAATTCCACAAAATACATAATTAATTAAACAGTGTATTATCCAACGATGAGAAAAGTTCAATCCGGATGACTTACAGAGATACAATAATTACCAGAACGAAATATGAGAATCGTACATATTATCAAAAAAATATGAGGAGAAAATTTATAATGAGGTAAAATTATTTGAAACGAATGTAAATGTGATATTCTTAAATCAGAGATGAAAGTAAATTCAAATTCTTATCAGATTATACTGAGTGATTATCCTCTTTTTCATAGATTTGTAGTTAGTATCAAAATGAACATTTCTAGTAAGATAATTTAGATATTTATATCTCATATTAAACAAAAAAATGGTTCAATAAGAATAATTTTAAGCTCTTTAAGTGGTTGACTTCAAGTTTTGGCTACTTAATCCGATTGTTAACTTCAATAGAATTATAATTGAATGAAAAGTTAACATTTATAAGCTATAAATATTATCAGAGATATGAAATGTACAAATCGATCTACTCTTTTATTTTTTTGATAGATGAATGTCTAATTGAGATGGACAAAGGTAACGAGATAGGTAAACCTAAAGAAACTCAACGAGTTTTTTTTAGAAGAAGTTGGCAAATAAGTTTTTAAACACAATTCATCTTTACATACTAACTCATTTTCTTCCATATAGTTGAAAAATTATAATTCATTTTACTCATAAGTGGTCTATAATTTAAGTTCCTCATTTTTTTTGCGTCTATTGTTTTGTAATAGTAAGATTTATATAGATAGAAAATGTGCATTTTGTAAAATTTAGAAAATCAAGACTAGATATTTTTTTCATTAAATTAATCAATCTGAAACATTTTTTAAATTATTCTTCTTTACGTAAATTAATTTTGAATTCAAATTCAA
The DNA here is from genome assembly GCA_034766995.1 of Acanthacorydalis orientalis. Classification (NCBI taxonomy): domain Eukaryota; kingdom Metazoa; phylum Arthropoda; class Insecta; order Megaloptera; family Corydalidae; genus Acanthacorydalis; species Acanthacorydalis orientalis. The sequence goes on along the minus strand of CM068317.1, from coordinate 7,397,582 downwards.
ACCTTCCAAAACCTATATTATCGCTTCCTTTTTATGTCCATCGTAAGAACATTTTAATAATTGATAATGGAATTTAAATTTTAAAGACTAAAATTAATGTTTTTTCTATAAACAAAGATATGAACAATTTGATGCAAAAACACTCAAATAATTTAGAAAATTCTTTGAAATATATAGGCCATACCTCATTTATACATTTCTCGAACATATTTCAGATTTGATATTACAGATTTACCTTCAAAATAAAAAAACAGATCTAATAAACAGTTTAAAAATAAAGATCTTAGAACAACAAAAGGTGAATACTAGAAAGAAATAAGCACTGAAAATATATTGAAAACCGTACTTAAATTTATGTTAAAACGTGCTTTAAAGAAAATTTAAAGCATGGAAAATCTAAAAACGATTGAATTAGTAGTTATTATTTAATAATTTAACGAAAATCACACCACTTTTAAGTTTAATTATTTTTATATAATTGTTATTTTTTATATAAATTGACCATATAACTATCTGATAAACATTTTATTCCAAATAAAACATATTGAAACTGATAAACAAATTTATTTAAATAGTATTCTAGTGAAATCAATAAAAAAGAATTTATTTGTCAAATAACAAACCAGTTTTATTACGAAATAAATTTGAATATCAATAAAAATGTAATAAATATTAAAATGCTTTTAAAATAAACAATAATAATAAAAGTATGTTGGATTGTGTATATATATATATATATATATATATATATATATATATATAAATATACATATATGCACCTGTGTAATATTTTATAATTATATATTTGAGTGTATATTACATAATTATTATTGAATTCCAAAGTAAAACTTCTCAGACACTCGAATGTGAATGGAAAGCTAAGAGAAACTAGTTTACATACCATCGCACACACTAAACGAAGTATGAAAGCTTCTATGAAGATGATGGTTAGACACAGTTTGGAATGAATTGAACATGACTTTTCATTTAAATACCAACTATCCAAATAGATATGTTGAGTTTAAGTTCACATAGCACGTCTACTTAAATGAAAACGTACATATCACATGTATATATATATATATATATATATATATATATATATATATATATATATATACATATATATATATATATATATATATATATATATATATATATGTTTATGTTTATATATGAATATTATTAATACCATTTTTATAACTAATATAAATTTACTTCAACAGCAAAGAATATATAAAATTCTATTTGTAAATAAATATCAAAAATCATACAAGTTTTAAAATAGAAATTTCGTTAACAAAACTATTCTAATGAAGAAATCTTATAAAAAATCTTAACAACATTTAATTTCTATTCATTAGGTATGTAGGAAAATAATTTCGATTTTTGTTTTCTGAAATCTAACCATACATTTTTTCAATGAATGCTTCATTTCATCGTTTTCTAATTATTGTCATTTTAAAGTGCATTTTTGATATGTATTTTGATAACACCGACTTTGGTTTTCTTAATGATTTTACTTTGAATTGGGCTATTGAATTAAAAATGAAAAAGAAGCTAATAAAAGCAGTTTTTTGCATGAGTACAAAACGGGCTGTACAGCAGCAGAAACTACTCATAAACTAAACGATACTTTTTATGTGGGTACTGTTAGAGAATGTACAGTGAAATGGTGGTTCCAAAAATGTCGTGCTTGGGACGTGAACTTTAATGATAAAGAAAGTCACGGGTATCCTTTTTCATTTAATAACGACCAACTGAATGCGTTAGTTGAATCAGAACCAAGAAAAACACATCGAAGTCTTGCATAAAAGTTAGGCGTTAGTCGTTCAACAGTTCTGGACTACTTAAAACTAATAGGAAAATCAAAAAAACATTGAAAAGTATATGAACTTGCGGGTCACAGACCGCAATAATTTTTCTACGAACCTAATAGTTTCAATTTATAATTATGGTTAGATAAATATTGAAAAAAAAGTATCTTAATATTAATACGGAGTCAAATATTTCTTACATGCGAAAACTTAGAGCAACATATGATTTTCAACACAACTTTTCTCCATTTTATGCTGAATCCAAGATTTGAAAAGTGTATAGTAGTTATTAACTTTTAAACGTGTACTTGAAGTAAAACACCATTCTGATTATGAAATTAAATATATAGAAATCTAAATATTTCAGATATTAGACCAAATATTTTATTGAATAAAACAAAATTTAAAAAACTATATTAAACAGAAAAAAATAATTCATTTTAAGATTATAACAATAATTTATAAAATTTAAAATGCATCTAAGTAAATTTGAACAAAAAAATATTTATCTGAATTGAGATTATTTTCTAACTAGTATTGTGTGTCTTTATAAATGTTATAAAGATTTAAATTTATTATCTGTATGAAAAAAATAAACTCTGAAATGTGTACCTAACAAAAAAAATATTTATTTATTTTAATAAACCACAATGCGTTTCCTGATACTATTCGCTACGCCCTTGTGTGCGATATAGGCTGCTGAAATCGTTTTCTATCCCGCGAGCTTTTATTCAAATGCTATAAAAATGACCCGTCGTTGGTCGTTTCAGCTTCTATCCACTCTTTCTAACGCCCGACGTTCGACCGACCAAAGGATTGCCGATATCTATATGGACGGACGCACCTTTTGTGAAGCTCATTTTTCTAGATAATATATATACACGATGCGCGAGCTTTAGTTTTTTTTTTTGACTTTACGGTATCATATTTTTCGTAGATACGTGATATGGGATTTTTTTCTATACGTATATGGATTAAGGAATATGAATGTGCGCTTTAAGTTTGATATTTATACAAAAAATAGAACTGACTAAAATGTATAATGAAAAAAAGAATCCGGAGTAGTTGAAAATATGTATGATTTATGCTGAGATATAAATTATTTAAAAAATCATATTCAACCATACTATTTCAAAATTATTCCGTAATCTACTTATTTAAATACATAGACAAAGTATTGAATACTTTAAGAAATTAAATACGATAACTTTTAATGATTATTCATAATATAGTTTTATTTTAATCTAATTGAAGGATTTCATGAATGCTAAATCTTATAACTCTGTATATATATATATATATATATATATATATATATATAAATGTATACCTTCTAACAATTCTCAACTCAGGAAATTTGTTATCCATTTTTAGTTTAAACTATTTAGTAACAAACATATTCCTAATTTATCTGTTAATGTCATATTACAACATCAGTGTTTTCTTTTATATAAATTTGTATATTTCATTCATCTAATCAATATGTATATATATATATATATATATATATATATATATATATATATATATATATATATATATATATATATGTATATAAAATAATGTGTTTTTGTTTTTTCCATTTACACATTCGTATTGATTTCATTTGAATTTATATACGAACGCATTAGGTATAATTATTTTTTAACTGATGTGATATATATGATTATTAAATGTGTTGTTTTATAGTTCTCGATTGTTTAATTAGAAGCTTTTAAACGAACTACACGAACAGAAAGAAGATCATTTGAATCATTGTGTATTATACGAATTTTAAATTATAATAAGAGTTCTAGAGCATAAAAAATAATATGAAGATTTTTGTAGAGGTGCATTGTCTACACAGTAGAGTTTTATCAATTATTACCAAGATATATTACATTGGTAGAAAAATAATTGCTGTTTATGACCTTCAAATTAATATAAATTTTTCTCAGCTTACTGTTTTAAGATATCCAGAATTGTTAAATCACTAACACCTAGCTTTGGTGCAAGCTCTCAAAGTGTTATGCTTGGTTCTGATTCAACTAACGTGTTATAGTTTTATATTATATTATATTACATTATATATATATATATATATATATATATATATATATATATGTTAATAACATAAATGCAGCAGGTTTGAAAATTAGAACAACAAAAATTTGCCTACTATTATCGTTTAATTGTTACAATACTTATGACTAATTATTGCTACAATGAATGTAACCACACGTGTTCTGTTACCTGACTTGACTGATTATTGAGATTTCAACTACCGTTTGATATACTGTCTTCTGTATATAATATTGTATTTTGTTTAAGTATGTGATCAGATGGATCAAGACAGGGATGTGAAAAATACATTAGTCTGAACGGACACTTCATATACTATCCAGTATATAATAAATTACTATACCTTATTTACAAATAAGCACAGTGGTGAGGATGGATACACAACAAACGCATTCAGATGGTCGTTATGAACTGAAGAAGAACGCCCGCAACCTTCTTTATCTTGATGGCTCTCGTTCCTAGCAAGAAATTTTTGAAACCACCATTTCACTGTACGTTTCTCTACAGTACCTTCACCAAAAGTATCGTTAAGTTTACGAGTAGTTTCTGCTGCTTTACCACTTGTTTTGAACTCATACAAAAATCGCTTTTATTGTTTTCTTTTTTACTTTTAATTCATTAGTCCAATTTGTAGCAAAATTAATAATAAAACCAAAGTTAGTATTACCAAAATAGAGACAGAAAAATGCACTTCAAAATCATATTAATATATAAACAATGAAATAACACTTTTATTAACAAAAATTAAGATTAGAACTCAGAGAAAAATATCGCAATTACTTTCTTACCAACCTTACAATATGATGACAGTGTCTAAATTCTTTTTGATAAATGAATTATTTCTTCACATCAGACACTACAAAATTCTTTTTGGATGAAAAATGTTAAATAAATTGTTATTAGTCATTTTTCATTCTTGTTATGAATATTTTGATAGTGATGCCATCATCTTCAGAGTAACAGGATAGTCGATCGAAATGTATATAAGAAACCATAAAAAATGAGCAATAATCTTTTATTGACCATTTGGTTTGATGTTTTCATGGGTTGAAGAGTAAAAGAATAATTCATTAATTAATTCCAAAATTAATTTGAAAAATGTCATTCTGACGAATTTAGCTAAGAACGTAAGCTAATGTTTACTTACATTAAATTGATAATTTAATGTAATCCTTACAGAAATTAATTTCTTAACACTTATAGACATAGGTATCAAATTTGTCATTCAGCAAAGAGTAGCATTAAATTATATAAAACATCTTGCTTTTTATGAAAAAAAATATATTGGAACCATATACTAAGTGAAAAAAAATAACAGATTAAATTTCTGTATGCTCTTATAATCTCATTCGATAAAATAGTCATCCGATTACTGGGGATGAAAACTGTGTATTTTATCATCATATTGTATGATAAACTATATGTTTATATATATACATATACATATATATTTTCTGAGAAACTAGTACAATCGATGTCGAACTCAAACAAAACCAGAATAAATAAAATAATGTAGCTGACGAATTATAGATAAGTAGACGTATAAGTTCTTATTAAAATCGAGGATAATCGATATTGTTTATCTGTTTAATAATTTGAATAGTTTTATATTGGATAACAAAAAAACTATCAAATATTATCATAACAACACTCGAACTTGTTTGTCAAGGCAGAAAATTGCTACAACTAAATAAACTGACAAAGACTACATATGATAATATTTAATAGAAAATAGTAATAAAATATAACCACCTAATTTAGATTTGTTGGGAACTCTTAACCAGCAGAACTCGAAACTTAAATTGGGAGTAATTTTACATGTTCATAAAGCGTTTCTATTCAAGAACCAAATTATATTTTATTTATATCATTTATATATATATATATATATATATATATATATATATATATATGTATATACATGATGTAATATAAATAAAATATATCTGTCTATAACACCCAAAACTCAAGACACTTAGAGAACTGTAAGTTTCATTTTGAGTAATATAAAGATTCTAAACTGGATCTTTATACATTACAGAACAATCCACATTTCAATTTCTAGCCACTTAATATTTCAATTATTACTTGAATCGTTTACAATATATGAAGATTTTCGATGGTTTTCATTTTCAGTACTGTTGAAATTAATCAATTTGTTCATAATATTTCGTCATCATAACAAAATTTTTAACTTAGATAAATATTAAACAAATCTGATGCTGATTCGCCCTTCAATATATGAGTTAGATACATTTAATTTTTTCATTTTGAATTTTACTTTTTTTATTCATTGTTCATGAATTTGTATATCTTATAGGTCTAAATAATAAAGCTTAAATTTTAAATACTTTTACAAAATCAGAAATTATTTAGCATGCACACACACATACACACACACACACACACACATATATATATATATATATATATATATATACATGAGTGTGTGTGTGTTTGTAAGAGTGATATGTAAAACTACATTTAATTTTTCAAATTGGAAGAATAAAAGAACATGAATCTAACAGTAGATCATTATATATATATATATATATATATATATATATATATATATATTTCTTTGATAGGAATAAAATTGTAATATATTTCAATTGAACAAATAAAAATAAATTAAGAGATAAATTTTCTTTCAAAAATATTTATTTTCAAATATTAATTTTGTATTGAAAAGAATTTCATAATTCTAGACTGTTTAAACTACTCGATAAAATTGTAAAAGTTATAAAATATTTGTAAATTTATAAAAAATCAATCCATTGTGAACATTGATGAAAACAAAAGTATTAATTATCAAAAATAGCAAACAAATACTTTTAAATATTATTAAATCTTATGAAAACAACTGTTTTCAATATTATTTTCTATCAAAAAAGATATTTTCAATAGTATTATTTCTTTACTTTTAAACAGAAACATTTTTAAAATTACCTTGGAAAATATAAGTAATGGAAAAATATTTCACTCTTGTTAATATTCATTAATCGATTACACAATGTCAACAAAATATCCAAGATATTTCAATACACAAAATGATAAAATAATTAAGTAAACTTTATAGAATCAAATCAATTAACCAAGGTACATATTTCTTAAATTAGATAAATATATGATTTATTAATTAAATAGATATTTGATTAAATATAATTGTATTCATATCTGATATTAAAAACCATTCAAATTTACTTTAAATTTTATTTTGAATTGCTCCGTGATATAATCGAGAATTATTTTATTCTCTTAAGTAGCAAAAATTATTATTTATTCTATAAATAAATATTTATATTCATAATAAAATTTGACATACTGAACTCTTAAAAAATCAAGTAGTCAAATATTTATTTACACACAGTATAATATTTTCAATTCTTATATTTTCATATTTTAGTAATTTTAATTAATTAATTAGAAATATTACTTTAATAAATTATTAGTAATAAATCAGTTTAAAATTGTAAATCTAAAAATACGAGTTACAAACAATAAAACATTGTTTCGAAAGAAATAAATTAAAAATTGAAATGATTTAATAATATTTTGATTGATTTCAATTCATTTCTACATACTGATTTTTTTATTTTTCCTTATTTAATTTTGATATAGCATTTATGAAGTGTATTTGATTAAAAATAATTTTATAAATATATCCAATTACTGAATTGTTAATTTCTACATATGAAAGCAACTTAACAATAAACTTGGCATTTATTTTGTAATTAATTTTATATCCAGAAAGGATATATGGCCACATACAATATTAATACCCTAGCTATATAATTTTATTATATAAAGATATGTAGACCGATTGAGGTTTTTCACAAATAAATGTTCGCGACGCCAATACCTTTATTTTAAAGTTCGCAGTAATTAATACGAAAGTAAATAATTGGAATTCCGGTAACAACATCGAACAATTGTAATCAATTATCAGAGATTTTATTACGGTCGCGTTAACAAGCTGTACTATGCAGATATATATCCCATTCGACGCTTTATCGGATAAGTGAATATGACGCCAAGCACTGGATTTAACGTGCATGCGAATTTATGCATCGATAGCAATAGATCCGTTGACTTGTCGCTTTCCTAGATTAAATAGAATTGGTCTTGTGTACGAATTGAAAAATGCAGTCAACTGAAATTGATTTTTTTTAAAAATGCGACGCCGTTTTCTACTCTATTAAGGTTTTAATAATGAATTTAATCCAATACATGGAATTCTCTATTATAAAAGCTATATGTATATGTATGTATGTATATATATATATATATATATATATGTTTTAATATTCATATTTTAGTACTGAATATTGAAAAATATTTTATGAAAACTATACGTATAAAATATTTTAGATAAAAGAATAGTTTTGTGTGAAATACAACTGTAAATATTATGAAATGAAACTCGATAACTTATATAAGCAAAATAATACAACAATGATTCAAAAGTAAAAAAAATAAATGATAAAATTTGTTTTATCTAAAATAATAATGAATAATATTACGACATATTTAGATTTATTATTATTTTTTCAGGAGTTATATATAATCCAGTTTTTTCTTTTCGCACCTATCTTAGTGAATACATAATAGATTTTCATAGTTTGTGTGAAAATTTTTAAATAAATAGATGTGTAAGAATAATGTTCGAATTATTAGGAAAAAATGGACCCCAAATTTAAATTTCTAGCACAGAAACTTGATAAGAGGAAATTAGTATAATTTCTAATGAACATTGCTATCTTATAATAATAATAATTATATATATATATATATATATATATATATATATATATATATATATATATATTGTAACATAATGTACTGAAAACATATAAAAAAGAATAATTAAATATTTTTTATATAAATAGGAAATATTTTATGAAAATCGAAAATAGCGATATAATGATTTTGTCAATAATAACTATTTAAGACAACTTTTAACATTTAACATGAAAAATAAATCTTCTTTGCACCTATCTCAGTGACTACATAGTGGATTTTCATAAATTGTGTGCAAATTTTTAAATAATTAGGTGTATAAGAATAATGTTTGAATTATTAAGAAAAAATGAACCCCAAATTTAAATTTTTAACATAGAAACTTGATCAGAAGAAAATGGTATAATTTCTAATCTACATTGCTATCTTATTATATATATATATATATATATATATATATATATATATAAACATATAGTTATACAATATATATATATATATATATATATATATATATATATATATATTGTAATATAAAGTACTTAAAAATATAAGAAAGAATAATTAAATATTTTTTATATAAATTGGAAATATTTTATGAAAATCGAAAATAGATATATACTTATTTTGCCAATAATAAATATTTAAGACAAAATTTAAAAATTATATATGAAAAATAAATACAAAGTTTTGTATATATTTTCTTGACAACATTTTTTGAATACAATTCCTTTAGTAATTATTTATTTTCTACAAATATAGAAGATATTTTAATAGATTAAGTTATTACTAAATTACCCATGATATAAAGTAAGCAATAAAAATATGCAATAAGTATATGTTCATTTTGTTGGATAAGAATGATCTTTTTGAAAAAATATTATTTAAGAAGAATATTAGTACCGACATAAGGTGGTATGAAATTAAGAATAATAGAAAATCATAAAAATAAAGCCATAATATAAAAGTGAATAAAAATAGTAATAGAGTCACTGATATAATATATAAAGAGTCAAGTTTAAAGTTTGAAAAGGAAATGAACTGGATATATTGCTAAAAGAGAAGGTCACAAAATGAACCTCAAAGCATATTGACTTGAAGCCAAGATTTTATGGTTGGTTGAAGAAAAGCAAGGGTCAGCTATTTTAGACAACAAAGAACTTTTTATTATGTTGATATCTTATTAATGTTTGTATATTTTAAATTAATACTCAAGAATTTAAAATACTTATATAATAGTATTCATTTTAATTTTTAATTAATTACTAAAAACTACAATATTATTGAGATTAAGTACATCTAAAAGACACATTCATTTTTTTCTAGAATTATTTTTATGAAAACTGAAATTAAATTTTCCGGTTATTGATTAAATCATGAAAGAAATTATATGAGACTTTTAATAATCTTTCAGTGTATATTATAAATGTAATATAAAAAATAACACACATATTTATTCAAAAGTAATTTTTAATAAAATATGTAAAAAATTAAATTTATATCGTAGTAAAAAAGATATGGAAGTAAATAAAAATGTTATTATTATTTAACTTTTTTAATTATTTAGCAGATAATTCATATTTTTACTAATATTTTTATTTTATAAATTAAAAATTAAAGTTATAAATTACTCGTACAAAATACTTGACATTTAGTTTTGAAAAAAGGAAATATATATGATTGTGATATGTAATTCTTAGTAACATGCACACACACACATTTATATATATATATATATATATATATATATATATTCATAAATGGAAATTTTCGAAAAATTGTTTTAAAAAAATATACTGGAAACCTATTTAAGAAAACTGAAAAAACTCTTTTACTGACCTTAATTTGTGTTGTTTCAAATTTTATCCAGATGACTTTTTCTAGCACCAGAATATTCTGAAAAAGATATAAATTAAATAATCTATGCTATATGCATGTTATATGCAAAAATGATTTTTTATTCAATGTATTATACTTTAAAAATAAAGAGCCATATTTTCATATATTTTAATTATTAATAATAATATACTATATACATACATACATATATATATATATATATATATATATATATATGTAAGATCATAAATTAAATTAATAATTAAATAAATTAGTTTAAAAGTCAATTAATTAATGAGATATAAATAGAAAGGTAATAGAAATTTGATTATCTATAAACACGAGAGTATGATTTCCCATTTTGTTTATGTATTTTGATAATTAATATAATTTATATGTATATTTAATATATTGTAATTACTAAATTGATTTTAATATCAGTATTATTAATAATCCATGCAAACACACATATGTACAAATATATATACATATATATATATATATATATATATATATATATATATATACATACATATACATATATATATATACATATATATACATATACATATATATACATATACATATATATATATACATATACATATATATATATATATATATATATATATATATATATATATATATATATATATCTATTAATTATTAGGTATGGGCAACAGTTTTGTATTTTTCCAACGTTCTGTTACAATTATTTAAAATTGAAATGAATTTCCACCATTTTGCGTTTTTGATGGGTTGATATCGGAGTCAATAGACAATCATATGCTATGATTTAATGATAAATATAATGTCACAAAGTAGTGAATACGGTGAGCCACGAAAATCTATATATTCTACATTGCATTTAGTATGAGTTCCAATGTGCAATTAAAGGTGAAGGGGGAAAGTTGCAAAAAGGGGGGAAATCTGCGAATTTAAGGGGGAAAATTCTATCTATTGAGGATTAAATATTATGTTAAAAATTATTTCTTGTATGTAGAACGTTTCCGTTACAACATTGTTTTTCTTTGAATTTTTTTTATTTTTAGTAAATTAATATGAATATTTAAGTTAATTAATGGCCATATATCACAATGAATTATAAAATAACTAATAAATAATCAATATTTAATACTAAAAATAGTGCTATTTTCATTATAGAAATATTTTTGGTGTATATAATATTTTATAAATTTTACTAAAATGTTTATTTACATATTATAAAAATATGACAATCTAGAAAAAGTAATTTTAGTAAAACTTGCACGTGAAACAAAAACAAAAATATTTTACTAGTATTTATATCATTTAAAAATAATTTGACCTATCATATTTTAATACACGGTAAAATGAACGATTACATTAAAAATTAAATAACTTCTCAAATGTAAGCCATCATATAACATTAAAATCAAAATAAATTTATCGTATGAGTATATCAAATACATAAATCATAACAAGACATATTGAATGGGATATACATATATCATGATTTGAATTATAATTATAACACTCTGAACGTATTAAAAAAAAATAAAAGTAAAAAAATTCAATTATATCTGCCACAAAAATTATACTCGATTCTATTCATTCATAATACATCAGATAAAGTAGAAATCAGTTTTTATTCAGCTTCCACTCTGTTTAATTAGAACTGAGTAGCATGAATGAAAGTACCGTTGAAATTAATTAATTTAATTTGAAAAAATGAATTCACACCAATAAATACAAACACGTATACCTATATATATATATATATATATATATATATATACAAAAAGTGAGATTAAAATTTAAATAATAAATATATTATTAAAGTCCATTGAAATATTGATTACAAAATAAAAGAAGACATTTTATTTTCCTAAGAATACATTTTTTTATTATATAAACTTTTAATAAATTAATTTATTTCCTGAATATTAAAAATAAAAGTATTTAGCAAAAATTATAGTCATTCACTAAAAATTATAACCAGGTTAATGTACATATAAATTTAAGTATTTAAAAATGTTTGATTTTAAGAAAATATTATCTGTAAATATTCAAAAGAAACTAATATTTTCACTCTTGGCACCTTCTCAGTTGACATAGTTGACTTCGTGTTTGATCAGTTATTTGA
>CM068317.1:7232500-7382500 GCA_034766995.1 Acanthacorydalis orientalis | reverse complement strand
TAAGAATAATCGTGTGTATCTATAGTTAAATAAAACTAATTTCTATTCACTGAGTTTATTCTGATTTTAAAATTTCATGATTGCATGTTGTAGGCTTGATACACATTTTTCCATAGGTGATTCATTTCTAAGCATTTCATACTAATCTAAAACGAAAAATCTTAACATATAAAAATACTATAAATTTCACTACAAGTTTCTTTAAAATAAAAATCAAATCGCAACCTAAATCTCTCTAAAAAAAATCCCATTTCACACGAATTCTGAATCACAATCATCTCCCTTGGGCGTGACGTGATAGAAACAGAACGTTCGATTGCGTGGAATAAACAAGGATAAGGACAGTCCTCGTTGAGAACGAGTGCTGACTTGCTGTACCCGCCGCCGAAGTCGTCGGCAGTAGCTGATAGTTCCGCGTGGAACCACTGTGGCGCGCGTGTCTATGGCGTCGCTGTCACGTCGAAGCAACGTCCTTCGAGAGCAGTGACGCTTCATGACGTGAAAACCCAATGAACGGTAGAACGGGTGCGCGCGCACGCATACTTATGTGCTTTGAAGCACTAAAACGCACCCCGCGCATACAGTCAAATGAAAATATATCAGCAATACATTCAGAGAAACCGGGAAAATTGAGGACCGTTTAAGATTAACATCTAGTCTTTGTTGCTGACGTGCGACAAAACCACAAATATGTTCAGATACGCTATCGTGAAGATAATTAAATATTTTTTTATGTTCTTCTCTTTACGTTTCGCTCGATAGCTTAATTCTGCGATAATTTTAATTTTAGTTACAGTGTATTTTCTAGACATATCTTTTCATTTATCGTATATATATATATGTATATAACATATATATTGACGTATGAGAACATCAAAATAATATCATTATTTAACTACATAAGAAACGAAAATTATTTTAAAATTTTTGTTTTGCGTCAGTAATGAATGTATATATATATATATATATATATATATATATATTAAATGTAATTTAGACACGAAAGCTGTGCGTGCATGTCATATACTAATGATAAAATCAGTATCCACTTAGCTTTTATTTAATCCTACATATGACTTTTTATCAACAACTCTATATAAGAAATCTTAATAACAACATTTATGAATCGTGAATATAAAAACGTACTAATGATATTTGAAATTTAATATTTTTTAACTTTTATACGAAAATTCATAATCTTTTTAAACAAATAAACTATTTTAAGTATCGCTGTGTTATAAAAATATTATTTATATTTTTATAAGACGGCGATATTTTGTATATTTCGGAAATGTATTGTTATTACAAGTACTTATTTCGTTTATAAAAAAAATATTTCAATTTTTAACAATAATTACTAAATTCAAAAAAAAACGTTTATGAAATTTTTAAGATATATTTTTATCTTGATTTTATTAGATATTTTATACAATACTTTCTCAAAAATTGACAAAGACTAGAATTCATAAATCTTAACAACTTGTAATAAATGTTAATCTATGATGTGGAAAAACAGTTAACTCTTTTGCATTCATAGTATATTTCTTTTGATTTAAAAATAAATATACAGACTGTTATTTATACAGTGAGTTTTCATTATAAGCGACCCAAGCTGAATCAATTTTCTCTAAAAAGTTGCTTGTGAAAAAAATTTCCACTATAAAGAAAAATGACACTAAATTTTTGTTAGAGGTATGAAAAGGATTCCAGTTCATAAATATAAGAAACTATTAAAAATTTGTATCACCCGATAAGGAAATAGATGAGTAAAAAAGTAATATTTTTATAAATTTTTGCGACTGTTTATTTAAATTCTCATATAGATATATCTAAAATGTATAAAAAACATGAATTGAACACATCATAGCACTAAGCTTTAATTTAATGTAAATAAACGAAAAAAGTATATTTGCTACAAAAAATTTGATATTCAGTTATTTGTAATGATTTTTTGTGCTACTTTTTATATCAAAAGTCAATTACAAAAAATGTCCCTTATACCGAGAATTCACAGTATATATATAAATAGATATATATATATATATATATATATATATATATATATATATACATATATATATAATATATAGGGTGATTCAATTTAAGATTTCACATGCAAATATTAAAAAGGAGCGCAGGGGTTAATAACAAAATATTAACTTAAAATATTCAATACTAAAATATAATTGAACTAAAATATTAAATGAGGGACAATATATATTTTTATAATTTTTTTCTTTTTTTTTAATACTTTTGTGTGGAAGTTTAATCACATGTATGTATATATATATATATATATATAAACATATTTGTATATATTTGTGTATATATATATATATATATATATATATATATTTATGTATATATATATATACATATATATATATATATATATATATATATATATATATGTACGTAGAAGAAATGCACTAGTGTGATTTTCTATACCAGTAAATTTGTCATTTTTGTATATACACGTGATATAAAAACTGATTTCTATACATCTCATTAACCTAGATTACCTTTCTTGTTTTGTACAGTGTTTCTATATTTTCAATAATTAATTTAGTATAGACTATTAAAATTTATATCAATAACTAAATCAATTAAATCAATAACTAAAAATACAAAAATAACAACAAATCACTTGTTTGACCTACAAAATTATAATAATCAATAATAATCGTAGAAATAACTGTATTCAGCAGAATGAATCCTAATCGTACAAAGTAAATTTACTATTTCTATATAACTTTAAGGCACGCATGATTTATTTTCATTATTTTACTCAAAAATATTTGTTTATTCAAAATATAACTATACTTATTTTTTTTCTGCTGTGAACTTTAAAAAAAACTTAAAAAATATTAATATCAAGATTAGACATTAATATACAAAGTGACAATTGATAACATTATTGAAATGATTATCTGCCTCTAAACGGCATTAATTAATAATCTGCAGTCAAATTGTCATCAGTAATGTTGTATTTTTGCAAATTTTAATTAACATGATTCAAAATATCTCTAATTGGTTCAAATTTATCACACACTCTACGCATAGACTGAGTTGAATTATGAACAAAACATAAATAACCATGCAACACAACAAATTTATATTTGGACATGCATATATGAAAAGTATGTTACAAAAAACAGTTGATCTTAAAATGAAGTATAATCCATTATACATTTCGTTAATATTCCAGTATACATCAGCAACATTATGAACAAGAAAACTTTAATTGAATCTGTTAGTCTTCTTTATTAATAAAAACTGTTAGTAGATTTGGAAGCATTATTTCACAACAGTATTTATAATGTCAAAATTGAAAAATAATGATAATGCAGGAAATTGAAGAGTTGCAAGGAGATAAAACCACTTTATTGATTCTTAATAAATAACTGACTTTAATTAAACAATATGTTCTCTTTATGACGCCTACTTTAAAAAGTAAATTTATTTATAGATAATTTATCTCTTTTTGATTAGTAACGCAAATAAAATAATAATCTGGTAAGATTGGGGCTAAAAAACAATCCTGAAGTATCTACTAGTAGATATTTGATTTAAAATGTTTAGTAATAAGAATAACAAAAATATTATATAAAAATGGATCTAACAACTATTTGATCTTAAGATATACATTTCATATGACAACAATAAACAATTACAAAAAAAATATTTCGCATAAAAATATTCAATAATTGATTATTTATCATTTTTTGTTCTTACTTCTGCGCATTTTGATAGCATATTATCCCCAAATCACTGAAGTATATAAAAATGTTTTTAAGGTAATGTGCTAAGGTACAGGAAAATGTTTTATTTACTTGAAACGATTACTCTGAAAATGATGGTATCTCTATCAAAATTAGGGTAGACTGAGTGACAATCAATAATTAAATATATTCGAACAAAAAAATATTTTGTAATTTGTGGGGATGTAAAAATTTATTTACAAACAAAATTCTTCAATTGTGAAGAACAAATCAATATTTCTTTATAATTTGTATAAATTAAACATAATAGTAAAAGAAGTTTCAGAAAATGTTTGTATGTAAATATAAATGTGAATTAACTCGTTACAAAATAGCAGTCAATCATTTAATCAATCAATTTATTTTATTCATACATTACTTTACTTGATAATAATTTGTTGAGCAATACATCGAGTCATTTTATTAATTAATTAGTTGATATTTATGCCAGTTAGTCTGTCAAATTAATTACAACGTGATTTTACAATATATTTATTAAAATTAACTATTTTTTATGACATCAATCATAAAATACTTTTAAGCAAATATGTTTGTTGATTGAATTTAGAAATACGTAGAAAATATATATATATATATATATATATATATATATATATATATATATATATATGTATGTATATATATATATAAATAATTTTTTATTAATTCACTCATTTGAAAAGAATTATTTTGCAAGAAAATAAGTCACTGACAGGTAAACTTAATGTGAAAGTTTAACGTTTCTTATACACAACTTGTTTTCAGACATAAAATATGTGTGAGGAAAATAAATAAAAAGCACTGATTTATATCGGTCTTTTATTTATGAAACCGGTATGAAAATTTCATTCGCGTAATCATTTACACAAGCTTTAATCTTAAAAGGAAATTATAAGTTGAAAAAAATCATCGAACATTAAGGTAAGAAAATGTGGCATGAAATTTGTTAACGTTGTGCGAGTGAGCAGGAGTACAATTTGAAGATAACCATTACATTTTCCACCTTTTTTACGACACGATGTACGAATTTGAAGGGATGAAGGTCATCGTTTAACGAATGACAAATATGTGTAACGACGTCCGTTGAAAAAAAGACCATCGTACGTAAGAAGTGTACATTATAGTCGTTACATCTTTGTCATCATGCATGTTTCGGCTTGTTGGGTTAGGTCAGTAAGCAGTTACGTTTGAATTCGTTTCTTTTTTACGCCGTTGGTCACAATGGACTGAGGTTTGCATTATTCGGTATCGGCTGTGCGCCGTTAAGGTTCAACGACTTCATATATTTTAGGCAATTTAGCATAATTTTACATTTATTAAGGTAGGGTTGAGCTTAAGGGATTTCGCACTGTAATAAATTTGCTTGACAAGTGTTTTCAGTTTATTGCTGCGTAACGAGTTATGTGTTCATTGATTTATTCCGAGAGAAATATTCAAATAATATGTGTGTTAAGCCTGTGAATGATGGATTTTTGTGAAATAATTTAAGGTAAAATTATTTTTAGGTAATTGCTCTTTGGTATCATGTAACGTCAGAGTTTAAAATTAATCATTTCCGAGTCACGAATTACACCGGTGAATTTTAATCCGCTCATCTATTAGCTTAATCCACGTTTGTACATTTTAATTGAATTCAAGCTGTATTAATATAAATTGTAAATAAGTACGTAAACATTTATATGTTCTTAGAGCGACATTTATGTAATAAGATTAAATTATATATAAACACACACACACACAAACACATATATATATATATATATATATATATATATATATATATATATATTAACCAAGGAAATTAATTTTACAAAAGCTGAATATTAAAACCTCAATTAAATTTAACCAAATATTAACGGAATAAACAAAACAATAAATAAATATATTTGTATTTTTTTTAAAAAAGCAATCTAATATTAACCCGGTAAAAATAGGATGTAATTTAGAAAATAAATACGTCACTGATTTTAGTAAAACAAGAAAATGTTAATATTTGATTGAAACATCTAAATCCTAGAATTGTTCTAAAGGAATATTTTTACAAAATTTAAGAATAAAAATGATATCACATAATACTGAAAATTTTGAAATATTTTCCTTTTTTCCAGATAATCTACTTGTGTGTGTTTTTTTTAGAATATAAAGTAAAGAAACAATAAATTGATATTTTTGTTAAAAATAACAACATTTTTAAGTTAGTTTATTCTTTTAATTGTAAAATAAAATACGTATATCTATATTTATACATTTTTAAACATTAAATGGTTATTTAATATTAAATAGAAAAACGACTGAATAAAATTGAAAAAATTATACAGTTAAATAAATAAATATTAATAGTGTATAAATATAAAAATTAAATTTGTTTTTCACAAAAATGATCAAAATATTCATATTGTAATAAATATCTCTGTTTAAACATACAAATTTCTTAATACCAGTATGTAGATTTTTATTGATTTATTACTAATCATTATTATTTTTTAATAATAATTTCTCAATATATAAAGATCAGACAAAATTAATAGATTGTATATACTTAAAATTCAAACAAGATCAATAGATAATTAATATGAGTAATTTTTATATATTTATTTTCCCAGTTTGCTATTAGACTCTAGTTCTACACTAAAAAATCATCTGTATATCTTAAAAAAAATGTTTCTGGCTGAAGAATATACATTACTCTATTCAATGGTTATTTTAACGATCGATAAGTTTCATAACGAGTTTTTGAGTAGATTTTTGAGTAGATAGAAAAGGTAATAGTTTGAAGAAGGGTGATTATGAATATATGATAGATGGTTTAATAGACTAAAATTCAATTACCTACGAATTCCAACAACTAGAAACATTAAGTTTAGGTGGAAATTTTTAAGGATCAACACATTACCTGCTTCAATATCCATTAACATTTTTATAAGAATATCATGATTAAAATCCAAATAAGGTGCAAATTTATCAATTGTCTTGATTGAATTAGACAAAAATGTATTACAAACATATTAAATATTGTCAGAAATAATAGATATGAACAAATAGTCTAATCATTCTTATTTATCATTCTTAGTACTAGTGATATTGAACTTTTTCATTCAATATAAATATTTTATTGAAGCAGATTTGTTTTTTTATTCATTTTTGATAAACCTTAATAGACATTTGTCCTTAATTCTTCTTGATCCCATAAAAGAATAGATTACATCAAGTTTCCTTTCTGTGGTATTGAAAGGTAACAATTATATTAACAAAGATATAAAGTTTCACCAATAAAATAAACAACTCTCACAGAACCAGTAATATAATCGACAAAAGAAAGAAAAATGATAAACAAGTATTATGAATATTTTTTGAATAAATCTCTCATAAGTTGTGATTAAGAAATATCGTTGATAATATGAAAATACATGTACATGTATACGACACAATATGAATTTCTTAGAAAACTATAAAAATTAATAAAGAATTAACACAAATCTGATTAAGCACATAGAATTATACTTTTTAATGTTGCATATATTGATTAGAGTTACTAGAAATTGAGAATTTTTTAGAAGAATTATTTAAATTTATTAAATAATTTAATTTCAAAGTATTGAGTAACATAGTTTTGACATTGAGACTAAATTCACTTTCAGAAATCCATTTCTCACTCATTCTAGAAATGAAATAAAAAATGTTTAGCTAAATATACACAATAATAGATTATTGTTTGTTGTTGATTATATAGATTCCATTCACAATCAAACAAACGATTTTTTCTGATTGTAACAAGTACTCACATATTCAATCAAGCGAATAGAATTTATTTTATGGCCGTTTGTGCAAGACGTATTTTATTGCTTTTGTCGATAAATATGTGATAGAAATTTAGAACAGAGATTAACTTTATTTTTTGGCTAAAGCTAACAAAATCTCGACTGAAGCTCACGGTGTGCTCAAATGTTTATAGTGAAATAGCAATGTCTCATGGTTGCGTATTTGAGCATCATAAAAGATATACGAGCGGCGGAGAAATCTTGCAGAATAATTCGAAATTCAATCAACTTAAAACCACAAACAAAAATGAAAATATAGAAAAAATTCAAAATTTGACATCAATAAACACCGTTTGAATATAATAATGATGGATATGATGTTAAATATAAATAAGGAAATTCTTGATTTAAGTGAACATGATAAATTTATTAATGAAGATCCTACAGAAAATTCTAATTAATAGCTAGAAAATGAAGAGTTGAATCTTGCAGATGTCTTTGAACAAATTGGAACAGAAGATGAATTTTTGAACAATATTATCACAGATAATAAGTCATGAGTTATTCCAGTACGACAAACTATAATACAGAGTGAACAATATGAAATAACTAATTCTTTTCGACCAAAAAAACAAGAGTATTACACTCTGAAGTGAAGACAATGCTCATTGTGCTTTTTGATACTAAAAATGTCTTACAACATAAATATTTTTTAGAAAAGTTGTCGACCCTCCCTCACACCCCAAATAACTAACTGACTAACTACATTGTAAAACAACTTTATACTGTCAACCATTAATTTTACAATGTTTTTGAGTAATTGAGTTGAAATTTCGCACTAAGAAATTATATTTATGATCCTGAGTTTTGATTATTCATCAAAATAACTCTTTCTAATATAGCATTATCAATGTAGCAATTTTTGGACCATTAGAAAATCACAACCCTAAACAACTCTATTATTATTAGATTCTCCAAAGAAGCCACTTGTTACGAAGAAAGCCTACGAACAGAAGTGTTACAACAGTTGATACAGTATTGATACAACAACACAAACAACATAAAACGATTTCACTGAATATGCCCAAAAATATTTGGAAGCTTAGAAGGAGAAAATTGACATATGAATTAGAGTAGAGGTAGTAATGTAAAGGTAACAATCTTTATATTCAGTCATTTTCTAACAATGAACGTTTTATTGATAGTCTAGTTTTTTTCATCTCTCTTGTACATATATATATATATATATATATATATATATATATATATATATATATAATGAATGTGTTAGGTTTTTTCAATATTATACATTATTATCAAATAATTAATATTTTTTTTATTTAAATATTAAACATATTAAAGTGATAATTGAATATGTTGTTTTTTTTTCTAATGCTATTGTATGTTTATTATATTTTACATAATTTAATAACATATCAATATATAAACATGAGTTAAAATAATCAACAGAGCTTTGAAGTTTATTAGCAGCTAATTTTAAAGATGAGAAAAAAGGGCACGATTAAAAATCATTACTAATACATTAGATATAAATATTTTTACAAGTAATTTTTAAATAATTTTATCTATTCATATTTTATTACTTCCGATAACAAAAATAAAACACATTTATATAAATAAAAAATACAAAACTGTAAACAAGTCAAGGACAGTGTTTTCCAATAAGGACACAATTTCAATTTGGAATAAAACACAGAATTTGCCCTAAAATTTTAAGTTTCTCTATTGTTAGTTAATGGTTCGGATTATGCTATTTATAACTGAAAAATAATATTGTATAAGTGACTTCCACATGCTTTCTTACAAGTAACAAATCTTTTGTTAAAATTTTCAATAAAATTCCTGCACAACTGGCGTTCTATCTAGCCAATTACTCTTGGAATTTAATTTTCTGTTTGAAAATTGTTTTAGGATTACTAACATACATCTGTCCTTTCACGAGACCCTCAGAAAAGTAGTCTAACGGTCTTAAATCTCAGGATCTCGGTGGCCAATTAATTTCTTTATTTTTGGAAATAACACGACCAGAAAATTTCGTCCTCAATACATTAATTATTTCACTAGCTGTGTGGGTTGCTGTTCTGTCTTGCTTGAACATGTCCTCCAGATTAATATCATTCAATTCTACCCACAAACATTGGTTATCAGGTTTCGGTATCTTTCTCCATTCGTAGTAATCGTTTTACCAGCCTCATTCTTAAAAAAGTGAAGACCAAATTAAGCACCAGTCACTCTTTCTGTATACAGTAGCTTCTCAACAATAGCTCTATACACTTTCAAGAATCAAATCGATGTTTTCTTCAGAACGAGTACAATGAACACTTGTTGGTGTTTCTTTATCTTTAACCGATCCAGTATCCTCAAAATTATTCACTAATCGATGATTTATTGATTCCGATGGACAACTACATCGAGAGAAAATATAATGCATTTTAAAAATTATTTTTTTATAGAACGATTATTTTCATAACACAATTTCATAATACATTTATTATTTCAATGCACTTTTTTTGTTATATACCAAGCCATTACTAAAAACTACAATGTCAAAACTTAACAAATATCAAAAAAATACAACTATCAGTTTCGAAATTAATGAAATATAATCTCTCAGAAAAGTGTGTCCCTATTGCAAAACACTTTATAACAAAAGGAAGAGAATAAGTAAGAGAAATATTTTTATTTAATTTTTTAACCTAATTTTTGAAAAATATAAGCCTGTTACCCTGTTCATTGTATAAATTAATTTTAAATGTGTATACTAAAACAATTTTCTAGAAAAAATTATTAATAAATAATTTAATATGAAGTAAATTTGTGGATGTTTCTTTGATATTTTTAGCGAATAATACTTGTAATTTATATATATACGAGTATATATATATATATATATATATATATATATATATATATATATACATACATATATGTTTGCGGTGGTATTATTTATCATCCTTTTATTATTGCTACGCCCTACTTTCAACGTTGACACAATCATATTTACCATCAAAGATTAAAAATAACTTTACGAGTACAATACTACAGAAAGTAATTGTATATACCTATTTATATTTCGATAAAGGCTTTATTATTATAGTGTCATGTCTTGAAACCCACGGTATACGACCCATTTTTCTTATTATGAGTAATGAAGCAGAAAACGATAAATGTTATAAAAATAGAATAAAAACCAGGAACATTCAATCATTTTTTCATTTATATGTTTGTTGATTTAATAACTTATTATGAATCATTTACCAAAAACATAAAAATGTTATTATTATAATGTAATGTTCATTTTTATTATACCTACATTACAGAAATGTTATAAAACGATTTTAAAAACAGCTCTATTATAAGAAATTAAATCTTTCAGAAACAAACTTAATTAAAGATAATAACTTCTAGTCAGATGGTATTTTATTTCCTTTAAAACATGAACCTTGGATAAACAGTCATTTCACAATTTATTTTCTTAATAAGTACGTCATTTTCTCTCTCTTTCCCTCCTCTCTCTCTCTCTCTATATATATATATATATATTAATATAATAAAATTGTTTAATTTTTTAAATATTGATTACCTAGTGTTGTTACAAAAAAAAACATTTTTTTTATTTTATATAAATAAAAAAAATGACTTAATCGTTAACGGAATGTGAAAATATTAAAATTATAAACAGATTATCAAAACATAATTATACTTATTTCATTATTATCATCGAAAAGTGGAAAACATTAAAGGAACAGTTTCCTGTTAGGTCATTTGAAAGCTTTTATTACGCATTTCGTTCGTTTTATAGACATTTTCACTTTACACGCAAAAAAAAAACGAACCGAAAACTATATATAGCATCAGCGATCGAATGTCAATCTTCAATAAAATGTGAGACTGGCAAGTGATGTAAGTAAAAAAAAGGAAGCGTGTAGTCTAAAAAATTTCAATTTAAATAAGCAAGTCATTCGTAACATTGTTTTTTTTTGTATGATGAAAATATCGAAAAAGACAATATAGATATCTTTCAATATTTTAATGATATTTTTTTGTCTTGTGTTTATATATATATATATATATATATATATATATATACATTTGTATATGTATGCGTTGGGTAAGTCAGCGATAATAACTGAAAGGTAATTTTAAATATTTATTTATAAATACTTTCGTTTAATGTGGATTAATTAGTTTATGACTTATATAGAGTGATTCATCTTAAGCTTCTACACGAAAATTTCTTAAGAAAATGCAAATTAAAAAACGTGTTCTCCCATTTAGTATTTTAATTCAATTTATTTCACTATTGAATTGAAATAAATACTAAATAAAAAATAATATATAAAAAACGAGCAGGCAATTTTAGCGTCAATTCGTCACCGTGGATGAAACATGGCTCCAATACTACAAACTAGAGTCGAAGCAGCAGTCAAAGCAGTGGATTACATTGAAAATTTGAGGAACTTGAACTTGAAACTTGAAAATTTGGCTCAGTGAGAAGAAATTTCCGTTGACTGAGAATTCCATCGGCGTCATTAATGTATATTTTCAAACCCGCTGTATATATATATATATATATATATATATATATATATAATAATTTCTAATATAAAACTTTATTTATAAAAAACTTCTCACACAATCATAATACCATTTAATAATTTTCTTATACTTCTAATGGTAATAAAAATACTTATTTTGATGAATTAAAAAAAGAGTAATTAAATTTTTCGTATCGAAAGAAAAAATACATCTATTTTGATAGACATTACAAAGTCTATCAGAATAGATGTTTTTTTGTCATTGATAAGATTTTGAATATAATATTAAGCAGTTAATTAAAAATATTTATATCATAAAAGAAATAAAAGCAACTTTCTCTGGAAAAAATACATATTGCATTGTATATATATCGCATTATACATGAACCTATTTTTTATTTAAACAAAATTTTATATCAACCTAAAAAATTTTGTTTAAATAAGAAGTTTGTTTGTATATATTTCTTATTAATTAATATTTTTGAATCTGAAATTATTATCTTTGAAATGTAAGTGTATTATTTTTATTATCGTTAAAATATTTCTAGTAATCTTACAATAAATAATTGAGAAAATCTAAAATGCCTTATTTTAAACTTTAAAATCCAAAATTTAGTATAAAAAGAAAAGTTGTGGAACATTTTAAAGAAATTACTGAAAAATATTTATATTTGTTCTTATTAATAACGATTATGTTAACATAACCATTATTTTTATAATCCTGTCTAAAAGAGTAAAAAGAAAATACTGCAGTTACGTATTATGAAGTCTATTTATCTTGATGATTCTTTAACAAAACACGCAAAAATTCTCAAACAGAAAAAAAAATAGTACAAGCACAAACATTATTTAAAAAGATCACAGTAAGAGCATTCTGAGACGTTGAACGCGTTATCTACGCTGTTTTTACGACAAATATACAATAAGGAACTCTCGACGGTGCACTGAAAGTCTAAAGAAGCTCATCGCACATATCAAAGGGGCACTCGTTGTGTCTGCCTTGTCACGAACATGTACGTCCACGTTATGCTTAGAACTTTTCCCAGTTACACTTCACAAAAACCATACAGAACACTGTGAATAGTGACAATGACTGGAGAAATAGCTATGATATCTAGATAAAGTTTTTGAAAATTTTGAATTCATAATGACTGAAGTAAATTGTCAGTATTGTCGGTAAAACAAAAAAATTGTTTCATTTTAACCAGAAATTATTTTTTGAGTGAGAAAAATTGTACTCTCAAATATTCACATCTAACTTATATTAAAATAAACAGCTAAATAATAACCGATGTAATCAAAAAAAGTGAATATAAATAAAATTATAAATCATAGCTTTTATAGATTATATGTCATATATATATATATATATATATATATATATAAATATATATATATATATATATATATATATATAAACACAAAGAGATAATACAAATAAGTAATAAAATATTATTGTTCTCTTACACATTAGCATGTACTATATATTATTTGCTAAGAATAAATTCAATTGAATATTTTTTCATACAAGATCTTTATAATTAAATAATGATCTATTACAAAAATAAATATTTTCATGACCTTAACTTCAAAAAAATATACAAACATTAAAATATTTACTTTAGTCTATTATTCTTAAAGGTCAGTACCTGAGAAGAGTAGTACAAAAGAAAATAAACAGAAAAATTGACGAACAAATGGAATTAAAGATAAAGAAATTATATATTTCAATTTTAATATTCATATTCAATTTATTTCAAAAAATGATGAAAGGACATATATATATATATATATATATATATATATATATATATATATATATATATATATATATATA
Source organism: Acanthacorydalis orientalis (assembly GCA_034766995.1). Taxonomy (NCBI): domain Eukaryota; kingdom Metazoa; phylum Arthropoda; class Insecta; order Megaloptera; family Corydalidae; genus Acanthacorydalis; species Acanthacorydalis orientalis. The sequence continues at coordinate 7,368,585 of CM068317.1, read as the reverse complement.
TATATATGGTTTTTATGTGTGTGCATGTGTGCGTGAGTAAATAATACCTTTAAGTATTCAAATATTAAAAAATAAATAAATGCCAACAATACGAAAAGTATTCAGACGGAAATACGCATTTGATAAAATTCATACAGCCTTAGGGAACATTGTGTTTGTGTGCGTTTCTAACCTCCTATTCTGACATCTGACACAGTCAACATGAACCTTGGTACAGCCATACCATCATCATGATATACCATTTTACCTCTGAAAACCACCGCCAGAACATAGCCATCAGCATTGTAGCACACGTTCGGGCAAGAGAATGGGAACCACGGTGGTTTTGGCTGATCTGTACACGGGTCTGTGTATTTTATGTTTCGTTACATGATTAATGTTCGAAAAACGGACATTTTTTTCACGAATACCGTAAATGCAAAGTACATCTCTATTAACAGCACAGGGAAAAAATGAAATTAGTAACACTGTTGTCCATTTATTTCATCCGCGTTTGCAAAATATCGTTAAAAAATTATAATCGAAGGGCTGGTTAAATGAAAATTTATTTCGAAATGGATTTGTTTAAGTACAAGTTTTTTCAATTAAATCGGTATTTTTTCAATACCGATTTTGGGTGAAATTCATTATTAATAATTAACATATATATATATATATATATATATATATATATATATATATATATATATATATATATATGTGTCTCTGTGTATGTGTGTGTGTATGATTGAATCTATTTCAAAAAATTTTTTTATAAAAACAAAAATATCTGTCATTTTAATAAATTTAATATTGTATTTATTAAAAAATGATTCGAAAAGAAAGAATGGCTCAATGTTCTTTATAAGTACATACATTTATTAAATCAATTTAAATTTGAACAAGTTATAACACTATTTAGACAGAAAGGTTAAATAGAACAATTTATATTAAATAGATTATAGGTCATCTTTTTTTGTATTAAACTTTTAATGATAAAACAATAAATATTTTTTAAATATGTTTTTATAATAATTATAACTTTAATCTTACTTAAGGACTCATTTTAGTGAAAAGAAAATGAATAGTTTTCCATTATGATAACCCACTACTGCATGTATTAGGTTGGTAGGAAAATAATTTCGTTTTTTCTTTCTAATTCTAACCTTAATTTTTTTTAATAGTGTCATTTCATAGTGTTCATATTTATATCATTTTAAGGTGCATTTTTCGGTCTGTATATTAGTAATATCGACTTTGATTTTATTATTAATTTTACTTTAAATAAAAGGGCTACTGAATTAAAGACGGAAAAGAAGCAAATAAGAGCAATTTTTTGTATGAGTTCAAAACGGGTGGCAAATCAGTAGAAACTGTCCATAAACAAAACGATGCTTTTGGTGTGAGTACAATTAAGAAACGTCGATGAAATAGTGGTTCCAAAAATGTTGTTCTAAGGACGAGAGACTTGAAGATGAAGAAGGTCGCGAGAGTCCTTCTTCAGTTCATAACGACCAACTGAAGACATTAGTTGAATAAGAACTACGCAAAATTATTCGAGAGCTTACAGAAAAGTTAGGTGTTAGTCATACAACAATTCTTGGACCACTTTAAACAGCTAAGAAAATCAAAAAATGGAAAATATATATGAATTTGAAGGTCATAAACCGAAAATTTTTTTACCAATTAATAGTAGGGAAAAGATTCAGAAAATTGCATAATTAAACTGGAAAAATTTGCTTTATCGTTTATATTCGCAAGATTTTGTACCACCTGATTTTCACTTTTTTGAGTCTCTACAGAATTTCTTAAACGAGGAGGAATTTGTAAACTCTGAGGGTGTAAAAATATCAATGAACAAATTCCGTGCTTTTAAAGATACGTCTTCCATACTACTGGAATTGATAAGTTACCAAATCAATGATATATCGTCATAAGTAATGAAAGAAACTTATGTACTCCCAATACCTTAACCAAACTTTTTTTATATTTTTATATACTTTTTTTACTTTTTTACTTAAAGTATTTATTAAAGTATTTATCTTTTAGATAAAACTGATAAAAATAGAAAGTAAAATTACATATATTTTAAATATATATTTTTAAATTATTTTTCCTTTCGTGAATTTTAAAGTTTTTATTCTTTTTAACTCGAATAATTTTTATAAAATAACTAACTAATTTTTTTCTTTATTTTGAAGAAAGAATCGATTTTTCATTATTAAAAATGATCCGAATTTTTTTTTATTCAAATAAACTGTTCTAAAATAAAGTTCCGCATTCATTCACATTTTGTTCCCAACCTTTCAAAAAAAATCATAACTCAATTCAATTGAAACAAAAGAGTTACATTCGCAAAATGACCATATATTTCAACATGTCATATTAAAAATGTTTCCAAAAATACATAGCGCACAAATTGTATATACTTTATACTCTGTACATATAATAATATGGCAGGTAAAAGCAGAAACTTTTTCATCATTGGAAAAATTTTAAATGAAAAACTGGTTATAAACTCTACATATGTAACGTACCTGTTATATTTATATTCAAATTAATAAATGTATACACGTGTAGTGGTACTCGTTCGTATTTGTGCTCATATATATATATATATATATATATATATATATATGGATGCTCACGCATGATTCCGCCATTTTATTATCTCTAGTGTGTCGTTACATTACCCATGACATATCTAAATTACAGTTTCATGAGACATTTCATGTTTCGGGTTTCAGCTAATTCTGTAGGTTGTACATTTTGTTTACAATCTTCAGTAGGTAGTGAAACACATTTATTCTATAAAAAGATATCCATTGTCCTCATAAGGTACAAAAAAAACTGCTTCCGATTAGAATCATTCGACTTTTAATGTACGCTACCTGTAATTATCGAAACATTTTACCCTCTAGTCATTATAATAAGTTGTAGTTATGTTTTGATAACGGTACAGACTTTAACCGTTTATTTACTTAATCAGACAAATTCAAATAACACATATGACTTGGCGGATAAAATGGTATATTTGAGGTTAGAAGAGTAAAGATTTTTATATAGATTATTTATGTTTAATCTAAGAGTCGTATTAAGTACAACTATTTGATTTTATTTCACATTTTCGTAATATTTCAATAATAAGAAAATTTTTACAAAATAAAATTTCAATCGCTCATTTTTTACTCGAAAATGTTCATTTACTGATTTATTACTTTAATTATTACTTATCATCATTTCTATGATGATGTCATCTGGAACATCTTACCATCGTCATTAAAATTTCAAGAACAAACTATCGACGCACTTACACACCAACAACCTACCAACCAGTCATTAAAAAACAATTAAAATGATTAATAAACTTTTTTAATCGAAATTTTTTGTGGTTTATGGAGAAGTAGAAAAGTATTTTATGACAGTGAATAAGATAGAGTGATAAAAACTCTATTATGTTAACAAACATTTATTATGTTGAAGTTTTGTGTAAATTTTTTAAAAAATCATTAAGTAAAATATTTTTTTTAAAATAAAACTTGTACCATACTATTAAAATCGCGTATTTGTGTAATTAAATGAGATTCCATTTAAATTTTATAAGAAAAATATGAAAACCACATTGAAAACTCTTGTACTTTAACTCATAACTATCGAATGGTTTTAATATTATATTAGTGTGAAATAAAAATTAAATAAAGATCAGAATATAATATTCTAAACGGTGTATTTGTTTTTCAACTTAATCACCGCTATTTCTAATACAAATCAATCAATAAGTAATAATTTTTTTTAATGTATCAGTAATGAAATGTGCTGTTTGATTCTTCAGTTAATTTTTCATCGCAACTGTAACTTGGTGATCAGAATGATAACATTCCGAAAGTACCTTTAAATGCTATAAATGAATGAAAACAACTAAAATGTTATCTCAAAGTAAGCCATTTTGAATGTGATGATAGAGTTAAGGCTGTCTTGAAGGATAAGCTGAAAGAACAAAATCTAGTTTATTTTTACTGAAGGAATAAAGAAACTTGTTATACGTTGGAAAAAATATATTAATAATATTAATGAAAATGCTGAAAAAAATAAAGTAATTGAAACGTTATATTCAAGAGTAATATAATTAACAATTTCAGAGTAATGAAGAGATCTGATCGAAAGATATCGAGACAAGAGTTGTAAAATTTTATTAATAATAAATTACTCTAAATTAAAAGAGTTTTCTTCGAAAAAGACTCATGCAGTAGCTGAAAATTCCTATTAATGCTTGTTCTATCTTTGAAAGCAATCCTTATAGTCACTTTTGGTAATTGGTTTTAGATCAGTCTTCGACTTTTCAGACTCGGAATCTTTGATCACTTTTATCATTAAAACTTCATTCTTTTAACGATCTGTGTTGTTTTAGAAACAAAAAGCTATATGAGTCCAACTTAAATGAGTATAGTGGATGAGAAATGAAAGTAATTCTGTTTTTCTCAAAAAAAACAGCTTAATCTGAAGTGAATCATAACATGGTTCGTTGTCGCAATTTAACATATACGATCCAGTTTTCTATTTTTTTATCCCGTTTCTTTCTGAATAAAACATATTACTGTATCAGAACCTCAAGATAAAAAATTTCTTTTACTATTTGACCCACTAGCACACTTTCAGGATGAACCAAATTTTAAGAATCGGAAAATGTGATGATCATATTGCGTTTAATATCGGTGCCATGTGTATCTTACAGACTGAATATTGAAGAAAGTCATGTGACTTAAATAAATAAGTACAAGCTTCTACACGTGTTGATATATTTTCCCAATAGTATGCATTACGACGGGATGATTCATAAACGCACGTTCTGGGAAGCCAGTATTATTTTTCATTATCTCACTATATCTCTGCAATCACTAAGTAATTATTATTTATGTTCATATTCAATTTATTCTATACTTTATAAACAATAAATAAATTATTTATTCCATATTTTGAAAGTGTACTTTTTTTTATATTAACATCCATAAATATCTAAGAAAGGCTTTTTATATTCGAATTTAAAATTCTGCTTTCCTTAAAGCAACTGAATCAGTCAAAACACATGAGCTAGTTTAGAGGACTTATTCAAAGTCATTTCCAAAAGTTGAAGTGTTTCTGTCTCTGTCTTCCCAAATTTAAGTCAAAGTTTCAGAAAACGCACAGATATTTAGTCAGTTTCATTAAAGATCACCAGAGTAAAAAAATCTAATTACAAAAACTACTGTAACTATGAAACAAATGACTTTTCAATATGTACTCAAAAGTAATTAATTCACAACAGATATCCGCATTATTTCATTTCATTAGTGTCTTCCATCACTTACTATATATTCAGCTGTGCAACAGTATGAACATTATTTGATCAAAATTCTTATATGCAAAACTTTTAAGCCGCTCCCCGTGTGTTTATATAAGAACGACGACGAAATTTCTAATAGAGTATAGAAAATATTAAAATACACAATTATTTAATAAAAACTTAATTTGTAATAAATTAATTTCATTGCAGACAAAAAGAATTTACTAGAAACTTTTCAGAATTGTAAAACTAAAGCATTAATAGATCGAAAAGAAAAAAGTTATTGACAAAAAATGTTTTTCGTTTAATAAATAAGTATTAATTTATTTTTCAATTTCAAATTTAAAATTTCTTGCGAACAATTAATAATCAATTACGGAATATTGTTCTTTATTGAAAAATACAATGACATTTTTTTTATAAAATGAATTTTTCATGCAGCATTCATCTCATTTACTTTAATAAAATATGTAAATAAAGAAAACGTTTACGAGATATCGACAGTTCAAATAAAAGAGGAAAAGAAATATCTAAATATTTATTTTCCCGTTCGTATTTATACGGATTCAAAAGCACTGACATATTTATTTCAAACAAAACGTAAATATACTTGTGTACTTTATAAACTACTTAAATCAATGTAAATAGACTTTTCAAAGATCAAACGGAAATTTTTAATTCAATATGTTAATTAATCACAATTGAATATATATATATATATATATATATATATATATATATATATATATATATATATATATATATGTATATATGTATGTATGTATACGACAAAGAAAAGCAAATTTTACAAATATTCTCATTCATATTAATGCACTTATCTGTTTTTTTACTTATCGAAAAGTAAAATAAAATAACTACAGCTTCATTAAAATTAATAAATATTGACCTGTTAATACATTAATCAGCATAAAAAAGAATTTTTAAAATATAGTTATTCATTTAATAAGAATATACCTGATGACAATACAAAATATGAAATATTCTTGAAATTAGAATATTTTCAATGTACACTTTTTATTTTAACATTTTGGAGCCGGGAAGGGGAAAAGGGTGCTAAAATTTTTCAACAAATATTTTTCGATTAATTGGACAATCTTTTATCATAATAAAATAAAAATTTTGAATTTGTCAGTTACAAGAAAAAATATGTTAATTTAGATTATCAATTAGAAATTTCAGATATATCTTATATATTGTGGAAAATCGTTGATAATATTCAAGAAAATATCAATTTCTTGATTGGAAACATATAATTGGAAGCAACAAAAATGGTTACAAATGAAAATTTCCAGAAATAACATTATTATTGAGTGTGAAAAATTTTGAAACAATCAAGTGTACACAAGACGGGTTCACTTCGATCATATTTGGACCTGGAGGTCGATCTCTTCCATTTTTTTTTACAAATTACACACTGTCCTGTTTGACAGTGATCTGATGATTTTTTCTTCAGAAAATGAGGTGTCGATCGATGTGGATTTGGTCTTATCGTAGAAGATACATTTGAAGCAACTTTTTAAACAATAAGTGAAGCAAATATGAGTTTATAGTCAGCAAGACTTATTCCTTTACGACTCACACCGCAATAAATAACGTATGCGTTGTGACTATAAGATCAAAAATATTGAAGAAAATTTTTTGTATCATTTGATTATTTTTCTTTTCATTTTTTTGACAGGAAGAAACTAACACCAATAAATCAAAAAATATCGTTGCACTATTTAAATGCAATAATTAAATTTAAATTATTCCATCGATTAAACTAAATTGATTCCACAGTACTAAAAACAATATAAAATTTAATTCTCAATCAATTTATAATAATATCTTTTAACAAAATAATACAAATCCCAATAAACTATTTCGGATTATTAAATAATTACTCAATTATATGAAACAAATCCAATAATAATAATTAATTTAAAAGAACATAACAAAATTAAAAATCCTAATTGAAGTGAAGTTAATACATTTTATTTTAATAATAGGATTAAAAAATATCTACATAAAAAATAACATGAAATAAAAGTAGATTCCACTGTGATTCGAAACTACAGAAACCTTTGTGACACATATTACTTGATGTATATTTTTATACATTTTTTTCAAACAATACCGATGAAAAATTGAGGTACAGAGTTTTATTTTCTATTTACGAATTTATACGGATGCGTATGGACGCTGCGTGCATTATTTCATTAACAGCGTGGACGAAAAAAAATTACGTTTCGTTTTCGATGATGATTTATTACACAACAGTATATTAATCCTACCAGCGAGATTCATACGTATACATGTATATATATATATATATATATATATACTATAAATGTCTTTATATATTGATTTATTTATTTTATTTCTCATTAAACAATATAAAACGGTACATTTTAATTTCTGCCATTGAAAGATACCTTATATATTATTGTTGTCAAGATTAATTTCATTTTTTTTATATTGATTTTAAACGATCTGTACTTCTCTTATCAATAATTTTCAGAGAATTATAACAAAATAAAATAGATATAAGAGTACATTTGAAGTAGATTTATGTCAAAAGAGGTTAGATTCAATACTTTTAATTGAATCAAAAAGGATATTTTTATACTCTCTCCTTCTTCCTCCCAGGCTCTCTTTGTATATATATATATATATATATATATATATAACTGTAATTATTATAATATTTTATTGTAATTAGCTTTCTTAATTTACTTTCAATTTTTATACCTTTATTTTAAATTACCCTTTAAGTTTTAAATTCATTAAGCGTTAGATAGTACTTTTTTTATACAATTATAATACAATAATTTTAGAAAAACAAAGAAGATACTGAATGATTAGATTATGTTATAACTCTTTGATAACTAGTCCGATTGTAGTTGCTTTCTAGTTTTAACAATTTCTCACGTATTCAAATTGGATGAATAGTGTTTATGTTGTGTCTATGAATGTTCGGATCTCTATAACCACCCTTACTGAATAATATGTGATATAAATTGATAGAAAGTCATTAACATTGAATGTTTAATCTCTCTGATCAGTATTACTCTAGATGACGAATAATAAAGATTCCAGTAAAACCCCGAAACTTAAAGATAAAGTCTTTAATGAACAACTATCATCTCTACTCAAACGAAAGAAGTAAAACTACACTATTAAATGGACGGTTGTTGATTATTTTTACAATTTTATTCTTTTTTCTTTACAAAAACCTCACGAAAAAAGTGTGTGGTGAAAACTATTCAATAAAAATATTATAGATTATTTTTTATTCTTGCTTTTGAACATTTAATTGGCAACACGAACATTCTCAAAGCGACATGGTATAGAAAATCAATTTTACAAAAAAAATATTATACCCTGGTGATCTGATAATTGTAACCTTACCATTTAAATCCACATAAGAAACAATAATAATTTATTGAATATTTTGATTAGAAAAAGTTTTATGGTTTTAGGATAAAAAAGAATTCATTAGCAAAAGTGAATTTAGACACTGTCAGAACTGTTTTGTGTACTGATTATATTTTTGATTATGATTTGATAAATTTATTATTCGTCATGAATATCATCGAGCAGTATAAATAATCGATTAACATGTTTGCTTCCAGCCGTCACATATGTGTGACACGATGGTTAGTTATGAGAACTCGGCATCACATATATACGACATCTCTGATTGGTCATTTTATGATCGCATGTTAAAACGGGTTGTGCTCTGAATACAACTGTTAAGTTCTAAAACAGTAATATATATAAAGTGCTAGGTCTGAGATTATGTTACATGACTTAGAGTTTTTAGAGCAAACTTTTTTTTCATTTACTTGACGTGACAAATTGGAATGCATGTTGGTTGTACAATAATTTTCATTCAACTAAAATGAATTATTTAGAGTTTGGAAATGATCTTGCCTACAAATTAATAAATTCTGACAGAAAAATAACTATGTTCTACGTAGCAACAATTCAAATATACAATACTTCCCGCAAAAACTGGAGAAATGACTTAGATGTCATGTGTGCCAGCAACAAGCGTCGAACATGTACTTTCTAGGCTATGTTCTTAATTGTTGGGTCAAAAACATAAAATCAATGATTACTAACCGTTTTTCATTCATATTTATGGATATTTTGAGTATCATACTGTCATATTCAGAGTATCAAGACACAGAAAAATCAAAGTATAAAATGATTTTTCTCTATTTTGACTTCAAGGATGAAATTCGAAGAAGCAAGGATCAACAATGAAAATAATAAGCAAAAATCACTAATTATTTTTGTTTATTTTCAATCAAGAAAAATGTTTGGTTTCTGGAGTGAGAAAATAATTCATTTACAGGACTGGAATAATAGGTCCACAATTAGTTCTTCATTATGACAACATACAATACTATTTAGTATTATCAGTAAATAATTTTTATCCCAAAAACAGGTTACAACGACAAAGTATTCTCTCTATTCGTTCAAAATTACATTGCTTTTTATTTTATAGTTTTCGTTTACAAATACTTTCTGTTACAAAAATAATACGTTTCATGAAAATAACTCAATTTAACGACATGAATTGCATAAAAGTGCATAAGGTAGAGCATCTAAGAAGCATTTTCAAAGAAGACTTCTATAAATATTTCGAAACGTGCAAGGAAAGCAAGAGGATATACATTTCAGATAATAGAAAAAAGTTTGAATTAGATACACTTTAAATCCTGTAAGTTTTCAATAATGAAAGTTTTATAACAACCTCGTATCTTTTTCTACACTTCTTATTAATCATTGTCAGGCATATTTGGTTGTTGGATGTAGTATTTTTTTTAGTTTAAAATGTTTTTAATTTTTAAAGAATCTAAAAGATTACTAAATTGTTAATTCCAGAAATACTAGATTTAAATTTTCAATACATATTTTACTCAATTTATCTTATTTTTAATTTATTATACATAGCTTCCTTTTATAATAATTTATTACAATCCATAAATTGCATAAAATGTGGAATAACATATATATATATATATTTAATTACACTAATTTCGACCAATGAGAATTAATATTCATTTTTAAAACTTCCTTCTTCCATAATTTGTTACTATTTACTTAATAAATTCGCAAGATAAATGTACACGCAAATTTAACAAAACGTATTTCTCTTGTATATAAATTTATTTTAAGCGTGTATTTTTTATACTTGCCTTACAAGAATATAAATCATAGTGGAGGTATAGCCGCAGGTATTTCTTTTTATTTCTCAGAGACTTCTGATCGCAATAGCTGATAAAATCCTTTTAAGTAAATTAGAAAAATAAACATTCCGATGTATCGCATAACAAACAGAAAAAAGCTCTATAAATTAATTCCCCGTAGAATAAATACACTTTCATTATATATATATATATATATATATATATATATATATATAAACATTTCGGAAAGTTTCTTTTTTTTATAAACCTGGATATAAATTACAGACATATTTAACTCTTGTGTTTTCCAAGTTACAAAGTTATATATATATATATATATATATATATATATATATATATATATATATATATATATATATATATACATATGTAATCAGAATAAAGTAATTAATTTTTCAATAAACGTATTGTAGTTAAATATATACATATATATTATTTTGAAGAAGGTTGTTTGAAAATTTATAAACAAGTTTCTTTTGAAAAATGTGCAAATATTTCTGTTTTGATCATATTTTAAGCTTCAAGTAGACAATTAAATTCGCATGAATGATTCAAAAAGCGGATAAAATATTTAGTTTCAAATTAAATGAGATATTTTATAATTTGATCTCAAATAATGAAGCTTGAATGAATACTGTATTAATAATTGTTAAAAATTTATTTTTTGGAGAAACTATGTATATTTAAAAATAGTATTTTTAATTTTGATGAGTAGTTTATTTTTATTACATTATTTATTGATTTTTAAGTTGCACAGTATAGAAAAGTAGAGAGAAAACATAATAAAAATATTTTAAATTCCAATAAAAATAACGATAAAATAGTAAATAGTAACTGAAAGGAATTTTAAACTCTTTACTAATTAGTTTCCAATCAAGTAGTTTTCCTTTATGATTTTCTATTTTTTATTGTCACTATATTTATAATCTTTGAGATGTAAATATTTTATATTAAAATCTTCATTTTATATAAACATAATTTATTCTTTATGATCTAATTTTATTAATAAAGGAACGAAAATGATAAAAATACAAAAATATGTACTATGATAATCAACTAATGGAAACAAATAACCTTTTGACATAATAAGAAGATTGAGGCATAAGTCATTGAACCTACCTACTAGAAGAGCTATTTTATAATGAAACTAATATTGGAAATAATTAGCAAAAATTATAAAAATATTTTGAATAAATTGAAAATAAATTTAAACTCTATAACAATTCTATAAAAAACATGAACTAAAATATTAGCTTACATCAGACTTCACCCCTCAAGTGAATAGTTTGCACACTTAGTACTGCTTATGGACAGATATATACGTCATACCCATTTATGGGGTTAATGATGGAACAGAACTGAGAAGTTTTGGAAAAATTTCAAAATTTATATAATTGCACCTTAAAGTCAATAGATTTGATTGTGTTATTAAATATATTATTAACTATATAATGACAGTCATGTTTCATTTAATAATAAGGTATTTATATTTAATAATATGAGCTTGTAAATAAGAAAACGGCTAATGAAGACCATAAGTGTGCATTAAAGTTATTTATATGAAGGAGACTTAAATATCGGTCATTGTTAAAAGAAGAAAACTGTAAAGTTTTATAGTTTGGTATTGTAGAAAAAGTATTAAAATAAAAGTAATAAATGTGTTAAAAATGATGAAAGAAGTATTCAGAAAAGTAAGAAAATGTAGAAATTTATATAATAATATAAAAAAGAAAAAAGATACTTTGACGAATCGCCATTTTAGATGAAAAAAACTTGAAAAATGAAATTCAAAACGAAAGATAGAACAGAAAATTCATAAAATATTCTCAAATTTAAAATTATAAAACAAATAAAAAACAAAATTGAAAATCGTAAATTCGGTAGTTACTAAGAAGTAATAAAAAATTGAAGAAAGGAAGAATGAATATTAATAAAACAGTCTAAAATTTATTCCCATATATATATATATATATCATTCAATCGTACAAAATGGAAAATCATGGAAGAGGCTTCTATCCAACAGTAGATTGACAGTGGCTGCTGCTGCTGATAATGTATATATATATATATATTTATATTTATATATATATATATATATATATATATATATGAGTTATTACCATTTATTTTTATTTTTGTAATTTTGACTATGAATTTTGTTATGATATTTATCCTTCTGAATAAGTTATATTTGTTTTCTACTACTAATTACAGCATCAGTATATCATCTTTAGGTAGATTTAAATAAATCTTCAATTGAAAATGTCTATCTGGAGACACAAAATGTTATGAAACTACTAGTAGAAGAGAGAAATTATTATGTCTAAATTTATATATATATATATATATATATATATATATATATATATATATTATTATTTTATAATCATATTAATATTTACAGTTTAACAAAATATTTTTGAATATATATGTGTATATATTCAAATATATATATATATATATATATATATATATATATATATGTATATGTATATATATATATATATATATGTCCATATATATATATATATATATATATATATATATATATATATATATATATATATACATATAATATATAATGTGCATTACTGCTTATGTTATATTTCGATTTTCGTCAATATATCGTAAAAAAAATTTTCCTCATTCGGATCACATATTCTCTATATGTATATATATAACATTAAGCCGCTCAACTTAAACTTTTACACGAACTCAAATCATAAATATATCTATACAAAAACATTATATGAATATAAATATGTATGTATGTATATATATATATATATATAAATTTCCATATATATTTTAACGCATACTAACTGGACCAGCGAGCAGAGCAGATCAGCGCGAACAGGTTATCAAGTAAATTTGTTTGAAGAGTGAGGTTGACAGGGTGGATCGGAGGCGGACATTTTGTCAACTTCGAAATTTTATCGGTATGTGCTCGTGATGATTTTACTTTATGTGCGCGCAACGTTTTACAGGAAATGAATTCATAAATTCGTGTTTTGACAATTTAATTTATGTACTTTTCTCGAATGATTTAAATTTTTCTGTTATTTTTTAACATTGGATGTGTTATGCATTTCTGATTCGTTTCGTGCCATCGAAATGATAAAATGTGTATACAGGATTTTATTTAAAATAACATCGAGTGTTTCTTTTTCTAATTGAGATAATTTACAATGTTCAGATGTATTCGATGTAGATTTATTTTATTAAATTATGCTCTTAATTTATACAAACGAAGAATATCAAATTTGTTTCAATGAGAGCGAGAAAATGACCTCTTCCAGGTTGTTCATAAATTACACATTTATTAAGTATTTATTTTTTTTATTTTAATCATATGCTTTTCAAAGAAATATTTATAAATATTTTCACACACATCTGTTACAAGAGATAATCTTCGTGTATTCATTTAAATTTTAATTCATTCAAACTGTGTTTTCATGTAATTCATACATATTCAATTAGTTTAATTTAAAAAAGTCTAAAAACTTTACAACGTAACATTATTAATGAGGAGATACAGCAACGAATATACAGAATTTTAATTTTGTTAATTTCTTTTGGAATAACTTAAAACAGCATTAAAAATTTGATATATGAATGTATTTTTTGTGTGGGTGGATTGTTAAACAAATATGGTGTTCTTTAAATACATATTTTAAAATTTTAAAAAGTTTATATTAATTTAAGAAAAAAATATTGATACTAAACCCATCTCTCTCTCTCTCTCTCTCTATATATATATATATAGTGTGTGTGAGAGAGAGAAAGAGGAGGGAGAGAGTGATTATATTTTTTAAAAATATGTAATTTTTTATTAACTTTATATTAAATTTATTATTTGAATTAACGTTTTTAATATAATAATTTTTTCTATTAACCTTTAAAACAGTTCAATAAATGTACTAAGAATATATCTAGTGATAAAATTTAAACGATAAAAGAAAAGATCAAAATTTAATTCTTTGTACAATTAAATCAATTTTTTGAAATAACATCAGAAATGAAATCCCCAAAATTTGATTCAACAATTATTTCTCATTTATTTTTATGATATTTCACTCAAAATTAAACAAGAACCTAAAAAAAGCTGGTTGGTAAATGTCTAATCTTTCTAGTTTTGTTCTGAAAGATAAAATTATATAAAACTCTTAAAGTAAACTAAAAAAATTAAACAATTAATATTAGCATTGAAGTCAAAGAACCATTCGATGAAATAAATATAGATAGTAATATAGCATAATACAGTAAATGAAATCGAACTATTACTAAAAAAAAAATTATTGTATACTGAAGGAAGTATATGTATAATAAGACATGATATTAAATACTTTAAAAGCTATTATAAATTGAATTTAAAAAAAGCATTCATTTAATACTCATTTTTTAAATAAATCAAAGTTGATTATCAATCTAATATGATTGATTTGAAAATAATAGATTAATAAGCATGTTTTTTAAATGTAAGATACTAAAGTTGATTTTTATATATTAAAGTACTTAATTTATGTACATATATAAATGTAATCTTCTTGTAAGTCCTCAAGTAACTAAATTTTATAGCTAAAAATTACTTAAATTATATCTCTTAAATTTATCAAAACCTGAAAAAATGTCATAAATTTAATTATACTTAAAATGAAACTAATTTTAAAAATAACGTGATTATTATTGTACTTGATAGTATTATCTAGACATCAAACATTTTTTGCACAAAATCATAAACGATACGGGAAACATTCAATTTATTAAAATAACGGTTTTGTTTACTAATTAAGTGGTAAAAGATATACGTTTATGAATTCAATAAATAAGTTTCATTTTAAAATACAGCGTTTCCGTCGCAATCTAGAATTAAATGATCGGAATATCGTACGGAACATTAAATTAATATACCGAATTACAATTCGAAACTGTTAACTGAATAATATCTACATTAATGGCCGTTTTAGCATTCAGCATTATGAATCATGATATATTTAATAACAGTATCATTTCGCTTACGTGGTACTCAATTTGACTATAGAGACAAATATATCTTTGTTAATGGTTCGATAAGTAAATAAAACTTTATAATATTCATATTTCAAATATTATACACACACAAATACACACATACACACACACACACATATATATATATATATATATATATATATATATATATATATATGTATGTGTGTATAATCATACAGTTTATTTTATTTGATCATTAAATATAAAATCGCGACTTGTAGCTCAGCCATGAAATTCTCTACCTACATCTCTGTCTTTACAATATTGGAGGTGCGATTAGTGTCTCTTCTACAGATTTACCGTTAATGACGATTTCATTACCTTCATCATCTTCATCTTGTACACAAGAAATCGCGTCGTTAAATATATAAGCGTCAGTGAAGAGGAGTCCTAAGAATTTTGAGTCGAAATTGCGTTAATAATCGTAAAATTAACGCTTCCAGATGTCGTAAAAATCAACAATGGAACGAAAGCAAAGTTCAGTAACCGTGCAGTCTTCTAACCATGGCGTATATAAAAATCGATTATTCGTTTCAGTTCGTCGACAAACTTATTTTCAATTCAAAAACTATGGCTCTTGTGTGTATATGTATAGATATGAGTAAACATTGGCTACTATAACGTTACACTTTTATATAAAAGAAAATTCTATGTTGATAAGTTTTCTAGGTCATACATGCATGGATGTAAGTTGCATAATATGAAGAAAGGTAGAACAACTTTGCACTAAAAATATGTTCGAACGAAAAGATTTACTGTGCGTTCTTTTTCTTACAAGAAACCAAAAGAAATAAAATTCAACGATTTCGTTCTTTTTATCGCATGTTCTTGGTACAAACAAACTTCAATTTATATATACAAACATACACACACATACATACATACATACACAAACACACACACACATACATATATATATATATATATATATATATATATATATATATATATATAAGTGAATAGAAACAAACAACAATTCTATTACTGACACATTCTTCATTTATATCTAAATGATTTGCCTCAATTAATAAAAAAAATACATCGCAGACATTTTCCACGGGTTTAAATTAAAATTATTAACAAAATTAACTATAAATATTAGAGTATCGGGAATAAAAAAAAGGAAAATTCATGATTATAGGAGGGAAATAATTTTGTTGTCTTAAAATTTAAAAGATGGTAGTAAAATTACTATAAAGCTGCTATTTTTGTACAAATTGATTTTTGTAATAATATCTCAAACAAAAAAAAATAAATATTAGAGATCAATAAATTATTTTTATGCTGAGAACATAATAGGGTGTTTAAAATATTAAATAATATAAATGAGATTAAAAAATGATGAAAAATGAGAAATAAATGGAATTAAAAAATATCTTATGAGGTTCTAGATAAAAATTATCAATTGCATTTATTATTCATTTAGAAAAAAAAACCATATAAGAAATAACATTGAAAAAATTTGTTTGACTGAAAACTAATAAACCTCATGATAGTAAATAATTTTATTGAAATATTTTCCAGTAACTAACAGATGAAAATAGACAACCATATGAGTAAAAGACTTTGAAAATAAGTATTTTGTTGATTGTAAGAATTTTTAAATTAAAAAATAAATTTTTAATAATAATATCGTCCTATTGGTCTTGCTTGTTTTGAATTACATAGCATTTTATTTTTTGTCTAGTAACATCACATGTATCGTCTTTGGCCAGGTGTAAATTCAGAGCTATTCACAAATGCCATACGTGCCAAAGTACTATATGCAATAAATAAACAAATTATATTTTAAAAGTATCAAGGCAAACAGTGTAATTCATCAACTGGATCTCAAGTATAAATACAAACAATTATAACTTTTTGTAACATTACTTTAAAAATTATAAATTAATTATATTATGGATTTTTTTTAAAAAAAAACAAACTAAAAAATCCTCTTCATTGCTCGTAAACTTATATTTTTTTTAAATAGGCATTAGTACTAAAAATTTTTTAAAAAAATAAAAAGTAGAGATCTAGAATAATAAAAAAAATTCTTCTAAGGATATAAAACTTAAAGAACAAGTTAATATTCCAAGCATTAATTTTATTTAACAATATAAATTTAAGCTTTTGTCCCATTTCTAAAAAAGATATTCATCGTGATAAGTTTTTTTTTAACAATTCACTGTTGAAAACTGTGAAAACTCTTTAAAAGTTAGGTTAGATTTTGACACATATTTTATTATAATTTCAAGAAAAAAAATAGTAAGTACTTAGTGTATAAAATATTCCACATTAGAGTATAATTTGTAATCTCCTTCCAAAAGTAACTCTCTAATAAAAATGCATTATTCTTGAGAACGGTATGTTACTAAGTTAAAATAAATTACACTATTATTATTATATATATTTGAGGGTGTGTGTGTTTAATATCTCTTGGTCTATGAAATATGTGTTGAATATTTCAAAATGTAATGGATAATATGCGCACTTATCTCTCGACAAGTTATGATTCATATCCACTTTACTGATTGTATGGAATGAAGTTTAATGCACGTTTTTCCGTTATTTACAAGCTGAACACTGAGATTGTTTTACATATTGATATAATGCTATTGTTCGTTAAACGTGTTTTTTAAATAAAATGTTTAAATTAACACTTCATTGTTTTGTTAAAAAATAAATCTTCTTTATTTACGCTGATAACCTCATACTCATCCAATTATACTTCTTCATAAAAATATTTATACAAACTAAGCAATTATTATCATGTTTTTATTTAATTTTTTAACAAATATCTTATCAATTGTTATTGTTAATTAGTTTATATTTCTTTTTACTGTTTTATTCAGTTTTTAAGGGCATTACTAGGTTCAGAAAGTCGAAATACCTGATTTTTTCCATAAATCGATAGATTGAACTATATAGAATAAAGCTAACTGTAGAATAAACCGAAAATTGTAGCAACTGTGGCTGAAATTATAGTTGAAACCGTAACCGTAACCGAAACTGAAACTTTTACTTAAATTTTTTTTTGAAAAATGACCAATTTTCCAGTCCCTACACCGAGAAGTTCGATTAAAATTTATCATATAAAAATATTTTTAAAATCTTGAAAGGAAAACAAATATTTTCAATTGATATGAAAAAATTATATGTTTATTAATTTCTACGTAATTTAATAAAAGAAAAACTATTTTCATTTTTTAAAAATTCATTAAATTTATTTGAAAAAAGTCAGTTATGTATGTATGATATATACAGGTATTAAATTGTTTTCTATAGAATATAAAATATACTTTTTCATTATGTTAAAATTAACATTTAATTTAATATTTTTGAAAGAAATAAGATAGCAACACTATTTAAAAACTAAATGTTTATCAGACTCTGTAAACAAGTTGATAGATACTTTAAGCTGGGAAAACAGCGTGCAAGGTTGACTTCACCCACTTATTGAATTCGAAAAACCTATCAATCCCAGATCGATCATTTTCCAAGCTCTGCGTAGCTTCAGTATACTTAGTTTTTATATACATTATCCTCATCACTATTTGTCTCTCGGATAAAAATGAGAAAAGATATATAGTTTTATCTTAAGGTTTTTAGATACTTAGAAAATGTTATCTTTAAAAAAGAGTTTCTCGGAAATGTTCAAGAAATATAGCACTAATGTGTTATTTAATTAAATTTCAGTAATTACTATATGCTTTTTAATAAGATCAAATCAATACAGTTGAAAGATAATATTTATATTTTAAATGCCTACTCATTAAAATTTTACTATCAATAGTAATCAAAAAGATATTTATTGTTTTGTAGAGATATTTTCTGAACGTTTTTGTATAATCATATAAACTTTATATGTATATATATTTATATATATATATATATATATATATATATATATATATATATATATATAATATATATATGCATCATAGACACATTATAATGTAAATAAATTGTTTATTAACTTATTACGGTAAATGTATGTTGTAAATAAAATAAAATATAAAGCAAACTAAATGACAGTAAATATTCATATTTCATTAAAATGACCATAACTGATTACACGAAGTAATTTATGTTTTAATGCTTTGTTACTTCATAATTTTTTCTAATTTTTAATTGAAATTTGACAGTTATAACTGCATTATTAAATTTATATATATATATATATATATATATATATATATATATATATATATATATATATATATGTATGTATGTTTTCTATATAATAATGATTTTTTTTAAATCTAATATTTACAGTAATTTAATAACTGAAACTATTACAAAATAATTTTATGTTTTTGTTTTTATATTCATGAGTTGCAACTATTATTCTCGTAAAGTTATTTAATTAAATTATTTTTCTTTCGTAAATAAGTGAGAAACAGTACAATTGATTAATAGTAAATGTATAATAAATAAATGTATAAAGTATAAAAGTATGATGTATATTTGTATTTCTAAACGAAATACATAATGTTGTACGCAATTCAATCATATGTGTAAATAAATAAATAAAGCGGTACAGAATATTAAAAGATCTTAGAAAAACTAGAATAAGATAAGAATATCTTATAACAAATTAATATATATATATATATATATATATATATATATATATATACAATATATATATATATATATATATATATATATATATATATATATATATATATATAAAGTTTTCCAATAGGGAGGCAATTTTTTAAGAGATTATATTTCACAGATGTCAAACTAACAACTTTATTTTTTTTGATATTTGTCAAGTTTTGACATTGGCATCTTCAGTTATGGTTTCGAATACAACAAAACAATGTACTGAAATAATACAATTGTATTATGAAAATGGTCGTTCTATAAAAAATACATTTCGTAAATTAGGCGATATTTATTTTCGATATACCAGTCCATCTGAATTAACAAATCATCGATTAGTGAGTATATCTGAAAAGACTAGATCTGTTCAAGATAAAGAAACACCAACGCGGGCGCTAAAATGCTATTAATATAAACTAGAAAATTTTAATGAGAAAGTAAATAAGCTCATATACATTTCTAATCATCAGAAAAACGTGTACTCGCTCAGAATTAGTAAAACTGATCTCATAAATAAAAGTTGAATAGTTTGAAACTTGTTAGGAAAAAACTCAACAGAAGAAAACCCAAAGGAAAAAATGTCACTTCTGATGAACAAGTTAAGGCTAATGTAAAACTTTGGTGAAAAAAACACCTGCTTTTTTGTCAGGATGAAGAAATTCGTTACATATTGATAAAAATATGGTATTAATTGTGGTTATACTGGAAAATAAATACACTATTTGAAAAAAATATATTTCTAGATTGTTTCGGTTTCGTTTCAATTCAATATCTCCAATTAATCAATAGTCATGAGCCCTTGTATAACACTTATAACACTTATTTACCTCCCGCTCATGTTATTCTAATGTGTTTTTCTTAAATCAAGGTAAGTAATTAAAAAACGAATTAAAGTTGTTAAAATTTTCTCTAATATTATTCAATGACTAATTATAAGCTTAGAGAAAGTGTAGCAGAGTACGCTTTTAGTTGACCACCAGTACTCTAAATAAACAAGATTTTAAAATTATTTTTAAAAAGTATAAAGCATGAAACTGTAAATATGTAAATAACTAGGCTATTTTTGTTTATTTTTATGAATGCATCTGTGCATGTTATAAAATTAAACAACTTAATGAAAATTGAAAAATATTCAAAAATTTCACTGAATCATATAATTCCAGCATATCTTACTTATTAGTTGTAATTATCAAGTAATGCTATAGATATAAAATAAAAAATTAAATAGTGAAACAAAGAAATATCCGTGTTGACTTTATTTATAAATTAATTTATTTTTCTTCTTTTAAATTACACAAATACATTTCCTTTATCAAACAACTTATAAAAATAATAATAATTATAAAGTATACCTTATAAAGGTAGGAATTTTGGTAATAGAAATTCTTATAAGGAACCAAGTCTTTAAATTTACTAATACCTCCTCTAAATTTAAACGATTTCATTATAGAAGGAAGTTATATCAGTAGCATTTTTGCAATTTTTACATATTCAGTGAGGCTGTTTGAATATTTGTTAATGGATTATTGATTGGGAGAAAAGATATATGGAAAAGTATAGAATTAAATATGTAAAAAAACATATATATATATATATATATATATATATTTGTATGTAAGCATAGCTGTCTATAATACGTTTGATTTTTAAAAAAATCCTACTATGCAATATCCATCCATTTTAAGTAGTGTTCTGATAATAAAATTCGATAGAAATAGTTTAATAATAATAATAATAAAATGTTATGTTCGTAGCTTATTGGCTTCTGTTCAAAATTGTCGATTTAAAACTTGGCAGAGATGCGTAGTTTATTTTGTAATCACTAATTTGGATATCCTGTATATTGAACACGGTTTTTATTTCACAATAAAACTCAGATGTACATATTTATGTGTATATTCGGTCGTTATATTACATATACACATGGAACGTTACACATTTTATGTATGTACAAATATATATATATATATATATATATATATATATATATATATATATATATATATATGTATATGTATCTGTATCTGTATCTGAATGTGAATTATTGTCTCTTATATTTTTAGTATATTGAAAATACAATTTGTTCACTTGATGTTTTTTTATTAAAAAAATACAGTTCTTAACTAAATCTAATTATTATGCAAGATTAAATAGGAAGATGGAAGAACATTCATGAAATTAAAAAGCTAAAATTGTCTAAATTACAATTATGTTTCATTTTAAAAAATAGTTTTATTAAACGGAATTTTCTATCTTATTTGTTATTTGATTTATTTTGTGGAAACAGTGCATTTTGTTCTTACAGTTTCTTTAAGAAGTATGGATGTTTACAAAGTTCTTAAAAGAAGATCCTAGAATATGAAAAATATGCTGTATATCTTCACTGCATTAAGAGTAGTAAATATTGTTGTTATATACATATCAATTTGGTGAAAGACATTAGTAAGGAAATAACTCCAGTTAAGGACTTAGGGTAGTTAGGTTTGTGGAATTAATTTCTTGTGTTAAATCCAAACACACTCAACAAGTAGCACGATAACCATTTCCAATCCCGATCAACAATGATTGGTTAATGGATATAGTTTCGTCTCTGTTCAGATTGGTTGACATCAGTCACATGTATGTAGCTATCTCATGATATACAACGAAAGAGATGTATAGGATTTCAATTTAAAATTGATGACATCTATTCAAAATATTGTATTCACTCAAGCTTCAGAACAAAAATGTGTTACACATTTAAACACTGTATTTTGTTGTTAATTAATATAAACTTTTCCAATAAAAAAATCACGACTTACATTTTACGCAGTTTATTCCTGCATATAATTTTTAATTTCTTTTATTTGTTAGGAGAGAGAATGCGTCAGCCAGCGCACCCTTTCCCGGGGAGGGAAAGAGCAGAAAGTAGCAGGACTCACTAGTAATATAAAAATAAATTTTGGGAGGTGATAGTTTCAATTTCAAAAAAATATATATAAAATACATTTAATTGTACATATACAATGATAATAAAATCTTAAATTTATAGCATTATATAATATATACATATACATATATATATATATATATATATATATATATATATATATATATATATATATATATATACTAATATCTGAAACGTAGGTTTACAATTTTAATTAGTAATTAGTTTGGTTGATGAGTTTAGTTAGTTGAAATTTGATTTTTAAAGAGAGAGGACATGGGAATTCATTATACAACGCTATTCAATTAGATATTCAATACGTACTTATTGTAAATGAAAGTCAGTATTCATTTTCAGTAACGTTTAGAAAACTATGTAAAAATTTTACTTGTAATAATGTGGATAATAAGGTTAAGATATTCCTATCAGTTATATGATTGAAAAACGATTGTTCAGTAGTAGAAAAATCAAAGTCATGGCATATTTGCACCGCACTTTCAATGAAAAATATTGAATATATACGTTAAATTGTGACAGAAACACAGATCTTTTCCATTAGACATCATCCACATAAATTGAGCACTTTCCCTCACACTATATGGAGTACTTTAAAGAAAGTCTCATTCACTTTTTCTCGGATAAAATTCAGTTGACACAATAATTGCAGCCTAGAGACCATTAATGCCATAGGAAATATAGTAATGCGTTGTTGCAGCTCAATACAGACAAACTGGACTTTTGAAAGAAAATGATCATGACTAACGACGCTTCGTTTTCCTTGAGTAGCTTCATCAATAAACAAAATAGTTGCTTCTGGAGTTCTAAAAAACTACAATTGATCCATAAACGATCCTTGCATCCACGTTGAGTGAAAGTGTTGTGTGTTATTTGGTTCGGAGATGTCATTGAATCTTACTTTTGCTATCAATACTGTTACGATACTGGTGACCGTTATCGTGAGATGATTTATTATACTCTGATATAAAAATTTGACGAATTAAGTTTAGGGAATGTGTGGTTTCTACAATACAGCAACATGTTGCCCATAATTCCTGTCACAATGAACATTTTTAATACCATATATCCCTAGCAATTAATTCAAGATTCGACGATATCAACTATCCACCATGATTACCAGATTTAAAGATACCATTTTTTTTGTAGGATTATCTCGAGATCAAAATTTATTCAAACAACCCAGAAAATATTGACAGTCTAAAGGAGAATATTTATAACTAAATCGATAAATACAACTAAGAGATATATCAAATTGTGTAGAATAATGTCATGGAAACAAATTACTTTTCTGCCGAAATCGGAGGTTACCATTTGGACGAAATTTTTTTTAAACGTAATTGTCAAGTTTAAATAAAGTAATCATGTCAAAAATCTAATTTTTTATTTTATGTAGAATCTTCCTTGAACAAATGAAAAAGAAAAGTTCGAATAGGATGTATGACCTAAAAGTAGTGAATTTTCTAACAAGATAACACACCTATTATACAACAAGAGCAGTCATAGGATGGGTTCGAAATGGAGATAATCAAAGTTCTACAATGAAAATCCAGTATGATCACCTAACTTGAATGTTATTAAAACGTCTGGAGATTACTCATAAAGAAAATTTATGAGAGAAGAAAACAATATGATAATTTTCTATTATTAACAGAACCTTAAAAAGATCACGCCGACGAAATTCTATTGGAATTAATTAAATCTTTGTATAATTATCTCCAAAAACCTGTTTTTTGAAGTTAGAAATAAAACACCTGAATCTATTCTAATACTTTTAATATTAGGATAGATACATTAAATTTTAAATAAGCATATTAAGGAAAATTCCTTAATAATTAATAGACTGTTGAAAATATTTGGCAAATTTACGATTAGATTCTTCGTTAGAAACCAAAAATATAATCATAAGTGTAAATCCGAAAAATTTTCTTCAAAAATAAAAAAATAAATGGAAAAATCAAATAAAGTTATCTTGATGTCAGATATATATATATATACATATATATATATATATATATTTATATGTATAGATGTATGTATATATATATATATATATATATATATATATATATATATATATAATTATTAACAGTGAATACAATATTATAATTAAAATTTAGAATTTTAATGAATTCTCTATTGAAAATTAAATAACATATTCAAAGTAGATCGAAAACTTGACTGTATATATTATATCGAAGTATATTAAATTACAAATTAAAAGCAGAGTTTTTCGTTTATAATAAATCCATATAATGAAATTTATCATATTAATAGTCATTTCCCAAAATTCAAAACGTTCGCTTTTAGGGTAATAAAATTTTAAATGCTCAATTATAAGAAAATAAATAATTTTAGAGAGTTAAATATTATATTTAAAAATAATTGCTAGTACTTTTACCATATTAATATTTCAATCTAAGCTAATGTATACTCTTAAATACCGAGATAAAAATAATTCAGCTGAAAGCGTGTAATTGAATAAATTAGATATTTTTAAATGTTACTGATTTAATTAAACGAAACTCATTCACAAGCTAAATAAATAGTTGTATATTCTAATACCATTAATAATATATTTCTTGTGTTTGTATCTGAAGTTGACACGACCGCAAAGACTGCATGAGTTCAAAACGTCCTTAAAAATATATTATTTATGATACGAAATATTCGTAAATTGTAACGTTTCGCATCCAATATACTATTCACAAACGTTTGTCAAATGGTATATCTATCTATCTGACTGTCATGTATATAAATATACAAATATATATATATATATATATATATATATATATATATATATATGTGTCATCTGTGTACATAACACAGTTTCAGATCCCGGTAGAGAAACATGTGTCATACATTTGCTGCTATGCTTCCCTTTCCCAATTAGTTTTGACATTGGTCTGATATGTGATATGTGTATACATGTGATTCGTATAATCAGGTGACTGAATTTAATAATTAGTGTTACACAGCACAGGTATCTACAAACTTCAGTATGGATTCAGGAATAATTTAGTACCTTTTCGGTAAATGCGTTCGATGTAAATTTATTTGCATACATATATATTATATTAAGGTGTCTATTGGGGTAAGTACCATATATTTCCTATAAGATTCATATTTATACATTTTAATTATAAATTACAATAAGACTCAAATCGTAGAAGTGAACAGATTGAGGATAGTAGTTTTTGGAATCAAATTATATAATTTATTTCCATCATTCTGTAATACACATAAAATCATATATATATATATATATATATATATATATATATATATATATATATATATATATGTGTGTGTGTGTGTGTGTGTGTGTGAACATATATGAATGTATAATTTGACATAATATTTTATTAAATTTATAAAACCCAAAAAATATTTCAGTATTAAAGAAACATTGTCATTCTTTATTAAAATAAATAACACTATTAAGAGTAATATGTGTTTTTTTTTGAAATGTTGTAGTAATTACACTTATTATTATTAATAGTTATTAGAGTAAAAAGTAACAGATTACAGTCATATATGATTCTGACGCATTTATCTTTAGTTTATGTATCAATTATAGAATTATGTCTGTCTCGTTAAGTTAATAATATATGATCAATCTTTAGCTTGTGGTATGAAATCAAATTAATTTGAAAGTCAAACATATTAGTAATTCATATGACTTAATATTAAATTCATTTCAGTGAAGTTGTTGTGTTTTGATTTTGTTTCTATTTAATATACTTGTATATTATAATACAAAGAGAGGGGGGGAGAGGTGCTCAATAATCTAGTTATTTTTTAATTTGGATATTTAGGAACTAAAATATTAGTTCCTATTAATTAAAGAAGATTTTTTGAATTTGGTAATTTGGATTGATGATTTTTTTAAAGGAAATATGTGTTTAGTACCAAATTGCATTACTTTTTTGTAATTCATGGACCAAATTTTACATATGTATTAATATATAACTGTCATAAGAGTTATATTTGC
Source organism: Acanthacorydalis orientalis (assembly GCA_034766995.1). Taxonomy (NCBI): domain Eukaryota; kingdom Metazoa; phylum Arthropoda; class Insecta; order Megaloptera; family Corydalidae; genus Acanthacorydalis; species Acanthacorydalis orientalis. The sequence goes on along the minus strand of CM068317.1, from coordinate 7,341,499 downwards.
TGTTTTTTAACGATTTAACACAATATATGAATATGGAGAAAAAAATACTGCTGAATTATATCGTCAGCAATTCCTGAATAAGGACCTGTTGAAACGAAGACTTGTTTTAGTCAATGGAAAAGATCATTCTTCACAATGAGCGGTCAGGATCACACAAGAAAAAATTAGGCAGTAGCTCGAATAGGAAGTTTAACTACATTCACCTTACTCTCCAGATATTGTTCCATCTGATTATTATTTGTTTCGGTCATTAGAGTATTTATAGGTAAATAAAAATGATTAATCAGTAATTAATGTTCTAAATCATCTAGAAATATCTCTAAATTATCTATTTTACATCACATTCATCAGATTTCTTCAAGAAAGAGATTGAAAATGGACAAGAAAAGTTGAAAAACTGTCCTTGATAATGATAAAGATTATATAAACGAGTAAGAAATAATTTTTTTTAAAATTAAATTATTTTTTTTACATAAAGTAATTGATTACTTGAGTACAGCTACTATAAAAGATTTTAATATATTTGCTGTTAACGCTTGAAATGGATTAAGAAAATAACTTTTAATATGTATCAAAATAAAAATTCTTCCTTACAATGAATCATGATTAGTTTGAGATTTAAATACCAAGTATTATAAAAAATATAAATATTACAGAAACTCTCAAAAATAATTTTTGGTGTAAAACTTTTTATAAAAAAATATTATCGCTGAGATTAAATTGAAATAAAATACAAAATAATTTTATTTATTTGAATCTTCAAATATATGTAGTATACATTTAAAGTTATTATTAGTTTTAAAATAATATATATTTGCTATGAAATTTCATAAATTTATCATGTTCTTTAGATTTATTCAAACCTTATAAAATCATTGAATTGAAATTTAAATCAACCTTACTATATTGGATTAAAAGCAAGGCATATATACAGCTTGAAGCAGATTGAAAAGCACAATTTTATTACTCCAGAACACAAAATGGAGCAACAGGCAGTGGACCACTGGCCTCTATAGACATTCCGTATATTTATGACGGTACACAACTTTTATTATTTAAGAAGAATATTCGTAATTCATTTCTTATATCTTCATTATATATTCTATCCAATTTTACATTTTGTACGTATTTCATTCCAGAGGCTTGGATTTTATTGATATCTCTTTACTTTATGAGTAAGGTTTCTGTACCGTATGACAGAATAGGTATACCCATAATTCTATAAAATTTCATTTTATATCCTTACATACTATTCGAACAGAAAATGAAGGTATCAAATAATTTAAGAGTATTCGTTGTTTACTTTAAAGTAAATTCTCACATTATTGTTTTCCAAAAACAATTTGAAAGCTCGACTTTTATATATTCAAGTAAAAAAGAAATAGTTGAATTTTTATAAACGTTTATTGTTGGTTTTCTAATTTAAATTCAATTATTTTTTAACAATTATATTCGCAAATAATTCAAAATTTTAAATAATTTCAAAAAATATATTAAATGTTTTTTTAAAACTAAAATATAAACATTATTAAGTAAACTGAGAACTGGAGGAAGAAATTAAAAGAAGAAAATGTAAATTAAACAGTAAATAAATGTTATATAAAATGACAAACTTTAAATTGTACAATAAAATTATTCTAAACGTGAAATAAAAATATGCGTGAAAAATAATAATTAAGATAAGAAAAAATAAAGAATTACGATTCTATTTATTTTATAAACTAATTTTCATTAAAAAAATTCAAAATTAACCAACTCTAAAACGAACCCCATTATACTAACAATAATATAATTTATATACGAGTATTAACAAATGATAGAAATAAATTAACTAAAAACATATGTTTCTAAAAATCAGAATACTATTTAATTAACTACTGTAAAAAAATAAATAAAAGTTAATGAATATATCTATATTTTATAGAAATTATCGACGTCAGTAACGTACTTATTTTGATTGTTGTAATTTCTTTCAATGTACAGAAACTAAAATAAGAGCACTGGTATATGTCGTTTTCAAGCACTGTAGGTGCTTTTCAGAAATGAAGTTTTGACATTGTGACATTCTCGTTCAAAAAGTGACATTGAATTTTATTGAACGAATGTGGTATACAGTATGAAAAAACATGATAAGAATTTTTTCAGAAAATATTTATGTTTATTTATATTTTATATATTATATATATGTATATATATATATATATGTGTGCATATATATATGCATATATAGAAAGAGGGAGAAAGAGAGAGAGACAAAAGTTAGATGCCTATATTATAATGCTCTGAGCATATGTGTGATGAGAAAATAATTCATTTTTAAGTGACTTTGTTACAGTTAGTTACAGAAGTTTAATTGTAATCATTTATCCTATATATGTAAACTTAATATTAAAAAACCTATATAATAAAAACCCACGTTTTTAGTATCTATCTAGTATCTAGATCTATGGTGACGAGAAATGTTTGCTTTGCCAGTTCATAGCTTTCGAATTTAATTCATTAAGTTTCGTCCTTAGGTATTTTGTTATGTTTAAATATATTATGATCTAAAAATACATAAACAGTAACAATTTTTTTCTATTTTCCCGACAATTTTGACGGGCTGTATACTAGTATAGTAATAAATAGTAATACTTTATTATATAAATTTTTAGATAAAATCAATCTGTAAGACATTTTTAAAATATTTTTACTAGTTACAGAGAAATCTAATAATGTAAATTAAAAGACACTGATTGAAAATACGATTATAAAAGTGGAGGTTGAACGGTTTAACACACAGGCTCGTAAACAAAAGAGGCACAGCAAGATTTATGTGTTTATATTAAATGTCTTCATTAATCACATACAATACTGCTTAGTTGCTTCCATATGGCAACAGGAAACTCTAGAGAATTGGGAGTAAATAGAGAACTATATATAGAAACTATGTTAGTGCGATTAAAATAACCTTGTTATTAATATTTCTACAATTTCTAAAACTGTCACCATCAGACATTTATTGGTAAATAAAAAAATGTTCATGTTGATCATTATATGAATAAACCTATTGTAAGACTTTGGAAAAAAGTTGAGAACACTGATTTTTTTATTCAGACAAATTTTTCGCAGAAACTGTTCAAATTCATTAAAAAATTGTCGATTCTATAATCAAACAAGAGCTGCAAATAACTCAAGGTGCTATTGTTGTATAAATTGTAATTTCTATAAAAAGATTTAACATATTAATCACATTTGAAGCTACAAAAAGATTTGTGCTTGTTGAATACCATGAGTGTTAACCCTTGAATGTAAAATGGCTTGAATTTTATTGAGTAAAATCATATACAAAAGTGTAATCTTAAAAGAAGGTATTTTGACCCTAAAAAGAAATTTAATATTCCTTCCAAAGACTTGTATGAAGAACAAACACAAAATTTCTTCGCAGAAAAAATGAAGAAACTTATTACAAATGAATAGATATTTTTTGTCATAAATTAATTAATTTTTCCCCCATAAACTACAGCATAATTTTTGATTAATAAATTTGCCAGATTTATTGATAATTTGACACTCTTAGAATGATGATGTTTTCATCAAAATAAGCACAGGTGACAATTAAAATAATTAATAATAATTTCTTACATATTTTTGATCGAAAAATTTGGTATGATTTGTGTAATAAAAAAGAATTGATTTGTAAAAATGAATTTGTAAGAAAATGTAAGAAAAATGTATTAGAAAAATTTATGATTATGTTGAAAATTATAAAAACCATTTTAAAGATTATATTAAAAATTATTTTCTTTTTTATTTTATAACAATATCTCAAATTATTCAAGATTTATAAACTTCAATACAAAATTTTCAATTTTCCATCGTAAATTGGTCAAAATCGTGTTTTTAAAACCAATACTTCTTACTTATAATGTAGTGTAACATGACGATAAGAAATTAAATTTACATAATAATAAGAAAATAAAGTAATTACAAATGTACATATATTTCTCTTTATTAGTTTACTGCTATATTTTGATTAATATTCTGTAAATATTAATTATGAATATATTTAAAAATATTAAGTTATACAAGGTTTGTTGCTATTATACATACGTTCGTATTTGTACCCATATAATTATATATATATATATATATATATATATATATATATATGTCTGTATGTATGTATTTTGTACGTTGTTATTTCGTATGAACAAAATGATCCATTAATAATGGGTGTAACGATATTTCAAGGTATATGTCAACCGTACTATCGCAGTGTATACACATTTTGAGGTTTCGAATATCCGCTACGTTATAACAGGAATCAAATCCAGGAAATTTTGAATCTATAACCGGAAATTAGGAACAAGTTATTTACAACTTAAAGTATAAATAAAACTGTTGTATGGTTCGATCAAATTTTGTGAAATATATGTATAACTCATATATATATATATATATATATATATATATATATATATATATATATAGTAAATACATATATATATATATATATATATATATATATATAAGTAATATATGAATATAAACAAACTTCAATATATATATATATATATATATATATATATATATATATTTAAAATATTTTTTTCAATGAATTGAATTATACAATAAAAACTATTTAATATCTAATTCAATTCTAGTTAATAAAGAGCACATTCATATAAATAATATCTGACCATACAGTTGTATTTGAAAAATACCTATGTACATTTGTAAAATATCATATAAAAGAATGTCAGAGTTACAAAAATTACGTTGACATTTTGAATTGCTGAAATACTAATGAAAATATTTCATCGTATGTTTTTAAATGTATGATATGAAATATGTTCAAGGAATGCAATATATTATCACAAATTTAAACTAGAAAATTAATCTTATGGTATATATCTGGTAAGTAGAATCGAAGTTTTACAATTGTTACACCGAAAAGTACTTTTTTCTTAAATAAATTACTTGTGTGTCGATATAGAGATCAATAAATATTATATTTTCTTTTGCAGAAAAATATGTTCTATTCTTAATAAAAATTAACATAAAAATATGATATACATAAGTAAGATTAAACTATGTTACTAAATTTAACAACAATTTAAATATCTTGAAATGGAATCCATTTTTTTACTGAAAATAAAATTAAAAGCTTTTATATAGATACTGAACAACAGAATGATAAATCTAAAAATTAAATCTAATTTGAAAACAATTAGAAAAACATTTCTCTTAAAAATTATATCCTTAAAATACATGACCGAGACAAACAAAATTAAGAAAAGAATTAGAACAACCAAGATGAGGGCGCTAAGATTAATATCAGAAAAAAATTTCCACAGCAGAATACTCAGTCGAAAAATTAGAAATGGAACATACAAGACATAATAAAATTCAGCAAGACCAGAAGGAATGGAATGCACACGTTGATTGCATGAACCAAAATCACGAGAGATGGAATACACCAAGGAAAAAGACTCCAAGAACCCCTCTAAAAGTTGGACGAAAATACAAAAAAAATCCACTTGTTAAAAATATTATAGTCTTTATGAATATTAAATTAATATTAAAATGATTATGAATGCTTTTTACAAACGATTAAATAAAAAATGAATATGGAAATATCAAGATAATATTTTTCTTAGAAAAGAACAAATTAGATATAAATACGTAATGCATATAAAAAAGTTGATATAACTGTATTACCTGGAATAGTCAAACATATTTAAAGTTTTTGTACGTGATAATATAGTTAAACTTTTGAAATTTCATTCAAAGGGTCATAATAAATTTGATTATAAAGTTAAACTCGTGACGAACTTAAATAATTCGATTTGACTTGAGCATCAAGTTTCCTTTTAAAAGTATTCTTAATTTCCTCTTATATTTTTTACATAATGTAGTATGTTTTAAACAGGTTTTTGAGATGAATTTCTCAATTATAATTTATAAGTGTTCTCATTTTGTTTACAAATCTATTTAAATACGTATTGTATAAATCATAAAGACATTATTTTCTCTGAATACATATTTGTTAGAATACAGTTGCGTATACTTTACTAATTGGAGTATTTTGTATTTGGAGTTAAAGGCTAGAGTTTAAACAGAAACTGGTTAGTTTAATGACATGTACGTCCAATTTACTTCAATAATGGATAACATTAGAAATATTTGAAGACAAGAAATTAAACTGACTACAGACAGTCACTAGTTTAGGAGAAAATAATTACCATAATAAGAGAGAGGATACTCAACGGTGAATAAGTAGAGAAATAACTGTGAACTATTAATGTTTATTATTTGACTATTTTTCTTTTATATATATATATATATATATATATATACATATATATATATATATACATATATATATATATATATATACATATATATATAGATAGATTAATACATATATATATATATATATATATATATATATATATATATATATATAGATAGATAGATAGATTAATAGAAATAGAGAGAGAGTCAAGTTCGATTTTAGTCACCACGGATATAATGAATCTACTGCTTTAATCAATCATAATATGTAGTTTTATACGTGCATATATTCAAATAACAACTTACTTTTATAACGAGCTTGTTTCACACATAGAACGAGGAAATTTCATCACCTGTAAAGACATTAAATTTTAACTAATTTGTGATAAACTTACTTTTTAAAAAATAAAATAAAAAAAATCGATAGTATTTACACAAATTACACTTTTTTTAACCAAATATCTTATTATATCGAAAATAAATGGATTAAGTACTGTCCTAATAATTTGTAATAGGTTGTATTTAAACTTACTAGTGAAATTTTTCTGAACATGTAAATAAATATTTTTATGTATGACGACTATTGTCAATATTTAACAATTATTCAGAGTAGATAAAAATGATAGAAATATTTGTGCGAAAATACAGTTTCTATTAATATTAGTTAGAGATTTAAAACATTTTTAAATCTAGAATCTTATTTTACCTTTCAAGTAAATAATTTATATTTAAAACATTGCATTTATTCAATTGTTTGTTCTTACATTAAAAATATTGAACAAAAAAAGATGAAATTAAAACAAGTTCTTTGTTTTCCGGTAACATGGTCAACAACAATAACACATTTTATTTGATCGAGAAGGAGGAGAATTATTATTATTATTACACACAAAAACACACACATATATATATATATATATATATATATATAATATATAAACATATAGTAAGGAGAATTTATTTATTCAATCACAGAATGCTCATATAAATCGAGTAGAACTGTATATTTTGTCTTAATTAAATAATTGAATATTTGATGTGGTTATGTAGTATTTCTGTATTTAAAACATCTGTCCTTTAATTAACATTAATTTCAATTATACAAGCAACAGAATATCAAAAATGAAAAATGTGCATAGACACATATTTGTATGTATCTCTCTCTCTTTCTCTCCCTCTTTCAATATATATATATATATATATATATATATATATATATATTGATATAAATATAGATATATAGATAGAAAGATTGATTTATAGATAGTAAACATGAACCACGGAAAAATAAAAGTGTTGTACAATGCGATTGTCTGCCAGAAGAAAATTGAAATAAAAGAACAGAAATAAAAGAAGTAGACGAAGTATGCCTATCTAGGCCAGCTTATCAACAATGATGGATCATTCGTTGAAGAAGTAAACAGGAGAATAAAAATGGGATGGGGTGCATTTGGACGAAACACCTTGATATTTAAATCAATAATTTCACTGTGTTTGAAGACAAAAGTATTTGATACTACCAATTCTTACCTACGGCAGTGAAACATAGGTGCTTAACTCTAAAATCATTCAAGGATTCCAAACAACACAGAGAAGAATGGAAAGATGCATACAAGAAATAAAAACAAGAGATAGGAAAAGAATTGAATAGATTAACACACAGGAGTCACAGATGTTATAAGAAGAGTAGAGTCTGAAATGGAAGCGCGTGGGGCATTTTGCAAGAAGAATACTATTAATGGAAAACATAAATTATTAACTGAGAACAAAAGAATATAAAAATACCAAGGAAGAGAGCAAGGAACAGGTGAAATATGGAAATTAAAAATTGTATTGAAAATCAGTGTTAAGGAAAGGCATTCAATAGTACAAAATGGAAAATCATTGAAGAGGCCTTTATTCAATACCTGATTGAAAGAGGCTGATGATGATTATATAGATAGATATTTGGATACATACATATATTAACAGTGAGAAAGAGGTAGAAAATACTGACAGTAAAGAGGTTATTTCAGGCTGAAAAGAACATATTACAAAGAGAAAAAATAACTGATGGACGACATTAATGACTGACTAATAATTAAGAAATTTTAAAATTTTAAGAAGTACTGATGAGCTAGTGGACAGTTGGGATACAAATATTTAAAAAGAGTTTATTAATTTATAACAAAGGAAGGAAATAGACTATAAGAAAGTAGGTAATATAAGAGGCATTTAGCTGAAAGTGCATTGTCAGATTCTGAAAACGATGACGAATAAGAATATTCATTATTTATTGTATACAAACATGCATATATATATATACACACACATATATATATATATATATATATATATATATATATATATATATAATTAAATTCAGAGCAATTAAAAAGATTCTAAAAGTCTACATTCACCTATAAATTTATATGTTGTCTGATTTTTTAAAAAATAACTTATACGAGTGGATGACCAATTCTTTGAAAAAGCTTTTAAGTTTTGAGAGAGAGAGTAAATCGAGGTTTCCGCATACCCCTTAAGTGCGTTTAATTATATTATATTATATAATTCTGCTTCACTGTATCAGTCTAACTACTGTCAGTAAGAGAGTGCCCCCCAAAGCCCTCTGAATGCTAAACGAAGAATGTGGCCCTATCCACTAGTCATAAAAAATGCTTCATTACTGAGTGAAATCCCTGACCCACTACATCCCCAAAGAATTCAAGCTGCATGAGTCGTGAATCTCAATGTTTCCAACCGTTTTGTGGGCGGAAGTCAATGTCCTTCGGTTACAAACGTAGACTCATACTAAAATATACAAATAAAATCTTACTACAAAGTGAAAATAAAGGAAATTTATGTACAGAAACATTATCAATCTGCTTAAAAATAAGTTAAAATGTCTTGGTATCCACATCAGTGAGCAAAAATTGAAAATGCATGTATATAGTACACAGATTTATTTTTACCATATTAAACTTTATCATGCCAACGAAAAAATACACTCTTCAAATTCATTCAAGAAGTCTTCAAGCGGATCAAGTTTAATGTGATTCTACAAAATCTTTACATATGAGATCTGGCACTATTAAATTTATATTTATTCCTAGCATTAGATCGTGATCTTAAAGAAAGTATTCTGACTCTGACGACTAAGTTAATGTTGGCATAAATGATTGACTAAAGGACCTAACACCAGATTTCTTTATTGATGTAAAGAAAAAGCATGCTCTTGGAAAAAAGCATTTTGGCTCTCAAGACTAAGTTAAGATTGCCATGAAGGATTGACTAGAGAAACAAATACCAGACATTTTTATTGATACAATGAAGAAGATTACAATGAAGAGATATTACATATTGGCAGAAATGTTTTGACAATAATGGTGATTACATTCTCAGGTGAAAAAGAAATATATCCACTGAAAATTTACTTTCTAATTTTACTGTCTTTTTTATTGTGATATATTAAATCATTCAAAATTTATAAAATCCGGTGCAAAATATTTCAACCACCTCTCGTAAATAAAACTCATGCAAATCGATTACTAAGCGTTAATAGAAAATAGAAGAATATGTTCCGAAAATCTATAAAAAATAATATAATATATATTTTTAATAACCGTTATCGAAACTGTAATACTTTATTAATATGTATTGATCATTTAAAAAGGAGGTACTAAACTAATACTCAATGTTATAAAATGAAATTTATTCACATATTTTTTACCGTCTTCATCCTAAATCAAATAATTCGATTACTTTGTAATCTGAAGTTTAGGTGTAGTTAATATTAAGCACAAAAAAATCCAATATATATATATATATATATATATATATATATATATATATATATATATATATGTACCTAAATGATATTTTCTTAAAAATTAGCAAGGCTAATAAACAACTATGTTTCATTCATTAAACAAGAAAAGATAAAAGAAGAAAAATATGTTTTAATATATAATTTTCCTATTCGAAATAATATCAAGATCTTGATATTCTATGGTCTTTGTGAACAAAAACAAACACTGTTTTGTCTATTTAACTGTAAGGATGAGATAGCTCGGCAGCTGCACTACAAGAATGCAGGAATGTCTATTATAGTTTCTCGGTAAATGGATTCAGACGCTTGCTCACAACAAGCTCGCCTTTATACGTTACATTATCTATAACAGAAGATTGGATTATTTACTCGAAAGTAATCTGCTGGATTTCATGCCGAAAAGCTTGGAATGACACTTAGAGTGTGTTCTACGAAATTGCATCCGTCTATCATTTACGTACATTCGCATCTGTATACATACACTAACACACACACACACACATATATATATATATATACCTACGTACGTATATATGTGAAATTTTACTTATAAAAATGTAAGTTAATATTTTGTTATATTTTTTCTGCAATTCTGTATTTTGATTTCTTCATAAATTTAAATCAATATTTTAATATACTTATGATATCACAATCATTATTTTATTTATTGTTTTAATAAAAAATGTTAATTTAAAATTAAAAAGTAATGAATATAAAATAGCAGATTATTAACCAATTTTAATTACTTTTATTAAATACTTAAAAATATATTTTTAAAAAAAGTTATAGAAAATTTACTTTCAAAATATTTTGTATAATTAGAAAAACATCAAACAAAACTCTACTAAAAAAATATGTGAAAATCAATGCTTTACAGGTAGAACACGAGTAGAATAAATACGTTCATCGGGTATTCGTTCATCTGATTCTTCGATCTTCACAAAAACAAAACCGAACGACGCACGAGTCACCGTTTAAAAACTTAATTACATTGAAACGTATTATGTGTAAAACGGTGTCTGTGCTCTGTCGGTATGATCGCAGCTGAACCATAAAATACGTTCAGGACAAACGGCTGGAATTGGACTCCATTTCACAAATGAACTTTAATCTTTTGATCGTGTGTACGACACTCGCACGACATGGCTGAAATGTTAGAACGCACGATCAACAGGGTGGAGCCGACGACCTATGGCCATAAAATCAGTTCACCGAATCGAACTCCCATCTCTTTGAAACCGACATGCCGACTGAAAACTACTGTAAACATAATGTCGACCCACTGATATGTTTTGTTCAGGATATTATTTGTATAGTCGGGTTTCGTTCTTTACGGACTGACGACTCAATTGAAACGTCTAGAATGGATACAATGCAAGTAATTTCTATTCAAGACATCAAAGACTCAACTACATGATAAATATTTCATTAAAAAATTTTATTACATATATTTTTATATACACATTTTTATGCATAACTTGCAAAATTAATAATTAATTAAATATAAAACTAAATGATGATCTATTTCAAAAATGTTTATGAACTCCAACGAAAAAATAAATTTTAGTCATACAAATATGTTAGTTACTGATTTTATTTTTTTATTGCTTTACTTATTTTTTATTGCTTTATTTATTTTATTTACTGATTTCAAATATTAATAACATGTATAAAATATAAATCAAACTAAAATTTACATTTGAATTTTTTTAATAATCAGTTTGTATATTATATTGCAATAATTAGTTGATATATAAATCTTAATCGAATGTCTATTATCTTAACTTCTTTTCAAAGTAACTTAAATCACAAATGAAATATAATATGTGATATTATTATTATTACATATTACATATTTTATTTTATTTTTATTTAAGTTACTTTACAAACAAGTTAAGAAAAGAGATATTCTATTAAGAACAGTATTAAGATTAATATAGTTTCTTTATAAAAAGTGTACTAAAAGTGTAGTAATACTTGCTAAAAAATAATTCTTATGAATTATAACATTGGTTATAATGAAAAATATAATGAATTTCCAAAAAAAATATTAATAAATGAAAAACTGAATTACTTTGAACAATTATGATTAAAAAAGTAGAAAAATATGTTTATAAATTTTGAACTTTCCACACTTGCAACGAACAAATCAGTAAAATACAACTACAAACTTTCAAAAAATGACGCAAAAAGTTAAAAGAATATAGTTAGATTAAAAAAATTAAATAAACTACTCTGAAGTTTAAATTGGATAACAGACGAATATATTTTATACAAATAATTATTCGATAAATAACTTTTTACTCTGAGATTTTTGAAACAATAGATATGTCTATGTCTTAGATACAAATAGCATACTAAACAAAAACAAATCTGTTATTTGAGGAGACACGAATTAAATGATTAATATATTGTTAATTATGGTAATAAAATATTGTACTTTGAGTTCATTGTCGCTATAACCTCAAAATATAAAACATCGAATTGTTCTACTCTTGTTTAAAGTGGAGAATTTTCTCTTTACTATTTATATTCTTTAAGTAGTGGCAGTGAATGAGTGGGTAATATTAGTCATAGTGAAAATTAGTTAAATTATATTATACATACACATATACAACAATATATATATATATATAGAGAGAGAGAGAGAGAGATCCCTCAAAATATCCGAAGACCTGTTGCAGTACGAGAGGAACGATTTATAGAATAGAAACGCCCATTTAAAACGCTCCGCCGTCCGTTATTCAGTGCCCCTTAATTACTGTCAGTTATGTAGAGTAAAATCGTAGGAGGGGGAAAAGACATCGTTGCACTACAGAAGTTTGCGGTACGACAAGGAGTACCGTAGATCTTTCACATTTAATGGGATTAGTGAAACAATTTTTGGTTCAAAATCATATCACAACGATTTAATAAATCTCAACAATTATCTCAGCTATCGAAGAGCCCTAAAACCTCAACAACCAACCAACTTTGAATAATTATCACTTTATTTTATTTTATGCAAAATTGAATTCTTTTCTGAAAGGATTTTATTTACACTGAGAGGAACAGAAATTGGCATACGACAAAGTATTTAGGAAGAAGACTGAAGAAAGTTTCCAAAACGTTTTAAATTGTGAAAATAAGTGATGGAGAAAACTAATAGAGCTCATGGAAACAGCTTTCATTTTTATAATTATTCAATAAGGTCGGTTCTATTTTAGTTTCCTTTCTCTTTTACCAAACCTTGTAGAGCCTTGTATCAAATTTGGTTATTATTATTAGAAAATAGTTTACAAGTTTTAAATTAATAAGTAATCAGTGTGATTTTTAAACAGCATTTTTATATAAAAAATTAATTAAACGTCAAATTATAAACAGATTTAATCTAATAAAATATTTGTCTCATATATATATATATATATATATATATATATATATATATATATATATATATATATATATATATATATATATGTATATATATATATATATATATATATATATATATATATATATATATGTCATAAAAATGAGAAACAGACAGATAAGAAAAATAATATCAAGGAAATTATTCAATGGCAGAATAAAAAAAAAATATAAAATAGAAATAAAAATTTTAATTCTTGAACATAAACTCTAATTTTATGTATGTCATAATAAAACTAAAACTTATATTCATTTTATCTTACCTTTTTTTATATTATACAACTGTAATACTTTCATTTAATTAATAAATTTAAAAAGTAGATTGTTTTAAATTAAGAAATAGTCCCTAAATTTTTTAAAAAATATCAGAAAATGAAATGAACAAAAAGGGTTTTTAAAATAATCTTTTTTAATAGACAATCGATTTATATTAACAATTAATTTTTGAATTATTAAAAAAAATAAATTAGTGTATTTTTAATACAAGTATTTAATATTTCATATATTTTTCTAATAGAAATTATATCTGTTTAAAGTAAGAACTAAAAGTATGAATTTTACCTCATGACACCACATTAAAAATAAGTTATTCAAACTGTTTTAAAATAATAAATCCACTGTAAAAACATAACGTTGTTAATAATATTAAAGATTTCGATCAAAATAGAATATTTAAAAATTCAGATAAGACTCTTATTAAATACTTTTCAATATCTTTTTTTAACTCAATATAATTACAGAATAATATTATTATTACAAGCATTAATAAGATGATTGATTATTCATAGAATCTCGTTATACATAGCAACAATTTTCTTGATTATTATTAATGATTATATTAACTGAAGTATTTTTATGATAAAGTTTATTTACATCTAGTCGTATACACACACATATACATTTTTACTAATATAAAACATACGCTGTTATTTCGATTACACTGAATTTAAATACGCTATTTTTACATTTCGTTGTCGATTTTTACATAGTAAATAGAATGCACTGATCAAAAAGCTTCATAAACATTATCGAATAGGGTAAACTACGACGAGCTTTGTCAGAGCTTTTCGTATTGTGTACGCTAGCATGAACCACGTCAGCATAATTGCAAGTTCAAACAAACATTGATAGAAGAGATCACAAGAGCACGATATTCCTCTTTTTTCTACTGTTTATATATTGAAGCGAGTCTCTGTCAAACATATGCATATTACCTTTTAATTCTCTGACGTTGTAATAATTAAGCCATTTTCTCTGTTCCCCATACTCTACTCGCGTTGATAAATGGATTTTATACATCAATCATAGATTAAGTACGTATTTCGAGCATGTTTGGTATTTTACTTTAGGAATTAAATCAAACTGCTCACTATCAGGATTTTAACAAGTACCGTGCTTAATTAAAATTTTATGTAAGTACCTACGGATATGTAATATATTAAAATGTGATAATTGTAGAATTGAGTAATAAAACATTATATTTAATTGAACAAGTAATATAATCGCTAAATATTTTTAAACTTTTATTTCATAATTAAAATCTTAAGTGTTAAATTATAAATGAAATATATATTTTAAAATTCAACTTTCAATAAACTAATGAAATAAAAAAACTCGTTTATCGTTCATGCTAGAATTTTTGATCAAGAACAATGTACGCAAGTTGCACGAAAAAAGTTATACTATAGTTGTTCAAACAAATTCAACAGAATGAATGAATTTTTCACAAAAGCAGTTAAAAGTTTTATGGAGCATAAAATCCGATTTCATCTGAAACGAGGTAGGTAGAAAAGAATAATAGCTGAAAACCAATATGAGTTTATCGAAAATTATTAGTTCTGAATTATATGAATTAGGTGTTTGTTCCACTCAACATGCTTGAAAATACATACAAATTTATTATTATAGACATCTATTGAATTTTATGACACACTTTTTACATATATGGCTGTTTTGTATTACTTTTAAGGTGTGTACTTTATTAAATGAATGTATTATTTTTCTTAAAAAAAGGTAAGTTCACTTTTTATAAATTTATATTTGTAATTCGAAGTGACTTTATTTACAAGTATATAATATAAAATAGGTCTTTATTAAAATTAGATTTCTTCTTTGTATACATACACATATATACACACACACACACATATATATATATATATATATATATATATTATATATATATATATATTATATATATATATATATATATATATATATATATATATATATATATATAATAGGAATAAATTGTAGTTAATTGGACTAAATATTTAATTTATTAAGTTATTTAAGAATTATTTACACATGAAATTAAAATACAAATGTGTTCAATTTGTACCTTTTTAAATTAAGGGCGTATTTTCTTTCCTTTTATTGAAATAATTTAAATAAAAAAAATATAAAATTATATTATATTTTTTTCAAATAAAATAACTGAAGACTAACTAAGACTTACAATCAGATAAAATATTAATTTCCATGCAATGGGAGGAAGGTTAAATTTCTTTACTTCTAGAAAAACTGCAAAAAATGCATATGTATTTAGTTGATAAACATAATACATAAAAGAGATGAATCTAAAATTTCACAGCTGGTCACAGTAGAGTTATAATGTCAAAATATTTCAATGAGAGATTAAATCCGTATATCTCTTGTTAGGTCGAGAATGTTTAAAATGTTTTGCATTTTCATATAATCCTTTTTATTTTATAATAAGTTTCAATAATTAGTTTATGTTCTTTATATTAGGTTGATAGGAAAATAATTACGGTTTTTGTTTTCTGAATTTAAACCTTATTTTTTTCAATGAAAGTATAATTTTATCGTGTTCATGTTAATATCATTTTAAAGTGCACTTTCGATCTATATTTTGGTAATATCGACTTTGGTTTTATTATTAATTTTACTTCAAATTGGGCTATTGAATTAAAGATGGAAAATAAACAAATAAGAGCATTTTTTTGTTTGAGTTGAAAACTGGTGCTAAAACAGCAGAAATTGTTCATAAATTGGTTTGGATACTGTTCAGAAACGTGCAGTGCAATGGTGGTTATAAAAATGTTGTACTGAGGACGAAAGCCTTAAAGATGACGAGGGTCGTGGGTGTCCTTCTTCAGTTTATAACGATCAACTGAAGGCGTGAGTTGAATCAGAACCACGCACAAAAATTCGAGACCTTGCTCAAAAGTTAGGTATTAGTTATCCAACAATTATGGACCGCTCAAAGCCACAAATTTAAAAATATATATGAATTTAAAGGTCATAAATCACAACTATTTTTCTACCAACATAATAAATTTACAATTATATTCTGTTTTATATGTTAATATAAATAATTAAATTATATAAAAATGTAATCAATAAACAACATCTGAATTCTTGTTTTACTTACTTCAAACGTTATCTAGATTGAAACTCTTGTTTCTTTGTAGAAAATCGTTGCTATTTTGAACCGAAAATGACGTGTTTTTGTTACATGAAACTGCAATCCTTTGTAAAATTTGCAATCGATTGTAAAAATTGCTAGCTAATTAATTATTACAACTGTCATGTAGACATATTGTATCGAATAGATGGTGAAAAAAAATTGAAATAAAATAATTGTTAATTATATGAATTACAAATACTCAACGGAAATAATACTATTATATAACAATGTTTAATATTCAGGACGTACTTACACATATATGCATTTCCGTATATTTTAACCGATACCGTACATTTATACTAAATGAAAACGCCGTCTACCAAAACTAAACGGTGGGTAATCTCAGGATTAAGATAAACAATAATCCTTGCTGTTATTTAAAACGTAATAAACGTAACTCTGTATCATAACAACGGCGTGCTTATCAGATGATCTTTAAAGATGAACATTACCGTTATGTTGTTTAGTTATTTAGAGTTTCTATTTATTTTGTAAACACGTTTGCATTTGAGATACTGTAACGGTGATTTATAATATTTAACGCAATTAAAATTTCCATACGAACGTGCTATCATACTTAATTCGTACACTTAAAATTCCGTACTTGTCGTTAATAATGCGTTGTGAGTTACATTTTTGTTATTTATAATTTAATTGATGTGAATTATAGGTGAACGGTGTGCTTTTAAATTAAAGGTCATTGTACCGTTACATTTATCTAAGACTTTGTAAGGATAACGATTGTAATTACAGCTGAATAAAGTTCGAAGTTGGTGAAACGAGGACGCTTTTATAAACGTCTAAATATTTCACTTTTATTTCTTCTGTTTTCTTTTAATAAACTCGTTTGTACAAAATTAAAACAACGCGGACATGAAGAGTTTGTTCTTTGAAAAAGTTAACTTTTTATAAAAATATAATTAACGGCTTCGAATGAATTTAAAATTAAATTAATTGATATCTAGAGCATTATAAACAGTTTATTAAAGGAAAAAATAATAAATGAGATAAAAATAACATCTTATCTTGAAGGAAACAAATAATTACTTGAATTAATTTTGTAAGATTTAAGTATTAAATTTATATTATCTCTAAATAAAATACATTTTAATTATTTGTAATTCGTGCTTATGAACTCTAATAAAGGATTAAATTATAAAATCAATGTCATTATGCTTTTTTAGCAAATATATTTTCACCGATAGATACTAT
Organism: Acanthacorydalis orientalis; assembly: GCA_034766995.1. Taxonomy (NCBI): domain Eukaryota; kingdom Metazoa; phylum Arthropoda; class Insecta; order Megaloptera; family Corydalidae; genus Acanthacorydalis; species Acanthacorydalis orientalis. The sequence goes on along the minus strand of CM068317.1, from coordinate 7,323,359 downwards.
TAGTTAATTTATTTATTTCGTTTTTTTAAGGATTGTATTATTTTTTTAATTTATTTAATTTAAACTGAATTTGATTGGTTCGATACAATATTTTTCTTTAGTTAATTATTTTCTCTAGATTTTTTTTATGTAAATTGTCTAATTGGATTCAAATTTACTTCATTTCTGATCGGTTTATAGTTTATTTACCTTCAAATTGATCTTAAATTCTGTCATAATCATCTAGTTTTTGCTCAAGATCTACCTAAACAAGACGAAAGTGTTAACTAATCTTAGAAGAAATAAACGACACATGTTCAATCAAATACAATGATCCGAAATATTTATTATATATAAAAAGATGTAGTATGTATAGATTTTAATGCTGAAAGAGTACTTAATTTTATAAAATTATAATTTTATAAATGTATATATATATATATATATATATATATATATATATATATATATATATAAATTATAGATCTATTGGTTATTCGATTACAAAATATTACATATATATATATATATATATATATATCTAAAAGTTATCGGTCTTGTAATGATTTTTTGATTGAATTTATAATAAAGAATTTATAATAAAAAAACATTTTTGACCAATAATGCAATTTACATATAACTAAATTTCATTTTTTTTGACAAATTTTAAATTCAATCTGAATAAAAGTTTTATTCTTTCAATAAGTAAAATTCTCTAATAGTTCTTTTGACCACCTTAAAAGAATGTTTTGAACAGAACTGAATAGATAATAATCTTATAGTATAAGATTAAGTTAATATTATGGATGATTTAAGACTTCTTAGCCAAAATAAATAAATTTTTCAAGGTTCCATTGCCTCTCATGGTTAAATGTCGAGTTGAAAAATTACTTGTTATCAACTGACAAGTCATTTTTCTGATAGTTTTATTTCATTTAAAATATCCAATTAACTGCAATAACATTTAGATTTCATAATAATCTGTATGTATAAAAATCTGTTATTTAGGGAGAAAGTTCGACGTATAAAAATAATCGAATTATTGGGGTTGCATTAACTGAAATTTTGGTTTTTTATATAAATAATATTCACATTTATATTACAACTAATGAAAATAAAGATAAAAAATTATTTAAATAAAATACTATAACCATTTTTTAATACTATAACCATAATATAAACAAACTTTTAAGAAATATATGTATTCTGAATTTATTTGTAAATTAAATTACAATATTATCAGACATTTAGTCAGGATCAACAAAAATCTTCAACAACACCAATATTTGATATTGAAACAAGAATAATACAAAAAGTAATACAAATATCACTTTATAAAAACATGATTTATAATTCAAATTATAAAAAGATAGTGTTGGAACCCATTTTTGAATAACACTTTGAGCTAAAATTCGTATTAAATTAATATATTTTTCCAAAAAAGATTTAACTCTTACAAATTTAGAATTCATAGAAAATTATTTATACTAATGTCTCTAAAAATAAAAAGAAATAAGCTTGAAAAACAAACAATCCAATAAAGTTATTCTCAAAAAGGATTACTGTATTCATTTGAAAGGTACAAGAAATTCAAAGAGTATTTGAAATAGAATAGAATAAAAAAATACACATACTATATCATTTATAAATAAATCATCACTCTCATACCTAATAATACCTTAATAACCAACAAAGAAGACAAATGTCAAATATAATAAGTTACATTAAATGGCGAATTGAAACCTATTAAAAATACAATAAAAGTTTAAATGACAAGAACTCAACGGAAAGATGACATCGAATTAATAAGATTACGACTAGGTCATGATCTTTTGATGCATAAATTTCGCATTAAAAGCACACCATTGTCAATGTTAACACTGAAAATTCATTATCACTACAACACATAATAATACACTGTTAAAAATAAGTACACAACTAAAAATAAATTACCACAGACGCCACTGAAATCTCAAAACATAAAAAACTATTGCAGAAAGACACTTAAGCTTTTTCTAGATATTAAAATAGATGACAAAATATAATAATAAATAATAAAACTAATATTAATACTCTTAGATTATGGAAATTCTTATGGAAACTATTTATTTCGTATATGAATATACACACATGTAATAAAAATAGACTGATAATAACATATTAAAGTCCATATATTTTTATTTGAATAAAATACAGAGTAAGAACAAAAAGTAATTTATCTTTTCTCTATTTCACTTACGAGTTTTAAACATTATCAATATATATATATATATACATAAAAACAAATAATTCTAAAAAATATTTTTATAAGTTTGCATTAGTATATTTCATATTTTGTTAATGTAATATTCATGTAAATATCTTTATCATCAACATAAATGAATGTATACAGTATTGCACATACAGACTATACTTAAGAGAGAAACAAAATTTTACTTTCAAAGAAATATCAAATCTCCATCTCTCTCATCAACACAAAGTATACTCGTTCACTCTATCAGTGTATTCTATTATTAATTTAACACATTAAAAGGTATATAATTTATTCTTATTTAACTTTGTAATGTATGTATTATATATATATTTGTAATGTATCAAATAAACTTTTTAAAAAAAAACTTTATATAAATAGTTTATTATTCATAAGTATTTCATTTCATATTTTTATCTATGTTTTATTTATTGACATTCTAAAGGAGAAAAAATATTTGCATCTCTCTTAATCTCTTTTTCGGAATTATTGGAGTGAAATTGTCAGGATATATTATTACTGACGATATATATATATATATATATATATATATATATATATATATATATATATATATATATATATATACAGTGGCTCACCCAAAATGGAGTAAAATGGCACTGGAACCTTAGAAAGGTAAAGGAAAAAAATCACTATCCCCTATATATAAACAGAGAGATTAATGTAACTACGACTAAAGTTAATTCAAAAGCTTTTCAAAAAGAAAAGAAAACTGTATTTTATTCTTTAAATGAATTTTTATAATCACCTAATAAATTTTACTGAATTCACATTAAAAAAAATTTATTTGTTCAACTTGGCCCTGTCCGAGATTCAATTCTGAGTGTGTCACAGTGTATATATATATTAATCATTTATATTGGTACCAGTAACTTAGTAGTTGAAATATCTTCTAATAAATAAATTGTAATAATTGTACAATAATTGTCAAATACATGATAATTTTTGTTAAGATTAATAACTGCTTATTATGGTGGAAGATAATTTTCTTCCAATAATTACTTATTTTTGTGTATAATTTAGTGTATAATTTTGTCAACTAATGTCAGAGTTAGAAAAGAGGATAATTAAAATTTCCAATTTTTACTGTTCTCTAATTCATTTATTTACATTATATAATAGAATTACTATATATCAAGCAATACATAATTATTAAAGTTGACTCTCAAATGTAGTTTGTATATCTTTATATTATAAAATACATTATTTAAACAAATTGTGAAGCTTTTCCATTATAGCAAATCATGAATATAATTTCAATCGAAACGAATATCTATTCCAGAAAAAAAACTATTATTTTAAGCCACTTGATTAAACTGAAGTAAATGTAAATTGAATTCAAACATAAAAAAATACGAAGTCATAACTTATCAACGCGATCGATTCTCGATCCTGTAGTCTGTACTATATCATTGAATTACTACCCTTGTTTTCAGTTCAATACTGCTTTGAATTAACAATCTAATTTAACTAACTACACTAATTTGAACATTTCAGTGTACCACTATACAAACAGTTAACTTAATTTAAAAATTCAGATAAAAATTGTTGTGAATTATTGCGTTAAGTGGTACTGATCAGAGCATTTTCAATGAACATAATTATGATTTTCAATTCATGATGTGTAAATAGTTGCTAATAAAATTTAATTCACTGAACTTTGATATTATAATGGTTACTATACAGCAGTACTTTATATCAGTGTTTATTTTACCACAAAATTCACTAATTTTTAACGAAATAGGAGATGAATTATAATTACGATGAATTTATAAATTGAGGTAATAAAACAACATGTATTTATAAAAAGTATACACAAACGAAAAATATATTTTCATAGTTTATAAATATATATTGTGTATATATATATATATATATATATATATATATATATATATATGTATTTAGAGAGAGAGAGAGAAAGAGAGAGAGAAAGAGAGAGAGAAGAATAAAACGAAGGTATTTATAAACTAAAGTAACTTTTATTTAACAAGAATTATTTGAAGGTCACTAAAATTTTCATTTGAATATTTATAAATTTACTACTTTTAGTATGGTAGTATATATTTTTAGTGGAAAAACACTGTATTTATGATGTATACAAATATATATATATATATATATACGAATATATATATAAATATATATAAGTTATAATTGTACGGTTTTATATCTGATATTATTACTGCATTATCCTGATGGATTATCTACGTTTCTGTTCCACACTACTAATTTCAAAACGTGAAATTTCAATTAGATTTTGAAGACTCTTAATTACTCTCTATAATGGACTAAGTATCTAAAACCTACACACAAAACCTACTGACATACTTGCTGAAACTAGTAGTGAAGGAGAAGAATTTCAATGGAAAATACCATAAGGATTATATATACATATATATATATATATATATATATATATATATATATATACATATGGAGTTATCCCATTATTAATGTGTTTTTTCATAAGTTGGTAATACTTTTTTTTGTTAACGACATGCAGCTGTGAATTTTAAATAAATTTCCGTTCAAATACTCATATTTACTCAATATGAAAATAGATTTCTCGACGTATAGTTCATATATTTTGGATTTTTTTAAATCAGAAGGAAAGTGAGTAAACAACATATTTGATATGTTTTGCTTGGGAGGTCAATCTAGGAAGTAATGTATGGTAGCGATAAAAAATACGCCAAGTTAATGGGAGCGAAGTTTAATTATAAGATATTAATGCCAGTTCCAAAAATTCTGGCTTCAAAACTACAATCTTGTTCTGGAGGAGTAGTGAAATTGGATAAAGAGGTATAGTCGATAACAGATAAGCAGGTAAGATGAAGTAAGGCTGTTGTAAGAGTTGGAAAACGAACTGAGAAAAACCAGTCACTCCATTTTATCCTCTACTGGTATTTAAAAAGCATTGAAAAGATTAGTGTGTTCTCATTTCTTCTTTTATAATTGAAGACTAAACCGTTTTTGAAAAAGATTGTTACTAGAGTTGAAAAGTAAGAAGATGTTATAATGATCAATTCCATCAAAATGGATTCGTTCTGGAAAAAACGACTAAACTGAAACGTGAACTTCACTATTAGAAGGTTCTATTGTATTTTGTGTGTATGATAGGATATGAATACAATTGTACATTTGGAGCTACTAAATCCTAACCAGACGATTATAAAGGAACTGTACTGTGAACAAATAGACCATTTAGTCTTCTCTGGAAGAAAACTCGCTCATTTGATAAACCAGCGACAAGATCTCTTTATTCTAGATAACACACGGCCACATGTTACGAGGATGATGTAGAAACTGGAAGAATTTTAATAAGACGTAATGAACTGCAATGAAATGATATTTTTTAGACATAGCCATATCTGATTAGATATAGTACCATCTATTCTGAAGTTTATAAGCTTATTGGCGGAATACAGTTGGCATACAATAATGATAATAACATCTTAATGGTTTTTTTTTTAAACCAAACCATGGAGGCTTACAAGAAAGGCATTGAAATTTAGGTAGAAAGATAGAAAATTATGGTAATTATGATACGTTCTAGATTGAAATTAGTCAAAAGGATGTATTTTGTTTAATTTAAATACATAGAAAACTAAACGCACATTACTTATGGGATGAATTAATCTATATATAAGTATACACACATATATATATATATATATATATATATATATATATATATACCATTTCAGTTGAAAATTTTAATTTACACAAATATATACTATAAAAAAACTAAAAGAATTAAATATAAATGAACATACTTTAATAACTGAAAATGTAATTTTCGTCTTTATATGATTTTTCGGAAATAGATAATACTCGTATATTTTTTTAAATAAACAAACGAATTTATGGTGATAAAATTGAACAAATATTTCTAAACAAGTATTAAAATTTACAAGAATTATTATATTTTAATTATATAATTTTATGTTTTTCTGAATTCTTTATACATTTTATTAATAAATATTTTATTCTGTTTTTTATTCTAATTTATATAATAATGGTAATTAGTAATAAACTGTTTTATAACAACACTGTTCAATGATTAAAAGAAATAACAATTTTTAATGTAATTTAAAAATTACAATATATATATAAATAATCAATACATATAATTAAGTACTATTTTTAAATTAATAATTATTACCGTATATACTAAGAATTTTTTACAAAAAAAACAACGTATACTTGAGAATTGTACATAACACAAGAAATTTCTTGTTAATAATATGTCGATGGTAAAAACTAATAGCAAATAACCCTTTCTTTAATAACTCTATATTTTATTACGAGTAATTGGTTGTATCAACCTTTTAAATACTTTCAATTAGGATAAAATATATATGCGGTTCTTTTGAAATAAAGATATACATTTTTCTTAAATTATACTCCATTTTAATATAAATAAGCAACTTAATATTTATTAAATTTTATTTGTGTTTGAAACGAAATTTTCATGAGAGATTTATGAATAAATTTCTTCATTTATTATCAAGATTAAAACATTATATTAACAGTACGCATATGTTCTTTTTCGTGCAATGCTCACTTTTTTATATTAGTCAAATTTTAAAAGGGATAATCTAGATTAATCCTATTACAGCTTTCAGGACTTGTTGTATTCGTCTCTGTGATGTCAAATTAAAGCTTTCAGATACACACGTTTCTAATTTAGATAGAATTTCTATTCAATTCAACATGCACTTTATAATTTATCATGTATACACACATAAACACACGTATTTTATATTTATATATATTTTAAGCACTTTAAAATATATAAATAAAATGTATCTTTATTAAAGATATATTTTTTATAGAATAATATACATATTTACACACATATAGGTACATATTTCTGGACATATATATATATATATATATATATATATATATATATATATATATATATATATATATATATATATATATATTCTTAATTAAATATCGAAGTCAACAATTATTCTGTAATATTTTTTTATAAATATATTGATCATAATATTGCAAGAAAATATTAGAACCTTATTTCTAATAATTTAAAAAGTGATCGATATTTTATAAATGAAAAGTGGAGATTTATGAGTTTTAAGAAAAAGAAATATTACATATTTAAAAATATTTTTTTGATTAACTCTGCAAATTCACAAAAGAAGTGAAATGAATATTATTTTCTAGTTTTATTTAATACCTAGTATCTTTAATTAAGATCACGTTTCTGCTTCTCTTAATACTTTCACTTCTACAGATATCCATGCGGCCTAGAAATAATTTAACTATCTTTACTCGATAATTAATGTGGACGTAGTAATAATTTCTAATGACTTGTTAATATTTCATTTCTGTTATTATGGAACATTGGAATAGAACTAATATAGCCCAATGTACTTTATATAATATTGAGATTTAAATGTATTCTTTTATTATTTATATCTTATTATGATTTTTGAGAAAGATTTTCTGATTGAAATTATAATAAAAGTGGAAGTAATATTTTTTACAGATGCTATTAGTGTGATTTCCAATTTTTTATTACAAAAGTTATATTAAGATTTAAACCGATCAATAATTTCTAGCAGTAGGTAAAAACTGATATCACAATACTAATGTCCAGAAATATATTGAGTTCTTTAATACCTATTGTAAATAAACAAATATGCATTCTTTTGGAAAGTAAAACATTTTCTATCAGTCTTTCCAAATCTTTAACTATTTTAAAAATGTCCAAAAAGAGATATTGTTTTTGGTACAGTACAGTTTCGGAACTGTTACTCAATTCGTTTTCACAAATTTACCTTCACCTCAAGAACCACAACAATTTTTCGTTAATAAATAATTAAAAACATATATACTATAAACTTATACTTTTCATTTAATTTGTATTATAATGTACAAATACTCATTTATTTGTAGTGTTTAAATCATGTAAGTAAAAATAAAATATAAGTATGAATGGAAGAAAGAGAAACTTTATAATACGTACATAAAAGAAAAATATGTACTGAGAAAATATTTTTTGAATCTTTATATACAATAATTTATCTGCAGAACAAAAGATGAAGATATGAATTTTGACAAGTATATTTACAAAAATAAGAAAATATAAAGTTTAAAAAAGAAAATGAAAAACGAATACTGAAAATAAGTTAGTTTTGTTAACTTAATAATACTGACAGAGATTTTCAGGATAAAAGTATTACTTGAAAATCATTATTTAAATTTCATCTATAGATGATAGAAAAAATTCACTTATGTAAGGGTGTTACAAAATAATAAACTATTTGTAAAGAAATATATATCGGCCTACAATTCACAAATCAGTATTCTAATTCGATAAGTTCATTTTTCATCCATGACAGCAGACTCCTTTTAAATATTGAGAAATAGGGAAAGCTAGTAAAATTCTATTGCTTGAACGTTGTAATAATTAGGATGAATTTTTTGAAATATTGATCAATAATCATTCTATTAATAAAAATCAAAGCCGTCATTGTCATTGTGTAACGGTTTATTCATGTTCTGATTGAGTGATGAGATTATGTGATTTGTTTTCTGATTTGCTAAAAAGATCACATGATATTCATTGATGGAATAAATAGTACAAGAAAGATATACAGAGTGATGTAATTTTGGCTTTCATATGGAAGCATTATTAAAATGGGCGCAGGGGTTAAGAAAAGTCATATTATTTGTTATTTAGTATTTTAGTCCATTTCAATACTAAAATACAATTGAACTAAAATACTACAGGAAGGATAACATATTATTTTTAAAAAAATATTGTTTTAAAAAAAAAATATTTTTATGTAGAACCCTAAGCTGAATCACCCTACATAAGTCTAAGCTAATTATATTTATGCTTCAGAGTAAGAACTAGATAGTTATTTATGATCATCGACGGGTATAAATTATATAAGAAGTTAATAAGTAAACGTGGAGGTTAACGAGCAGGGAGTGGAGCACCTTGGTATTTAAAAAACCCTAAAAAATTGGTATTCACTACTATAATCATTTTCAGTGAATTAAAATAGTATTGAAAACATATCTGAATGAAAAAATGTAATAGATTAATAAAAACGTGGTAAAAAAAACTATGAAGTTGCACAATATAATATTTATGTAAATATTTCAGTAGCGATGAATGATTCAATTATAATTTTTTATTCCTTTACAATCGAACTTTTAGATTTATGATAATTTTTCAACATAAAAGTCAAAGACCTAATTAAACTTTGAAAATACGAATTTATATATTTAGAAAGTATTTAATTTTTGCATAGAAACTTTCGAAATGTCGGTGACTAAAAACGCTCGAAACAATCTTAAAAATCTTTTATTCATAGAACATTTCAACCAAAACCGCAAAAGTTCATTACGTCCCATGTTTTACCGAGCAGTATTCCTTCTATTTACGGGCCGTCCCTCGCCTTCACCACAGTATATGATTATGTTATATTAACGTAGAAAATAATAAAAACCGCATTTCGGAAAGCACGTCAACGTAACAACCATAATCTTTAAACATTCCAGTGAAAACCTGGCATTTAAATCTTATACCCTTACGAAAATCACGATAAAAAAAGAATCCAACACTAATTATTAGCACGACCGCAGGAGAGACTCTCATCCCTTTATAAAAACGGAGTTAAGCTCACCAGACCGCATATATACAGCATCTGAAATCTACCGCCCCGAAGCTGACGCATACACAATTTCTGAAAACAGTTGGCGCACGCACAACGCCGTACAACGGAGCTTTAAGCTTCAAGCGTTTAGATGTGAAAATTATAATTATTTATTTGTAATTTGAGCATTGTTTATTTTAAATTACATACCAGTTTATATGCTGTACTAGTTCGTGGGAATGGGGCGTTCGGATGGAGGTGCGTGGATTAACTATGCCATGAGATTCATAGCAATATAATAAATGCACGGCAGTCTCATGCCGGCTAAAGCGAACGTGACTATAAACATGCACGTGGGATCACTCCGCCTTTGAATTAATGTTTGTTGTAAATAACAATTTTTGATATGTGGATTAATACCCATTATGAATATGGAGTATATATGTTGGTGGCATCGCTGTACTTTTTTTAGTACTAAATTCATATTTGTTTATGTACGATTATGGTTGTCGGATATTTATGACTGTCTCGTATTGTGGTTATTTATAGTATGATCAATATCGTCTGTTGTCTGGGTTGGCTTTACAAATTTAAATATTACATCCACTTTAATACGCTATATTGGTGTTATGTTTATTTAAAAATATATCATCATATAGAACGAACGAGTAATGCAAATCATGCTCTTTTCGTTTTTAGTTTCATGGAAAATAAATAAAAAAAAACTCTGTATTTGTAATATTTACGTCTGAGTTCGTATTCAACATACAAAATAAACAGATATTATACATTCAATTAACATGCTTTTTTATTTTCCAGCAACCCTGTATAAACAAATAATATACTTTATGAAACAGATTCAACAAATTATTCAAGTTTTATTAAAATTATTCAATTATGTAAAAACTGAACCATTTTTAAAAAAAAAGGTTCACAACTCAAGGTTTACTGAGAATCAAACAAAGTAAAATGATTCAGAGCACATCTTTTTCATAAATTATGTGTTGTGATGCGAAGAATGAAAATGTCCGAAACTAGTGGGTGTTATAATGAAAAGAAGCATCCAACAATATCTGATTAGAGTAACACAAAGTCTCAAAGTAGGTACAAAAAAGTCAAAGCAGTACCCAAAATCAGTACATATAATCTGAAAAAATATCACCGAGTGTCAGATAAAAACGTCCTCTGTCACGTACATTATTCAATTTATATATCGACGAAGTCATCCGAGAATGTTGAAAAGAAATGACAGGAAACCATTTTGTATAAACATTCGATTGGATACAGTATTTTCTGTGGATGATGGAAAGATATTTTGGTTTTGTCTGAAGGTAATCTTAAATGATTCACATTTTTTATAATAAAATAAAAAGTTTTTTAGAACTATGTTTCATAAATTAGGAATATTTTAATAATATAAATGAATATTTTAATAATATAAATGTATTTTCTCTCATCTTAATATGATTAGTACATAAAAAAATCTCACACATGTAATATATATATATGTAAACTAACAAATATTTTTTTTCAATTTTTACAATTAAAATATTTTTCCATATATTTTGAATATATTTTCTAAAATGTTTATCCCACTTATTTACAGAACTTTGCCTGTTTCTATTACTTGGATTTTATAGACTAATTTATACTGCCTTCTTCTTATCATCTATATTTTATTTTGCCTTTTATGTTTTTTTCATTACTGAATGTTTTCTCATATAATTTCTATTTTTTAGTAACTGTTTCTCTTAGTTCTAGGAAATAAAAGATATTAACTACAGCAGTATCAAACATGCAATGTTGCATACTGATAAATGTAAGAACTGAGTACAAATACCTTTCAATTTTTTTTAGAATCAAATCAAGATTTTAGAATGTATTTATAGCTAGACACAAGTTAAATTTTATTTGAAAAGGAATATATTTCAGTATGGAGGTAATTTTAACAACTTTTACTTCGCAAATTTCTTCTGAACAATTTAATAAGAATATTTACTATCGTCTGAAGCGTTGAAAGAGAATCAAGTGTTATTACTGTATATCTGAACAGTTAACAATAATGAACTATGGACAATGAATCATTTTCATAGCGCCAAGGTACAGAAAGATTTATTAAAAGTATCAATCTTAAGCACAGATATGTTAATTCATGTTCATTCGTATTGAAATTATTACAAATATCTTGTAAAAACCTTAAATTTTGTCGAAAATATTACTAAATATAAATAACAAAAAATGTTGCATAACAATATTTGATGTTTGATGACCTAGTTCTAAATTAAACTGAGATGCATTCAAAAATCGACTTAAAATTTAATGCAATAAATTATTTTATGTATATTTTATATTTCTTTTAAGTATATTTTATATTGTAAATATTATAAACTCAGTTACTATGAAAATATAGGTAATTACAATTTTTATTTGTTATATATAACAATCAAGGTTAATGAAACTATATGTATATATATATAGAGAGAGAGAGGGAAAGAGAGAGAGAGAATTGTTTATAAGCGTTATTAGTGAAATGTAGATGTAGAATAATGGAAGCAAACAAAAGTCAGAGTATTTAATTTTACCAAAACAGAAATGAAATTATATCAGACTGGTTTCTGTGAAAATGTTTACATGCCTTAAAAAATATGTAATTATTATTGATTTTTTAAAAAAACACCAGAAAAATTTTTAAATTTAGGCATGAACATTTATTTCACATCGATTCATTTCGATATAAAATGCACATTCACCAGTTATTACAAAAATAGGAATGTCATTAATACATAGCGGAATTGTATCATGAACAAAAAAAAACTTTTTTTTAGTTACTGCCCATAAAACCCTACATAAAACAAATATTTCACATATTTTTTTCTTGTTCGACAAATACTGCATTCTACACGCAGAAAAACAAATTAAAAACTACACTCGAATGAAAATGTAGCAAATCACACATTAAAAAAAGAACGAATCAGCAAATATAAATGTATACATACTGTAAGGCAATGTCAGCGTAAAAAAAATTTTTGACATGACGCATGTACGCAAACATATTTTTAGTATTCATCATAACATTGAGACTAACACAATTTTTATATTCGCTCATAACATAAAAGTATAAATTGGCATTGTTCGGTGAGTATAAGGGTGTTTAAAACATTTCCCTCACGTCATTTAACTTTCGAATTTATTTCCTCGAAGTTCAAGGATATATATATATATATATATATATATATATATATAACCTGAAGATATAACACAGGTCGGATACGGTGAGATGTAGTAATGAATATTTGAAGTCATGACTGCTTCATTCGCAACCGTTTATTGATGCATAAAACAAATAGAATATTTTCTTTTACGTCTGGATATATATATATATATATATATATATATACATACATATATATATATATATATATATATGAGATGGATTTCAGTTATTTGTTAAATTCAAAATAGACAGAATTTATTCCCGTCGAGTTGTTGAAAAAGTTTCATTCGCGAGGTTATATTTTAAATGGGATTTTCTAACTTTCGGAGACATCATTACGGGTATTCAGAAGAACCGCACGTGGGTTCGTACTAACTTTGTTAACTTTAGTACGATCCCGTGGTCCCAATGTTGAATTTAGTGGTATAGGAGCCAAAAAACCTTATGCTATTCAAATAAAAAGTGCGTTCTTTTAGTTGAAAAATCGTATTTGCGTTTCTTTATACAAATAATTCTTTTTTGAATTTATTTATCTATATGATGGAGAAAACGAATACAAGTTCAGTAAATAATATTTAGTTATTTAAAAAAAACAGACCTTAGTAATAATTATTGACTAACAAATTTAATTTTTCTTAATAAATATATCAAAGTACAAATATATATATATATATATATATATATATATATATATATATATATATATATATATATATATGTATATATGTATATATATATATATATATATATATATATATATATATATATATATATAATACAAAAAGTACATTTAAATGAATAATTGTTTTTTTATTCAAATATTTAGATTTTGAAATGATATGATTAAATAAATTAAGAAAAAGTTAAAATAAAATTAATATAAATTAACGTGGTTAATAGAACTGTTTAAAATAAGAAAATAAAACGATTTCTTTTAATGTTTTTATAAGAAAGTTAAATTATGTAAAATGAATGTAAAAATTAAAAAGAAATTATTTACTAGAAGTAATTAAAAATACATATACTTTTGAACTGAAACTTATCACATGTTTTCAAATGTTTTATATTAAGTTAATTAAAATAAGATTAAGAAATTCATACTGTACTCACACAAACATTATATGTTCATTTAAAATATATTAAGATCAATATTGCATGACGTGGTTTATATTAAACATAATTATTTATTTAGTTATATATGAAGAATTTTTAATATAGAATATGGTCTTGAATAATTTTCAAAATAAAATTGGAAGAAAATTAATATTAAATTACAAAATATGAGTTCATTCAACTGTTTAACCCTTTCACCACGGATTAAATATTTTTAGTTCCAAAACTTCTGTTTCGTTTGATGATCTTTTGAGTTACTTAAGTAATCTAGTCAATTTCCGTTAGTAATTTTTGAAAATTTTATGGGATACATAGGTCCTGTTAGTGGCGAAAGGGTTAAATTAAACTTAATTAAATTACTTACTTCTGAAAATCATTGGGGTATTAAAAATCATAAAAATGGGCTGGTTTTCCATGAAGCAGCAGATAAAAATAGATTCGAACTGGAACTTACTGAAACAAAAAGATATCTATTAAAATATAAATTAAGCTGTATAATCTTTTAATTTCTAGTAAATTGAATAAATATTATTTGACTTAATTCTGTTGTTATTATTATAATATATAATATCTAATAAACATTTTTCTCTTTCTATCAGAAATTACAGAAAAAATGTATTGAAATAAAATATTTTTTCAAAATATTAATATTTACAGTTACTAAGATTTAGAGTTTCCAAAATATTTTAGTTTTTAACATTAAATATTTCACTTTATTGTAATAAATTCACTTTATTTGCATTGTTTCTTTTATAATTTCAATTATTTTGTAATTATATAAGGAAAAATTAGAACATTAATCAACGTTGATAACATAATTTAAATTCAGTATTTACTTTTATAAAAAAACTATGATATTTATTATAATTTGTATACTTTATAAAATATATTAGTATTCAACTATAATCACTATTTATTTAAATTCTAAATATCGCCTTTAGTTATTTTTAAAATTTAATTGCTTTTGGTGAATTATAAAATATCTCTCACAAAGTTCATGGACAGGTTATATATATATATTGAATATAATTCCTGTAAAGTAATATTTCCCAGATAAAATAGAACTGTTAACATTAAGTTTTTTATATTTTTGAAAACATTCGTGGCAGTCTTTTTCCTGAATAACGGTCAAGAACACTCCATTTTCGTATTATTATCCCTATTCCTTTAAATAATATTTATTTAATTGATATTTTGAATTTTTGAAGCAGAAATAAATCAGTAAATGTTATAATATACAAATGTGCTGGTTATAAAATAATTTTTATTCTGTTTTTACTCAAGAATGTACAACTAAACATATATTTCATCAAATAAACTGTAGTGATGAAATGTACTTTATTATTTTGAATTTATAACCATTCTTGTCGAATTTTGTTGCGTATATAGTGTAAAATCTTATAATTCTATTATTTTAATTACTTAAATTTCATTTGGAATAAATTATATTTAAAACTTTCATAATCAAACAAAACCTATATAGAGCATTGTTTTCAATATTCTAGAAAACCGAAAAAATGAAGTACGATTATATATATATATATATATAATTTGTACCAAGCAAGAATATAACGCCTATAGTGCGCAAATGTTTTTAACATATATCAAGTTTTTTTTATAAAGAACTTGTTTCCCGAGTGTAATTAGTATACTTGGTCTTTATAAGAATTTTCCCAATTGCTCAATATATTATTTGCATAAATCTTTACTTAATTAAAAACCTATATTTTTAGAACTAAATTAGGTTTAGTATAAAACAATGATATTGTCGTTCATATTTCTAGATAAAAAAGTGTATTGATTATAATTAATTCTATCTCCAAATTTAATTCCATTTTTGCTAAAAAATAGAAATTTAATCTTTAGTTTGAATTGTTTTTACTAAATATTTGTTACATTGCACATAAACAAGAATGGTACCATTAGAATATGTCGTTTTACAGTCTACAAATTTAGTGAATAATGCATAGAACAACCTTTCTTGTACATATAATAATATTCGATTATTTCAAAATGTAACACATGTATTATTTAAATTTTATGTTTATTATTATTAAATATGTGAATAAATTTTTAACGTACCTTGCATAAATATTATTGAGTTTTGTATACTAAAAGAAAATATTTAGCTGATTTTTTTTTTATTACTGATACAGTATAAAGAATCAATTCCGCGTTATAGGCTTTTGTTTGATTTATATATGTATATGTATATGTATATGTATATATATATATATATATATATATATATATATATATATATATCAACTAGTAACAATAAAACTGTTTTTAAAAAATAAACAATATAATTAATCCAAAAAAAATGTACAACTTTAATGTATTTAGAAAGTTAGTTAATAAATGAATAACTAAGAATCAAATATATATTAGCTTTCGATAAAATTATCTTTTTCGTTTAAGCATTTTAAAATTTAAATAATTTTTTAGAAGTAAAAATGAAAGAGTTATTGGAAAATCAATTTCTCTATTAATGATACAAATTGTATATTTAATATTTACCAAAATGTTCAATATTCCAATCATTCAATGTTCAATTAAAAAATCGGACAACTCACTCTCTTATGGCTATTCAGATATGGACTAGGATGTCAGTGTGTGTGACAAATCTAACAACATCAAAATCTATTGATTATTTACAGACAAATCGCATATACAGAAACCAAACATCCATAATTCATATATTTAAAACACAATCGTTACACATGTCCAAGAAGTTGAATATTTAATACATTATATATAAGTTTTCGTGCCTTAAACGTCAAAATCCAATGATATTTTAATATATAACAAATTCCGTAAATTATGCAAGCATTCAAGGTATGTCAGAATCCTTGTTCATGTTAACACCTCGCTTCTGAAAATATAATAAAATGTTCAATTTTCCCATATCTATTTCAATCATCCTCACTCAAAACATTATCTTGTCTATGGATATTCAAAACAATCTCGAAACACATGTAAAATTCATTAAATTTTACCCTGCAACTGATACGATTCACTCACTATTAATATATGAGAGATCAGCGAACCCTTTCTGAAAGTTAAGCAATAATGCATTGATTTGTACCACCCATATCAAGATTATCTATATATTATTATGTATCTTAAATATTTAATATACAGAATGACAGTTCTGTTCTGATATGAGAATTTTGATCAAATATCATTAGTTGATTGAATGATAGGTGATTTATAATTTTGAACTTTTAGATAAATATATATTTGATATTATACTGTTGAAAAAAAAGTTTAATTTATAAATTTATTTTTGTGTTTTGATATATTTCTATATATATTTTTTATCGCCTATAGTTTATCTACAGTGTTTTTAAATTCTTAAACTATTAACTATTGAACTATATTCTTAAACTACTCACTCAGTACCGTGAAAATTTACTGTAAAAGATAAGAAGTTGCATAATACTAGGAACCTATTGATAAGAAGAATTAAATTTGTTAAACAATCCTGATATGTGCTATAATTTAAGTTTCCTATACATTGATTATCATCGAAGCCAATTTGATCCAAAAACACGCCAATAGAAAATTGTCCACGTCTCGATTATTTATTTTTTGTTTCTAAAACTGAAAAGTTTTCGAATAAAACTTACTTTTATGATATAGAATATCCAAATAATTCATACAAAAGATACTTAAAGACAGTGTTCAAAGATTTCCAAAAGTCTTTCAAATAGTTAAAAAAAGAAAAATGCGTTTAAAGAAAAAAATAGTTAAAAGAAAAATAAACAAAAACTACTTAAGAGAATACGCTTTGAATACGGTAAATTTTTGTAAGTTTTATTAATTGAATCCAATTTTTTGATAGAATTTTTATTCAACGACAAAAAGTTTTCTCTAAGAGAAATAATAAATTACAGAAATTTTAAAAATTCTTCAACTGTGTACTGAATTGATTTTGAAATTTACATCTTTCCTCAAAAAAAGAGAAGTAAAATATTTTTTTTTATTAATTTGACACCATTCTTATATTATTTAGAAAAAAATATACTATTTTGAATAACAAATGGATTTATTTAAGAAACTTAGTTATTTTAAAATTAGTATATTAATTAATTTTTAGTAATTAGTATCTTTGGCAGAAAGTAAAAATTTTTATAAATTATCATTGAAAAATATATGAAAATGTTTTTTTTTACCTTTCTGAAAACCGGAAAAGATATTTTTTATACTTTTTATATACAGATTTAATGTATACTAGGTTGAGATTTTTGTGAAAATCAGTAATGAACATTTTGTCCTGACTTAGGTGTTATTATTTAATTTCTTTTAACATTTACATTGCTCTCTTTTATTCTTAATATTATTGTAATATATATATATATATATATATATATATATATATATATATATATTAAATATATTTTATCATAGATTGTACTGAAAAAAGAATAAAATTTTATTAGTTTCTCTTTTGTATTTCTACACTTGAAGAATTTTTAAAAATTCTTGTATAACATATTTGTTGAATAAACAAAAATAAAAAAAATTTTGAATTTTATTAAAGAAATGTCTAGTATGTATATATATAAAAATATTACATATATATATATATATATATATACATATATATATATATATATATATATATGTATATATATAGACAAATATAGACATATGTATATTTATACATCTTTATATAAGTGCATGAGAGTGTTTTCTCCGTTTGATTTTTATTGAAAAGCCTTGTTCAAAAAATAAAATAAAGCACTGGGGTAGGTGACATGTTTCCAATATCGAGAATGGCGGAAACGTTTGTCCCCCTCACATAATAAAAAAAGAACAAAAAGAAGCTTAGTTAAGAAAGAAGAACCCTTGTCATGATGTCGATGCTGGAAAATCTTAAAGTGGTCAGTGAAGGATATCTCAAAGAAAAATTCACAGGCAATTTTGTAAAGATACGTGTATAGGCTGCAGCACATCCATACAGAGCACACAAGTGATTTCGTTTGGCGAGTGGGAAATTTCAAGTGGGATTTGTATTGTCTATAGAGATTTATTTATATGATACGGATATCAAAGTCACGTAACGAATCTGTACGCATCGTGATTTACATCGATGGAAAATTTACGTTTTTAAAAATAACATAGTCGGACGTATAGACGATGCCGTTCACTACCATCGTTTGTAGAATGCCCTGTCCGATTTATTGAATGGTTTCAGCATCATGGACAATCGAAATAAATTTCTGTTTGTTTTGTGGAATCCGCGCTATTTATTGTATATGCATTCTTTCTATTTGGAAAATAGTTTTTTTTCAATGATGATAAAAACAGTGTAAACAATAAACCTTCCCATGTATTTTTTTTCTGCTAAAAAGAACAATTTCATAGAAAAAATCCTTTCACAAAAAATGTATATGCACAAGTTAATTAAAATCCAGCAGGTACTGTATATTTTTTAACTTATTTTTTTATCAAACATCTATGGTAAATTAACAATCAATTGAAAATAACAATTTAAAACAATGAATAGTGATTTGAAAGTTTATTCAATAATAATTGTACGCTTACATGAAGTAGATGTTTTTTTTTGGTTAGCAGTTCGTTCAACTGTTATTTATTTTTTTATGAACGCTAAAATGATTAAGAAAAATGTGTGCATCTAAATAGCATTTTAAGATTAATATTATTCTTTTGAAAAGTCAATAATTATATGAATAATTCTTATTTAATTCATTTGTTTAAAAGACAATAATTATTTAAATTTATTTCATTTAAGTCTCTGTCCAACTAAGTATAAAGTCTAATTTATTTGGTGTAATATATATATATATATATATATATATATATATATATATATATATAATCCACTGATGCCGTTCCCATGACTTGTTTTTTGATGAGTTATACTCTAACTTAACTACCTACAGTTAAACTGCTTGTTACTGAAAATTTTAAGTTAATATTTTTGCATCTCAAATGACGTGATTTTAATTCTGATTGGTTATAACAGTAACAATTAGCCACTCATCCTAATGTAATTAATTATTAAGGTTACAAAAGTGTTGATCTGTGTCAGTCATAATAAGTATGTCGACTAATATAATAATTATTTGGCTATATTATAATTAATAGCATTACAGTAAAATAAAACACTGTAATTAGAAAAAAAAAGAATCTTTCATTTATTAAAATCGACAGCAAAAACGTTATCCATTACAGTCAAGCGGAAGGTAATGCTCCCTTTAGACTGGAAATGTAACGAGCAGGGTAGTAAGACACAGCCCTCTTAGTAATATAAATAAAAATTGTTTAGCTCCAGGACTGGTTTCAGTATTTTACAGAATTCATTATTTACAATTATTATTCCAACAATTATCTATTCAGCTCTATAATATATATATATATATATATATATATATATATATATATATATATATATATATATATATATATATATATATATATATATAATATATATATATATATACATATATATATATATATATATATATATATATATATATATACATTATAATAATTAATTCATTATAACTTTGATAAAATCATAAACCAAAATAGTATTCGAAAACTGAAATCTAAATTGAAAATATGAAATCAATCATCTACTTAATCAATTATTTGAAATGAAATAGAATTAATTATTCACTTTCATCATCAGAATCGTAGTTATACACTTTTCTGTTATAACAAGTTTTATATATCATACAAGTTTGCTCGAAGCAGAATACTTTATTGCAGTTTTTGCAAAAAACATACTTTTTCATTACCTGAATATTTTAAACAGTTTTTTTTGTGTATTAATTTAGATCTCGGTGATATGTTTTCTAGTTTAGTAGAAAATATGAAAAAGTTGAATTGTAGCTGTAGAGATAATTACATAAGTTAAATTTTCATATATCTCCACTAAAATTTTTTAGTTAATTATGAAATAAATGAACACAATCTTTTTCTCAGACAAATAAGTCATTGTATGGATAGAAAAGTTACAAAATAGTAGAAAATTATTATTATAACTTCTAGAATTAAAATTCAGAACAAATGATTATCAAAAAAT
Organism: Acanthacorydalis orientalis; assembly: GCA_034766995.1. Lineage (NCBI taxonomy): Eukaryota > Metazoa > Arthropoda > Insecta > Megaloptera > Corydalidae > Acanthacorydalis > Acanthacorydalis orientalis. Next base: position 7,302,078 of record CM068317.1, on the reverse strand, counting down.
GTACATTTTCCAAAATATATATATAATATGTCATTCAGATAAATTAAGCTCTACTTCAGAACAGTATAATGATAATGCATTTTATACACAATAATTACAATTTTATAACGTATTATCTCTAATACCTTTATAATATATATATATATATATATATATATATATATATATATATATATATATAATACATATATAATATATGTAATACATATGTATATATAACAGTAACGATAATAAAAAAAATCTTTTTTCTTTCTGTCACATTCAATTCACCGCATTACATTTCTCGTGAAAATTTTTAGCCCTTATCATCCAGTGACCTAAAAAAACTACAAAGAAAAAGAGCACTATCGTAGATCACTGAAAAACCTACTACGAAAAGCATATTGACCGAAAGTAACACAACGCGATACCTTATATGCGATGGCCAAAAGAATATCATCCATCTGCTAGGTTGGCGATAGAACTTATTCCCCCTTAACGGCAATGATGAAGAGGCTGTACTAAAATAGCCCCATAACGAGATGTATAGCGTCAAGACGGTTCATTTTGACGCCTCGTTTTTTTTCCACTAGCATGTTCGACGACATGGAGTCGTATAAACGACGTGTACATTTGTAGAATAAAGATTGGAAAAGGTTCGTGCAAGAACTACTTAGCACGTTTTAAATAGAGAAATAGAAAACCAAACAGGTTTTTTTCGAAAAAGTGCTTTCTAGATTTTACTTAAAATTCATATTTAACAAAAAATATGTTTCTTATAAAAATATTCCAATTCTTAAACATTTCCGAACGGTTTGTGAAATTATTATTCAAACCTCATATATTTTCACACATTCACAATCACACACACACACACATATATATATATATATATATATATATATATACATTATATATATATTTCAGATTTGACGACGTAGAATTATTTTAGAAACAACGTTATTAAACGGATTTTAAAACTATATATATTTTATACATTTTATTTTTAATAAAATATCATATTCAAATTATTTAATACTTATTAACCAACTACAAGGTATTGCAAAAAGAACGAAATGGTTTAAATAGTTAATATTTTTTTGTTTAAACGTTTTTTTTCCAAAATGTTATAAATAAAACTTGAGGGACTTATCATGCAAAGGTAAATGACAGAACAATGTACCTAAATAAGTGAAATTTATTTTTAAAATCATCGTTCAATTATTTCGACGCAGTGAACAAATCAATGGTATTTAAATGTTCAAACAGGACCATCGGAATCAATGATTAATCGTTTGGTTACATGTGTTTTACAAAAAGGTGCAGTTAGTAATCGTACAGAATCTGAAAGGCATCGTTCGGCTATAATTAAGGAAAATATCAACGTCAGGTTGGATGCCAACTAAAAGACGTTCAACCCAACTTCGAATATCTCAAAGGTCATTGTCATTGTATTTTCGACACATTAAAAATTTTCTCATACAAAGTGTAGCGTATGCAGATAAAGCTAACCGATTATCAGCATCGCCTTCGTTTTCACCAACAAGCAAATGAAAATAGTGAATTTATTCAAAATTAGTTATAAGTGATGTAGATAATTTCTACTTAATTGGGTTCGTGAACAGACAAAATTGTAGGATATGGGCTACAGAGAATCCAAGAGAACTTCATTAGAAACAATTACACTCACTTAAGTACTGTTTGCTACGGTAACTTCTGAAAGGATAATAGGCCCTTATTTCTTCGAAAAAGAAGATGGTACTGATGTAACCATAAATGGTGCTCAAAACCGTACGAAAATAGAAAAAAATTGAGGCCAGCTGTTGATATCGTCTACAGATGTGGTTCTAACAAAATGGGACAACATTGCAAACATAAAGTCTCGTTATGGAACTTGTACAGAACATTTTTGGCGAACACATAATTTCAAGGAACTGTGATTTTAATTGACCCGTGCGTTCGCTTTATTTGAGTCCTACTGATTTTTTTTAGAGTTATTCAAAAGAACGTATCTACGTTAATAAGCCAAGCACCATTATGTAGCTAAAGAACAACATACGAGAAAAAAAATCGAGCATTATGTCCAGAAATACTGAAAGAAGTAATGAAAAATGGCTTAGAAAAGCTCGACTTTCTGAAATCGAAAATGAGTATTACTAACGTAATGCCATTTTTCATATGTAATCAAGAAAAATTCTTCATTCTTATACTATAGTTTAATAAATAAAAAAATATGAAAATATTACAAAACAAAAATATTAAGGTTTTAAATCCATTCATTCTTTTTGCACCAGCCTGTATTATACCGGTAGGTACTCTAACTACTAATAAAACTTCTATGATTTATCAAGACAAGAAAATAACATATATTTAATTAATTATATTCAAATATTAAAATATTAATCAGGAAATGTATATGATATGAAGAGGAATTTAATTATTGTAAAAACTTTTAGACGACGACGAAAAAAAAGAATGAGGAACATGTAAAAATTAATTTAACAGGGGTGAAGAACGTATATAAAATATTTAATGTGAATAAAAAAATAAAGTTAAAAAGGTTATAAAAAAAATAAAAAAATATTTGTATCCTTTAATAAGAAGAAAGATTAATTAAAATAATTTAACTGTATAAAGTCAGCGTAGTATATTAATCTTTAAAACTGTTTATGTATTTAAAAGAGGAAAGTTTATTTAAAAAGTACTTTAAATAATATAAGTAGTAATAATTAATTTGTTATTTTAAAAGGAAGCTCACACTTGTTAAATATAATCGGCATACACTGGAATATACATTCAAATTTTCAGCTAGTTAACCATTTTTCCTAGAAAGTAATTATTAATTTGGTTTAATTTTTAAATAAACTAAAGTACAATCTTTCTTTTAACCTAAGTAATTTATGTAAAAATTTCAATTTTCTTATAAAATGATAAAAAAAATTAAATTTAGAGGAAAATATTTAAATAAATACCAACTCTAAGATGATAAAATGTATATATAAAATATTTATTATGCAACAAGAAACGACGGAAATTTGCTCAAGTTCACCAAATATTCATTTAAAGTTAGGAATGAAAAAAAAGAATGCGGAAGTTTTCCTTTGAAGTACAATTGAATTTACAATTATCCAACAAACGGGTTTTAAACGTTTCAAATATACACGATAAGATTGAAGTGAATGGTACAGTGCAAGACGTTCACAAAGAACATTTCACGGAGACCTTTCATATCAATGGGCGACGATAACGTTTCTGTTGTGCTGCAAACACTCGTACGATTACTGAGAAAATTTGTAAAGATCACTTGTACTGAAAGACCAACATTGTACACAATATACATTGAAAATTTTCTAAGTAGATAGTGAATGTACTGAGACTGTTTCACTATCCGAGGAAATAATTTTTTCAATTAAAGTTATTATACTTGTGTAAATTAACAATCTAATATATATATATATATAAATATTCCATAAAATTTTACAAAATGGACAACTTTTTTTTAAAAAAAACCTGTACAGACTTTATATAAAATTATTATTAATGATGGTACTCCAAGTTACACGAAATTATCACGAAGAATGATCACATAAAATGTGTGATTTTATAAAACAACTGCGTTGCAATCTATTTGCGAGAGTGATTATATAGACTTACTAACATATATTAATATATATATATATATATATATATATATTACGATATATAGCGAATATATGCGATACGAATAAAGCAACTCGGGGGAGCGAGAAAAGCAATTCGGGAGTGCAAGTAGAGCTAGCGGGGGCGGAGCCCCCTGGAGGTCCTCGAACGTACAGAGTAAGAGAAAAAGCGCCATGGTAAGTATAAAAAAATAATTAACAATAGTTTCAAGTCCTGTTTTGTAAAATGCCTCATACCTCTTCATAACTTAAAGAAAAATAAAAATTTAAAAATAAAATATGTTAATTTAATGATTAATGAACTAAATTTATAACTGTTTCTATTATATAGTTAAATTATATATTAATTTCATAATCTTTGGTCATATTTATACTTTATTAAGGCACTTACTGAGTATGAATACCAAAATTTTGATTTGACAAAGTAAAATAATGTGAAATTGAAATCATTTACAAATAGTTCTTAAATATTTACAATAAACACACTAGTACATTTTCATTCGTATCTATCGATAAAGCAAAATTATTGAGCATTTATTTGTACAAATACCTGAGAACAATATTATAGTAAATAGTAAAAAAATATTATATATTTTTCAAATAAAACTTATAAGAGTATACTTTGTAATGAGAAAAAATAGGGGTTGTATAATTATAATCCAACATTGAAAGAAAGAGATTATTTGTTTTTAGTATACGGTGAGAAAATATGAGATAAACTTGTTAGTTGCGCTTACAAGCATTTAAATTGTACAATGATAACGATTATGCAGTGCAATATAAAAGCAAAAAAAGTATGCATACTACATGTGCGACTCCACCACAATGTGATATAAAATTACTTGTGAAATATTGTATAATGAGTACATGTACATAAAAGTTACTCGTTTAGTTTTGAATAGATATTATTAGCTGGATACGAGTAGATCAAGTGAAATTCTAAAAGACTTGAAACTGATTAATTGTCATAATAAAAAAAATAGTTTGTAATATTGATTCTTCTATTTAAATCAATAAATGTATATCTAGAATAGAACAAATTTAATTAAAGAACACGTCTCTATCAAACATTCACAAATATGGTCATACTTATAACATCAAACCAAAAATTATATAAGAAAATACATTTATATTTTAGTAAAAGAACACGAACATGGAATAAGTCACAGTTTTTAACCTCAAAATATAAATTTTTATGTATTATTTAAATTATTCCATGAATTTAGCAAATAACTAAAATGAAGAATTTCTGATAAGCTGTCGTTCTGTTTTAGAGAAATCCTGCTATTAAGTAGGATTTAGTTTAAACATGTATATTATTAGTATATTTATAATATTAATTATAATATAAATGTGAATTTTTAGTTACTTTAATTACTATATAGAATTATAAGTATTTCTATTTCAAAAATTAAAAATATTTCCATACCAAACTGAATTAAAAATGATATATAATATAAATAGACCACAGATTTTTTTATATAAATATACATATACGTTGCTGTGATAAACTTAAACTTTTATCTAATATTAGTTTCAATTTTCCACTACTAATTTCAGCATTTGCGTTATTTTTAAATCTATCTGAAGACGGTATAGGTTCCAAAATTAGTTTGACAAACTCAAGAAGATTCAAACAAGATGATCCAAAAGTGTGAGGATCATCAAGGACATCATATCAACAGAATCAAAGAGAAAAAAAACTTACAGTTATATATTATCTTTCAATTTGAACTATATTTGATCTAATACAAATGTGAATCTTACAGAAAAATCCAACCAGAACATCAATGTTACTACATAGGAGGTTTGGATATTTTTTTAGTTTTGTAATTTAAAGTAGTGAATTAATGCCAAGTTTTAAGACAAATCTAATAAAATTGGAATTTAAAATTATAACAAGTTAAAACAAAATTTAGTAATATAAAAATTCTTGCGTATTTGAATGGAATAAAAAATTTCTGGACGAGTGAATAGACGTGCACGATGATTCGAAAGCCAATAAACTCAAAACTACAATAACCAATGAAAATGAAAAAGAAAAATGAAAAAATTGTGATTGGCAAGTGTTCTGACTGACCAACTATTAAATTGATGATTGAGATGTTAAATATGGATAATAAATCAATTATATTGCTTCTATTAAAGAATAACAACTTCTTCTCGATTGAAGAAGGTAAAAATATCGATATTTAAAATGGAATTAATGTTCATTGTGCTTTCTAAATTTAAGTTATAATTCATCACAAATATGTATCAAATAAGAAACCAGTCAACCAATACATCTGCATATAAATACATTTTGGACTAATATTAGCACAAACAATTCATTAAAATTGGATTGACTGTCTTATGAAACATTGTCAAGCGGATTCTCTATTATGACAACGCTTTTTCTTATGCAGCATCATTAGTGGAAAAAATTTTAATTCAAAAACAAATCATAATGATAAAACACAAAAATTATTCGCCAAAAGTCACAGTCTTCCTTGTATTTTTTTTAAAGATATCGCAATTGTTATACATCTTTTGATTTGTAAGAGACTAAATTTGGAATCTGAATTTTGTTAAGGAATCAATTCCCAACAAATATTTATATAAATAATTCTATTAATACTATTGTATAAATTTTTTTCTTGTATCAATACATATTAAATATTTTTTAAATATAGAAAACAAAATAAATATCAGTTTTGGTTAATGGAAAATATACAGATGTATATAAAAACAATGATATTTAAATATGTAATAGAGTTTTTGTCACTTATTACACCGTTCATTTCTAGAATGATTTTTACGAATGCGAACATACACACATACACACACTTATATATATATATATATATATATATATATATATATATATGTGTGTGTGTGTGTGCACAATTAATTGTCGAAATTATTGAAAATATGCTATGCAGCACAATAATTATAGAGCAATATGCTGCCAGAACACAAATTTTTATACGGCTTTTTTATATATAACAATAAAGTCAGAATAAGAAGTATTTTCATCGCCAAAAAAACTACAATTAAAACAAAACAGTGTATATGATTTCATTAATGAATGCTATATAAAAAATACATTTTCTCAAATACAAGACATTTATTTTCGACATACTTGTCCATTTTAATCATCAATTCTTAGTTAATGAGTCAATTTGAAAAGCCTGGATCGGTAAAAGATAAAAAAAACAGCATCACGTGTTCGTAGTGCTCGTTCCGAAGAAAACATTGACTTGGTTCGTGAAAGTGTATTGAAAAAACCAGGAATGTCAATTCCATGAATTCCACAGATAATAACATGGCATATGTTGTATAAGGATTTATTTCTGAAGGCTTATAAGGTTCAATTAACATAAGAATTGAAGCCAGAAGATCATTCACTCGATCGCAGATTTGTTAATTATATACTGGAATAGTGATATGGTTTTCTAAAAATGTTATTTTTAGCGATGAGAAACATTTTGAGTTCTCTGGCTACGTTAACAAGCAAAGGATCGAATCTGAACTGAATAAAATTGGAGGGGAATCATCGAGAAGCCACTGCATACACAAAGAGTGACTGTTTGGTGCGCACTTACGTCCGGTGAAGTCATTGGTCCTTACTTTTTGAGCATCACGCTGGTAAAGCAATTACTATGAATAGAGAAAGATACCGAAAGATGATAAAGTTTTTGTTTGAAAAATTGGATCATATTAATATAAAGAACATATGGTTCCAACATGACGGTGCAACAAGCTACACAGCTAGTGAAAGAATTGATTTATTGAGGACGAAATTTCCTGGTCCCGATATTTTCTGAAATAGAAACATTAATCGTCCACCTAAATTCTACGATTTAGTAGAATTCGACTACTTTCTTTGGGGTTATGTTGAAAAACAGGTGTATGCCAATAACCCTAAAAGAATTTTCAACCTAAAACATGGAATATGAAAAGTAATTGATAAGATGGAGCCCCAGTTCTGTAGGAATGTTATTGAAAAATTTAACAAAATAATGGATACTTGTAAGAAATCATACGGCGATCACTTATACAATATTATTTTTTATTTATAAATGGAATATATCGAACTATTATTTACAATAAACAAACTTGAAACTTCAGCCCATATTCTGTTTTATTTCAAATTAAAATTACACACATATATATATATATATTATATATGTATACATTATATATATATATATATATATATATATATATATATACATTATATATATATATATATATATATATATATATATATATATATATATATATATATGTTTATATACACACACACATTTACACCGACTGACAACTATATTTAATGAAAAAATAAGAAACAACGATTTAAACGATTTTTAATATATTGTGTAGAAGTTATCGAAAACTGAAACATTATAAAAAGGATACGAAACACTAAATAAAATGTACAATATATTTTTAATTAAAAATTAAAATATTTTTTCCAGGAAAATATTTAATTTTTTTAATTTTTCATTAAAAAGCATTTATTTTATAAAAGATATAGTAGTTTTTATATGTGAATATGCCTGTATTTAATATGTATATATATATATATATATATATATATATATATATATATATATGTATATGTATATATACATATTTATAAATATACATATATTTATATATGTATATATGTATATATATATATATATATATATATATATATACATATTTATAAATATACATATATGTATATATGTATATATGTATATATATATATATATATATATATATATATATACACTGCATTTATATAAAGTGTACACATTTCTAACAAACATTTTAGTTTGTACATCGACAAACTGTACCTTTGATACTAGCTGTTCTTATAAAGAAATAACATGTTACATATATACACATTTAGTATAGGACTATGTACGATAGAACGTGTATATAGAAGCAAGTGCGAGCTTCAAAAATCAACCATAACGTTCCAACCGGGAAATACACATACTGTCGTAATCGACTTCGTGAAGAAGATTTCACGGAAAAAGAACATTAAAAGTGAAACTGCTATATCTTATACTGCTCAAACAAACATGAGTTCTATTATATTTTTTTTTGAACTCAACGTCCTGTGTAAACCTTTTTATATGTAAAATGATTTTACTATATACTAATTGCGAATTCATTGAATTTTTTAATAGAATTAATGTTTTATAAACTGTTTGTTTAGTAAAAATTTTAAATAAATTAATAGTTGTATGAATAATATTATACAGGTCATTTTTCTGGACGAATTCTATTTTTATTTAAAAATGTACAAGATAAAATCAAATATTATCATTTGAACATATGAATATGAAATAAAAAAAATAAACCTACTTTAATTACTATAACTATATTTATTTATATATTTTTATTCGAAACTTAGATTACGTACATAAATTTGATTAATTTTCAAACAGTGTTAATAATTATATATATATATATATACACATATATATATATATATATATGTATATATATATATATATATATATATATATATATATATATATATACACATATATATATATATATATATATGTATATATATATATATATATAGGTATATGACAGAAAAAATTAAATCTTTATATTGGCTGCATGAATTATTTTTTTATAAACAGTATTATAAAAACACGATTCAAATTAATTTGAAAAAAATATTGTTCATTCGTTTGCTCTCCCTCTGTCAATATGAATACATATATATATATATATATATATATATATATATTATACACGAATGTATCTAACGTTATTTATTATACTTCATTTATTTAAAAAGAATATTAACACTTAAATCAAGCTCGGACGAATTTACTCGGGTGCGGAGACAAAATTCAATTTCTCGAACTCGAGTTAACTCGGTTGAATCCATTAACGGGATAATATATATATATATATATATATATATATATATATATATATATATGTGATGAACATATGATGAAAAATGGATTCTCTACAATAATCGGAAATGTTCAGCACAGTTGCTACACCGAGGAGAAGTAAATAAAAACGGTTTCAATAAACCAAAGCTTCATGAAAAAAAATGTGGTCGCTCTTTGGTGGTCGGCAAGTGGGATAATTCACTAGAACTTCTTAAATCCTAATGAAACAATAACAGCAGAAAAATATTGTCAGGAAACTGAAAAAAATTCGTGAGAAGTTGCATCGTTCGCGTCCAGCATTAGTCAACTGAAGAGGACATATTCTTCTTCATGATAACGCCCGAGTACACGTCTCATAAATGACTTTAAAAAATTTAAATGAACTGGGTTATGAATCCTTACCTCGCCCATCTTATTCTCCGGATCTGACTCAGACAGATTATCATTTTTTTTTAACATTTGAGTTATTTTCTACAAAAGAAGATTTTCAAAGACCAACCATCAGCTCAAAGAGCTTTCGATGAATACGTTAATTCCAGAAATCCATAATTCTATCTAGGAGTAAGCAAACTTGTATCCCGTTTGGAGAAATGTATGCAGGCAAATTGTCTTTATTTTGATTAAAAAATATAATTTTTAACTGATATGTTCGCCTTTGTACTCAATATATAAAAACCGCAATTATTTTTGCACCAACTTAATACTTTATTAAAATATAAAAGAATACGGTATGTGTTGTTATTAATCATAGGATACGTTATTGTAAAATGAGACATTTATAAGAGATTAACATTACAGTCATTTTTAATAGTATATATATATATATATATATATATATATATATATATATATATATATATAATGTGTATATGAGAAAGAAAATATGTTGACTGTAAAATACATATACTTACTCGAGGTTTGACAAATTAATGTTAATTGACCCATAAAGACGTATTCTTCAGACGATGTTAATTTATATTTATTCATAACAAAGATTTTGTCTCGGTTTAACCTAATCAAGAAATGCATTGTGCATTCTTAACTCACGTCGAAAATTACTCTTATACTGTAATGTCCGTAATGTATTTGTCGCGTGCAGAGCCATTCCGACACAAAAGAGCAAAGCGTACGCGTCGTACAGACACTGGAAAACTGTTGTTGAGTACAGTTTATTTTCAAGGAAGATACACTCCTCTTTGTTATATGAAGAATGGTAAATGATTACGTTGGCATTCACTAAACGTTAGCGGAATATTCCCCAGATTGTATTTGTTATCATTCGAATTTATTTCTTTTAATGTCTTTATAGTAGTTATATTAGTAGTTACACTTTCTTTTAACTGTTTGTTTGTTTTCTTATAATGTTTCCAAAACGATACAATGAAACAAAGAAAAATAACAAACATATTTACAATTTTCCATAGTACATTTTAATATTAATGAAATTATATTTCTATCTGTCGTTTATCGTTCCGGTACCAACAATAAACAATCAACGCTTTAAATTATATTTCATGAAAGTGTGATAACAACGATTTATATAAAAACGACATTTAGTTCCAGTATTTCATGTTTCATTCGTTTATTCTATACGGAATTTCTATCCAATTGAATTTGATAACGTTATATATAAATACATACAGTAATATCTGTCAGTATCTGTCAACTACCGGTCGGTCCGTTTGATATTGTTGTTTTGTGTAATATGTGTTTTCAAGCATTTAATCGTAAAATATTCAAATTCTCATACATATGAGAGAAACAAAATTGTATTGAAAATTGTTTTAAAACTTTATTTAAATATATATTATAACTGTTATTTTAATTTTAAGCTAACGTTTAATTCATATTTTCATCAAATCAAATAATTTGTAAAGTTAATTTTATTAAAATAATTATATTTCATTTAATTTTCTTTTTTTAAAAAAACGACACAATTTTATTGATTTAATTGTAATACTACTCATAATTGAATACACGTTATCTAACCGATATTTGTCAAATTATGGGTGAGTTTATCAATTAATTATACAGCATCATTAATTAACTAACGGTGAGTGAGTAATCGAATTGGTTTACATAAACAACCAGTACTAAATCTCTTAATTAAATTGTGGATCTAAGACGTTTATAATAATTGAAACACTATTATTTAAACAAGATAAAACCAAAACGAATGAAAATCATATAAACTGTGTATTAATAATATAAAAAAAACTTATATTTAGTAGTTATTTTCAACACATGCATTATAAATTTTCAAAAATCCGTGAGAATATTCATTTTGTTTTAAATATTTTTTTAATTCTTTTTTAATATTATATTTAAACATGTATTACATATTAATTAAAAACGTTAAAAATTATAAGAAAACAAACAAACATTATTTTCAAGTTATGAGTTAAATTGAAACTATTACATTGATTCATAATATGAAGAGTTATTATAGAACTTTGAATTCAATCAGTTCCTTAATGTCTTTTATTTATGCGGAATAATTTTAATGGTAACCCAAAAAGTCAGTCAGGCGCGAAAAATTTAAGATACACAGATAATATGTTCATATTCTGTACGTGTATACTAGTTTCCTGATACATTTATTATTAATGTTGAAAGTTAAGGCCTTTAGTAGATAGTTTCGAAACTATGAATCAGCGAACAAAATATACCTAAAATAATTACGAGGACGTAATTTAAGCTCAAATATGGATCAAATTATTAATGTTACATTGAAGTTTTAAACACTTTTTTAAAATAGTATAACAAATGTTTTTTATATAATGAAAATAGTGTTTATTTGTTGAGTTTTGGAGATGAATGAAAAGATATCAATATTTATAATAAAAAGATTTCTTCTTTTTTTATTCAAATTTATCTTTTCTTCAAAAATAAAATTTCATGCTTGTAAAGTTTAATTTTAAAATATTAGAATAAATAACATTAAAGTTAATATTTTAAGTGATATTTGCTATTAAATTATTAAAACAATATTCCATTCATAACAAATTCTTTTTTGTTTATTTAAATAACTACAAAACCAGTTTGTTATATTTAATTATAAGATAGATATCTCAATTTCATAAGATTAATATTTATTTTTTACTTCAGTATCAACCATGTACATAGTTTGTTAATAAAAGTTATTAAGTGCAGAGTTACAATACAAATTATAACAAAAAATGACAATTATGTGAATAATTTAAATTTTCACACATAAATATTCAATTAATTAAATAAATTATTACATTTATTAACAAATGCATTATTCATACTGCTATACACACACATACACACACACATATATATATATATATATATGTGTATATATATATATATATATATATATATATAAATATATTGTCTTGTTTATAATAAAAAATACCATTCATTCTTATCTTTATTATGCATGAATGTCAATTTAGAAAACAAATTCTAAAATAAATGTCATACCAAAATTAGTATAAATATTATTTTCATAGTAATTTCTAAATAAGAACCGGATTGAAAAAACTGATGTTATTAAATATAAATTATTTACTACCTCAGATGATTAAACTGTGAAAATTCATATCAAATAACTGATTAAAATAATAATGTGGTTAATAATCTCATGAATCATTGAAAAATACTCTAATAGGAAGTTTTCTTCTTCAAAAATTATGCTGAATCTGAATATTTACCTTAAGATAAAATTTAATTTTCAAGAGTTTTTAAATGAGAAAATTACTCTGTGTAGTTAAAGTCAAAACCAAACTTAACAGAACTAAAATAAAAATAACAAAACAGAGTACAATGACAACGTTATTCAGTGTAAGCCTATTCTATTTTTTATATGACCACTTATTTCAAAATACCTAAAGAATCCTTCAAATTGTGTTCATAAACAATTTATTAAAGCTAAAATTGAAATTATCACTTAGTTGTTGCCTCGACTTGATATTTATCTTAAAATCGCCATTTTTCAAAAATGCAAAGAAATAATGATTTTATAACAGTTGACAAGTTGTGTTTATTTTTGTGGTCTTTTACAATCAGAATATCTAATTTATTCAAATAAGATATTTCCTCCCAAAAAAAATTTTTATACATTATTATATAAAGCATTTGATTAAATCGGCAATATTGTTGTAAATTATGTAAAGATCATATTTCCTTGCACACTATTTGTAAATTGTAATATATTATTCAACACCAGATTTTGTTTTGAGGACTCCTACACTAAATAATATATATATATATATATATATATATATATATATATATATATATATATATATAAATATATATATATATATATATAAATATGTAAATATATATATATATATATATATATATATAAATATATATATATAGTGGTCCAAAAATGTATATACAATTATTCAGCCTATAAATCAGTAAACTTTTTTCTTTTTCAATTTCAAGTTATAATAATGAAATATGTATATAAAAAAATTATTAAAAATATATAATAAATAAATTGTGTTATTGAAAGTGGTATTAGAAGTTGGAAAATATCTACAAAGGGCCAGAGATAATTTGGAAATAAATTACATACTGAACCACCGATCAACTTTACAATTTTTTTGCATTCATGATAAGTTTGAAGTAGATGGTATTGTGCAAAATGTACACAGTTAACAATATGGAAACCTCGTACATCCACGACCCTTACAAGATCAAAATAGGAGCGAAAAATTTTCCAACCAACACAAAGGAAATCTTTCCGACAAGGTTTTCGTGAAACAGCAACCCACATTAATTTAAAGACGCTGTTTGCAATAAAAAATACTATTTTTTCTTGTAAGCATCTTTATACACTAATCAGTTACTCGATATATTATTTCCCTCAAATAACTGATTGTTGCCTATTAATACTCAATCAAAATGTCTTTTTATTTTGTATAATTTAATTAAATATCCTCCCTTTTCTATAGAATTCCTAACATGTGTGATCTAATTGTGTTCAGGTTTTCTTTTATTTTTCTTGTCTTAAAGTATTGAATGTACATCCTGTTATTCAATGATCTGTGATTTTAAGCCTCATAATAATTAAAATTAGTAACGCTCATATATAGAAGACACTAGGAAAACAGAAAGGGAAAAAATATTTTTTAAAAATAAAAAAAAAACAAGTATATCTTTCAAATTGAATTACTCTGAAATATTAATTCAATCAGAATTACATCAGCCACTGATGATAATAATGATCAAGAAGAATATATAGATGCGTATGTGTGTATTTATTTATGTATATCTGAAATATTCGCATTCAAAAGCTCTATTTGCATTAACTAGTAAAAATATATCAAAAAAAGAATGTTTTTATTGGTTTATTGGCGTCAGTTCATATACATATTTAAAGTTAATGTTGTGGAAGTAATACCTACACGCCAATACGTCTGATACTTTCAATATTATCATGTTTTCAGTAGAGACGATGATCGTAAAGTTGCCAATTTTTATGGAAATTAAGATTAAGTCAATATTTTATGTTAGTGTTGACTAACCTCAAGTATGCATATATACACAAATACTGAGAGGAAATATGGATTTGTCGAGAAATATGTATTTTTCTATACTAAATTTGATAGAAATAGTCTGCAATATATTTAAAATATAATATGTTTTTGAAATTCTTATTCCCATCGACGATGTCAATAAATACAATCTTTTAGAAAATGAAATCGTACTTACATATGCTTCCGAATAAAAAATATGTGACAGAACAAATCAGTTCGTTCACTTGAGGAAACATATTTATAAATATAAAATTTCTCTTTTTGTAAGAAAAAGGTCGAACAGTTAGAATTCTTTTTTATAAATTAATTTCTCTCTATTTCTCTCTCTCTCTCTCTCTCTCTCTCTCTATATATATATATATATATATATATATATATATATATATATATATATATATTAAATAGGTAAAAATAAGAAACCAATTATTAGTTTAAGAGAAAAAAATTATACAAATTATTAAATTAAATTAAAGTGTTAAAAAAATTTATTTATTTGTTCAGTAGAGTCAAAACTTTTACTAATTCATATTTTTAGAAAAAATAATATAAATTAAAATGTATTGTTATTAAATAATTGTTTTTAATAACGATTGTAAGACAGTAATGTATTTCTTTAATATAAGTTAACTAGAATGTCAATCTATCTGTGACCTTTGTTTATTTTCGAAAATATATTGTGATAGAGTAATAGGGTTGTTGCGCTTCAGTAATATTTTCGTATATACTTCAAGAGAAACAACACTTACGATAGATACAGTTTTGGCAATATATTGAGTTATTTCTATTTCCTTTAGCCGGACCTTCGTATAAAAGCAAATATTTGTTTTACTTAAAGGAGAAAACAATTTTTTTCCATTTTATTTTAAAAAGATGTTAATTTTCACATAACCTCAATATATATATATATATATATATATATATATATATATATAGAGAGAGAGAGAGAGAGAGAGAGAGAGAGAAACAATTTTAATTAACATTAATTTATTAATAATTATGGTACAGTACAACTAACATAATAATACAAAACTATTTTATAAACTGATAGTTCTTGTTTATATGTGTATATATATACATATGTGTGTGTGTATATATATATATATATATATATATATATATATATATATATATATGTATAAACACTGAATAACTATTATATATGTTTTGCAACTTCATATAATTTATTCTCTTTAGAAATAATATTATTTTGTATTATATTTCTTACATTTAATAACGGATCTAAATCGTAATCAGTGCTTGATAATTTTGGTAAATTTCTATGAGATGGTGCCATCATTCATTTGGTAACATCACGGCTATCAATTTTTACTTTTCAAACAAGCATAAGTAAATTTCAGTAAAAAGCGACACGTTTGTTGATAAATGTTTGAAGTAAGCATTTTGGCAGTTGCCTCAAAAATGGAAAAGAAAATGAACTCCGTGCAGTGATAAAACATTTTTATTTAATAGTGGACGGCTCGTCAGATCAAAGTTGAGATGAAGTTCATGGGGACTTTTAATCAGCATTGAAGACTGTTTATTTCTGGATAAATAAGTTTAAACATCACCGGACTTACACTGAAGATGAAAAACGCTCTAGACGCCACTTGAGGTCACCATAACGGATATCGTTAAAAAACACAAGGTATCGCTATGAAATACCAAATAGTTAAAATACGCGAAATTGTTGAGACTGTAGGTATATCAATTGAATGAGTTCACAAGATTCTGTATGAAAAATTGCACATGAAAAACTGTATGTGTGATGGATGCCGCGATTGTTGACTGTCGATCAAAAGCGTACACGAAAGGACAATGCAACCTAATGTTTGGCGATGTTTAATCGCTATTCGTAAGCTTTTTGCATAGATTCATCACCATGGATGAAACATGGATCCACCACTACACACCTGAGTCGAAAAAGCAGTCAAAGCAGTGGACGACGACTGGTGAAAGTACGCCGAAGAAGACGAAGACCGTTTTGTCGGCTGGAAGGGTGATGGCCACCGAATTTTTTGGGTCCCTAAGGAATCATCCTGGTCGACTACTTAATGAAAACAAAAACGATAATAGGAACCTATTATGCAAAATTATTGGATCGTTTGAAAGAAGAGCTGAAACAAAAACGCCTAAGATTGATATATAACCAAGTTCTCTTGTACCAGGACAACGGAACGTCCCACAAATTGGACGAATTAGGCTTCGAATTTATTCCTCATCCACTCTGTTTTCCGGACTTGGCTCCGTGAGACTTCTTTTTGTTTAAAAACTTCAAATTTGGCTCCGTGGGAAGGAATTCTCGTCGAATGAGGACGTCATTGCCGCTGTCAATGCGTATTTTGCAGACTTTGAGAAAACATACTTTTCCGACGGGATGAAAAAAATACAAACTCGCTGTACCAAATGTGTAGCCCTCAATGGAGATAATGTTGAGAAATAAAATCGATTTTTTTCAAAAAACGGCATTAAACATACTTTTTTTAATCATACTTATCAAATGACCCTCGTACATAAGGAATTTTTAAATAGTTAATCTGATTTATTTAACAGAAAAGTCGTCATTCTTCAACAAGATAATATTAAATTATATACGGCAAAGATCATGCGAGAAAAAATCAGATAGCTCAAATGAGAAGTTTCACCACACTCATCATACCCTACAGATATTTCTCGATCTGATTATTATTTGCTCCAATCATTAGAGCACTCCCTGATAAATAAACTTTTAAATCTGTAATTGGTAACAAAAATCATTTAGTCTTATTTTATATTACAGACACCAGAAGATGATTAAAATTTACAGAAAAAATGGCAAACTCACCCTCATAATAATGACGATTATATAATTTATTAATTAATGAATTTTTTTTAAATTTAAATTTCTCCTTTTATATAAAATAACTGATTAAATATGAGTGATTTTAATATATTTACAAACTGAAGAATTAGATACAAATCTATTTTTTGGCTAGATAAATTGTTGGAATCAGTTACTATAGAAAATTCATCATATAGAACTCACGAATTTGTTATTCATTACATTGTTTGAATATATTGTCACGGTTGAATGCACTTTGCATGCTAGTACATAATCTATTTAAATATTCAAATCAATGTTAACCAAAAGCTTTATATACCACATCTGAACAGGTATACCGCTAAATCAACACAATACACAGTGTAGGGAATATTCTGTTTTCCATATGTATGCATATATACATGGTTTTGGGTGCGGGAATTAGGGTTTGATGTTAGTTAATTACTTGCAATTATACTAATTGTCAGTACATTATATATATATATATATATATATATATATATATCTATTTCTTTACCAACATTTATCTGTGATTAATAATAACACTTGCGTTTGACTGAATATCCATGTTCGATTTCAATACACCATTTTCTGAACAGATCGTTTTGAAAATTTATTCACCCTTTATAGAATTACTCAAATTTCCAATTTAATTTATGTGTTGATGGTTAGATACAGTAGACCGGGAGAGTGTTTTTATTATTGATATTGTAAAATGATTATAAAAACCGTTGGTTGTTATTTTTAATACAAGATAATTATTCTTTTGATCTTTTTTACAACACATAAAAAAGATCAAAGTGTATATTTTCAGATATACTGTATTTAATTCAAATGTATTTCCTACCCAATATTAATTAAGTTTCATACAATTGTCCAGTCCGTACCATAAAAAATAATAAAAAAGTGATTGATAAATATTCGATGTTTCGGGAATACACATTCATTAAATGAATTTCAAATAAATTCGTTTTGTTATTTTTGAGATTTTATAATGATTTATACTTAAACTTATCATCAATTTGTAAAGTAAATATATAAAATTCATATATTAAAGGTAAGGTCGTTACACTGTATGTTGGTAGATAAAATTATTTCAAAGGTTGATATTGAAATAACTATTTTCAAAATCGTTTCAAGAATATTTTATGTTCAACAATAAAATTTATTCCAACAGCATTTTAAAGTAACGTAATTAAAAACTAGATAAATGCGCTTGTATATATAAACGTGTAAACTATTGTAATAAAACAGAGTTTTAAAACTAGACGATAAAACGTCGATAAGACGATTGAAACTCATAAAAACTTATAATATGACAACAATGTTTATTTTATGTATGAAGCTAACTGAAATTCAATTTTGAATATTTCTTATATGTACAAGTACAAATTACTGCAAATGCACTTTGTACTCATAAATCTAATTACAGCGACACTAAACTAGAACACTCAACTAATAAAATTAACGATGCTTTTAATTTATTGCTTTCAATTTAAACTCACCAAAGACAGCATACTTCGGTTCACCCCATTAAACACAGAAGAATTGAGCACGATTAATGGAGAATGCGTAAAATAATGATTTACCTCCCATAGAAAATAACTTCCCGATAATACGGTTCAATGCAGTTTAAATACGTATGTTTTCTTTTTGTAAAAAAAGATTATTATTATTTTTTTAATTAAGGAACTGAAACTTGTTTTTCGATTTGATTTTGAAAGTTTCAGTCGTTTATTCCGATAACGATTTTAATCGAAATAACTGTTGTTTGTTTCTAATAAATAATGGTACTTAACTGCTGTAAATTATCCAGTAAATGGATAAAATTTTATATATGTAACGTTAAAATAGAGATAAGATATACAAATAACATTTAGGAAAATAACTGTAAAAGAAAGATTGCTATTAAGATAAATATTAATTAAGATTTTATGTGAATGCATGTTTTGTACTACATAACAATTTTATAATTTATTATTGTTTGGAATAACTTTACGATTTCACAGACTGATTTAGTGTTTTAATTTTAATCTAACATCATTTAATAAATTTATAGTTCGTACCTAAATATATTTTATAGTTCTTTTTAACAGCTAAATTATTGAAAAAGTTATTAAAAAAATATATACTGAAACAAACATTTAATAAAAGCACAGACTGAATTTGTGAATTTACAGATATAAATTTCAGAAAAATATTAGAATTCTAAAACATCATTAAACGAATACCAAATACGTATAAACTGTAATCATAAATGATAATCAAGAGATAATAATGTTCAGAATAATCGTAGAAAAGGTGTAAATATATGATTAATAAATAAGTAGAATAGAAGAATGCTGTGTATGTGGATTAAGTGGGTCTTCTGGTGTAAAGGTTGAAAAAATCGAATTTTTTTTTGCATTTTTGGAAGCTACATGGTACAAAAATGTATCTACAAAACTATTTTCTCAAATTCAGAAAATTTACGAAGTGAGAGCGCTTTAAAGGAAGTGGTGTTTTGACAGTTTTGTTTGTGTGTAAGACATTATACGTGTTTTCATCAAAACCAGGTTTTTTGGAACGGTTCACAGAATATCTCAAGTTCAACTTGTAATATCATGTATATCTTACGTGTACAGTTTTTTTAGATGTGTCGCTATTATTTCTACCAATATAATGTAAAAAAATATTTTTAATAACATTTATAGCCATTGAAATAGATGAAAAAGTGATAAAAGTCACTACTAATATTTCAAAATGCTGTAATTTTTATGATTTTTTTGTTTCTCTTCCGAATTTATTACCCACGATAGCCAAGTTTATGTTAGTTAAGAAATATTTCGATTCTTATCTTTTAGATGTGCAGAAAAAACGATACCCTGTGAACTTTGCAGAAAAAATATGTTTATAGGTTTCGATCGATGACTACAGCGTCACCACATTTGGATATTTTTCATCAAAAAAAAATTTACATATGTTATCAAAAGATGAATAAATATACATGCAAAAAGAAAAGGATACAAAAATTCATTGCTTATTTGTAAAAAAATTCAGAGAGAGAGCCAAAATAAAGGCGTTACACTAGAAGACCCCCTGCATAGAAAAAGAAGAACGTGTACTAAAAAGATTCTTACAGTATCATTGAAAAAAGAAGAAATTAACGGAGATCTTTGAAAAAACATGAGAATTTCATTGATATAAAATAACTATTAATAAAAAAATATTAGACAAGTACTTCAAAGTAATATTTTACAAAATATATGTATGTTAAATTAAAATTAATTTTATTTTCTTATACTTGAAAATTAAATCAAATTATTTTATTTCATACTGTATTTAATTTAAAAATTATCAATATAGACATTTTATAAGAAATATACAACGTTGAAGATACAAAAATAAACATTATTGATTAAATAAAAAAAATATAAGAACATTTTCATTTGGTAACATTTTATAAACATATTTTTTAAGTTAAACGTTAAACATATAGTATACTTTAGCTCAATATTAAATTCCTAAAAGACATACTGGAATTAATATTTTTTATTTATATATGCATGTATATTCTACATTAAATAAATATATATATATATATATATATATATATATATATATATATATATAAATTAGGAAATAATTTCAAAATTTAATTAAAAATAACTATGCTGAAAATAGCATACAACTAGTAAACAAAATACGTATACAATGATTAAATCTGAACTATATAGGAATCACAGCTTGCAAGCTCTTGCCATATTGGAATTTATATTCCACATAACTCATAACTTTGAAATTCTTATGTAGTTAGTGGTAGAAATATTTCAACAATGTGTTAAACACAGCCATGTTATTGATGTCGAAATGCATGAAATTGCGTATGTTGTTATGAAAATAGAATCATATTATCAATTCACAAATATTCAGATGGAAATCAAAATTGAATTTAAATATTTTAATTACGAAAAATTATTTAATAAAATGTGAATGTAGAAAATAGAAGCATAGTAAAAATTAAATTATATTTTAATTAGTACAGATCGATCATGATATGAAAATTTTAAAGAGCTTTATTATAAGGAAAGATAGTAATATTTTTGTCAATAATAATAATATAAATACTGTTTTATTATACTTCAAAACTAAAATTTCAATGGAACCTTTGAAAAATATTAATTTGAATATATATATATATATATATATATATATATATATATATATACATAGTTGATCTAAGAAAATGTATATTTTAATGAGAGATTAAATGTATTCATCATGTTTAAAAAAAAAGGTGAAAGAAAAATTCCTTTGTAAAAATATTAATTAAAAATAATATTATTGATATGAAATTTTAGTCCAAAAACTGGTTATTATGACATATTATTAGACAAAAGAAACATTTTTATAATAATTTACATTCAAAGTAAAATTTAAATTAATTAAAAATACTTATATTTGGATATATATATATATATATATATATATATATATATATATATATATATATATATATATATATTTAATTAATTATTAAATATTCAGATATATAAGTTATGGAATTATTTGTAATATTTACTAAATAATTTATCGATAAAATACATGATTATTTTTATGGAATAAAATGTAATATTCCTAATTCTAAAATTTTTTAACACTTCGTTAAATTGAAGATTATACTTAATACTAACATAAGCCTTTGATATCAACATTTTTATTTTAACTCTTAACTTATTCCCAAGCCCCTCATATTTTCAAAAAATTAAACAAATACCCAATATCTTCAAGCTCATGTTTATACACATTTATAAACTTTTAAGTTTTACTGTACACCTTTAATATATCTATTTAATAGATAAATATTTTTACATCTCTACTGTTATATAAATACCCTGTTATAATAATAATTATACGTTATAAATATATGATTGTACAAAAATTAAATAGTTAAATAGATAATATTATATATATATATATATATATATATATATATATATATATATATATATATATATATATATATATATATATATATATATATATATATGTTAATAGATTTAATAAGAATGTTTAATAATTTTTCAATTTATTGTATATAACGAAACATTTTTTCGTTAAATAATACTATCTACACGATTAACAAATATATATATATATATATATATATATATATATATATATATATATATTATTTTCTGTTCCTTTTGAATAAATAGATATTACAATTGGTTATCGGGAATTCTTTTTCCTCTTCATTATTATTATCACTAATGTAAGTCTTCAAATAGTTCACATGCAATTGAATTGTTTTTTGATATATATGATAAATCGTCAATCAATAATATATCTTCAATTTCATTTTTAAATTAAATCCTATCTCATAAATTAGCAAAAAAATCGTTTCTTTAATAGGGTAGAAATACTATGTTCTAAATAATAACATTTTTCGATACATGACTGCATTAGACTCTTGAAAATTTGTTACTCATTTTTGATGCTTTGACATGCATTCGTGTCAAAATAGTTTTATTTTAGAACATCATAAAGTTCTGTTATTATGATAATTCAAGAATTATGTTAAATAACTTTATATTCAATGAACAATCAGTATGTCATAATTACGATATTTAGATATCGAATGATCGATCTGCATCGTACGGTTTACCAATAACTAGATATCTTGTTAAGAGTAGACATAATGTCAATATTAAGAATATGTAGTATAAATTATTATTTCAAATTATAAAGAATTGTTTAAATCAATAACTTAGGAATCGAAATACAAAACTAAGGTTCAGGATTAGATTGAGGTTCAGCTGACAATTGGATCAAACACAGTCACAGAATAAGTAAACACACAAATATGTTTTTTTATGATTAGACATAGTGATTGTAACAAAGGTCACTGTCTATATTCAATGCTGTATGTCTCTATTCATTTGATGATTAGTCATAAGAATCTAACTCATTTTGAACCGCAATGTAAAGTTTTTACTAAAAGCCAATACTAGTGAACATTTATTAGAAAAATACTATTTCACTAATTGTATATTTTTAATTTTATTCAGTTTTACTCAAAATTCATAAACCACAAACGTAAATTATTATTATTTTATGTTAACTAAACTGGATTAAATACCGATTCTAATATTTGAAATACTGAAACGTTGAATGCATTCAATACTATTTAGTTAAAAATGTTCACGTTATAATTCTTTTATTACTGATTTTTATAGTAGTAATTATCCAAGATAATAATTTCTCAAGATGAATATGTATAAATAATTAAACTTTATTGCATATTTAAATAATTTTAACTCTTCAAAAAAAATTCAATAGAGTCCTAATTTTCAAATAGCTTGTAAGTTTACAGTTTCGCTTTTAATTGCTTGATTTCATGAAATTAGAAGGTTATTTGACAAGAAAAATACTGGAGTATTATTCTTATTATATGCTGAAAAACGTGATAATATTAAAAAAACCTTTACTTCATTCTTACTATCATTCAAATAATTTCACAGAAAAGTTTCTTCTCAAATAGATTTATCATATATAAGTATTTAATGGGAGATTAAAATGGGAATTTGTTATATTTTCGCTATACAAGAACTTAGTTACAGGATAATTTTGTAACACTTTATACTGTCCAAATTTATTATCTAGACATTTTTACGTTGTCATTTTTTAAATAAGTTATATACTCAAACAATCTTCAAAAAGAAGTTAATATTAGTATTCAAATTTATAAAGAAGCACTTTAACATTTTATAAGGGTTCGACTAATATATTAGGTCGGTAGAACAATAATTGCAGTTTTTGTTTTCGGAATTCTTACTTTATTTTTTTTAATGAAAGTCTCATTTCAGCGTGTTTGTATTAATACTATTTTAAAGAATATTTTTCGGATTGTATTTTAGAAGGATCGACTTTGGTTATATTATTAATTTTGCTTCAAATTGGACTACTGAATTCAAGATAGAAAAGAAGCAAGTAAAAGCGATTTTTTGTATAAGTTCAAAATGGTCGGTAAAGCAGTAGAAACTGCTTGTAAATTAACAATGCTTTTGGTGTGGGTACTGTTAAGAAACTTAGGGTGCAATGGTGGTTTAAAAAATTTCGTGCTAGTGACAAGATTCTTGAAGATGAAGAAGGTCGTGGGCATCCTTCTTCAGTTCATAACGATCAACTGAAGGCGTTAGTTGAATCAGAACCACGCACAACAATGCTTGCACAATGCTTTACACAGCTTGCACAAAATTTAGGTGTTAGCCATCCAAAAATTTTGGGCCACTTAAAACCACTTAAATTAAAAAATGTATATGAACTTGAAAGTAATAAACCATAATTATTTTTCTACAATCCTAATAATAAGAAATGTTAGTTTTTGTATATGGAAAAATAAAAAAAAACATTGCCAATATGTGTTGTAATCCTGTATTAATAACTGATAGTTTCAATTATGATTAAATTCTTTTTTTAATATGGGATGTGCAACTTTTTAATTACTCAGCAAATAAAGAAATATGGAATATAAAAATTTAATATGATCAAGGGTAAAAATAGGTAATACATGTGAACATGTTCATTTATTCGCAGAGATTTGTACATTTTAATTTTCCATGTAATATTTGCAAATCTCCAATTATATTTATTTTAACCTCGAAAATGTTGATAAAATATAAAAAAATTACTAACAACTTCTACAATCTTCAACTATAATTTCCATTAAAAACACCATATGTACACTATATATATATATATATATATATATATATATATATATATATATATATAATATATATATATATATATATATAATATATATATATATATAATATATATATATATATATATATATATATATAATATGCAAAACAACAACAAAAATATAATCATTAATTAGTTCCCCAAGGAAACATTCAAACTTTACGTGTCAGTTCCAATCTGATAATCAGTTTTACGTCTTGATTTAAATACGCTAATTAAAAATCAATGCAAATAAACTCTGAAATTGCATCTCCGTCGCACAGATTGATCTGAAAGGATGGCGCGAATTATCCTTAATAGACTTATACGTGAATGTGTTAATGTCATCAATAAATTTTCAATTCGGGCCAATGGCCAGGAACCACATATTAATTTCAAAGAAGGTCTGCACATAAATAATTCGAGTATCACATGTTGCACTCAATCCTTTTATCGTTTCAAATCAAATTGATTTTATGTATGTATATAAGATTGTATTATGATACAAATGTCCATGTGAAAAAACAGCAAGTGATGTCGACGTCGTCAATAAACAAAATACATTTTAAGAAGAAATGGTACACAAGTGAAAATTACATTTAATTAAAACTTTTGAATTGATGATTATGAACTCGCCAGTGTATTGTTTAAATTTTCAACAGAAACTTTTCGCTCAAGTTTTGCACTGGTCGTATTAAATTTAATTTCTTTCGATGGATTTAGTGGTGAATAATTTAATTATAATACCTTAACAAGAAATAATGAAATGTTAAAATTTTAATGAAATTTTAAGTTAAATAATTAAGATTCACGTCAAATACATTAAATAATGACAGGCATAATAATAGTTTGTGTCTTGTGAAATAATGAGTGGAACGAGCGACATTTGAATAAAATGCGTGCCGTTTCTTTAATACTTTCAATCGGGGTTGTTAAGTAAACGTCTTGTATAGACGTACAAAAAAATTAATTAGAATTATAAATTTTTTTGATACATTTTTTTCTTGAAATTTATTCATTTCAGAAAATAAATTCATTAGTTTCTTGTTTAATATTCATTTATTATACATTTTGTAACTATAACATTTTAATTTATTAATACACAAACGCACGCACACACACACATATATATATATATACATACATACATATATATATATATATATATATATATACATACATACATATATATATATATATATATATATGTAATTATATAAGTTTGTTAAATTGTATAATTTGACGTTAAATATTGATTTATTAAACTATTGTACTTTCATTAAAACCTCAACACCTTAAATTAATTAATTCAACACCTTACAAAACTGTCTTCATATACAAAACTAATTGAATCATAAAATATTAACATATAGAAAATATTAAAAACATATGATTAAATAACTGATAAAACATTAAAAAATGACATAATAAGAAAAATAGTTTTTCTTGGATTCATGGGTAGAAAAAATATATATATTTTTGGAATTTTAAAAAATCTAACATAATTAACTAGTACAAGATACAAATAACTGACCAGGGTTTTACTATCAATAACTACATTCGTATCATTAAACCATAATTAATAATAAATCTGAATATCTGTTCAACCAACTATTGCA
The DNA here is from genome assembly GCA_034766995.1 of Acanthacorydalis orientalis. Classification (NCBI taxonomy): domain Eukaryota; kingdom Metazoa; phylum Arthropoda; class Insecta; order Megaloptera; family Corydalidae; genus Acanthacorydalis; species Acanthacorydalis orientalis. The sequence continues at coordinate 7,274,859 of CM068317.1, read as the reverse complement.
TAAAAAAGTTCAACCATTAATGAAGCAATTTGTATGTAATTGTTCTAGAATATTACAAACCGTTATCACGTTTTCTGATAGATAAGAGCATGAAAGTATGAGAAATATTAAGTTGGTAGAAAAATAATTGCGGTTTATGACTTTCAAATTCATATACATGTATTAATTTAAGTGGTTTTAAATAGTCTAGAACTGCTTGACGACTAACACTTAAACTTATTGCAAATTATTAAATTGTTATGCATGGTTCTGATTCAACTAACGCCTTCAGTTGCTCTTTAAGAACTAAATAAGGCCGCCCATCACCTTCTTCGTCATCAAGACTCTTGTCTTCAGCATGATATTTGGAACCAACATTGCAACGTCCGTTTTAACAGAACCCACACCAAAAGCATTGTTTTGATTATGAGCAGATTCTATGTCTTTACCACCCGTTTTGGACTCACGCAAAAAAATGCTCTTATTTGCTTCTTCTCCATCTTTAATTCAGTAGCCCAACTTAAAGCAAAATTAATGATAAAACCAAACCGAATGTCACTAAAATACAGATCGAAAAATGCACTTTAAAATGATATTAACATGGATATGATAGAATGACACTTTCGTTTAGAAATATTAGTTTGAAATTCAGAAAACAATAACTGCGATTATTTTTCTATTTACTATTACACACCTAAAAGTAACTGCTAACTATTGAAGGACTTTCTAATTAATTTAATTGCAATTACATTTAATTACCTTTCATTATGAACATAAAATATGATATTTAAAAAAAGTCTATGTTTTATGCTGAATTTTAATTATTAAATTCTCATTAAAATTTTATTTAAATTATTTTGTTTAAAATATTCATTAAAATGCACTACATGCACTACAATAAACTAAGTGCACTATTTTTTTCAACATTATTGGCTAAAATAATTTCTAGAATATTTTTTACTTATTTTATCTTTTTTATGATAACAATTAGATAAATTGAGCTTAAAGTATTATTAACCAAAGAAACTGACATTGTAAATGATATTTTAAATAATTAATAAAAATTGTATTTTTTGATTTATTTTCCCATATACCTAGCTTTGTACCTAGAGTACTTAATTTTATTTTAAGCTTAATTAACCTATATTCCTTCACAAAAGACACTTCAATATGTCTTTTAAGTACAAAATCGTTAAAATTCTCATAAATACTTTTTTATCTCACTCTAAAATCTATACAAAATTTCCAGATCAGATATGTTCAATAAATAATTATTAATCAGTTTAAAAATGCTTTTTATGCGCATTTCTTCGACGATATTATTTTCAAAAAAAAGTTTGCAGTTAGTGCAATGAGAAAAAATCATTTGTAAAATGAATTTAACTATAATGCCAAAATTATATTCTGACTGTTAAAATTATTTAAATTGTATTCACACAATTGATTTTTAAAACTGTAAATTATTTAAAAACATTTTTTTTCATTTCATGGCATTTTGTAGGTTAAAAATAAAAAAAAATGTTTTCTATCTGAAAAGAGGTCTTTATTGAAATTAAAATGGTTTCAAAGTGACTTTTGAAAAATACAATATGATTAGGAAGACAATTCGTGGATGATAATGATATTGATTTGAGATATATGCATTTTCAAATGTCTAAAACACTTAAATAGATACTTCTCTTTAACATTGGTTGATCAAAAAATTAAATATGAAAAAATTGAGAGATATCTTTGACTGAAATACATTTTTGAAATTAGGCAGAGGGATTTATTTTTAAAAATGTTTTGGACGGTAATGAAAAATGTATCCTGTAATAATAAGTGAAATATATTATAAATAAAACGAAGAGAACTTCTATTGGAGCAATCAAATGATGATCTGTATTTAAGAAAAGTGATATTTTATATCTGTTAATATTGATAGGAAATCATCAACTATGAGCTTTTAACAAGAAATGAAAATATTACTAAAAAGAAATACTATTCACAAATGGAAGATCTAAAATTAACTTTACAAAAAACTCATCATGATTATCGAAAAGAAATATTATTATGTCGCATACTAAAAATTCTAGAGTATATAAATTTTTGTTTAATAAATATAAATTTGTGTAACTTGAGTTAATTGAGCTGTTTTGTAATACTCTTCTCCATATTTACTAAATTTTGCACCTTTAAACTACCATATTTTCTGATTATGTCATTGGAAAGGAATAAAATAGAAATGAAAAATATATCTGATTCTATCACAATCTACAAACTTTTTAATGCTACATTTGAATTTATACCAAAAGAACTTAATATGAAGATCTCAAACTTTCTGAAATAATATCTTAAAATTGCTCTCTATTCTACAGAAAATCAACGTTTTTTGCAATTGAGCAAATTAACCATTGCAATATACTGTATAAATTACATGATATATGGGGAAAGATATTCATTAATAAAATAACTGAAAATAAATAGATACTGTTTATAGAACGTTTTATGAACTCTAATATATATAATTATTAACAAAAAAATCTTAAATGAAATCATGTTAATTTATTTTTACATTTTCAGAATTAAAAATTCAAATAATATCAATATGTCTGTATATTAAAATAAAAGAAAAAATAAAATACGAATTAAAAATAAAAATAATACACTTCAAATCAAATACATTGTTAAAATAAAGAAAAAAGTAATAAATACAGCAATATGTCACAGATTTGAAAAAATATACAATTTTTCTGCGTTCTTAAAAATTGATCAAGCGGAAAGAAAAACAACGATAAGTTTATTTGAATATTAGAGTTGATTATTAAGAAAAGGTAAGATTAAAATTGAACGAAGTACTTTAAACTTTTAGACCTCTTGAAATTCTTATTTCGAAGAACTGTATTTGCTTGTTTGGTTCTTAATGATCAGAATTATATAATTTCAATTTACTTTTCTTTAAATTAAATTCTATGACTTAATCTTTCAGTATTCAATGTTTATTTTAAAATAAATTTAATAAAAATATTTCTTTAAATTTCGGAGCGTCTCATATATTTAAATATAATAAATTACTTTAACATAAAATATTGATCTTGAAAGTATAATAAATAACTTAATCGTAAGCGAAAAGTATTTATGAAGTGATATTTATATATATATATATATATACTCTTAAAAATACATATCAAAAAATATTCAGTTTGAATTCTTCTCAGAAAAAAATAATTTTCAAAAAACTTGAGTAAAATAAAATAATTTTAAATGAAACAATTTAAAATGAATTATTATTATGTTTGATTGAAATTTATATACAAAAAGTTTATATTTATTTGAAATATAAGCAGACTTAATAACAGTTACTTGCATGAACTCGTTGTATATTCTGAAAATTGTTAATCCAAATATTTATGATAAACAAATGAGAACAATGACAATTCACACGATGAACTCTGTAACGAATTAAAGAATATTGTTTCGGAACTTTTCAATTCAACTTTTTCATTAAACTTTCACGATTTCGCATAACTTCGTTCAGATTTACTTTCGATTACATTTTCAAATAAATATGAATTATATGTTCATAAATGTTTCATTCTTTAGAAGTATTGTTTGATATAAATTTTCGCAATAAACTGTCAAGATGTTTTTACAATAAAATTTAATATATATATATATATATATATATATATATATATATATATATATATATAAAATGTATATATTTTAGTTCTAGTTATAACTTTTCATTTTATATAATTTCAATTTTAAATAAAAAATATTTCATTAACCATTTGTAATAGTATATTTTTTTTTAATTTTTATACTTTTTATTTTTAGATATTTAAAATTATAGCAACATAAATTATTTGATCACCCATAAGTAATACGGTATTTTCATATAGGTGGAAATGAATGATTCAATACTTCGTAATCATTGCAATAATATATTAAATGCATATGCTGCTCAATTGTACGTAATGTTTTCTTAGTGTTATCCTGGAAGATTAATAGTGATCAAGTAAATTTACAAAAAAAATATTAGTCATCATAGAAGTATCAAAAGAATATATTAGGCATATTTTGTTTTAGTTGTTTCGTCAGGGCAAGAACGACAACTGCAGTGTAAAAATTTTAGGAAATTTATGGTTCAGATTTTATTAGTCTTATCTAAGGATAAATATGATTTCAACGATTTCAGTCCAGAAACTAAAGCGTTGAAGGTGAGGAGAGGACTGGACGTCCTCAAAAGTTTGATGATGAGTTGCTGTGAACAATAGTAGAAGAAAATCCTAGTAAACGCTAGAAGAATTATACAAGAAGCTCAAATCAACGCACTAAATTATTTATTGTTACTTGGAAACGTTTATTAATGTTTCTAAGCTGTAGCAGTGGATTTCTGACGATTTATCGAACGTTAGTTTAAATCAATGTGTGGACATTTGCACCTCTCATCTATTACGATTGCAAAATGATCCGTTTCTGAATAGAATTGTTACTGGTGATAAAAAATAGATTGTCTATAACAATATTGAACGTCAAAGACAATTGGATGATAGCAATAGTACATCATTTCAGCTATTAAAGGTGGGCTTCAGCCAAAAAAGTTTATGTTGTCTGTTTGGTGGGATAAAGAAGCAATTATTCATTATGAACTATTACCAGAGAGTCGAACTATCATAAAGGATTTGTGTTGTGAACAACTGGTACGGTCAAACAATCCATTGATGAAAAATGGCTAGCATTAGTCAGCAAAAAAGGTATAATTTTTCACCACAATAACGTCCGACCTTACTCGGCACAAGAAACCCTCCAATAACTGAGCTAGTTTCAATGGGAACTTATGACTCATCCACTATGTTCCTCTGAGTAAGCACCATCGGACTATTATCAGTTCCGAAGTCTCCAAAATCACATCAATGGAAAATGGCTTAATATAGATAGTAATGTCCGAAGTAATCTAGACTCTTTCTTTAATACAAACCACAAAAAGTTTTATCGTCAGGGTATTGAAAATTTAAGATTAAGATGGAAAGAAGCTGTAAATAATAACGGAAAATATATTTCGATTTAAAATTAAAACGTAAATTTTTTTGACTGTTTCAAAACTTATTTTAAAAAACTGCATTATATATGAGACGACTCAATATTTTACAATAGTGTTAATTATTTAAGTCAAAGGTAGTATTAAACACGTATTAACAATATTTAAGTGAGACATTGAGTAGTTTTAATCATTTGTGAAGCGACACAATGGGACTTTATAGCATAAGACACATTTTTGTCCGTTTGCACATTCATATAAAGACAATATGAATGAATGTATTGACCAATTTGATTCCAATTAAGAGTTACAATTTCAGCGTGCTAACCGCATGTATGAAGTTACTCTTAGCACATACCAACAATTTCACTTAAGAGAATGATTTGTTAAATATAGTTTGAATCTAAACTAACAAGTATTTTTTTTCGCTGTTTCAAAACTTAGTTTAAAAAAACTGCATTACTTATGAGTTGATCCAATATATAATTTCTCTATTTATCGACCTATATACATATATATATATATATATATATATATATATATATATATATATACATATATGTATATACACAGCGATTCGAAACTGAACCAATAATGTTTCAAAGTACATTTCAACTTAGTGATTTGATTGAAATCTTAAGATAAAAGGCAATAGTAATTGAGTTTATTGTCGTGCCTGGATTAGTTTATTAAGCTTATTCTAATCGCTAATCAGTTTATGATCAATCAAAATATTACAATGTGTAAACAATTTACAATATACAAACGTGGAAATAGCACTTACGGTGAAATGTGTTATATTGTGTAACAATAATTATATTAGATCAAAAGAAAACAGTAATTTGAAAATAACAGAGATTTGAAGAATTTCTTATATCAAAATGTAAGTATATTATTCAGTTTTATGTTAAAGTTAACTTCAATCTTTAAATCAAGCTTAAAAAAATTGTTGTTTTATGCAACAAATGAAAATATAATAAAAATAATACAAAAATTTAGGAACTTTTTATAAAATTACTAGTTTTTAAACTACCTATTCGTAGAAATGCAAGATTTAATTCGATTTATTTATGATTTAGGATTTTAATAAATAGAACAATTTAATAAATATTTAAAGGGTAAACAAATTATGTAGTAAAATCAGAATAACGATACCTTTAATTCCTAATTATTAAAAATATATAAGCGAAAATATGTGCTTTTACCTCAAAAAAATAGATATTGATTGAATATGCAATCTCAAGTTATCGAATGGTTTTAACATAGTCAAATTTGAATCTCTAGATATCGCAACTGTTAAAAAGGATGATTGAACAGATCTCTGTATTAAATTTCTTCTCCCCAATCTATTTATTAAATCAATCAATCTATTCTAAATAACACAGTTTATTATCACTTTTCTATACTTGAATTAAAATTTTGCTTTATTTGCTTCATTTAATTTAACAATACAATATGAAATGTTTTTGAAAGGCATTAATCTTTTTTTAATCTTAAAATATATAAGAAGTTTTTTGAATTTTACCTTAAAAAGTAATAAATCTAAAATATGGATAGACTATTAAAAGTTAACATGGATTATTAATACATAGTTTAAGAAAAAACCCTCAATATTTATTATAATTCAAATTAGCAATTTATAAAATATATTCTAATTTTATTTTCTACAGATATTAAATAAATATTAAAACAATGTTAGTATTACAAATTATGATTTTACTAATTTAATTCAAAACGTGCGCTATGTCTGTTTTAACAAATTCAAATAAGGTATTTAGCAAAAGCGTTTAATTCGCAAACTTTCTTCGAAGATATATGTTTGAAGGATTTATCAGACGATTTATTTATAAAGATATATCGCCGTTTCCGACACCTCTGTAATAATTTTTCAGTCCAACAAGCACATGATTAATATTATAACGCGTTCGTTAAACAAGACGCTTGATCATAACACAGACGAATTCATAATTCGTTACATACCAGCACAAGTTATTGTTTTGCTTGAACCGCAAAGCTGAAAATATATTGTGCGGTTCTTGTGGGTAACTGAGAATTGGTACCAGGCGCACGAGCTCCAAAGTATGGCGGCGTCGCGTTAGTAGTGAAACTAAAAGCGAATGGATCTCTCGCCAGAGAAGAGAGAATCGATAGCTCGCGTACTCGATGAAAATGTAATTGGAATTAATGTTGCAATCGGAGCAAGTTCGTGATAGTCCACATCTGTCAATAATGATATAGTGTTGCAGGTGGTCGTGGCTATGTACATGAGGGAGAGTCGGGTCGGGTTCGGACGCTTGTTCCAGTTGTTTTGTTACCCAAGAACGCGCGTATTCATCGGATTTACGCATTGTCGGTATGTGTATTTGTGTGAGTGCTCGATGATCAATATGTTAAGAGGCTCTTGATTTAAATGGAAATGAAAAGATTAGCAAACAAAGTAAACCCTTAAATTTAACATTATATTTTCTAAATTCAATATTCAACTTCTTTAACAATATTTTATTTTCATTCATTTCTAATTGAAAAAGAACCGAATTAAAAAAGCACCTCATTTAAAAGTGTAATTTCAGAAATATAACGCAAAAAAGGCAATGAAAACTATTATAACAATTAAACAGCTACATATAGCTTAATACTATAAGAGAAAAAATCCTAATTGATTAGAAATCTAATTTGAATTTGTAATGTGTTTAAAAGCATAAACATCAAAAACCTTTATCAAGTGTAATAAACAGAGATTACTTAACGTTGCATGCATTATTTATAAAAAATAATAAATTTGTTAGCTTTGTTAAAAACAACATATATTTTATTAAGCTGGTAGGAAAATAATTGCTGTTTTTGTTTTCTGAATTTAAGCCTAATTTTTTTTGACGAAAGTGTTATTTCATCGTATTTATGTTAATATTATTTTAAAATGCATTTTTGGTCTATATTTTGGTAACATCGACTTTGGTTTTATTATTAATTCCGCTTCAAATTGAGCTATTAAATTAAAGATGGAAAAGAAGCAAATAAGAGTAGTTTTTGTATGAATTCCAAACGGGAGGTAAAGAAGCAGAAAATGCTCGTAAACTAAATGATGGTTTTGGGGTGGTTACTGATAAGGAACGTACGGTGCAGTGGTGGTTCCAAACATTTTGGGCTGGGGACGAGAACCTAAAAAATGAAGAAGGTCGCGGGTGTCTTTCTTCAGTTCATAAGAACCAACTGAAGGCGTTAATTGAATCAGAACCACGCACAACAATTTGTGAGTTTGTTACCAAAGAAAATAGTGCCATACTAAAGTTAGGTATAAGTCATCCAACAGTTCTGAGCTAACAGTTAGAAAAATCCATAAACCTGTAAATGTATATGAATTTAAATGTAATAAACCGCAATTATTTTTCTACCAACCTAATATTGACATATATATATATATATATATATATATATATATATATATATATATATATATATATATATATATATACTTTAATATTACTAAATTCAATTTTTATTTAATTTCAAATTACTAAAACATAAATAAACTTAATTCCATTCAACTGGTATATTCATAAATGTTAATGTAAAAATCAAATTATAATAATGTTTATAAGCAGTACATTTTACTTTTTAAATTATACAAGCAGCATTATTGACAAAAAATAAGAGATTATAAACAAAAAATGTATATAATGTTTATTTTTTACTTGTTTAAAGATATATAACACTAGAAAAGTATAAAGTTTTTCATTATTTATAAAAAAAAAGTAATAAATTGGAATTTTTAAATGATTTAAATATAAAATAGTTAAATATAAAATATCCTTTTAAATTGTTATTTAAATTACAACAGGATGACCAGTTGAATGGGCTGAGTTTAAAATAAAATAAATCAACTATATATATATATATATATATATATATATATATATATATATATATATATATATATATAAATATAAACTAATATTATTTTAATGAATTTAAGTAAGAACATATAAGGAGATTCAATTTAGGCTTCTAAACAAAAGTATTAAAAACGCAAAAATTAAAAAAAAGATGTTATCTCCCATTTAGTATTTTAGTTCAATTGTATTTCAATATTTAATTGAACTAAAATACTAAATAAAAAATAACAAGACTTTTCTTAACACCTGCACACCTTTTAATACTTCCATGTGGGAGCCGAAATTGAATCAACCTATATATGCTACTTTGATTGAGTAAACATTTACTATAATGGTTTTAATCCTTTTGAATCATCCCAGTTTTTTTCCTACTACTTTTTACATATTCCATCTTCAAGTAAATATTATAGACTGTTTAATCTATTTATTCTAACTGAAGATGGAACATATTCCCAAAGGAGTAATGAAGAATAAACACATAGATAATCCAAAGAACAAAGTTTATCAGAACAATACATAAATGAGATCGTAGGTATGAAAACACAATTATAAGTTAAACTTTAGTTTTGATGTTAATAAAACTCTGAAATTTTTTAGAGTGTGAAAAAAATGGGATTACATATAAAAAAATAGATAACTGCCTATTTTAAACAACACAAAATTCAAAAAAAGCATCACTTGTTTATCAAGAAGTATTTATCGTAATTTATTGTTTTTCAATAATTTTTGAAACTAAATAAGAAATTCTTTTAGATTAAAATAAACAAAAATGATGTTTTATATTTCTCCATATAACAATTACTCGTAACTATTTCCACTAAAATAAATTTCAGTTATTAGTTATTACAGTTGTAATAAAACTATGCGCTCTATCTTAAATATTAATTACACTCTTTATGACTTCATTTAATCTGATTAATGGGTGTACAAACAAAATAGCATTATACAAACAAAGTGAAAACTATTCTTAATTTAGTTGGTGGATACACAAACATTTTTTTTAATTTGTTCAAAGAAAGAATTATTTATCTCATTGAAATTAAATTTATATATTTACACAGTATTTACTTTTAGTTTTATATCTACTGCATCTAACTTTTTGATTGATTAATGGATGTGCTCGTCAGAATGATGTCTGTGTTCATCACTTACAAGAAAGAATTTCTTCTATTATGTTAATTGTATTTATGTGATGCTTATTAATGAATAGAATATAATTATATTTCAAAATTTATACAAATGTTATTATGATCAATAAATTGGAAAAGAATTTATTTCTCTCGTCTATCTTTTTGATTGACGAAAAATATAAAATCTTACATTGAATTAATTTAAGTAAACGATACAATTGTCACGTTTAACAAAAGAAAATTTGATGTGATTCACATCAACTGCTAGAAAATGAATTGAACACTTTTCAACATTCGAAATAAAATTATAGAATTAAGACAAGTCAAATTAACAACAAATATTACCGCTATCGATAATCCAGTAATATACATAGAATGTGTTATAAAATTTAACAAGAATTAATGATTTTTCTTTCGTTTGTTTCATCCAAACTATCTTCTTCTGAACACTAATTGAATTTGATAAATAAATATCTCTTTTTCGATTTTATAATTATTTTATATTATAGTTATTTAGTAATATTACTGTTTTACAACATAAAATGTAGGTTATCATGAAAAATGTGATAGAAATATGTGTCAAATCGCTATAGACCAATAGTCGTTTCATCACTAGTGAAAAAGAACGACTATGTTGGGTACTGTTGCTATAAAGATAAGAAAGATGCAATTTAGGTCCAGTAAATTCTAAAATATGATCTTAGAACAATGCAGTAATCGTATAAGTTTGTTTCTAGATAAGTTATATATAAAATAATCTCTTCAAGATGGATTTGTATTCTTTTAAGGTAGTGTCGACATTGATTTTCTTCATGTTTAGCTTATGCTTTTGATACGTTTTCAAATTAACTTCTAGCTACTTAATATATTATTTTTAACAACATTGATTTAACTTTTTATATCATATGAAAATTAAGATTCTTTTCTTAAAAATGTTCATATATTATTTTCTTCTAATTTAAATGTTTTATTTATGTATCATTGATTTATTTAAATAAAGTAATCTTTTACAAATAAATCATTTTTCAAAGTTCAGAAAAATGTTTAATATTGATAAGAAATTGTAAGTGGAACTAACAGTGAAGTATATAGATTTATATTAGTCAAATATATATATATATATATATATATAGATTTATATTAGTCAAATATATATATACATATAGGTATATTATTTGGAGTGCACAGGATTAATAATAACAAAAAAAATTATAATGCTGAAAATTTAATGAGAATTAAATAAAGTAAATTGAGTATGTTTGTTTATTTAAAAACAATTATTAAAGAATCATTAACATTGTATATAAAAAAGTTATCGTTTTTAAACTAACCATTTGTAAAAAAATGGTCAAAAAGTAATCTGTATATTTTTACAACCAGCATCAAAAAAGTATAGGTTTTCGAACACAAATTTCATTTTTTCGAATTCAACATGAAACCATAAATCATATATGAGGTCTCGAGGACGTGTTAACGATTTTCAAGCGTTAAACCTCTGTCAATTTATCATACTAGAAACATTTTGTTATGCAATCTCAAATAACAAATGCAAAATTTGACAAGCCACTTTCCTGTTGAAATTTTAAAAGGATAAATCTTTAATATAACTGGTGTACTTTTTCTTCTATACAGATATTTTCATTATAGAGTTTGTTTATATAAATTTCTATATATATTATGAATTTTCACATTTATTTATTCACACGAATAATTTATATCAGTTTTTGAATTAATAAGTACTTAATATTTTAAATATAAAACGGTTTATATAATGAGAAAAATTCAACAATATTTATTTTTGGTTAAATCTTAATTAAACGATCAGTTACATTTTAAAAATTTAAAAAAAGAAATGTTTTTATTCTGATTTTCATTATAAAGAAAACTACAAACAGTTATTATTTTAGATAATATGTTTTCACAAGTAAAACATCAATTTCTCGACAAGGGTCTGGTACAGTGGCTAAATTCACCTTCAGATGTGAATTTTTCTCTTCCTGCACAAATTACAAACATTTTCTAATCAAAAACTTTCAATAAATGCTTACTAATAATATTTTATTGTTGCTTACAACCCTTTTGAAAGCGATTCCATCATTATAAGATCATTAATGTGCATAAAAATTTTAACACTCTGAGGCAAGCCCGTAGTCAGGAAGCGGGAGGAGAGAGTGTTGCTCTGTTTGCTTCTCTAACAAAATTTACGATTTTGTGAGAATTGAAATTCATGGAGAATCATTGTGAGAATCTTCCTAATAGGTTAACCTTGATAATTAAAAATGTTTCTATGTCCGTAACAAAATATCTCTGTGAGCTTCTTTTCATCGACAACGCAAAAATTACAATTATATTTAATTATTACGTTAGATCGAAAAGAACCTATTTGTTATTTTAAAAACTTGTATTTTTTTTTAATAAATTATTGTATTTTAAGAACTTGATTAATTACATTATATGAATTATATAAGTTCTTTTTTAATAATAAAATTTTACAAAATAGATATTTCATATAGATTTATTTCTGGATATGAAGTTAAATAGTTTTAACATAAAAAAAATATGTTTTTCCTCTCTAATATGACGGTTTGGCTACGGGCCTGCTCTGAGTATGATGGAACCGCATTCAAAATACACATAAACAACGATCTTTTTTTAGATCATTTTTGATTAAAAATATATTTGTAATTTATGAGGTGAGAAAATAATTCACTGGTGAAAATCAAGATCTATTTTAATTGTACAATTGTAGGTTTTTTCTTCATTTCTTAAGAAAAAGAACTTTAACATTTGTATACAATTTAAGTACGTTTTATTATGAAGTACGTCTTTTGATAAAGGATTTTATTCTAAAAATAAATATGAATAAAATATAGTTAGACGAATTCTAATGAAATTCAAAATAACTTCGTTAAAAAAAATATTAATGATCATACTTTGACAAGATCACAAATTGTATAAAATTATAATAATATTATAATAATATCTTGTACACAATCTGTGTACTTTTTCCTTCACGAAAATTAATTAACGTTGTATTTCTGTAACATTAAATTTAGAATAAATCAAGCACGTCGTATCTCATTATGTCACAAAGATATTCAGATTTGTATAACTGACGTAGGACTGTTATATAAGTAAGGAACGTACGATTTAAATAAAACATTCGGTCCAATTTACCACTACATTTCGAGGGAAATATATTTTCGTTCTGCTCGCTGAGTTATATACAAAATGTAGTTACATACTATGTAATGAACTTTCTCAGAGCAGATACAAGTTTTGATAAAATAGGAACTTTTACGAAAATGAAACATTTTTAATATTTTTTTTTATTTACATTATTTATTTTAATATGGTGTTAAAAAGTAAACTCATTAAACTGGTAGATATTAAGTAATTATTTTAATAAACGTGCACTCTTTAAAAAATAGGTTTTAAACTCAATTCTCATAAGTGTAAAATTGTAAATATATAACATAATTCAGATATAGAGAATTAATTATTTTTTATAGGTAAAATATTGTGATTTCATAGTTAAAAATTATCATAAAAAGGCTATTGAAAAACGATTATGAAAATTTACTTTCTTTTAGTATTATAATTTTCATAATAAAACATTCTAGAAAAATTAATTAAAACGTTTGATTTAAAAATACCATATTTAGACTCTAAATAAACAGTAATATAAAAATAAATTAATTTATCGAATGTTTTCAACTTATCTTTCAAATTTAACATTTATCTTTTATCAAAGAATTTTATACAATTGTTTTTCTGTACGAATTTTAAAACAATTTTATAATAAAACTCTTTGAAACACAGAGATAGTAATATATAATTATTTATAGATATTTTTTTAAATATTAAAATGAACGATTAAGAATATTTTAAGTGAAATTTATTAATTTTTACTAATTCTCCTCAAGTAAATATGGTAAGATTCATCATAACAGCTTTCAGCCATATTTCTAGTTAATAGGAAAATATAGTAGGTATAAAAATTAATTCTGTGCCCTTAAATTGAATCTATCATACTTCAGTTTTAAATTAAAATATTTTCTCCTTGTTTAAAAAAATTGAAGTGTGAACCTTAATATTTAAAAATACTATATATCTCGACCAAGTAGTTAGAATAACCTCACAAAACAGTAGGGAACACTATGGCGTCTGAAAAGCAGCATATTAGGCACTGCATATTTTTTGCTTTTCAGCTAAAAAAAAGATTTCTGTAGCTGCAGGAATGATTTATTCAGTTTTGAAGGAAAGTATTGTGCCGCATAAAATATGAAAATAATACTAAAACAATGGAAGACATTTGAAAATTCATTAGAATTTCATAGACTCAATGCTACCATTTTTTTCAACAAGGGGTTCGTCAATTTCCTGACAGATGAATCAAAGTTATATAAAATAATGGGGAATATTTTGAATATGAAATTTTTTTCGATCAAAAAAAAACAATTTACGGACCATAAAAATTTCAAAAACATTAAAAAAACTATAGTTTGTAATATAAACGCGGTTAGTCTGCCGGCAACGGTACAGGAATTGTAAATATTACATCTTAATATCTGGCTAAGTTTTAAGGATTTCTACATCGTATAAGCTATCAAATTCTTTTGATTTGATTAAGGATTAAAATGTATTCCATTTTTCCTGAAATATTCATTTTGTATAAAAGTGCATCAAATTAGTTTGCACACCTAATATTTAGAATCCTCTTTTGTAGCTGTTATGAGATACAGTTATGAATAATATTCATCCGCAATAAATATATATATATATATATACGTTTTAATGATTTATCTGAAAATGTTTCAACCCAACCATTTATTTTTTTTGGCATAAATCTGTATCTTCTTGAAAACAAAAGAAGAATTCAAATTCAGAATTTCACAAAAAAATTATCCTCCAAACACCACAATATATTTGTTATTAAAATGTTGAATTATTAATTCTTATTTATCGTAAGTTTATTGATCATTTCTAACTAAGTCACAATTGATAATTAACTATGATTATATTGTAACATTAATAAAAATATCATAAATATAAATTTCACTGTTTTCTCTGATCTATACCTAATTTAAATAAGTAATACATGGATTCAGTTACAATTTTTAATTCTTTTGCATTATTCGATATTACATATATATATATATATTATAAAATGCAGTAAATTAATATATTTTAGAAACTTATTATGGAAAATATTGCAATGTATGAATAATTTGTATAACTGAAATATAATATAACATTTTATTTTATGTTGCCTTATAAACTCATCTATTTTGATCTTTAATATTCATTGATCTAAATCAGTTTTTAACATCTAAAATGAACTGATTGTCAAAAAACTACTACTATTTTTTTCTTATAGATTAAAATTTAGTTTACATTATAATTAATATATATTTAACAAAGTTTGTTATTATTTTTATGACATTTTGTGTCTCTTTGGTAATTGAAACACAAAAGGTATTACTATACTTTACTAATACTGAGACTAAATTTACTTTCAAAAAATAATTATTTTTTTCATACCACGATTGACAGAAAATGTTCTGTTCAAAAACGTTCAATAGACGATTTTGGATAATTTTTTATTGTTGATTGTGCTAATTTATAAGACGAAACAGTCATCTTCATGACACCAAGATACAGAAAATGTATATAATAAAATCGCTATTGAAATGCGCTTAAGCAAACATTAAAAATAATTTATTGAACATTTTAGATCGTTTGTGGGTAAAGAAATTCATTTTTAAAAGACACTTAGATCTTATTTTCATAAATATATATTCAAATTATGGATACAATCAGAAAACAAGAAAATAACTTACTGTTTTTGGAAAAATAATTTAAAATATAAACTTTATATATATATATATAAACATGCATATATATATATATATATATATATATATATATATATATATATATATATATTTATATATTTCAACATTAATGAATTGGTATATTTAAATATTTCAAATAAATTTGGCAACCAGTATTTTCCTTAATGACTTATTTTTTCAATTGTGTATATTTTAATTTATTACAGTTATAAAAAAAACTCATGTAAAGAGCACAACTGAAAAAATACAAAATTTAAATAAAACGTTTATATACCAAACAAATTACTTTTAGATTTGTATAAAGATATTTATAAAATATTTTCTCCAATTTACAAAATCAACAATGTGACATGACGGTTCACGTACCGAAAAAAAATGAAAAAAAATAATGGAAAACGAAAAATATAGGGGATGCACGTGATCCGTTGACAGCGTTCCGGCATTGTTTTATCATATTAATCACTGTTTTCGCGTGGCTCTAATTAATTTTTTACTCTTTGCATCGAGAACTATTTATCACAGAAAGATGGTCAATAGAACGTCTGCGATGTTGCCAAACTGAATGATTAATTACAACTAGGGTCCGTGATGTGTTCAGCAATTAACTTTTCCGTGTGTATGTGTACGTTTTCTACCTAAACGTGTGCCTGTGTGGGTGTGTGATTCTATCTGTGTAGTTTTATCGAAGTGTGTGCGTGTATATGCTGCGGGCGCGTCTTCATTTAGTGTCCCTTGTATAAAAGGCGTTATTTCGTGTTGAGATTAGATTATGTACGGTGGGTTTAAGAGATCATCGCTATTTGATTCTATTCTGTTTTAAGGGAGAAATGCGCTGTGTTGTAAAATCATTCATATCTAAACTGCTTTTGTTTCTAAAAATTATTTTTTTATTTAAAAACACATACACACACACACACACACACACACACATATATATATCACTATTATAAAATCGATGCTTCATTAAAACACTTAACTTACGCAGAGATGATTTTATGTTCCAATATTGCTTGCAGTCGTTTTAAATAAGATGAAATTAATAAATTTGTAAATCAACTAGTTTGAGTTATTATACCTACTTAATTTTAGAAACTAATTTAGCTCCTGTACAATATGGTAAGCCATACTTGATTCAGTGATTTTATCATATATTTGTTCTGAGTTATCTTTTTTATTTTTAGTAATTCTTGTAATTTTCATATACATTAGAGTTATTTCAGAAATACTTTGTATTTTAATAAAGCTAATTTGGGTAAAACCGTTATATATATAAATCTTTTTAATGAATTCTTTGACAGTTTTAGAAATGATTTTTTCTTAACCAACATTAAAGGCTTTAGTTGTCGACGCGCTCCTAAATTCTCGTTTTCTGTGAACCAACAAATCACAATAACATTTACTGATCAAAAATGTGTAAATAAGTGATTAGTGAACATTTTTGATTAAGATATTGTTAGATTTCTGACATATTTCTCTGCATCTTAATGCTATGCAAATGATTGTACCATCATTTGAATTCACTTTAAGTAATAAAACATGATTATCTTTTATTAAACATTTTTTATTAGAAACTCTACTGAATATTCTACGGATTTTAGAAAAATAGTTTTCAATACTGAATACATTTTGGATAAATTAAAAAAGTAATTAAATATTAGATACATTGAAGTATCAAATAATATTAACATAAATGGTAGCGAGCCTTACAAAGAAAATTTAAGTAATGATGGTCTGTTAAAATCTATTTCTTCTTTAAACAAAAATCTATTTTGTCTATTTCTTCTTAAAACATCTAATCTATATCTATTCTAAAAATCTATCTATATCTGTTTCTTCTTAAAACATTTATATATACATATATGTATATATATATATGTTCAAATAAATTCTATTATTTATTATTTTTTGAAATCCTAAAATAATTAATACCCTTTATTTTCCATCTATCACGTTGTAAAATACTTTAAGAAAAAAAAATAATTAATTGGATTTAGCAAATATGTCATTATTCGACTCACTTTCTTATCTTAACTGAATATAATTATATATATATATATATATATATATATATATATATATATATATATATATATATGTGTGTGTGTGTGTATGTGTGTCTGTTTTGTGTGTGTATATATATATATAACGAATAAAAAGGAAAAAGTAGACGAAATAAATGAACTGAAAATGAGTTAAAAAAATAAGCTTCTAGTTACATTTGCTTGTAAATTTGTTGATCCATGTCAAGAAATGTTTTTCAATAAGGTTGATAAGATAAATGTCGTACTTAATGAACGTTTGTTTATTTCTTAAGATAATACATACGGCTTTTTTTGCAAATGACAGCAGAATGAATACATGTACACACACAATGATATATATATACATGTATGTATATACAATTCATATGAATACGGATAAAATGTTGAAAATTTGTATTTTGTATAATAAGCCTAGCTGCGTTTTTATGTTCCGAGATCAAAAGAAACGAAATGAAAATAAATTAGTTTCTGGGAATTCAAACGAATTTAACTTGAAAAAAATTATAGTATTCTGTTTACGATTATTCTAGTTTTATAAAGAAACTTATTTTTTGCTGATATGAATATGGCTTTGAATTTAACAAAAATATATGAATTTGTTCGTTTTGAATTTTGTATTTTTATTTGAAAATTTTCGTTTTTTTAATGAACCGAAATTAATTATCGAATAAAAGTTTAATTAAAAAAATATACATACTCTGAATTAATATAAATATTAAATTAATCCTTTTTTTCCATGAATTATTTTTCATTAGACTTTAATCAGTAACATGCTTATATTTCAACATTTGAATATAAAACTAATTGTCAGAAAGTTTCAACGCAATTCTATTTTTTTTAAAAAAAATATTTTTCTAATATTTACAATAGATAAATTAAAATAAAAATCTCGTATATTCATTTAAGAATTTATCGATCGAATTATGGTATATTACTTTAATATAAACCCAAGTATTTATATTTTACAGCAATCAGTACGGTTTTAATAAAATTTGTTTACATACAAGTAAATTTATTTTGTTCCGAAATTGATATTACCGTGAATTCAGACTTACGATTGAAGAGCAAACACATAATTTGATAAAAATCAATGTAATTCCATTTTCGTTGTTCGACCTCGACAAGTACATCAGACGAAGACTTTCCCTATTTCTCCGTATGAGCTCGTCAATTTTCTCAATGGTAACGTCGTTCACAGCTGTTGCTGTATGAGATTCGTTCATCACACACATACATAACGCCCTTTATGAATAATCTCTTCCATTCATCATTGATTTTTGTTAAGTAGGTAATTTTAGATGAACACATTCGTTCATGTCCTTAAATAGTATTCCAAGAGATAAAATTGTTTGAGGATTATTCTACTACCAATTTTGATAAATATAATTCAATTATCAACGAACAAGATTTATTTAGTTTATTCTATTACTAGATTTCCAAATTAAAAAAAATCATTACAAGATATAACAATTCATATGTGTTGCATTTTAATATTTTACATATATGCAACAAAATATAAAAACAAATTTCTATTCTCCAACCACTACAAAAAAATTAAGAATGTGAATTTAGTCAACTTGCCAAAACTGTCATTGTGATACAAGAATAAGGTTTAATTATATATGACTTAATTCTAAATACCATAAAATATTATAAATATAACACTATGTACGAAATTGCTCCGTAATAATTTTCTCAACTGTTTTAATTAATAAAAAATTCTAAATAATTCTAGTCAATAAAAATGTAAAAAAATTGGAAAGTTTTTGCCTAATCTAAAAAAAAATATCAAAGCTTCTATTGAAATAATTGTTTCGATATATAATGTTTTCACTTATCTTTCAATCTCATTGTTTATTTGTGTTGCTATTTTTTTAATTTATAAAATAAATACCAAATCCATACAAAAGAGACTGCAATAAGTATAAAAAATTCTAGATAAATATAATATGTAAATATTTCCTTCACTCGTATTTCTTCAAAACGATATTTATATTAAATAAATATCAATTAACCAGCACAAAAAAAATCAAATTTAATAATTCAAAACTTGTAATTAAATCTACCTGAAGAGGACAAAATTTGAAATCGATTGTAGGTAATACGACTTCTATAGTACCATACAAAAAACCCAAATTAATATCAATTTTTCCCTATGGATAAATTCACTTTCACAAATTAATGACACTATTAAGCTGATATTTTTTTTTATAAAAATTATAAAAATTCTCAACAATCGCTCATTATCATCTTCGATCTACCTATGTTCATTTTGGTACAAATTCCATAAAATGTATAGACAATAAGTATAGAAAATCTTATACCGTAATTTTCTCTACATTCTTACAGTAAAAATGATAATATCTACATTTAAGAGCACATAATCTTGTAAAATGAACAATAATTAATTATAGCTATTTTAAGAAATGTAAATTGTGGTTCATTTATGAAGTTGAAACAATCAAAATATATTTTCTATGTTTATCTAAAATATTATTTGACATTTTTTAAAAAAAGTTTTAAAGGGAAACATTATTTCATATAGATATCTGAATCTAATTTATTATATCACAATATAAATTAAACCACGTTTTAAATAATAAATAAATATAACAAGTCTTGAATCTTGTCTTCATTATAAGTACATATAAAAATAGTAAATCTAAACCAAAGTTAAAAAAATATTAAACTCGACACTAAAGCCAATTGATTCTTTATAAAATAAATAAAGAATAAATACTTTTCGAAATGGATAGTAAAAACCTGAGACAGTGACTTCAAGAAAAGTTTTATAAACTGAAAGTCACGTTTACCAAGAAAGCTATAAAGAGTTGATACAAGAGTTGTTCAAATATTTCAATTTTATGAACTTAAAGCTTACTTTTTTATTTAGAAGGATTTTAAATTGAGAGCTGTTCATTTATACGTAGAAATAGTTTGGAATTCGTGTGTAAATGTATAACAATTATACAATAATTGGTTTTCTTTTATTCCTTTATTTTATATTTTTGTAAAAATACCCTATTATATAACACAAATTAATTTATTTAATTTTATGTAATTGGAGATATGTTCATAAAATTTATTGCTGAGAAACTTACAAAAATAAACCAAAGAGATAAACTTAAAAAATGTAACTAATTTCTATTTTTCTATATTTTTATTTATTTATTTTTCTATAATATTAAAAGAACAGAATAAAAACTGTAAATTAAAAGAATAGCCACTTAAAGAAGAAATGCTCATCTACTGAAAATTGAGAGCCAAGAATTAATTCTAAAAACAAAAAATGTAATATAATGTACATTGTGCATTTTACTGTAATTTATATTGGACTTTTTTACGTAAAATCTATAGTATCAAGTTTTGGATGTCATTTAGTTTGACACAAAAGTAATAAAAATTTGAAATAGATCTTACAGAAATCATGCATTTAATACTAAGCAAAATTGATGTATTTTTTGACATTTTTAAAGTTAATAACCTAATCATAATACATTCTAATTTTGACCAACAATTTGTCAATCTTAAGTCTTGTTAAAAACTTACATTTCAAAATTGTTACTTTATTCATTTTTTAATTATATATATATATAAAGCTTAAACTATCATTTATTTATTTAGTCATACTTGATCATTTATTGTTTGAATAATATTTTTAGTAAAGATAAATAAGCAATATTTTTTGAGAAAAAGTTTTTACTAAATGCCAAGTTTCTTTTTTTTAAAAAAAGGACTATTTTTATTCTTTATTTCTGTAATTTGTATTAAAAAATAGACAATAAACTAAATAGAGTAAAAGTGAGCATACATTCAAGTTCTTTATAAAATAAACAATAAATCTACTTAGAGATTATTAGATTATTCATTTTTATAGAACTATAAACAGTAAAAGTTGTCAATTATTTAAATCAAATTTGTTTTAATGCGAAAGTGTTATTAAATGAAATATTTCAAATGAATTATTAAATTAATAATAATTGCGCATTTGTTTTTTTTTTCTTATGTAGTTATTTACATATTAATGTTAAACAAACTAGGAAACTTAATCGTATAAAAAAACAGCACTTAAAACTTCTTTAATGAATAAAATTTTATCTGACATTTAAATGAAATCACTCAAAGAGAATCTTTTCACTGAAACTTCTTAAACGCTTATTAGTACCAGATGAAAACAAATATGACATTGTGTCAATTAACAATGACGACAAATAATTGTTTAAGATAAGATGAGGTCGACAAGTGTTGATTTTTGAATGATGTCAGTCGATGAAGCATTGTCGTTTTTATGAGAAATAGAAGTTACAGATATATATATATATATATATATATATATATATATATATATATATATATATATATATGTATATGTATACATACATACAAACAAAAAAATATTTTACAAGTGGACTCAATAACTGAAATACGAGTTTTAATTTTCAATTATGATAAATAAAATAAAATATAATGTAAAATTTAATTTTGAAAAATGAAAATATTATTACATTATTGAGTTTCTACCTGATTTTCTAAACAGAAATATTTTATGAAAATTTTATATTTATTATTGATATAATTTAATGCTAAGAATAATGATTTTATCCAATAATAAAACTAAAAATTGAACAAGTAAAATGAATTAGTAAATAGGTAACATTTTGAATATAAAATAATACTTTTTATATAATTAAAAGTAACAAATAGATGAGTTAAAAAGTTGGATGCACTAAATACTTATTTATATATAAATGTACATATCAATTTCTTAAGTAATTATACTTATCGTTTTTCTCGATGAATTTATTAACTATACAGAATCGCATACCTGAATAATTTTAAATTATAAAAACTTCGAAACTACACCAAATATATTATATTGCGCTCTCTATTCACATGAAAATAATTTAACATGTACTATTTGTCATTTTTTAGTTTTTTTTTTTGTAATGAAGTATACAAATACAAGCATAGATAATACAAGTAAATATTTGAAATCCAAATGTGTAACTGAGGCTTGCATAAATTACTGTTACAACAATATCTACTACCAATAATTAAAGAACATATTTAAGATTTCGAATATATTTTATGAGATATTCATTTTTTAACCGCCATTTTTAATGAAATATTTAGTTTCGTTCAATTTGATTAATTTATTGTCTCTAAACTTACTATAATTAAAATAGTACCTTACGATTACACAATTTCTAATTTGATAGAAGTAGTGCCCATCAGAGGAAAATAGCACTCTTTTAAACAATATACTGGACTAAACACTCTCTATAATTGTTAAATCTTACTGTACTGCTCTTGTTGAATTTCATTAGTTTGTATATTGGTTTGATACAATAAATGTTCATTTCTCATTCATTATATATATATATATATATATATATATATATATATATATATATAGTATATACATATATATATATATATATAGTATATACATATATATATATATATAAAAGTATATAAATATGTGAGTGTATACATATATAATAGCAGTTTCAGAATAAGAGTGTTTCAAGGTATACGAGATTGTGTTTTCACGGTCTCTGGAGCTCTACTGGCTAAATTCTAAGATTCGGCCCTATCAGGTGGCCACAAAAAATACACCACAACTTGAGATAAATTCTCACCTCAGAAACAATTATGTTATTTGAACTATACTATAAGTTGTAGACCCAGTTTTTGTACTCATTCCACGGAAGAGACCTGACATCCCCAGGTAACAGGATATAGAGTTAAGATTTTAAGTATGAAAAGACAGTCTAATTCTTGTTAGGAATCGGTGTTTTGAGTGAAATAAACAATTGTTACTGTGAGCATGTGATTAAGACTATCATATTTATTAAAGTGTGAATGAGTACTATATAACAATTATCAGAATGTTAGGTAAATTTAAATCTGACTTTATTATAAACTCAATGTTTGGCATAATGCTATTATATATATATTAATAAGTATGTAGGTAAATATATTGACATATACTTAATTATAACACTGATCTTTTATTAATGGGATACTTTAAATTTTTTTATGAGTTCGATTTGAAAAAAAAACAACAATTTAGAATTTCAAAGAATATTAAAAATCAATCCTTAAACTCATGTGAGTTATCTATAAGATAAAGACATTTTTAAATAATTATTAAGCATAGAATTTACCTTAACCTCATCAAACTCGCTTTGAATTTGATTATTTTAACATTAATTATTGAAATTTGAAAATGTTATCCATCAAGCATTTTATTTACTTGCTATGAAAAAATTTAAAAATAATACGGAATTTTTAACCTATGTACTCAGCAATAACATACACACTTCTTAAAAATGATTAACATTAGTATTAATAACTCAGAGGTGTAAAAATATATTGTATATATATATATATATATATATATATATATATATATATATATATATATATATATATTTACATATATAATATGAATAAAAATCGATCAAGCAGAAATTCAACAGTGAAATAAAATTCTAGAATTCATTTTTAAATCCACTAGTACATATCAAATATAGCTAAATACGTTTTTTCCGCTGTAAATAGCAGAAATTCAAAGAATATTTTATATGTGTACGATCATGGTTGAAATTTTAAAATGAAATTGTATAAGAACGGTACGAAACCTCAAAAAATACAACGTATCGAATATGCACACACTTATGTGCTATATGTATGAAGTGAGCCAATAGAAATATATATATATATATATATATGTATATATATATATATATATATATATATATACATGCATATAATTTAAAATAAATAATATAAGAAGCACTACTTCTTTCAAATGTGTGAATTTTTTCAAAGCTGTTAACCTAATATCAAAACAGAATAGGTTTATAAAAAACAATTTTAATTATAAATAAAACAACGGAATTATACAGATCGTATAAGATGATAAGATACTCAGATAAATACAATAATAGAAAACAGATTACAAAAACAATTGTAAGAAAACCGAATTAAAATAGTAAATCTGAAGACAGTTTGACTTTATTTTTTGTTGACTTCCTCCTCAATTTATTTTTAAAGGTTTTTATTATAGAAGAAAATGGTTTTGATATGCAGGAATGAAATATATTCTAGACATGAGTGTTTCTATGAAAAATGTACTATTTGTCATTCTACTTTTTGTAACTATCTAACTTAATTTCGAGCATATAATTAGCATGATAACAAAAATTAATTAATAACTTTTTTAAAGGAATATAAAAATATTATTAAATTTATTTAATTCATTAAATATGTACTTATTTTTTGTACCTAAATAAAATCTATCTATCTATCTATCTTTATATATATATATATATATATATATATGTATATACTTTTTCTATAATTGTTTATATATAATATTTAAAATAACACTATGATTAAAATATGCTCCCACGTCTATAAAATATTTTTTAAATTTCATTATTTCGTTTATAGACAATACCTTGAAAAAGTTATCTTTTGCAGTCTCAACTAATTTTCTAATTGAAAAATCTTTCATTTCAGTTAATTAAAATTCTTTTAGACTAAATAATCTAAAATACAGTCAAATTAATTGTAATATTTTTATAATCGTTGATTGTAATATTTTTATAATCGTTTTATTTTTGTATCCAATGAATTTTTTTCGAAGTATTTACTAGTTGTCAATACTCAAACGAATTACAAGCAAAACCTATTTCTATCAATGTTCTGACTTTATACTTCATATTAAAATTTATTACTAATTTCAAGCAAAATGCTGTACAATTATTATATCTTTAAAAAAAATCTTACCCCCTGAATAACAAAATCTTTTATTAGTTCTAGCTTGTAATTAATTACTAAAATGTATTTTTATGACAGTAATATATATATATATATATATATATATATATATATATATATATATATATATATGTACATATGTAAGTATATATGTACAACATACATGAATGAACTGAAAATTAATTCAACTTGATGAATTTTCATTCCATATTTAAAAAATTGTTCTCAATGATCACATTTAATAAAAAAAAACTTTTCTGAAATAACGTAATGTACATTTATGAAAAATGTACTGAAAAAAGAACAACTGAAAGAAAAAGTAAAAGTGTGTTTTTACCGAAACACCATATATACACACACGCGTCTGAATGTGTGTATGTATGTTAACGGCGGTACCAACATAGTAGAAAATAATTCACTCACCCGTAGATTCAGCCAAGCGTAATTTTATTCCATTAGATGTTCTCCTTTCCTCTCACTACTGTAACAGAATGTATAACATGGCGACTCGTACAACCACCGTGCTTTCTTTCCATCCACTGAGCACAGGTTTGAACCTCGACCGACAAGTTTTCAAATTGGTTTTTCGAATACACTTTGGTTATTTTATCCACAGTGGGTGTACGTTTTATGATTCACTAATGTTTTAATTTGAAGGTTTGTATATACACGGTTGTCTCGTTAATTACAAAGTCAATCAATTTTCTAGCATTATTATTACGGATCGCATTTGAATGATTTGTTGAACGCACGCACTTTCAGTTTAATCTGTTTGTTAGAGTATTATTGTCAGTGTGTTTAAAAACGATCGGATTTGTTAGAGTGGATTTTACAGAATTCAAATTACATCACATGAACACTGCCGTATTTATTTTTCAACGAGGAATCAACTTTTTTCTTTATATACTTATTTCTTCAGTGGATGTTTGTTTACGAACAGAACCTGCAACAGATAAAAAGCATATATTAGAAATAAATTTAAAGCTACATTTTTAAACAAATCAACTTTTTTAAAAATCCGTTCAAATTACAATAACTACGCGTCTAATATGCATAGAAAAATAAATATTTTTAACCATTAAATAAGATTTGATATATATATATATATATATATATATATATATATATATATATATATATATATATATATATATACTAAGAGTTAACAATGGCTAAAAATAAATTATTGAATATTAAAATAATATTAATAAACAACATTATTTTCAACATACAAACTGAAATTAATAATTTCTACATTTTTAATATAATTAAAGAATAATTTTCTAAATAATATATTAATTGTTATTTAAAAATAGTATACAAATACAGAAGACTAATTAAAGAATACATATTTATTAATATTAAGAGTATGTATCTATTGATAATATAAATTATAGATAAGAAAAATGTTCTTATATTATATTAAAATATTGTAGAATGTTATATTTTTGTTATCTATCTTTTGTATAATCGAGTAACTCTTGATTCTTCCTCTGCCTCAGAGTACTGAATATAGAGGTGCATAACTTATAACGGTGAAATAACTTAATTGATTGTTAGCTTAGAAGTTTTCACTAAGAGATGGAGCAATTTCTCGTGGCTTTCCGATAGGATCACCATCGCTCCAATGTTTTCACGAACACGCACAGTTACTAGCCTAAATGTACTGACCGGAACAACCAAAATACCCTCATTATTTCTTGTCCTAACGTGCCGATAGCAAAGGGGTAAAAGCAGGGGAAGCAAGGAAATTTTTCATTTAAATGTCGGACTTTTTAGAATTTTTACACATTACTTAAAATGAATTTAACTAAACGTACAACTGCTTACTATGAAGATGTTTTTTTTTAAATATATTATTTACTTAACACATTACATACCGAAAACGATAAATCTCGTTCACAGATAAATATTTTAAAACAAAAGAGGTAAATCAAAGAATAACTTTTTCAAAGAATTTTTTTACACAGCTATAATATGTTACAGCCATACCTTGACTTGTCGTTTCAATTAACGTTGTTTTATGAAAATTAGTCGATCAGTAATGTGTTAATATACAATCAAACTGAACAAGAATACTTTCTATGGTAATTCTATTATTGAATTCTACTCAAATTATTTCCAAATTCAACTTAAGCTATATTTATAAACGTTCAGAATTTATTTTCTTAATTTAGTTTTATGTCTACTTTTTTATAATATGTATATGCATTCAAATCTAATTTCTTTAAATTACAATTTTTATTCTTTCCACTTTTTGGATATAAAAATTACAAATCTTTATTGACTTTTTTTATAAATTATTTAAAATAAATCATGCGTAGTAATTGAAACAAAATCAAGTAGAAATATTACATATACAGATATCGTTACGTTTTTACAAAAAGTCTGACGAACGAAAGTATTATTTTGGTAACTAATATTCAACTCAACTTCATGTTTTTTTTTAATATATTATTGAATGTCACTCTTGTTTATACAAACATTGATAGTACTATCTTCGCCTACAACTAATAAAATCAATTAATTTAATCTTGAATACAAGTTATGCTAGTTATAAAACAACACACACCTTTTTAACAAGAATTTCAAATAAATATATCTTAGTTACAAATAAGATATCTATCCCGAATTATAAAAATATTTTTATAAAGAATAAGCAAAAAAATTATCGCCTGAAATAATCTATACTTTTTAAAGCCTCTTCCAGACATTCTCTCTCCTCTATATTTATATATTCTAGTTATAACCAATGTTAAGATTAATATACTATATTTTTGTCTATTAAATTTTTTTAGTATTTCTAGTTTCCTTTTTAATTTCTGGGTGTTATAAAATGTAACGCTTTCTATTCGCATATTAAAATCCAAATCTTATTCTGTGATTACCCTGCAGATGTTATCTTTATAAACATTTTACTTATTAGAATCTTCTTCCATAAATTTGATCTTTTTTTGATTATTTCATAAATTTTTCCCTCGTCATCTGTTTTAAATAACCCATTATTCAACATTCTGTCCATCCACTTTATTTAAGTAATTTCACTAAACAATTATGATTCGAAAATTGAAATCTTTTCTACAGTATCAATCGTTTAAGTTACACTTCTATAAAAAGATATATTCCAGATATCACTTCTTATTTCTAATTGTTATTCTCATATTGTTAGAAATAAATATCGTCCCATTTGTCTTTACATGTCTTTTTACTTAACTGATATAACTAAATATTTCTTTCACGTTTTTGTCATCTCTGCTGATCTTATTTCGTAAATTATATACATATACATATATATATATATATATATATATATATATATATATATATATATATATATATATATATAAACCGTATATATCATGGTATAAGGCGACTTACATATAAGACGAGGTCGGACTTTTAAGATAAAATTTTATACATTTATTATATATGGGTCATATAAGATGATCCTAAATTAAACACCTCTTTCAGATATTATAATACAATTTTAATGTCCACAATCAAAATTAGGAGAGTTATATTTTTCGATTTAAAATTTCAAAAATGAAATATCACCTTGTTTTAACATCTTGTGTATTAAAGTATCGTGCACGGCTTGTATCTACAAGGCTATGGCCATGTATATTATTATTAAATTTGTTTAGTTAAAGTGAATTATTCAATGAATTTATTTTATATACCAAAGTTCAAGTTCTGTTTTTAAAAATAAATAATTAATTTCTGTATAAGTACAATAAATTCTTCATATTATTTTAACGTTTCTGTTTTTGTACTTGGCGTATAAGACGACACCCTATTTTTTGATGATTTTTTTGGGTTTTAGGGGTCGTCTCATATGGTGAGATATACGGTGTATATTAATATATATATATATATACACGTTATGGAAAAACTTTAAAATAATTAATAAGTAAAAAAAGTCGTTAGTGTCTGTGAAACCATAATATTCACACAATGTATTTAGTTTTCGCTGAGCTTCTAAAAAAATGTAAAATTATACAATTCTACACATATATTTACACCAAAATACAAACATGAATTCTATATATACATATATATATATATATATATATATATATATATATATATATATATATATATATATTTGTGTGTGTGTGTGTGCATGTTTGTATCAAAATATATTCAGTGACTAACATTAGGAAATTAATGTAAAAAAAATAAAAAAGGAGTAGAGTAATGATAAAATTAACAATGAAAAAGTGAAATGAATAAAATTTTACAAATGACATCAGAGAAAGCTAATGATATAAATTTATGAAAACTTTTACAAATTTCGAATACGAAATTAACTGTCGACGCAGTCTTCTCCAAAAAATGATTAATTATTTTTACAGTCGAAATTATACATTTTTCTTCTCTTCACATTTCTCATTCTGTACAAATATATCTATATGTATTTGTATTTGTATTCCATAAAAGCGAGTGTCAACGTTTCATTAACTGACTACCATCTTAACATTAACAGAAGGTTACTACGTCGCCATATATCACATTTGTGACTACACAAAAATATAATGCATTCTTCTCGATTACTTTTCTTTCTCCCGCTCGCTACTACCAAATGATATCTATATATCTTTGTCGAACGGATACAGTTGCTCTATTAAAGCGGATGTGTAATTTATTGTAGTGGTAGTGCAATGTTAGTACCGTGACGGGTATTGAACACACGACTTTTAGGTCACGGTCCAACTGAATCGAACTTTTATCCGATGTTATTAATCAATGAAAAAGTGTACGGATAAAATCTATCGAATGGACGCTAATCAATTTTAATGTTTTTTTTTAAACATTGGTTAATGTTTCGTGTCTGTTTTGTATCTGTTAATACAATGGACATAGACGGATTGTCCATTTATATGTATAAATGTGTATAAAACACTGCCATAAACAACGTTTTGATGATACATTATATTTCGACCTAAACATGTTTACTCTCTCTCGTTTTACTTTCGAAATTATACAATTTGTCTACTGTCAACATTATATGTAACTTTGTTTTATATATATATATGAAAGAAAAATATACAAAGTTCATTTAATTAAAATGATAATTTTATTTAACAATTAAAAGCGAACATTATGAAATATTCTGAAAAAGATAATCAACAGACCATTGAAATGAAAAATTTTAATGAACGTTTTTTCTTAAAATAAAACAATTATAATCTCCTACTAAATAATTATGCTTAGTTCCTTCAGTATACAAATGAACTTTATTAGCAGAAAACTTCATGTTAATGAAATCGGTTTCCATTATAAAGAAATTATTTTATGAATAAACGATTTTAATATTTAAAACAATTTAAATTCCCAATTAATTGATAATTTTTTTGTATATTTGAATATCTATATTATATCAATATGTTTATACATTTTCACAGTATTTCCGTTCATGTATAGAATTATTTTTTGATTTAACTACACACACACATACACACACACACACACATATATATATATATATATATATATATATATATATATATATGCGTGAATATGTGCAAAAGAATAAAAATTTACCAATTAAATAAGATATTTTTTTCATAAACGATTAGATATTTAGATCTAATGTAGACTATATAATGGAACGATGAGTAAAGAGAAGATCAATATGGTAAACAGAAACCAATGCAAATATTTGATAACATTTTAATATTGCTTTATATGTCAAATGAAAAATTAGTGTTTTGCGTTATTTTCTCATTGCTTTACTATTTTTGTTGCTTGGTGCTTTGCTATGTGCACGATTGATAAGAAAATTATGCATTTTCTGTTTATAAACTAAATTTAATTATCAGTGTCAAAAATTAAAAATTATATATTTAGAAATAACATGCAACAAAGAGCACTTAAAAAATAATTCGAATATCGTTTCTCTCATATTCAGCAGAAAAGAATGTCATTGTTAAAAATATATTAATAAATCAATACCATAATTTTAACTTGATCATTGAAAAAGAACAAAGTTTTTTTGATTCTCTTTTCTGCAATAATATCACTTTTTAACTGATAACTAATAATTGATTTTAAACTGATGTGCTTCGTCTTTCGTATCAATTGAATATTTCTTCTTTACCACTAGTTTCAGCATGTGTATCATATTTTGATAAATATTAGAGCCAGAGATGAGTCTTTAACATCAACCTGAATATGAGATACGTTCTAAAACTAGTAGTGAAGAATAGATAGTCAGAGTACCTACACAAACAAATATCATCAGGATAATGTATCCACAGAATTATAGATGTCAAAATTAATCATATCTTGTTAAAAGATAGAAAAAGAGGCTATTTTTATAAGGTAATGATTTTTTTTTTAATTTTCTTCTACACTAAAAATACAAACTTATTTCTCACATGCAAACTTTCTATTAACAATTAATAGATACAGAAAGTTCACTAAATCTATTAATAGTATAATTTTCATTTAATAAAAAATGGTAGATTTCTTATAAAGTATTTCAATCTGTTTTCTTAAGAACAGATAATTCGTTAAGAATATAGGTTTACAAAAAATACCGAAATTAATTAATTGCGATTAATAATATATTTACTATGCCCGCTCAAACTTGCTTCAATTTCCAAAAAGACAATAATGTTTGAAATTAAATGAAATTAAATGAAAAATAATCGTTTTTAATATTGAAACTAAAATAAATATCTGAAATTGCTTAATTTATTCATTTCGAATGAAACATTTTCAAATATTTTGTTTCCTATATATAATTTATGATTTCATATTTTTAAACTATTGTCGTGTTATACAAAGTATTTTCTTTTACATATTTGTATATTTTTTAATTAAATTCTTATCTCAGACCATCGTTGACTATGATATACGAAGGTCGTTTGATACGTTTGTTAAAAAAGCAAGTTAAACACCGTTTTTTTTTGAGAAAAATCGATTTTATTTCTCAACATAGTCTCCATTGAGAGCTATTACACTTGTTCCAGTGAGTTTCTAACCTTTTCACCCATCTAAAAAGTACTTTATATCAAAGTATGCAAAATACGCATTGACGGTGGAACACAACCATTTTTGCAACTGCTACAGTGCTAGCTTCAAACATCTTATAAAACATTAACAACTCATCGCTTCTCGCTGAAATTATGTCTATACTAGTTTGAAAAGTGACACTTGATAGCCGTGACATCATATCATAGAAATTTTCCAAACTTGTCGAACGACCCACGTATTTGTACATTTTTTAATTTGATTTTTATCTCAGACTATTACTGATTGTAATATATTACTATCCATAGAAAGAGATATCAACATTAAGTAGTATATACACGCAATAACTAATTAGGAACAAGAATCTAAGTGAAATTCTTAGAGAAAATACAATATAATATACGTTCGTACATATTTACCGACCTCTTGAATATTACTAATATTTCATATTCTACTTATCTTAATATCAATGTTGATCAGAAAATATAGACTACATAAATAATAAAAAAAACAGACAAAAATAGAATTATGTATATATATATATATATATAAATATTTTTAAAAGATATTTTATTCTTTCATAGAAAGAAATCAAATATATTAAATCTTATTGATATCAAAAAGTAGTAAAAATGACAATAAAAATAGCTACTAATACACATCAAATTGTCAATTTCTTTAGTTTTAATATAACATAAATAACAGAAAAACAAAATAAAACTAAGGAAATGTGTTCAAGATTCTAACTTTGTTTGAATACTTTTATCATTTCAGATAATAGTTATATATTCCAATTATATAAATCATGTATTTACAACCCAAACGGAATCCGTATACATCAAACAACCCGGCAATTGATTCTCATACATAATACTAGAGACCAATCCACATAATTCATAACTTCTAGAACTTGCCGCAAAACTTCGACAATGATATCGTGTAATGCTCTATGCGTTTTACATTAATATAACTAAGTTTCAAACATTTACTTCCATATCATTAGCAGTTACCTTTATTGGCGATATAAAGACGCACTATAACATTTCTCTAGCACACAGATTCGAACTAATAGCAATACCACATATACATAACGCCTACGCGAACGTTCTCAATCCATACAGAATGGTGAACGGATTGCAGGAAATAGATATATCTTTGCCAGATCGTAAATTTTGACATCAAAATAAACTAAAATCGTCATAAAATGTATACACTGTGCGTAATAAATCGTCCGTTTGTACGAATGTATTTCCACACGAATTGGCGTGCTTTTTTTGTTCGCTCACAGTATTTGTCAGGTTTTTTTTTAATTTTTAGAGCCGTTTTTTATTTGTTCCAATCTCCATTGTTTACAACGTTGTAATTTTAAATTGAATTTGGAAAAGTTACATTTCATGTTTTATTCTTTTCAGAATGATTTTATCAATTAAGCGTTATTATATCAGTGTTAATTCAAAAGTATTTACAGGCATATAATATATTAATATTAAATATATTTAATTTTTGGAAAATTATATGAATCAAAAATAAAAAAAGATACTCAACACTGTAAATACAATGAATGTGAACACTGTAAACACGCAAATAATATAAATGATTGCTATATAAAATAAATAATTAATTGTAGTTAAATATTATTTATTTATCCCTCATTTTAGTATATTCATGATATTGTTTTCCTTTCGATTGTTATCTTAATTTTTGCCTAATACTCGTAGCAAAAACAAATTAGTAATTCAAAGAAAACAATGCATTGAAAAAAATAATTCTCTAGTTAATATAAAACATATATATATAATATTTTAAAAATCAATCTTAAATATAACATTATGAGACAACAAATCATTTTTTTAAAACATTAAAACCAATTTTACTATATATTAATTTTACTATTGAGGCTTTTAGGTTTCATAACAATTTAATACAAAAACAGATGACTATTTTTATATCTTTCCCTTTCTTAATAAATAATAAACAATATCTAAATGAGTGCCATTATTTTTAAATCGAATACAATAAAGATATTTTATTCAGATATATATATATATATATTATTAATAATATGAAATTTGAGATTTGTTACGACCACATACTACACTATTCGTAATATATATATATATATATATATATATATATATACATACATACATATATATATGTAAGTTTAGAAATGATTAGAGTTTAAATTATTGGATATCCCAACAGAGAATAGCGACATTCTAATTCAGTTCGATTCAAATGCAATAATATCTTGATTATCATGTTTTTCAATTATTTTATTGTAATTATTTCTTATATCAGACGGTACTGCTTTGTTTTGCACGGTGACTTCCGTGGAATATATCCCCGCTCTCTATCGATTGCACCTCCCTTTGAGAAATGTAAATCGATAATGTGATAAGCGTTTTTTTCTTCACAAAGTTTAATGGTGCTAAATGTGTTAATTAAAAACTTCTTAATCTCTAAATGCGTTAATTGCTAAATGCTAACAATGTACAATAATCAATGTACAATGATCAATGTACAATGATCAATGTACATATATCGTCACAGAACCGAAGCAATCAACAAAGAATCGAAGTGATTAGCGAAGAAGCGAAGATAGACCAATCCAAAAGCAGATAACTCGATCTCAACAGCCAATCAGAACATGAATAAAAGTGACGGCAAATGAGCGATTTTTAATTATAGAAAGATGATATTATTCGTGTTACTTATCTTGTATTTTAAGACTAAATATTCCCAATATTGTACAAGAATACTTTTATATATGAGGAATTACACTTTATTCTGATTAATAGAAATATATTTCATTATTCTTTTCCTCTTAAACGGAATTTACGTTTCACTAAAAGCTAGTTACTCTTAATTTTATATATATATATATATATATATATATATATATATATATATATATATATATATGTGTATATATATTTATGTATATATATATATATATATATATACATATATGTATCATATGAGAGGTAAGAATTAACGATAAAATTAAAAAAAAAGAAATATTAAATGTTATAAAGATAAATAAAAATAGAAAACATGTGTATATTTGTAAATCAATCAGTGTGATTGAATGTTTTCAACTAAGTCTGAGTTTCTTGGTATGTATAAATTTTTTTTCGTGGACGAAATTTTCACACATTGTACAAAACAAAAAAAAATATTCCGATCATAACCCCAACACAAAAATTTTTGAACCACCATTACACCGTGAGTTTTTAACAATACCAACACCAAAAACATAGTTTAGTTTACGAGCAGTCTCTCTTACTTTACCACCAGTTTTGAACTCATACGAAAACTGCTGTTATTTGATTCTTTTCAATCTTTAATTTAACAGCCCAATTTAAAGCAAAATTAATAATAAAATAAAAGTCGATGTTACCAAATATAGACTGAAAATACATTTTAAAATGATATCAACATGAATATGACGAAATGAGAATTTCATTGAAAAAAATTAAAGAGAGAATTCTGAAACAAAAACCGCAATTATTTTTCTACCAATCTAATATTTTAATAATGAAAATGGATTTAAAATAAAAAAGAAACTCTTGTAAAAAATCATCTTGATACGATTTTATCATAGACGTTAATATTTTAATTAAATACTCTTCTCTAAATTTAATTTATATATTTTAAAACAATAAATCTTATCTTCGCATTAATATATATATATATATATATATATATATATATATATATATATATATATATATATATAAAGAAAATATGTGATTGACGGATGATAATTTATTACTAGACACTCTACTTCCGTACATACTTGACAATAGAACAGGCAATTTATAGATTGTCAAGTGAAAACTGCTGGAACATTGTCCTCCACTGTCATATTGTTTACGGCCCATCTTCAAATAGCTGACCTGCTTAATGCCAGTCAAGACCATTAACCCATTTTATATGTATTTATTGTGCTTTCTTGGAACTCATTCAAAAAGTTTGTCATGCTTTTTATAGCAAACGAATTGTTTATAAGTTTTAGATATTTTTGTTGTACTTGATAGGTTGAGCTTTTTATTCTTTTGGCGGTATAATGAATCGGGAATACATTAAATACACACACCCATAAATAAACAACATGTTTATTAATATATATATATATACATATATATATATATATATATATATATGATTTGATTTTATTTCTGATTTTAATAAATATACAACCTTGTATCAAACTTTTAGTTAGTATGTCAGTTTCACGTTTGGTAAATGACAATACCAAATCACTGCTTGTCGAGCGTAGTACCTGATATCAATGTGTGAAATGAACTGAAAGAAAGTAAAATTACCATATACGCTTACACGATTATATGTATATATATATATATATATATATATATATATATATATTCATACATATTTATTCTCTTGAAATGAAAGTCTATATCAAAAATATCTACAGATTTATATTTTTTTTTACAATTTTATTATTATATTGAAACCCTTCTTTTTTTAGTATATATATATATATATATATATATATATATATATATATATATATATAAAGAAATAAAGAAATTGTAGGAGACAAATATATAATATCATTCAAATTGAAATGTAAAGGAAAGGTTACACAGTAGTGGATGATGGAAGTATGAAAATAACAGTCTTAATAATACAGTTTTGATAACTTATAATACAACTTTTAGAATCATACTATATTTCGAAAAATTAATTTCATCTATTAAAATAAATATCGATATTTATTAATATAAATAGCGTTATATTTAAACTTTTTTCAGATAAAAACTTATACAATATTTTTGATTAAAGACGAAGATAACAAGGAAAATGACAATCTAAGCATAAATATGTCTCGTTTATAATTGTACTTACACAAGAATAATTAAATTTATTTTCATAATAATAAAATAGACATTCTGTTTAATTAAATGCATTGCTATACCAATGTCATGCTAATTTACTCAAAATAGATTATTTACTTTTCCATGTTTGGTTATATAAAATAAGATGATAATATTTACTATTCTTTTCTAACCTTTCTAATATAAATTAACAATTAAACATTAGAATTTCAAATTACATTAATATTGGAATAATATAACTTTTGTCAACAAAGATTCGATGTGAATTTTTCTTAAATTTAGATATTTTCAATTGTTTCCAATACATGAAACAAGATTTAAAGGAAAAAAAGATTCCTTGTTGCAAATGAAAATGAATAAACCCGTTGAAAAGTTCAGCAAATAAAAATAATATTTTTTTCCACAAGAAAAAAATATGTTTTCAAAGAAGGAATATTAGCCAATAAAAATTTAAATCTAAATTTCAAACTATTAGTTAACACAAATGTAAAGTTTCTTTCACAGTTTTTTATAATTTGTCTTTATATATTTATTGCATAGTTTTAAATTTGTACTATTTATTTACTTCGTTATATGTGAAAAATAGTTTACCACATAAACGCAATACAACGTTTAATACAACAACATAAAATTCATAACCTTTTCAATCAACCACAACTTAATGTTTATTTATACAAAGTTTTATATATTTCTATATACCTATATATATATATACATGTGTGTGTGTGTGTGTGTGTGTGTATTTGTGAAAGAAAGAGAAAGTGTATTGATTTATACTTTGGTGTGAAATGTGTAAGAATAAAAAGATAACACTAAAGATATATCATTAAAAACTTTCATTATATTTTATATAGAAAGAAAATAAAAGACAAACTTATTGCGAAAATATTAATAATTTAAATTCAATAATGTTGGTTAAACAATTACATTAATGAGGACGTTCTTGTAAATTTAATAAAGTGACGACTTTTAACCAAAAGGTCTTGACTTTACCACATATTTAGCTTACCTAATCAAACAATAATTAACCCAATGTATATATATATATATATTAAAATTTGTATATATATATATATATGTATGTATGTGTGTGTGTTCATACAAATATAACTGTTTCATATGTTTACTGTTTAATGGTAAATATGTTGAAAATATTAATATTAAATTATGTAAATTTCAGGTATCGATATATGTTATCATTCAGTAATGAAAATCATAAATATACTGACCACATAATAAATTTTAATCTAATTAATATTTAAAATTAAATGATACATAAAAAAATAATTGGTTTTATCAGATTTTTTTTAAAAATGAATTCAATATAAAATTTTTGTTTCATTTCGTACTTAGAAATACTATAATTAAATTTACTTATTTATTTCTTTCACTCTGTGCACAAACATATATTAATATATATATATATATATATATATATATATATATATATATATAACATTACATATTTTTTATGATTTAAATCAACTGTATGAAATTAAAACTTATTGTAACGTAATATAATTGACTTACAGTATCCTCCATAATAAATCTAATTAATAAAAAAGTATGTAAATTGACAGACTGACAGATGGAAAGGAAAGATTAATTATATTCTACAACTTATACATTTCCTTCTTCGATATTATTTCTGCAATGTAGCAGTAATTTTTTCAACTTTTGTTTAATCAGCCACTTTTATTCCCAGACTTATCACTGACACAGTTATTCTTCTGTTAAATTAGGTTTTTATTATACAACATCGTTTTCATTAAATCACTATTTTACTTTTTGTTAATAACTATATACATTATACAAGTTAAATTATATTCTCATCATATCTCATCTAAGTTATAAACTAATTTAAAATTACATTGCATATATCAAGCTGTAAACTTTAATATCTTAAGTTTTTTTGTATTGCTTAATTTGTTATATTTTAATTTATACTTCTAGGAAGAATAATTAGTATTTCTTTGTTGAACAAAATCAAAAGAAGACTTAAAAATTTCCTATTTTATAATCAAATTAATTGATCTTTAAACTCAATCAAAGCGTTTTTTTTTCAAATTTCAAAAAAATTGAGTTCAATTTGATAGAAACTATTTCAATTTTTTGAAAATATGTTTTAAAATGGTACAGAAGTCTTAATAGTGTGTAGTGCAAATAATTTGAAAGATATGTGTTAGACAAAAGATAAAAACAAATTATCATTAAATAGTTATGCATTTTTCAAATTTATATAAAATATAAAAGTAATTATTTAAATATTATTGAATATTCAAATGCAAATAAATCTAAAAGTATATAATATATGATTAACGATTATTACAAATAATATATACTAATGAAAATGTATAAGTACAAATTTTGACAATATTTTCTGTATAAAAAGAAAAATTTTAATAAAGAAGAATAATATATTAATAAAATATATTATATATATATATATATATATATATATATTATATATATAATTAATATTATTTTATACTAATTATTATAATTAATTATATATATATATATATATATATATATATATATATTTATAAATATATCCCATATATCCTAAATTAAATTTCATATTTGAAGAATAAATAAACAAAACCATAACTTCCTTCTATTTAAAAATAATGAAAAACAGAAAAGAAAAGAAAACACTAATTTAAAGAAAAAATAATTAAAAAGTTACATTGTTCAATAATACCTCTAATCACCATAAAATTCTATAAACAGCATTTATCAAAAGCATGATAATTCAGTTTATAAATTTATTACTTAATAAAACGAACTTTAAGAATAAAAGAATTATAAATATAATAAGAAATGGTGGATTCTATCTTAACATAAGAATTTAACTTCTAAGAAATATAAATAAAACAAAAACTCTAATAAAAGATAATATAAACAAAATTCAACCAATAAAATTATATTGTAAATGTGTGTATTGTACATATATATATATATATATATATATATATATATATATATATATATATATATATATATATATATAAGTAATACAGCATATAGATATCATTTAAAAGAAAAAACAATAAAAAAATCATAAACCTTAAATAAAAATCGCTAATATAATGAATCTAAATGGAGATTAGAAATTAACATGCAATAAACACACAATTAACATGTACAAAATAATATATCGATTGAACAAGTAAAATATTAAAAGAGAGAGATCTAAAAGAGAACAATTCGTATGAAATATAAGAAAAGTACATGAATCTTTAATAAACTCTTATTGCAAGTGGATTGGTTATAAATAAAAGTATAAAATTCAACATTTCAATAAAACTTTGAAAAATTAGAAATAATCTAATAAACAAAGAAATAAATACAAATAGGACCGAATTATTTTATAATTTAAAATTATAAACGAAACTCCATCTAAAATGCCTATAAAAGAATGCCATAATCAGAGTTAAAATCACTTGTAGAAAACCTTGAACCAGACACTAATAAATTATTTGAGCTGATTGAGTCGTGAGTGACCAGAATTCGCTAAGAGAGTTGGGAGAAAGGTAAACTAGTTATATGTAGAAAGATAATTAGAATTAGTCACCAAAATCTACCTAAATATAGTAAACGTGCTGATATTAGTACTAGAAAACACATATTTAGATGATTCAAAAGGTCGAAAACCATCAAAACAATGCATCATCGAGATCACAGTTATAAATTCACCGCTATAACTTTATTACAATTTATAAATTATTATCCTGCAAAATAACCATTACAATATATTCTACAATTCTACAAATTTAATCTTTACTAAATATACAGATAAAAAGAAACTATTTTTCAACATCTTTGATTTATAGGATATATCAAAATCTCATTCATTTATAAAGTCGATAGTTTTAAAAGAATGAAAAATAAACTTAGTGACGTTGCTAAAAATCTATATCAAAGAAACCTTATAAAATCAATTTGCTATTAGGTTGGTAGAAAAATAATTGCGGTTGATGCACCCATTTGTCAATCATTTTTGTTTTTCCTAGTTGTTTTAAGTGGTCCAGAGCTGTTGGATGATTAACACCTAACTTTTATTAAAGCTCTCGATTTTTATGTGTTGTTCTGATTCAACTAACGCCTTCAGTTGATTTTTATGAACAGAAAAAGGACGCTTATCATCTTCTTCATCATTAAGGCTTTCGTGCCAAGCACGAATAGTTTACATTTGTGTTGAAAATTTGTTTTAAAATGTTTATTTTATACACAATCAGATTCATTTTCTCCTCATAAATAAACAAAATATTTAAATAAGAATCATAAAAATCAGTTCTTTAAATTAAAGAACATTTTATTTATTAACCAATTGAACTATTTAAGATATAGTTTATATATTCAGTCCAATGTAACACTAAACATATAAGAAGATCAAAAAAGTGATCCGTACTGGGCTATAATTAAAAGAGATTGCTATTTCGACAGTTGAAAAGCAGTTACAATATTTAAACCAGAATAATCAACCTTTTGATTTTTTTTAAAAAATAAACTAGCATAAATTTCTATAAAATTTGACGACTTGTGAAACATTGGAAAGCATTCAACAGTTGAGAAGCTACCAAAATCAATGTTAAAGATGAAAATAAATAGATAGAATAACTGTTTTTAAGAGTTTATTAATATTTTTAACTGATTATATCTACACATTCATATAGAAATTTTTTTAACTTTTAATTTATAAAAAAACGTTCACTAGATCACAAGTCAGACATGATTCATAAATCGAATATTATTTTCAACCGAATAAAAATAAAAAAATAGTTTTGATGGAGA